>OZ004680.1:8435530-9635530 GCA_963924505.1 Agonopterix alstromeriana | reverse complement strand
TAAAAAGGCTAATGCCCAACTAAGTCCAACAATGAAGGAAAAGTTCCCACAAAAGAAAGTAAACAGAAATAGAGAGGAGAAGTTAGCTAGTTAGGACACATGCGGTTACCAAAATAGGGGTCCGTAGTTCGTAGTGAACTCGGTTAGTCGTTCGGACTAGGGATGTTAGTAACTTCGGGGATCCATAATCGAAACTATGTATATCCGAAAACATCCGTCAGCATCATCAGCCAACGTATTATAGGGTGAAATTGATACCATTGGCATCCTTTTAAACTAAGAGTCAACCCATCAAACTGAAGAACTTTTACCATGGGAGCAAAATGTTCGGAGCAAAAAAAAATCAGCTACTACTGGTGAAACATGGATATTCTGAGGTTTCAGAATGTCTCTGACTACCCCCTCGGGGAATAAAGTCGTGAGCATATAATGATATGGATGAAAAAAAACTTTTTCCTGAATAAATAATCTGTATTAATTTAAATCTGATAAATAAACGTCTCATTTCTCAAATTATTTATTTTAGTTTACAAATTTACATTAATTTATGTTACTAATACTTAAATATTAAGTTAACGTTATACGTTTTTAATATTAGGTTGTTTGCAACAAAATGTCCTTGGTTGAATTTCGTCTAAGTAATTGCCTTATCTTTGACCTGCGCGCGCGTAGCTATCTCGAAAAAAAAATATTTGTTTAAAATAGTTGTGTTTTATAAAATTTCATTACGTTTTCCTCGCAAGTGTGTTGAAAAACGTCGTATGAAACGCGTGAGCATTGGTCATTACAGCCTCGGCTAGATTCCGGCAACTCGCCTGCGACTCTTGCTGCAATCCCACCTCGGCTGTAATGACCAACTTTGCTCACTTATATCATAATGTACTATTACTAATTTCGGTTTTCGTATCCGTGTCCGAAATCGGATAAGCATGCATGGCATGCCTAGTTCGGACCAACTAATATAACAAAGTTGTTGCAACTTGTTATTTATCTAATTCTGGTAGGGATGCTTGTAAAGCTTGTTAATTTGCTTCAGTTAATGTGCTGTAGCTTGCGGTACTGTAGCTAATGAACCCGCATATTAGTTTTTTAGGGTTCCGAAGTCAACAACCCTTATAGTTTCGCCATGTCCGTCCGTCTGTCCGTCTGTCCGCCGCTTAGCTCAGAGACGCTTAGCACTAGAAAGCTGTAATTTGACATGGGTATACATATTTATCACGCCGACAAAGTGGTAAAATAAAACCTTGAGAAATATTTTTTTAGGGTACGAAAAGTGGGGATGCAATTTGTGTTCTCGTCTATCCCATGGTGTGGGGTTTCGTTGGATAGGTCTTTAAAAATATTGTGGGTGTGGGAAAACCATTTAGGGATCCGTTAGCGAAATATTAAGCTTAAAGTGAAATTTTAGAGTCAAATGATCACCGCTAAGTAAGCTTTACAAGTTAACGAGTAATAGTCGACCAACTTGTAAAATATACTTTTTAAGCTTTATTAGCCGTTAAACCGTAGTATAAAAACAAAAAGCCCCCTTCTCAGTCCGTATATTGTGACGGGCAACTACGGAACCCTACCCTACTCGTGGCCCGACACGCACTTGGCCGGTTTTTATTAAATACTATCTTCGTTTTTGTGTCCTCTACACCATTATACAAAGTGGAATCGGGGGTTAGCGCTTACTTTTTACATAATTCTCTAAGAGATCCATCATCAGCCTATTATACATCCCACTGTCCCACTGCAGGGCACCGGTCTACCCTCAGGTATGGTATAAGGCCATTAGATAGTTCACCACGCGTGCCTTATGCGCATTGTTAGAACCTACATACGCGTCAGAAGTTCATCTTCAGCGTATGCAGGTTTTCTGACGATGGTCCCGTCACCGTTAACTTAATTTAGCGAGGGGGCGAGGTAGACACGTACAGCACACCACGACAAATTTAAAACAAGCAAAGACACACCCCTTAATACTGATATAAACAAACGCATCTTAAAGCGACACCACAAACAAAATGACTTGTACTGCGTGCGAGCTACCTCTGTACCAATGTATCTTTATATTGTTTTCTTCTCGCAACGATTGTAATTAAATACAAACTTAATAGTTAATAAGAATACTCACATATGATAGGAAACGCCATGTTCATGCAGATTTGAAGTGGCAGATTTCCTATTAGATTTGCTATATACTCAAAGCTCTTCACAACGTGCCACGGACGCTTAAGTTATGCAAATAAAAGGAACGCTCAACTTGGAAACCATCGTTCGAATTGATAAAGATGAACGTAAGTCCGTTTTTTTTCTTTTTTATAAACTTCGTGTCAATAAAACTGCTAGATTGTGTACAGGGCCACCCTGTACATAGTATGTCCAGTTAATCCGATCGGTCAGAGGCTCAGAGCGGGGCCGGGCGGCTAAATGAGTGAACTTTTTGAAGCCTCTCCCCGCTGAGTTTCGCTAAGTCTCTAACTCTATCGATCACCTCCGGACTCTGCAATCTCTATAGATTTATGTCTGCCTAGTACATACTAACCAAATGTTCACGACTATAGTCCCTGAGAGGGATACCTAGTATAATCATAGTATATGCTCACGACTGTGTTCACCGAGGGGGTACTCAGAACATTGACGTTTCACTAGTAGTATCGAAAGTTTGTCCAGTATGACGGGGAGTGAGCCCGTCGCCACTTATAAAGGACAGTAGGTACAAGGCCTCGAAATTGAAGCACGCAGGTTTCCTCACGATGTCACGAGGTAGGTAGTCAGAGGTATGTTATTAATATAGCATCAAAATACTACGTGATATGTAAACATTTTCCAAATTTTCAGGGATGGTTCAGACCATCAAACTGTACAACTTTTAATATGGGAGCACTACTTGAGCCACCGAAAAATGGTAGAGCCTCGTAGCAAGCCGAGGCGCAGACACTCGACACGAGACCGCCCAGTGACAGACTTACAACGCGATTCATATTTATGTGTTTGTATGGCCTGAAATAAAACATAATTTCATTACCTAGAAAATCTTTTCTCAAATCGCTCTAAATAGTCCTAAAACATACTTCAAGTCCCTTGCAAGAGAGTTGAAATTCCCACTTTCCTCCCTACAACCCCGTTCCCGGCGGGCTATGATTATGTATCTTAAAAGCGTGTCACTCCAACACTATTTGTCATATGCTAAGTGATTTCCCTAGTAAGAGCTACAGGCCTCGGATTTGTTGAATCACTGCTTCGTAAAGTTCTTTCTATACAAGGTGTTACAAAAATAAAAATTAACATTTAAGGGGGTGGTTTAGACCAACAAACTGAACAACTTTCACTATCGGATCAATATCGAAATCGCGAAGAAAAATCTGATGTTCTATATTAAACTACAAATCGACCCGAGCTAAATGTATGGGACCGTTGATTTTTTCTTTCGCGATTTAGATGTTGGTCCCATAGTGAAAGTTGTTCAGTTTGATGGTCTTAACAACCCCCTTAAAAGTTTTATATGTTTTTTTTTTACTTTTGTAACACCTTGTACCTATATCTGTGAATTACATATATTGGTTACGTTAGACATAACAAGAAATTGATATTTTTGAAATCACCATTTATAAATAAATAAAATTGAATGAGACGTTTTCATTTTAAACATAATATGTATGACAGATCTAAAGCGTTCCTTGTTTTTCTCAATTCCCTAATTTTAGGGAGTAATTTGATGATATTTGTTTTATGGTTTAATATGAAAGACGTTTTGATACTAAATGAAAAATTAAAATGCACATCATTATTTAATTATTTGTAATGCAATGAATAAATCATGCAAATTTTTCCAAAAGTTCCATGTGTAATGCGTTTACACCCTGTATACAACAATAGCTCACTTAGCCCCACTTGCGTCAACCTGGGTTAGAAAATAACTCCAGGTTAAGTTTGTAATCTATGATTTTTAGTATAGCAGAAAATCCGAGTTAGCTATTTAACCCAGAGTTTATTGCTAACCCGGGTTGGCGCAAGTGGGGCTTAAAGGTAAGTAATTATAGTACTCTGTGCTTAAAGTATTAAATTATAACATAATCGTCATTGGTGATATTGACAGGCCGAGATGTGCGCCTATAGTCCCTATTTGACTTAAACCACAAAGGCCTTGAGGCGCTTGTCGCCATCCAGTTCCAAATACCACGATCATTTGGATTCAACCTATTCACCGATTGCTCATGATGACCTTCACATACATTTTTGTATTTAGGATTCCACCATTCTCGGAAATTACTGTAAATTTGTGTTTCATCGCTGTTGACTAGCTTGCACAAATCGCAGACGGAATGCGTTGATGTGCTGTAGCGGTAACTGTTTTGCCATTGGAAATATTCTAGATACGCAGTTTGGTTTTCCATGAGGTATGCCATTGTCGCTGCTGTTGCTTCTGCTCCGAGCTGTCCAGCGTCTAAGTATGAGTGTGGTGGAAGAAATCTGGAATTAAGATAAAGTTTTTGTGAATCCATTATCATCATCAGAATCACCTCGGTGTCTGTCCGTCCGTCCGTCCATCCATTCATCTGCCATCACAGGTATTTTTCTGGAGACCGTAAGACACAGGAAGCTGAAACTTGGCAGAGTTACAGCAATTAACGGTCCAATGGCATAAATAAAGTCAAAAAAGCTTAATGTTTATATTGAGAGGCAGTTTTAGGGGGCGAAAAGAGATGAAAAACTATTTTTTTGTTTTCTTCTATATCATGTGGGGTATCAAATGAAGGCTTATAAAAATACGATCCAAAGTATTTTTTTTTTTAAGAATATGGTACGAGGGTATAACCAACCAAAAGATCTTATACACTATCGGTGAAAGCAATAGTCAAATTCAAACTAAATTTTTATTCATGTAAAAAGATAGAGAGCAGAGCAAAGCAGAGCTTCCTGACGTCATTCCAGATTCTACCTCCGCGTCTGAAGGAAGACGCGGTAGGTTCCGTTGTAGAGAAGATGCAGCAAGAAACTCTACAACAGACATCTTTTAAACAAAACAAATAAAAAGTACAAAATGCAATATTGAATTACATAGTGTAACATTGTCAAGACCAGACCAGAAAATTTTAACAAAATTAAAATAAAATAAATTAACTTCACCTTGAATAATCAGCTCCACCGAACACAACAGGAATATTTCCATGAAAAATTGCTCTCAATATCTTTTCTGACACATAATCTTCTGCAATAGAATTCTCGAAGGCGAGATAAAAATAAAAATTATCTAATATTTTCATACAAAGATCATCATAAATTTGTGGACATTCCGTGGTACCGCAGGACCCAACGGTTTCTAAATTCAATCCGTATTTTCTAAGGTAATCTTTTAAATTATTTGCCAGCACTTCTCTCCTGCTATTCGTGTAACAATTTGAAGCAAACCACGCAGCCGCGTTCTTTTTTCTATCAGTGAAAATTGCTTTGGCATCTACCGGAATATTGTTCAATGTCCATTTCATATCGATTTTGGGTCCAATTTCCTCGTCTTTATCGTCAAATATACTGAAGTAAGTCCATGGCGCATCTGAATCGAGGCGGTACGTCCAAGTAAGATTGAAATAGTTATCAAATTTACGATCACATATAGGATAATTGTCTGATGATTCTTTTGTAGCAAATATATACCATTGATCTGGTAACCTTAGTGCTGGAAGATTATAGTTCTTAGATGCTATGGTCTTGCCATTTATCAGTATAGCATCAAAATTTCTGTAATCGTATTCTAGCATTTGCTTGTTTTTTGTGACGTAACAATTAGTATAAGCACATTTATTTTCTTCAAAAGCCGTTTGTTTATCCATTAAAATATCCCATTCTTTTCCTCCTTCAGACCAAATCAGTATGAACCTGATGTCAAGAGGTTTTTTCGGACTCGCTAAATCTTCAGATTTTATTTTCCAGATATGAAACTTTTGAATTTTCGGTCTTGACAATCTGCCGTTTAAGAAAGTACAAAAAGTAAACATTATTATTAATGTTATAAATAGTTTTGCTACTGTTTTAACGAATTTTATAGCTTGTACCATTATGTCTTTCACAGTTTACTGCAAATTTTAAACTGACTCTTTAACACGAGTGGTTTTTAATTTATACTTTCTTGTAAAGATACGAGATGCTCTGATGCGATTTTCACGGAAACTGCATAATGTGCATTGTTGTTGTGCAATGTTTAAGAATTTCAAGACTATTATGGTTAGCTTTAAAATTCTCTTCATATGACGGATCTGAAGCTTGTGACGTACAACGACTACAGTCCCACTATTTACTACTACCCTTCTCTTTAAACGTTTTGTTGATTATACAGGGTGTAAATTTAAATGCTTTACATTCTTTAGGTGGTGTTTCAGACCATCAAACTGAACAGATTGTACAACGGAACGTATGTTGAAAATGTGAAAAAAAAACTGTTCCAAAAAAAAAGTCTAATGCGATTCGTATGTATGGAGCATCGAATTTTTATCGTGATTTCAATGTTGGTCCCTGAGTGAAACTTTCACTGATATAGACTCTAAAGCATCCCTTAAAGAATGCAATTAAGTTTACACCCTGTATATTTTGTGAGTGCATAAATTATGTAAATTCTATATTACCAGCCTTTTCCTGCGACCTAGTTCGCGTAGATTTTGGAAAACCTTTTCCAAATATAACGCATTAAATTTTACATGTAACTAGCAACGTTAATAAGTTTGGATCGCACTAAACGATTGCGTACAATAGGTGCACAACAAACTACCGTAGTAACTCCGTTAGTATAAGCTAATGGATTCAGAGATAGGTCAGGCGTTGTCTGAATTATTGTAATTGTCTCGAGAGGCTCGCAAACACGACTGTTCGAACATACTGTCCGGTGCTACACTCTGTCTTATGGACACCACGGGATCTGTGACTAGTCTAGTACTTGCGATTGAATAGGCTTGATGTTAGGTTGAATACAGAGGATAAGGTTATATCCATACCCATCTATGTAGATACATTTTTTTTCTGCTTTTGCCTTCTAACCTCCTACACCTTAAGGGTATATTACCGTTGGCGCGCTCCATACAAAAGTCTGTTTATATTTTCAATACTAACCAATTAAAGTCAATGACATTTTTCAGAAACAATCTAGAAACTAATCTCTATGCTTGTATGCTGTCCGATTTTCGTTTTAAAATGTATAGTTTTAAAGTTTCAGTGCCTCAAACAATCTGAGAAATTATATGTTATCATGTGGTTATCATTATCATACTAAGTTTTTATTGTCCCACTCTGTATGCTGATGATTCGTCATTTATGTTTACCACGAAAATGTTTCTTTGAATCTACACAAACGTTTAAAATCCGACAGCCGTTTGTTTCCGCCAAAAATGACAGGACAGCGAAATTGTCGCGAGCCAATATACCGGAACGACCAGATAGTGGCTGTCAGAATCACAACTGACAGCTTTGGATGCTAAGCGAGGAGAAAAAACGTAATTTTGGCAAAGGAAACGCTTGGTGGTATATATTTCTACTGCTTAAGAGAAGTTTATTCCGAATGCGTAAATGCGCGCTGCATACAAACGAAGTCTGGTGATATTTTCCAAACTACTATAATACTAACCAATTAAAATCAATGAAACTTTGCAGAAACAATCTAGAAACAAATCTCTATACTTGTATCTTGTGAATATACAGTTTCAATGCTATGATTAATTTAAGATTTGTATGGAAATCTTTGAGGCACTTTAACTTTCAAACTACATATATACATTTTAACGAAAATCTGACAAGATACAAGCATAGAGAGTACTTTCTAGGTTGTTTCTGAAAAATGTCACTGGCTTTAATTGGTTAGTATTGAAAATATAACCATACTTCGTTTGTATGGAGCGCGCTAACAGTAATATTCCCTTAATACAGTTATATTGAGAATAATTTTTCCATCATAGAGTCAACATACTTCTTTGACGTTTTAAACAATAATTTCATTATTTACTTAATAAAAATTTTATGTTAGTCGCATTTTGAGTTTTCATGCAAAACGGATTTGTTATTATTTCAGCTAAGAATGATAGTGTATAGAAGATGTGTAAGAATCTTGTTTTTTAGTAAGTAGGGTGAGTGTGCCCTTGCGGTAGGTTGACATCGAGTTCAGTAAATTTTAAATAATACTAACAAATTATTTAAAAATTTAGATAAAATAAACTTATGTTGAAACCCAGATAATTCGATTCTGCTCTCGATTCTAAACAAACTGTTTTCTAGTTTTGCGTTTATTCGTTAACACGTTGTATATGTATAGGTAGTAGAGCTATGTAAGACCATAATCTTTCTTATACTATGGTAGAGGAAACCAATCATTTTTAATTTTTTATTTTAGTTGCCTCAAAGGTTCCTTTCCGCACCGAAAAAAGTTATGAATGTTTATTCATTAGCATTTTTGTATGAGATAGATTTCTTTTATGTTGGCTTCATCTTTGGCTTCAGTTTGATGGTGCTAAGCACCCCTTCAAATATCCACAATTTTCTGCAACGCCCTGTATTGTAACACTACTCGAAACAATAATACACGCAACTAGCACGCAACCATTCAGTTTTCAAAAGAAAAACGTTTTTTATTTTTACGCAGAAATAGCAAATAACGAACGACACTTCATTTTTATTTCCCCGTTTCCTCTTATCCCGACTTCAAACTCAAATGCTAAGTCGATAAAGGTAAATACGTAATAGTCTTTCTAAAAGCAGACTATTGAATAAAGTTCAGTTTTCAAAATGTTCTCTGAAAGTTTTGCCGCTAAGCCTCAGCAGTTCGGAAGTTAGACCAAGTTCAAATCCCTGTGAAACTTTTAGAAATTTTTTACATTTTTATTTTTTAAATCGCGTCGTTGGAAGTTCGCGATAGGTGTTAGATTTTGAGGAGAGTCTTAGATGATGTCGGTTAGGAAAGTTTGCTCTCCAATATTTTTTTAAGAGAAATTAGTTACGTAACGTAACGACGGGCTCACTATCTCTCATACTGAACAGAATTTGAGGATTGCTAGTAGTGAAATGTAGATGTTCTAAATCTGGCAAATAAAGAATTATCTCTGACTACTCTACCTTAGTGTCTTAAAACGAAAGTCTTCGACCAGTGTGTGTTGCCAGTGATGACATATGGAACAGAGACGTGGTCGCTCACTCATGACCTCATAAAAAGGCTGAAAGTCACCCAAAGGGAAAGGGCTGTGCTCGGAGTTTCCCTACCAGAACGAATCAGAAATGAAGAGATCCGCAGAAGAACCAGAGTAGCTGACATAGCCCAAATAATTGATAAACTAAAGTGGCACTGGGCGGGGTACATTGCTCGCAGAACCGATGGCCGATATGGGGCCGAAAAGTTCTCGAGTGGCGACCGCGTACTGGAAAGCATAGCGTGGGTAGGCCCCCCACAAGGTGGACCGACGACCTGGTGAAGGTGGCGGGAACTCGCTGGATGAGGGCAACGCAGGACCTGTCGATATGGCGATCCTTGGGGGAGGCCTATGTCCAGCAGTAGACGTCCATCGGCTGAGATGATGATGAAAATATGGTCATGAAAATATGTACCGAATTTTAAAACTTTATAACTTTACTTTTAAGGCTGAAAATTATATATCCTATAGATTCACAAGATGGTTTAACACGAAAATAGTGGTTCGTATAGGCCCAGTATTGTCCTCGCCGTCAGATGCAAATTGTTGAATAATTCGCTTATACAGGCCTAAAGTCTCCTAAAAGGGTTTTTATTAAGCACTTGGTAAGGTTCAAAATGGAACGTTTGGTGATACTTGTGGGATAAACTAGAAACGCAGGACAATGAAATCCTATTCCTCATCTAAATACGACATTTGTTATCCATCGATCGATTCAACATAGATTTCACCATTATTAGTCTTTACATCGGTTAATGACTAATTCCATTTCGATTGGAGTCGTTAAAAACATTACATAATATTTTTTGCGAATGGAACGAGAATGATTGTGAGGATTGTATGTACTGGCATCACATATTACTAAAGAGCTAGGGTACTACGTAAAAAATACTTCACTCCCTGGAAAAACGCTAATTTCCTAGACCTAAGAAGATAAATGCACAAAAATATATCTAAGGGGTTTGACTTAGCGTTGTTATTACTTTGTATAGCGTGGAACATTCTTTCCTGTGCAACGCTTACGATGTGCCAATTGCTTATCTCGGCATCTATGGTCGAATGACGGAGGCCAGACTGCGTACCCTATGCGAATTAATAGATTTCACATTGGCATCGCTCCTTCGGTGCTCGGGTTTCCTCACAACATTTATAGTCACCATCTAATAACAATCTGTATTAATTATTACAATATCATTGGTACATGTGATACGTCGTGTTTGTGAAATCGAACCCGGACCTCCATAATTGAAAGTTCACGCCTCTACGCAACGCGCCGCTGATGCTCCCGATGTATAAGGATTTTCAAAAATAAAAATAAAAATTTAAGGGGGTGGTTTAGACCATCAAACTGAATAACTTTCACTATGGGACCAACATCGAAATCGAAAAAAAAAAAATCGGATGTTCCATACTAAACTACAAATCTACTCGAGCTAAATGTATGGGACGCCTGATTTTTTTTTCGCGATTTTGATGTTGGTCCCATAGTGAATCTTGTTCAGTTTGATGGTCTAAACAACCCGCTTAAAAGTTTTAAATATTTATTTTTACTTTAGTAACACCTTGTATACTATATCTTTTATAGCCCGATAGCTCAGTTGGTAGTGATCCTGCCTGCTGGTCCGAGAGTCCCGGGTTCGAATCTCGCAAGGGGTATTTGTATGATGAATATAAATATTTGTCCTCGAGTCATGGTAAATAAATAAATGAAATGAAATGGACGTTTGTATCTATATATGTATTCTGTCTCGTTGTCTAGTCATCATAATACAAGTCCAGGCTAGATTCTGGTACTTTAAATGTGACTAGATAGTTTGTGTGACAATGTCCAAGATATTTATTTATTATTTATATTATTTATTTGACGGCGCCTTGTAGCGCCATCTATTAAAAACTGTCACTTTGATTTAGCCTAAAAGCGCCATCTAGTTTCATTATTAAGAATTGTCATTTTTGTTTAATGTTAATGGGTAATTTTTGAGGACGAGAGTGGCAACACTCTAGTGAAACGTCATTGTGACTGGGCAGCCTGCTTGCGGTTGTCACTTTTCGAACGGAAGCCTGGCGGAACGGTCACAGCGACGGATCACTTACGTCCTGTGATTGTAATCGAGTTTAATCGCTGAGAAGAGACTATATTTTTGTTAAAAAGCTTCAGATTCTGAAATATAACATTATTACCGTGGAATAAGTGCCTTTATTTCCGTAATACCACGCCCGTGTTCTAAACCAAGATTATACCAAGGTTTCCTAAAATGGACCATCCTGATGGCGAGCCTTTATCAGAAGTGGGATCCAAAGGCGGGAATAAGGCAACTGACGAGGGCAACGGCAGCAAACTTTTGATCACTATGGAGGCTTTATTGACCCGTTTACTAACTACATCTCCACCAGTGCCTCATCCACCTACGGCAGCTACAACTACGACGAATGCGGTGCATTTGGTCCAATTCAACCCTGATGATGGTGACGCAGACATCGAGGGCTGGTGTCGAGTCTCGGAGATCATCGTCGAAGCAAAGAAGTTAAGTGGAGTTGAACTTTTGGTATCATTGACCAGTGCCTTGAAAGGACGAGCTGCCACTTGCTTAACCAAGGTACGACTGGGAGATTTGACATGGGACACCATAAAACAAATACTCCTTGCAAAGTTCTCAAAGCCCAAATTGATTCAAGATTATTTCGATGACGTTATGCGATTCCAAATCGGAGCAAAGGAAACTGCGAGTGAGTCAGCAATGCGTTTGTGGAATATAATTGAAAGTATCCCTAAAGTCGAGATGACAGAAGAAGTTATCACCGGATTTGTCATATCCGTCTTGAGTTTGAAAGATTACCTCATCCGCCGTGAGCTGAATTCTCACGCTATTACCACCCGAGCTCAACTACTTCGCACACTCGGTGGCATTTCCTTGAAAAGACGTTCCGAATCCAATGATGTATCGTATCCAACCGATTCGAAGAAACCTCGCCTGAATGACGCAAAGTTCAATGGAAATTGTCATAGATGTGGAGTTCCTGGCCATAGAATGGCAGATTGTAGAAGACCTCGTCCAGAACTAAGCTCCACGAAATCAGCGGAAAACTCTTCTACAGACCATAGAAAAGAAAAGCCAGCATCATTGACGTGTTTCTCATGTGGTATGCCAGGTCACGTGTCAACTGCGTGTCCAGCGAAGAAGAGCGGTGGAGCTGTAGTGAAGGAGGTCAACACTTGCGAGCACAGATGATCTAGAGGTACCCTGACTGTATTATCTGGTGAGAAATTTCGTTTTCTATTTGACAGCGGTTCGTCTTGCTCTTTACTAAAAGAGAGTGTTTCCTCACAATTTCTGGGTACTGAACGTAACAGCTTGGTCTACTTAAATGGTATAGGGGGCATAAATGTAGAATGCACAACGCAAATTTCAAGTGTGGTTCAAATTAGTGGTTTGTCAGTGACGCTTCTATTTCATGTCGTCCCGGACGACTGTATTACGGAGCCTGTAATAGTAGGTAGGGATATTTTTGAACATAACGTGCGTGTCGAAATTGATCATGATAACCTCTCCATCGTGCAAAAAGAAAAGGCCAACGTTTGTGAGCACAAGACAGGCATTAGTTTTGAGTCTATCGATACTGATTTGCTAGGCGAACAAAAAGAAGCACTTCTATGTATACTGCGAAAATATACTGACCATTTTGTTGAAGGTACTCCTACCAAACGCGTTACTACAGGCCAAATGGAGATAACTCCTATTGACCCCCATAAGATAGTGCACCGGAGCCCTTACAGATTATCACCCCCGGAAAGACAAGTGGTAAGGGAGAAAGTTCAGGAGTTGTTGGACGCGGGAATCATCCGGGAAAGTACCTCCCCTTTTGCCAGTCCGATAATCCTAGTTAAAAAAAAGGACAATACCGACAGAATGTGTGTCGATTATCGAGAGCTGAATTCCAACACACGTCCTGAACATTACCCCTTACCACTAATCGATGACCAGATAGATCAGCTCACGGGAGCACACTTCTTTTCGTCCCTGGATATGGCAGCTGGTTTCCACCAGATCTTGATCCATACCGAGTCCGTAGAAAAGACTGCCTTTGTGACGCCCGAGGGGCAATACGAATACCTCGCTATGCCTTTCGGGCTGCGCAATGCACCTTCCGTCTATCAAAGGTGTATTAATAACGCGTTCAGGGATTTAAAAGATAAACCACTTGTGTACATGGATGATGTACTCTGTTACTCTCCAGATATAACAGAGGGACTGCGTCGCCTCGATCTGGTTCTGGGAGCTTTATCACAGGCCGGTTTTTCACTGAACCTACAGAAATGCAAATTCATGAAAAATAAAGTTAACTACTTAGGATACGCTATTCAGTCTGGGGAGATCAGGCCAAATTCGCTAAAAATACAGGCATTAGTAGATGCACCCTCCCCGAAAACCGCCACCCAAGTACGTCAATTTTTAGGTTTGGCTTCATATTTTAGAAAGTTCATACCAAACTTTTCACGGATAGTAGGTCCACTATACCCCCTGACTAAACTGAAGGGTGGAATCAAATGGACAGAAAATCATGAGGAAATCCGGCAAACCATTATCCGGATTCTTACATCAGAGCCCGTTTTGACCATATTTGATCAGGACCTCCCGGTTGAGCTTCACTGTGATGCGAGCAGTGATGGCTATGGCGCAATTGTTATTCAGAAAAAGAACGACATGCCACACGTCATCGCCTACTTTAGCCGCCGTACGACCGAGGTCGAGTCTCGGTACCATTCGTACGAGCTCGAGACTCTTGCGGTCGTACGAGCCATTGAACACTTCCGCCATTACCTTTATGGCCGTAAATTTACTGTCTATACTGACTGCAATTCACTAAAAGCCTCAAAGTCGAAAGTGGACCTTACGCCTCGTGTACATCGTTGGTGGGCTATTTTACAAGCTTACGACTTTGACATTATTTACCGCGAAGGCAAGAATATGGGACATGCAGACTATCTATCGCGTAATCTACAACCGGAACCGGAACTAAGTACGGCGGCAACGGATGTAGTTTCATCAGAACACGGTCCTAGCCGAAATCTAGCTTCGAAGATTGTTAGGTTTGTAGAATTGCACGAGGGTTGGCTGTCTGTCGAGCAGAAACGAGACAGTAAAATTCAGGACCTTATATCTAAATTTTCTAACAACGAATTACCCCAAACCGTAGCAGAAACCTACGATGTTAGAAATGGAATTCTTTATCGCAAAATATGTCGAAACAAAGCTGTCTCTTGGCTTCCTATTGTCCCACGTTCTTTGATATGGACGCTCATTAATCATATCCACTCGGAAATTCAACACTTAGGCCCGGATAAGACTCTGGACAAAATTTATGAGCTATATTGGTTTCCCGAAATGTCCAAAAGCGTTCGGCGATTTGTAGATTCGTGCATCGTGTGTAAGGCGTCGAAGGGACCTTCCGGTGCTCAACAAGTCCGTCTTCATTCGATCCCCAAAGTTGCTGTACCATGGCACACATTACATATAGATTTCACCGGAAAACTGAGTGGCAAAAGTGACCAAAAAGAATACTGCTCAGTAATCATAGACGCGTTCACAAAATATGTGCTACTAGAACATACAACTTCCCTTGATGCGGCTAGCGCTGTTACTGCCCTTAAAAAGGCAGTTTATCTATTTGGAGCCCCAAAACGCGTTATAGCCGACCAAGGTCGCTGCTATATTAGCAACGAATTCAAAAAGTTTTGCACAGAGAACAACATCACACTTCACTTCATCGCCACTGGCTCCAGCCGGGCCAATGGCCAGGTGGAGCGTGTGATGAGAACTCTAAAATGTTTGCTCACAATTATTGAAAATGATCCGCATAAAAACTGGCGAGATGAACTGGGCAATGTCCAGTTGGCACTGAACAGTACGAGATCAACTGTCACGAAATATACGCCAACTGAACTTCTGACTGGAGCTACAGCACAATCGTTAGGGATCGCCAAATTAACTCAAGGAAATGAGCAAACTGAAAGGTTAGATATTGAGTCTATCCGCGCAGATGCCTCGAAAAATATTGAAAAGGCAGCTAAAGCCGACACCTCGCGTTTTAACCGTGGTCGGGCCATTATCAAACCGTTTTCAAAAGGGGATTTCGTGTTCGTAAAATCTTCTGAACGAAACCAAATTAAACTAGATCGTAAGTTTAGAGGACCCTTCGTAATAACTAACGTTCTTGAAAACGACCGTTACGAGCTAAAAAGTGTCAATGGCCCTAGTAGGACGTTAAAGTACGCTCATGAGAACTTGCGTTCGGTACCAGGAGGTCACGAGGGATTAACTGAATTAGCCACGAGTATTTTAAATGAAGATGAGGCCATGACGGCGCCAGATGAACAGTTAGAGGGATACCAGGACGACAATAATTCAGATACGTTGTCTGCTCGCAGTGATGATACTTTAACTGCAGGATCCACTACTTTGACGGCATGTTCTGAAACAATGAGCGACGATTCCGAAGAAGAATCTCATCATGTTGATGTGGTGGATGTGGAGGTTCATCGCTCATAAAAGGTATCCCCCATAGCTGAATGTACTGAATCGAGTAATTATAATGTTGTCCGGTTTCACAGATTGGTGATTCGAAAGGACGCATAGGATGTTCATGTGATAGATGGTCGAAAGGACGGTGTTGTCCGGTCCATGCACGCCTGCGTGGTCGAAATGACGCACTTGTCCGGTCCAATTAGTTAAGACGGTCGAAAGGACGATGTTGTCCGGTCCATGTCTGGTTACATGGTCGAAGGGACGCATTTGTCCGGTCCAGTTTGCGGTGAATAAATGTTGTCCGGTCTATGCATGCGTGCTTAGTCGAAAGGATGCATCTGTTCGGTCAAAAATCTACCTCAAAGTCGAGGAGACGGTGCTTCTCGATTCAGCCCAATTAATCTGGGTGATCGATACTACGCATTTGTCCGGTCTTTGATGGAAGTAGCTGTGTGAAATCAAATGGTGTCAAGTATTTCTTTTTAGTGGTGGGTTGTGCGGTACCTTGTCAGGGTGGACGAGCCAGCCGACCGAAACATTTGCATTGTGTGAGCTAATGTGTGCACGTTTGTTACAGAGAACTGATACCTGATCACCCGAGGACGGGCGGATGTCAGTCCGGCCGTGACGGCGCCTTGTAGCGCCATCTATTAAAAACTGTCACTTTGATTTAGCCTAAAAGCGCCATCTAGTTTCATTATTAAGAATTGTCATTTTTGTTTAATGTTAATGGGTAATTTTTGAGGACGAGAGTGGCAACACTCTAGTGAAACGTCATTGTGACTGGGCAGCCTGCTTGCGGTTGTCACTTTTCGAACGGAAGCCTGGCGGAACGGTCACAGCGACGGATCACTTACGTCCTGTGATTGTAATCGAGTTTAATCGCTGAGAAGAGACTATATTTTTGTTAAAAAGCTTCAGATTCTGAAATATAACATTATTACCGTGGAATAAGTGCCTTTATTTCCGTAATACCACGCCCGTGTTCTAAACCAAGATTATACCAAGGTTTCCTAAAATGGACCATCCTGATGGCGAGCCTTTATATTTGTACCCGAGTCGTGGATGTTTGCATCTATATTATATGGTATTTAGTTGTATAGTCATCATAATACAAGTCCGGGCTAGATTCTTCTGACTCAAATGGGACTAGATACTCGTTATCTGTGTGACAATGTCCTAGATATTTATAATAGTATAATGTCAAATTTAAAAAACCCCCAACGCCAATAACAAAGATTTAAAAAGTACAAAATAATTCAATCACCTATTATTTTGTATGTAAGCAAATGTATGTTTTACTTCATAACTCTCTTTGATATTTTAGGTCAATTAATGCGTAGGGGACCTCATAGAGGGGATATCATAATTTTTAAAGTTACATGAAAACTGCTGAACCGATTTTCATGAAACAAAGTTAAGAACACTCTCGAAAAAATTAGCTTTCTATTAAAAAAAACGCATTGAAATCGTTTCACCCGTTTGGGAGCTATGATGCTACAGACAGACAGACAAACAAACAGACAGACAGACCGACATAGGCGTCAAACTTATAACAGCCGTCTTTTTGCGTCGGGGGTTTAAAAATCAAATATGAAGGTCAATACAAGGTCGCATAAGGGTCCAATATCCATGCTCTTCCATTCCATAAGGGCTGCCGATGTTAGTTCGAAACACCGAACAAAACCCATTAACGAAAATCACGAGTTATGAAGACCATCGGAACCCTAATAAGTATAGTATATTAATGCAGAGCTCGACTTATGCAGCGTGTTCATATTGCGTTACTATACAGGGTCCTTCTTAATACGCTGACACTATTTTAAGGGGATGATCAGACCGTTAAACTGAACAACTTCCTCTATGGGGCAACATCGAAATCGCGAAAAAAAAATCAGCTGTCCCATACGTTTGGCTCGAGTAGGTTTGCAATTTTGTATGGAAGAGCAGATTTTTTTTTCGCGATTTCAATACTGGTGCCATAGAGAAAGTTTTTCAGTTGGACGGTCTGGTCATCCCCATAAAAAGTGACAGCATATTAAGTTGGACCTTATATAACATACTGTCTATACAGGGAAAATTTAAAAAGGGGTGATACTTTAACCATATATTCTACTCGTCAAACAAAACAACTTTCACTACGGAGCTAATATCACAATAGTGAAAAAGAACTGTTACATACGAAACTGCAGTACACACGGCGACATATCAAGCTATGCGACGTTATATACATTACTCTACCTACGCGCGGCCAGCTTATTTTGGTTTTGCGTAGCCGTGTGTACATACTCGACTGAAATAATATGAGACAGTTTATTTTTTAACGATCCCTTTAAATATTAATAGAATTTCTTGTCACACCTTGTATACTATTTATTATTTAATGAGTTTTTTTTTTTTCATTTAAAACTACAAAATAAACCAATATGCGAAACTTTGATACAAGTATTTAATTTAAAGTATGGTCGTTGTTAACATATTAAACACAACATCACATACCATAAATATTCTTTACATTTTATATTTTAAAACTTTCTTTGCTACAAGTACGGACTATATTCATGCAATTGAAAAAATTTACACTCTTACGATGTTTTTTGTTACTAATAAGCATCCCTAAATAAATCCATTTGTTACAAATACTAACTTTAAAAAGAGAACAAATCTACCGTCAGTAATAATTTTTAAGGTACTATTCCAAAGCTAACTGATGATTGCAACTGCAGGCTGCAAGGGCAGTTTTCTGTAAAATATGTGTAGAAATATTTTAAATACTTATAGTACTGAAAATTTATAGTTGCAATCGGCTTTGGAATAGTAACTTTAGGAAATCTCTTTTGTAAATTACCCAATAAGAGATTGAGATACAAGGATTATTCGGTGCATAGGAGGCGGAAAGAGAAGTCAATGCCCTGCAGTGGACTAAATCTCACGCTACGTATTAAAAATAGTGAGCAGATGAAAAAATAGCCAAGTCAGAACATCGTCCAACGAAAACTTTCCCCGTAAAATTAGGTATAACCTCGCCAAGATCACTCAAACTTGTAAGAGGAATTTATGTTTTATAAGGAAAAATGGCGAGGCGTGAAACCACCAGCATACGTAATGCTGCCGAGATTTTACATCAGGATTTCTTGAAAAGCCAAATTTTCTATCGGTTAGAAATTTTTAAACTTATGTAACATTTTATCACGAAAATGTGTTAGAGAAATCGACATGTCCTAGGAATTGAATACGTGAAAGATTCGACCTAATTCATGTGAATTAGATTGTAATTCACTTGAATTTGTAGAAAATATACAGGGTGTAAGTGTAAGTGACAGCCTAGCAAATACTGGAACGGTGAACTCAGACTATCAAACTAAACAACTTTCACTATGGATCCTACCTCAAATACATACATTTGAGTCAGGTAGGTACAGAAGTTTTATTTGGGACTACAGATTTTTTTTCGCTTTTCCTGAGGTAGGCTCCATAGTGAAAGTTGTTCAGTTTAATGGTCTGAGTTCACCGTTTCAGTATTTGCTAGGCTATCACTTATACCCTACATATATTACCGAATATAAAGTAAATAAATAAGAAATTTACTTCAAAAGTGAATTAAACAGGTCTCCCAGGTTTCAGGCTTGCCTGCTGCAGACCCCTGGTAATTTATTTCATAAGTAGATCTCAATATTTAACGATTTCACATTATATTGTATAATTTTGTTCAGAAATTCAATAAACTTACTAATTTATTTTGTTATCCGGCTATACAGGGACCTTCTTAATATGCTAACCGTTTTTAAGGGGATGATAAGACCATCAAACTGAACAACAACTCTATGGGACCAAAATCGAAATCGCTGTCCTATACATTTGGCTCGAGTAGGTTTGCAGTTTTGTATGGAACAGGTGATTTTGTTTACGCGATTTCGTTGTTGGTGCCATAGAGAAAGTTGTTCAGTTTGACGGTCTGATCATCCCCTTAAAAAAGTGTGAGCATATTAAGAAGGACCCGTATATTTATTGGCTTTAAATCGGAGTACATATTTATTAACATCAAACAAATAAAGGGAGGTACATTAAAAATTATTGAAAAATATTAAGGACTTATAACTAACATAACCTAAAATATGGTGCAAGTGCAATAAACTATTTAGTATCAAGAACTTTAATTATTAAGTAAAAATGCATAATTTTCCTTTCGAAGATGGAATTAGATAGAATCAAAACCTAGTTGAAATGATCCAAATAATGTAATTATAACTAATAACTAATTTAATTATTTCAAGGGGGAAAAAAAATTCTAAAGAGTTGTTTTTTTAACATTGTGTGGTAAATCAAAAGGTATGCTTCTAATCACCTCAAAATATAGAAATATCACCAATAATATCAAAGTAGGTACGGTACATAGCATATTACGTAAACGCGTAAGCGATAACAATAAAAATGCAATCCCCATCGTATGACCAAGCCTGCACTAAGCTCCATACATAACAATAATTAATGGTTGCATTACAAAGGCACATTAGTAACAATAGCAGTGAAATAGTTTGAATTCTTGAATCATACGCTGTTAACGCTACGCATCTAATTATTGTTTCTAGCCACGATTGCGTGTTAAATATGTTAGGTTTGTGCCACACTCAGAACAATAATAAACATCAAAATAATACTTAGTTGTAATAACATTTTGACAACTTCTTGTTCTCATAACTAACAAGTATAAATTGTATCAAGGCCTTCGTTTTAAGTTAATTAATTTGATATCAAATCCGTATGGTTACGGCCTTACGGCTAGTAACCACCATCTTTGTTTTAGCTGTGCACTCTATATAAACTAATAAATCTGGGTATATTTTCAATACTAAACAATTAAAGTCAGTAGGTTTTTTTAGAGACAATCTAAAACTCAATATTTCTGCTTTACATTTGTCAGATTTCCAATAAAATATATAGTTTCAAAGTTATCTTGACTCAAAGTTTTCCATACAATTCTTAAATTAATCCTAGCATTTTAACGGAAATCTGACAAATGTAAAGCACAGATATTGGTTTCTACATCGTGTCTAAAATTTGTCATTGACTTTAATTGGTTAGTATTGAAAATATAACCAGACTTCGTTTGGATGCAGCGCGCAGCAAAGACTGTCATCTTAAGAGGTCGCTCAGATACGCACGCTCCTGTCGATGGAGTAATCACCAATCCCGGCTTAAAATGTATCACTCTATTTCTTCCCATTAATGTCGTACGAGGCGACTATGGGATAAGGTTTTTGTGGGAGAAAATCTGCCACCAATCACTACGACACATCATTCTATCTCCACAGGCAGGTCACGACTATATTCCCCGAATGAATGGTCTGAGATATTCTGAAAATTCAGATCTTCAACGTTTAGCTAGTAGTACCGAAACTATGTTATACGGGACACTCATTTACACAGGTAGTGAGCGACACTACTCAAAATAGACAGTGGGTGCAATACAATGTCTTGAAATTGAGGCATGCAGGTTTCCTTACGAAGTTTTCCTGCTCCGAACTGCCAGTTGTGTTACAAATCGTACATAAATTCGGAGAAACTCATTGCCATGACTCCGCGTGGACGTGGATCGAACCATCGCCTTCTGTACAGCAGTGCATGATTACTCGCTACTAGACCACCATGGCTTTAATATGCTAAAAATACAAATCTTTGCTATAAATGCACGTTTCATAAAATATATTGCTCACATCAAAAATGATTCGATTATGTTTGTCTCCAAATACTCTAATAAATTATTAAAATTTATAGCCATGTATTTTTGTCAATCTTTGATTTGATTAATGTATAATAAACGTGTATTCTAAGGTGCCGATTTGCAATTTGGAATTGCAATCTGAATAGTGTGTTGTGCCAATTAAATTGTTTCTCATTGTTGAACTATTCATGAGTTTAAAATCAATTTTCGTAAAATACTGTGATATGATAGTCAAAGTTTGTTCTAACACCAAATTTCAATCAAACACCACTCTAACTGAAAACCTCCACAATATGTAAACAACATCATCAACTATCAAACTTCAGTATACACCCACCCTGTACATAAATCTATTACCAAATGCAACGTTAAATAGTTGGCAATATTGCCCGAACTATGTGAGGAAATTATAACATGGCAATAACTGCATATAACTGAAATAACGGAGATATTCCAGCATAGGGCCGCCACAAATACATTCAGATTGCTTCAAGGCCCTTACTTGCTAAGTTGACATAGGCACCAGAAAAAAGTCAGTCACTGAGAAAAATGTAATTCATTTGAATTGTCTTCCGTTCATCGGTTAATCATTCGTTTTATTTGTTTTCAAAAATGTTATGAAAATAACGAGCTACTGACTCGCGACTTGATTCGCGTTCCCCTTTTGGGGTCGATTTTCGAAAAATCACTTCTTAATGTACCCACGAAACGCGACTACATCCTCGAAACGGAACGTCATGGAACTCTTTTATAAGTATAGAATTCTATTTATGTTTTATTTCTCGAGATATTTTGTTTTCGTAATGAGCGTTTTTCTTTTATTTAAATAATTACTACCTAAAGAACTCAACAGACGGCATGTTCATCGCTACATAGAGAAGTGTGCGATATCATGTCAAAACTATGCCTACCCAGCCATGTCAGACGTAAACAGTTTCAAATTTTCGAATAAAATGTTTCGTTAATAATGAAATATTCCGGTAAAAGATGCTTTAACATCTTTTTAAATAAATAAATAAAAAGATATTTATTCATCAGAAAAGATACACTTATTAACACTGATCATCACCATTTTGATAATCTTTTCCTTGTTTATTATTTAAAGATATACATTATGAAATGTTAACCTTCATTCGCGCAGACCGTGGCGCCATCTATCCCTATAAAACCACAGGAAAAACGCTCATTGTAATTAAATTAATGCGCTACGAGGCTACGACGTAGTACTTTTGCCAGCTACGGCGTAGTACATTCGTAGGCTATTCTGATCGCGCGGGATCTAGTATCCCGCGCGATCGAAACGTGTTTTTAACAATCAAAGCAATTTTTATTTTTCGTCTTCCTATTTTCTTCCAAATTATTACTATGAACTAGAATCACCAAGAAAAGATTTTTATTTGGATGAACCGTGTTTATGAAATATTTAGATAGTGTAATGCGTAGGATGTGCGACAACCCTAGATTCAAGCCCGCTAGCGCGATATTGCATATTTCGACGTTGTGAATAACCCTATAAGCTGGATGTAAGTATATTTGAGATGTAAGCCAATTCAAGTTAACTTAGTTTTGAGCTTCCATGTTTTTACTTTCGTCTTATTGTTTTTTTAATTGTTTTTTTAGGATATTACAGGGTGTCAGGGTCCAACATAATAGACTGACTGTTTTTCAGGATGTTGACCATCAAACATGAGACCAAAATAAAAAACAAGATAAAAATCTGCTGTTTTATACATTCGGGTAATGTAGTTTTGTATTAGCAGCAGTGATTTTTTTTCACAAGAGAATGTTGTTCATATTGATGGTCTAAACATCCCCTTTAAAAACTTTCAACATATGAAGAAGGACCCTATATATTTCGTAGAGGAACTTAATGTGTAGTGTTGGTGGTGTTTCGATGTTTAAAAGCATCCAGCAAGTAGAGTATAATCATACCAAGTTTGATGCTTATATGTATAGCCGTTTTTACGATAGAGCACAGGGACGTCTTTACTCGGGGGTGTAAGGGGTGCGTGGCACCCGGGCGCAGGGATCTCGGGGGCGCAAGCCGTCCTAATCTACTAGTTTTCAAAACTACTTAAACATTCAATATACGTAAAAATATAGACGCCAATATTGTTTAAAAAATAAGCGCGAATAAGAAACGCCTATACGACTCAATCATTAGACCCCGATCACTACTATTTTGTAAGCCAAATACTCATCGAGACTAATCTAAAAAGTTAAATTTGGTGAGTCTAAATTCATTGCAGCAGAGATCCTTGTTACTACCTTACGGCTCCATCACCAGATCAGCTCCTGGACACCATAATATTGCATTGTCATCTGGTTTCTATTTTCGATTCAGGTCGATAGAATACCTAGAAGTGGGTCAAAATTCACTCGCAAGATTTGTACCAAATACACTAACAAATTCTCCAACAAGACAAATTAAATAAAAGCTTGTTAACTGAATGAACTTCTTTTTTGTTGGCAAGGGGCGACTGAAGACTGAATTTCGCACCTCGCCGCCCTTAATAGTTAAGACGGCCCTGATAGAGCAAAAACAAAATCCTTGAAAGAAACTCTCTAACTTTATATTTCTTTTTTTTATTATTTGTTAGCAATTCCAAAATAATAATATATAGGTATTATGTGAAAATGTCGACTCGCTGTTTATTACCAACGGACAGTGTAGGCTTAGTAATACGGTCCCGTTGGCACCTTTTGTGTATGGAACCCTAAAAAGTACCAGGCATCCATAAACGAGTAGAGTGTCTAACACATCGATCACCAGTCCCGAACTACATCTAACCAACCCGCGGACGACTACGCGTCCATTTTGACCCGCATACGATGTCCTGCCAACCAAGCCGTTTTCACTCCTATCAAGTGACTTTTAAGAGTTATGTGGAGCGACTTCTTGTGTGGAACGAACTGTAGTTCGATCTATCTTCATCTCTTTATTGCACAGTGACATGTGCGTTCCCATTGTTTTTGTTGAAATATTTTATGGAATTGGCATACAGGGTGGAAAATTAAATACGTTTCATATCTCAGGGGGTGCTTCAGACCATAAAACTGAACAACTTTCACTATAGAGCCGCATCGAAATCGCAAAAAAATATCTGTTGTTTCATACTTTGGTTCGGTTGACGTTTTCTATGAAACAGCAGATTTTTATTTCTCGATTTCAGTGTTGGTCCCATAGTATAGTTGTTCACTTTGATATTCTGAACCAGTAAGTATATTTTATCTATTTTTGAACATTAGAATTGAAGAGATTCTCGATAAAAAGTTTGAATACATGAATACAAAACTCATATTCGAATCGGAACAGTATTTGGGTTGCAGACTGTCTAAATGGTATTTCATCTCAAGCATCTCCGTGCTTCGGGATGCACGTCAAGCAGTTTGTCCCGGGACTGGATAGCTAGCTCTGTCAGATGTCAGTGTAACTAATTATTCGATAAGCCAAGTCAGACATCTTGAACATTTTATTGACAGCAAATTGAGTATACTAACTTGCTTCTACCGCTGTACTCGTACCCGTATGGAAAAGTATAGCCCACACCCTCACACCATTATTCATGATGCCTTTGTCCTGCAGTGGGATCCAGGCTACAGCTCACAGCTTCTCATGACCGCTCCCACTCCCTTTCAGAGTGGTCAGAAGTAATAGCTACAACGCTCTGAAACATTGACATTGCTAGAATTACCAACTTTCTGGTTAAGAATGTGCTGCTTACTATCTACCATATATTAAGATAAGTTAATTCCGAATGCGTAAATGCGCGCTGCATACAAACGAAGTCTGGTGATATTTTCAATACTAACCAATTAAATTCAATGAAATTATTTAGAAACAATCTAGTAAGTAATCTCTATGTTTGTATGAAGTCACATTTTCGTTAAAATATACAGTTTTAGTGCTAGGATTAATTTAAGATTTGTATGGAAATCTTAGAGGCACTGTAACTTTAAAACTACGTGTGACACCACATCTACATCTGACAACATACAAGCATAGAGATTAGTTTCTAGATTATATCTAAAAAAAAATATTGACTTTAATTGGTTAGTATTAAAAATATAACCAGACTTCGTTTGTATGAAGCGCGCCAACGATAGTATACCCTTAAATCAGCCCTCCGTCATCATCCATCACTTAAACCCATTTTAAATGTGAAACTAGAACACCGCGTGTCGCATCCGACAGTGTTAACATCGTCCAGATTGACTGATAGTCTCCAAGTAATGGAGAGGCTGACTGATCACGCACCAATCTGACAAGTTAGTTCCACTCTTAACGACTGATCGATGGACTGTATGAACAATATAGTGATCAAGCGGCACGGACGCTGAAACGAAAAATACATAATTATTTTTGTTTTGCTTTTTTATGGAATAGCTGAGCCCATTGCTAATGCGAATAAATACGCACCCGATACCAAGTTTTTGTGAAATTTTACAGTCACGGAACTTCTGATTTAATAAGTCGATAAGCATAAGTCGATAGCGATCAAATAATAACTAAATGTTGCCTAAAATACATAGTAAGCTCCAAGCTAAACTTTAACTTTCCTTAGAACGCCATCTCCATCCAACTCCATCGTATCCAAATATGTACACATACAAAGCAATAATGATTGTTAATTTGATTTTCTTTCTCTTAAGAAAATGAATGAAAAATCTTACAGGAAAAAATCCTAAACTATAATCTCTAAGACTGAGATGGACACGCAAAGTTTGCAATTTTTATGTATGCAGAACATCAGACCTCTAATTCATGTTTTGCTCGTTCTGAAAAGCTATACTTTGACCCTTACGCCGTATACGCCTTATGTGTAGAGCGAGCGTCTCTATGTGCGTGTACCCTAACTGGATGTATGTATTTTCGCTACTGCTTGATTATAGTTTCGAGCTTTAGTGATTTTATAAGGGAGGGATTTCTCTTGCGTTACTCTTGTATCTACGGATTAAGTATGAAAATGCCTTAATTTGGGGAACTTTATGGACTCTATGTTATGTTATAACAATATATGTATACGTTATTGACTTACTTTTTTCCTGTTTAATCTGGCTTGATGGTGGATTAAATATAGACTGCGCTATTTTGGTTGAATTGGTATCAAACCACATTTAGACTCAAACAATTAAAACGCGATAAAAACCCATACAATGAAGTAGGCACTTTTTAATTGTCTGTTATTGATTCGTGTTTTTAAAACTTTGGAAAAGAGTTTTCCTATGGGCCTGATAAATATGAATTATGAAAGGTGAAATTGATATCATTAGCATCATTTTAAATTAAGAGTTTACCCATCAAACTGAACAACTTTTACTATGGGAGCAAACCGATCGGAGCAAAAACAAAATCAGTTGTTGCATACATTTGAGTCGAGTAGGCATTGCAGTTTAGTATGGAACAGCAGATTTTATTTTTGCTCCGATCGGTTTGCTCCTATAGTAAAAGTTGTTCAGTTTGATGGGTAAACTATTACACTCTTATTTCAAAAGGATGCTAATGATATCAATTTCACTCTGTATAAGGTACAAATATCAATAATTTTTTTTCGCTTTACCTTCTCTCTCTACGATATCTATGTCATAGCCCAGTCTATAGCGTAGAAATGGGAGAATGATACTTTTTACCTCGAAAACAAAACAAATTCTACGCATACAAACAGGATAGCTAGTTTTTCTAATAAATTATCACAGCTGTTAAATATGCATTGCTCGTACGACAAACTTATAAAAACGTATAGTAAACTTAACGACCAAAAAAACTATCGCACCTCAAAATATGGTGACAAAAAGCCTTCTCATATATGAGCAAATGTATTCAAGGGGCCCATTTCAGATTCTGGCCCACGCATGTGTCATCGGCAGTGGCCCCCAGGGGACTAGGTAGAGAGGGAAAAACTGAATATTGCAGATATGTTCGCATTATTGCTGCACGTTCGCGTATTCATAAACGTTACGGTAAAATGTAATTGTGGTGACAATAACTGATTCCAAAGCTAAAATTATTTGAGAATATATCGCATAAGCATATGCTCATGACTATATTCCATGAGACATCCACATTTCACTAGTAGTGCAGCCTTCAGATATGTCATAGCAAACAAGGTGGTCAAATATTTCTAAGCAGTTCTAATTTTCAATAATTTCTTTGCATATAACCAATCAAAAATATCTGAACGCTTAGAAGGTCAAATGTATGTACGAAGTCAGGGTGGTCATAAACATTTGAACAGTTAAGAAAAAGAAACCGTTGTTTTAGTTTTAGTTTAGGAAAAAAGATATTACTCTGATGTTCTAGATTTCAATTTTAAATAACATTGTAAATAAATTATTGAAATTAAGTTAATTAGTAATATTTACCGTAAAACATTTATTGAAAATTAGCACTGCTCAGAAATATTTTAATACCTTGTATGCTAAGATATATCTGATGGCGACTGTACCGAAACTCTGTCCAGTGTGACGGGGAATGAGCCTGTCGCCACTTATTACTGGATAGTAGGTACAATACATGCTTCGAAAGTTAAGGATGCAGGTTTCCTCACGAAGTTTTCCTTCACCGAAAAGCCAGTAGTGTTAGAACATTTATTAAATTGAATTATAAAGACACAGCTCGTTTACAGTTTTATAGAGATGACCAATTGTCCCTCCAGGCCTCTATTGCTTCTGACTTCATTATTAAAAGAAACAAAACATAGTTTTATAACGGACGCAGTGCAATGGCCACGTGTCCCCGAGTGCCTAATACATAATGGATAACGGCCGAGCTAGTTTCAATAAAAGGATTTTTTGCATGCTCTCTTTCTTTTTTATTTTATAACGTTGTGTGATATTGTAAGAATGTCCTTGTGCAAATTTATTCCTTTCAACATATCATATTTGTTATGTATTTTTTCGTGTGATGGATGTTTTTAAGGCTTTTTTATGAGCTCTTGCAATAATCCTATTACAGTTTAAATTACCATTAGACGACTCAAGGATTTATAATTATACATTCAATAATATTATTGATCTTTCAAGTAGGTTTTTGACAACATTAATACCAATACTTTTAGACTTAAGTACAGTCGCCATCAGATATATCAAAGCTAAATAGGTGGTCAAGTCTTTCTAAGCAGTTCTAATTTTCAATAATTTCTTTACAAATAACCGATCAAAAACATCTGAACGCCTAGAACATCAAATGTATCTACGCAGTCAGAGTGATCATAAACATCTGAACAGTTTAGAAAAAGAAACTTTACTCCGTTGTTTTACATTTCAATTTTAAATAACATTGTAAAGAATTTATTGAAAATTAGCTGTTCAGATATTTATGACAAAATACACGTTTAAAAACGGGTAAAGTTTACTGTAAAGAATTTATTGAAAATTAGCGCTGCTCAGAAATATTTGAACACCTTGTATGCTACTATATATCTGATGGCGACTGTACAAAAATTACAAACACAAACATCTTATTTTCAACACTTTTCAGAATGTTAACTTAAATTATGTTTGTTGTTGTTTTGTTATTTCATTATTTTGAATTAGGTCAGGTATTATTTAGATTAAGTTTGTACTATTTATGTACCTATATTGTAAATAACCATTTGGTTAACTTAAATTAGTTTTGGGGGATGATTTAGAACCTTCAAACTGAAGAACATCACCCAGTGCACTAAGATAGAAATCGCACAAAGAAATCAGCTGTTCCATAGTAAACGTCAATGGCGACTCGCCCTGAATGCTTTAATGAACCCTAATGTATGCATTTAAGATTAACTTCTGTATATGACTCTGTATATTTTAACAAAACATGCAAGTAATTTTAATAGAGTAGTTTAGGCCATCAAATTAAACATTGAACAACCTTCACTTGGAGCCAACATCGAGAAAAAACTGCTGTTTCATACTAACCCGCAGTCTGCAGTACCTACTGGACTCAAATGTATGGGACAGCAGCTCTTTTTTTTATGTTTCTTCAACTTTGTCTCCACAACAGTGAAAGTTGTTCAATTTGATGGTCTAGACCTTGTATAAAACTAAAAGTAAAACGATTACAGCAATTCTACAACATTTATACACAAAAAACATTTATCAATTCTTCAAAAGGTATTCTAAATCTCATTATGGAACGGGTTCAGTAGTAGAGTTAGCGAGACAGAGAATCTGATCTGGAATGCAAACCGCGAGCCAAAGAATCTCATTAACGAGACGCTACCTACCTACGTAAACCGAGAGCTCTATTCTGATAAACAAGACGTTGGAAAGAAATCGCTATCGTCAATATAAGGCTGACTAGAGAGCGAATGGCTGGCTAGCTTTTCACCGAGAGAGCGAGGCGATGTTCGAAGAAAATTATCCACATTTTTATTCGCTTCCCGTCTTGATAGCTATGCGTTGTGCACACACAGCTCTAGTGGATTAGCTATCCAGAGATCGACTATTCCAAATTATATAGAGTTAAATAGATATGCCAAATAAAATATAATACATTTAAGCCTGCGCCGCTGACCCGCTGCCGCCGCACAGCACAATGTACACATAAATAAAACGTAAATTAATAGAGTCTTAATGAGCTGATGGGTTTTAAGGGGATGATCAGACCATCAAACTGAACAACTTTCTCAATTACGTTTTACAATAGTATAAAATATAGGTGGCGTATTCTTACAATACTTCAACGTTATGAACCCGGTTCTTACTGAAAATTCTCGCCGAGAATTTCTCGCGAAAAGTGCCTGCTTTACACGCATCGTAATCGTAACAGTAACATACTAACTACCGCAATGTTTGGTAATTTATTCGTAGACATGATAAAATAGTAGAATATTATTCAATAAAATTCTAAAACATCCAGAATACATCGCCAGCCCGCGGCACAGGCACAGTGAAGACATCGCATCTCCGCATTCGTACCGGCCCGCTCATTGGAAAATCACTGCCGCCCACTGAATACTGAACAACACGCTGTATTCTATATCCTTGGACGAATATAGCACAATCCAATAGAATTGTCAGTGGTGTCAGAGTTTTTTCAGACCGCCTTGCGGCCTCTGACGTGGTTTTTATGTAACGACTACTACCACCAATCTCGATATAAAAGTAGGTAACTATGTAACAATCTTTAGTTTCCAAAACATCGTCATTTTACCGGCTAAACCGGTAATCATCATACTGAATAGTGTTTAGCGATTGTATTTAGGTATTAGATAATGCATATGCTTGTTTGGATCATCTTTAATACAGTTAGAATAAGGACGTAATATAAGGATGTAAAATACCTGAATTTAGTTTGGGTCCATAACCTGTCACCTTAGTACAATAAGCCTAAACAGTATAGGATCTAGTAAGTTGAGTCTGAGAGGGGATGACATGTATAGGGTTTGGTATACGGGAGTTCGAACTCAAACGGAACTTTAGTTTTGTATGTCTATGTTATTGTAATTTAATTATTAAATCCATTAATATTTTGACATAAACCATTTTTCCTTTGATTATGATTATTTATGACGTGTAGCAGATTTAAAGTATATTATTTGTAATTAAAATGTATTCATTTAATAAATGAAATTAGTATATTGATTTAAGATTTTGACGAAGCATGTTGCTGATTGGTATCTTTTTTTGTTTATTTATTTATTGTTTAACTTTTGACGAAGCATGTTGCAGATACGGACATGTTGCCTTTTGGACGAAGCGTGTTGCAGATTTGAAGCTTGACAAAATGAATGTGAATGATATTGTTATAATTGTATGGTTGTAATAATTAACTACTAATATAGGTACATCTGAATTTTAAAATGTTGCACGCCGTAATGGGCAAACTGGATTGGTCCTATGATATAATCACCCACCGTCTCTGTAGTTTATACCTACCTATGATTTATGGCAATAAATTATTCTGATTCTGAAAACATTTGGAATCTGCTTTGATGAAACATAATTCAGATACATAAACTTTTGTTCGTCTCCCTTCACGCTTTTCCAAACAGATTCATACATCACATTTACAACAACTAAATAATTTCTAAAGCGTCCATCAAAATGATTTTCTTGTAACAACATTAATCGGGTGTCCTTTCAAAAAAGCGGACAATTCGGACAATTTTGTTCAAACCTGTCCGCCCCGGACCCACATCATGTGGACAATGCTCAGACCTATACAAACGCCCGCCATTTTGAGGAGAGAAAAAAGCGCGCGGAATCACGTTGTGACAAATCAAATTGAATTTTCCTTCATATTTCATTTTATTTATTCATTCCTCTCGCAGCTTCTGTACAAGTTCAATATTTTTTTAAATGGAACGTTCAACAATGAATCGAATCGGTAAAACGTTTCGTAAAGCAGTTTTGTGAATATTGGTGGGAAATAAATAAGTACAATTGAATAAACTTTTTTGTTCCACCTGTCTAACACTGTAACTGTTATTCCCGGACCGATTCCCTGGAGTACTCATTAAGACAACAATATTTTCATGAAAAAAGCCGTGGTGGTCCAGTGGCGTGTAACCTTGCCTACCGTGCAGGAGGCGATTGTTCGATCCCCGAGTGACCAATGAGTTTTTCGGAATTTATGTACAATTTGTAACACCACTGGCTCTTCGGTAGGAAACCTGCATGCTTCAATTTCGAGGCATGTATCGTACCCACTGTCCATTATAAGTGGCGACGGACTCAGTTCCCATCACACTGGACAGAGTTTCGGTACTAGTAGTGAAACGTGGATGTTCTGAGGTTTCTGATTATCTCTGACTACCAATTCGGGGAATATAGTGAGCATATGCTATGCATAATTTCTTACCTACCACCTATCCTATTACAACAGCGATTATATTACCCAACAGGACCTGCTTGGTTTGATCGCTACACTTTAAAATATATAGAGAACAAACCAGGCAATGTATGCCGAAATCGGGATCGACCAACTGCAAGTGTAATCGCCTTTAAGCTTGCACATTGCTCATGTAGCAAGTCTTCTTCTTTTTCTCCTTCTATCGAGTCGATAGCATGTCATTCTAAATCTTTCCAGCAAAATTCCGGCTGAAGTGAGTCGACCCACCGAATACTGGCCCAGCGCCAGCGAGGTGTACTCTTTGGCGACAAAAAGTGTCCCTCCCAACTCCATTTGTGCCGCCGTCTGAGAGCCGCCCGCCTGAACATGGGTGACCTGGAAGTCCTTAAACCGACTTCGAATCCAGGTCGGTCGCAGTAAGGACAATATGGTCAGGTGGGGATTCTCAGATGCGCAAAATGTGAGTTGCTTGGGTGGAGCTCCACAATCTCACGTCGTGCCCTGCGTGCCCTAACACCTGCACGCAGGAGGAGCTCATGACCGCTAGCGAAGGTGCAGTATCGGTTGCCCAATTCTGGCAAGGTACTATTTAGCGACTTTGTTCAGAATTTGAAGTCGACACGATAAGCAAGCAAGCCCAGTATTTCGCCACATAGACGGATTATCGGCACGGGGCAATATGGCAAGTCAAAATCTCAACATGTAGCAAGTAAGGTTCCTGGATACCCACAATGAAGCTAAAATAACAAGTCAATCAACAATTTGGCCAAATCAACTCAGCATCCCGCTAGACACAATACTTCCAAGTTTTCCAATGAAATTTCATGTGAATTATGTTTGTAAACACTTTGTAGATTTTTTATCTCGAACACAGACAATAGCCATTGTAACACTTTAATTTCAGTATCAGTCAGTTATTGTGACTTTTCAGAGATCAGTTGGTAAGTTTATCTCATAACGTTGCGTTATTTCTTTGTCAAACTCGTTCCGTGTTAAAACATCTTATTTACAACCATTCCGAAAAGGCGCGATTCCATTCCACCATTTATACTAAAAAATAATTTCAGTTTTGAACCTAGTAAACGCTTCGCTAGCTCAGATACCCAAAGTAGATCTTCGCCGGACCTCCGTCACTCAGCCGTAGCCGTAGGTATCAAAATAAGTACCTACACTTTGTCGCATCGTAAGCGATGCGCTTGTATGATTTCTGCCACTCGCGCCAGATGGCAACGTCGCATACCTCGCGCGCTGTACGAAGTAATAACAGCTCTGAGTCAAGCTTCATTAGATACATTTTTGCGCGTAGTGTCTGGCAGTAGGTAAAAGCATGGCTATTTATTGTTTTCTAATGAGATGTATTTGTTACGTAGTAACTATTAGTAATCTATAGTAAATTGCGCTCTCGCCAGTAGCTGGCTTGAAGCTTACGTAAGTCAGCCTGCCTTTGTCAACTACACCTGGGGTAACCCACTGGACGTCCGCTATTAAAGGAATATAATTCGGAGCGCGCTCCATACAAACGAAGTCTGGTAATATTTTTTATAATTAGGTAGGTAACATATTTTATAAAATGTGGTCTCTATTGTCCAATCAGTAACTCACAACATGACTCGTCTGAAAAAGTACTTCAAGTTTGTGTTACACATTACCTACCTACTCTTCATCAACTACTTTCTGACTCAAAGATCGACCAAAGTTGTGTCCAAACATAAAATCGACCGTTTCCTTCAAGATTTAAAACACATTTTAATCTGGACAACATTACCTGGAATAACGGAAGAAGGGCAAAAACATTTCATTAATAAAAGATGTCTCTTCATAAACTGCTATTTCACAACGAATAGAAGTGTTTTTGGAGATACGAGGTTATTTGATGTGATAATATTCAATCAGAGAGATGTCAGTAAAAGTGCATACGATTTGCCGACAGTCAGGTCTGCCTGTCAGAGATTTGTGTTCGCTGCGAACGAATCTGCTGACAACTATCCAGTTTGTGATCCAGCTTATGATAAATTCTTCAATTGGACCTGGACTTACAAGTAAGTACGATAACTTGAATTTATCAGGTCTTTCCTTTTTCAGATTCATTCATCATTACCACCGCTGAACATAGGCCACTCCCAAAGTGCGCCAGTAAATTCTATCCTCGGCCTTCCCCATCGAGTCGCTCCCCACCACCTTTCTTTGTTCTTCGATCCAGCGGGCTGCAGGGCTTTTCACTCTACGCCTACCAGTTCCTGGCTTCCACTCTAGAACTCTAATTCCCCATCGGTTGTCATTTTTTCGACAGATATGTGCAGCCCATTTTCTCTTGCTAATTTTCTGAGCTATGTCAACCACTTTAGTTCTCTGACGTATCCACCTAATACACAATAACAAATTGATATTCGTACTTTTTCAGGATAGATTCGACTTTACCACACAGAAGCGTAACCGTCTTCAACATCCGAGAGCCTCATCAACCTCGGAGGGAATTCGTGGAGTGGATCAAAAACCCCAAGCCAGTAAGCACCTTCTTCAAAAACCAATTAGCTTCAAAATCGAAGGCAGCTGCCGTGTTCCTTGATCAATGCAAGAGCAGGAGCGAGAGAGAAAATTTCGTCAAGAACCTGCAAAGGGAATTAGCGAAGTATAATTTGACTGTGGATGTTTTCGGTAATTGTGGACCTATGAAATGTAAGAAGAAGTCCATATCGCCGTGCTATTGGCGTCTGAGAAAGAACTACTTTTTCTATCTGGCACTAGAAGATTCTTTCGCCGCAGATTACATGAGCGAGGAAGTTCTTCATGCGTACAAGAACAATGCTGTGCCGATTGTTTATGGTGGTGCTGAATATGCTAGGTAAAGGTTCATATAAATAATAATAATGTAGAAATTATATTCCATATCGATTTGTAAAAAAAAAACAGATTAAAAAAAAGGGGAAAACAAGATTTTTTTTAAGACTTATAGAAAATCTATCGGCTGATTCGCACTTTTGTGTGGAAGGTGCCAAAATTTTTCTCGATTTTCGACCCATGTTCCTTAGGGAAAGCTGTTTAGTTTCATTATCTGAATACACTCTTAACATTTTCTTGTTAATTAAAAAATAGAGGTGTATTATTTGTCATGATAAAAATTTATTCAGCCATTATAGTCCAGGGCTAAAATAGGGTCACCCATCAACACTTCTAAACTACATGTCATAATAAGAAACGATAGATTTTACCAAGAAATGGGCAGCCTAAGGCGCGGTTTTTACAGAAGACGTGTGGCGGTGGCGGATAGTCAAAGTAACACAATTATAAACCTTATAGTACGTAGCATAGCGTCGTTTAGAGAATTACGCCCGCGCCTCCAGGTGACGTCACCGGGAGGCGCGGGCGATTCTCCTTTACGACAAAAACGACGCTATGCTAAGTACTACTAAGGTTTATATTATGTTGCTTAGATTATCCGGGACCGCCACACGTCTCTTCTGTATAAACCGTGGCTTAGCGATCTCCGTCTGACAAGTGTCTGATTAAGGGTGAAATTGATATCATTAGCATCCTTTTAAACTAAGAATCTACCCATCAAACTGAATAACTTTTATTATGGGAGCAAACCGATTGATATCAATTTCACACTGTGTACCTTATATTCGAGGAAAGACTTTGTCCAGGATTTCACCGTTTACAGCAGATGATGACTTTTAAAGATTCTTTACTTTTCCAGGTTTTTACCACCAGATTCCTATTTAAACGCAATGCTACTCCCGGAAGACGCATTAGCCAAGAAAATGCACACCATAATGAACAACAGAGAAATTTACAACGATTTTTTTCGATGGAAAAATCACTACGTCATCGATAAGGGTGTTGTTTTGAACGCTTGCCATTTATGTGAATTATTGAATGAGCCTAAAGCACTGATACATAGGGTCTCTTTTACTGCATTCAGGCGTTGGTGGCATCCGTGGTTTGTAAAACGGTGTTCTGAGGATAAGTATTTTACAATCTAGATTTTAAGGGTATATTACCGTTGGCGCGCTCTAAACTAACGAAGTCTGGTGATATTTTAAATACTAACCAATTAAAGTCAATGAAATTTTTCAAAAACAATCTAGAAACTTATCTCTATGCTTGTATGTTGTCAGATTTTCGTTAAATAGTTTTAAAGTTATAGCTTTTTGGCCAATGCTGATTTGCAAATATAATTTATTTATCAGAAAGATACTATCCAACATATCTTGGACGTTAAAGCTGTTCTGAGAACAAGTGAGTGGAAACGTTTCAAATCTCTGTTTCTGTAATTCAGAATAGCCTAAAATTTCGTTGCTATTTGAAATGGCGTACAGGTCCTCATTATATTCTTTATTAAGACGAGACTTTTGCTGCAGAATTCCACAGGATATCGGAATATCTCTGACTACGCCCTCGGGGTGTGAGTCGTGAGCATATGCATGTATGCATGCCACAGGGTAAAATAATAAAATAAATTTTTAAACTTTCTAGTTACTTAGTTTTTACTACAAAATAACAAAACGATAACACACCCGTTAAACAAAAAGGGAGGATTAAAAGTTTAAGTTATTTAACAGATTAAAACGTATGATAAACCGATACGGGGAGGATAACGTCCGCACTTCGGGTCCGTTGTTAATTTAACTTTAAATCCTTGTTTTTGTTACATTCGGTAGAGAAATTTAACATATTGTCAACAATAGGGTGTGTTATGAAACTTCACGATAGAGAGGGTGTTTATTGTGCTCGCAGCCTAATGTTGATTTCATTTTATAAGTCACGACGCACAAAAAGTTTGTTATCTAGTCCGAGGCAGTTCTGGTAACGGGAGTACCTACGTTCAAAAATATTTTCAATAATAACCAATTACAGTCAATTACATTTTTAAACATAATCTAGAAACTATTTTTTCAGATTAAAGTTAAATTATACATAATTTTTTTATATAAAATGTTACAAAAATAAAAATTAACATTTAAGAGGGTGGTTTAGACCATCAAACTGAACAACTTTCACTATAGGACCAACATAGATATGGCGAAAAAAATCTGATGTTCCATACTAAACTACTAATCTATTCGAACTAAATGTATGGGACAGCAGATTTTTTTTTCCCCATTTCGATGTTGGTCACATAGTGAAAGTTGTTCAGTCTGATGGTCTAAACAACCCCCTTAAAATTTTTAAATGTTTATTTTTACTTTTGTAACACCCAGTAGGTAGATATAATACAGGGTCCTTCTTAATAAAAGCTGACACTTTTTTAAGGGGATGATCGGACCATCAAATTGAACAACATTGGGACCAACACAGAAATCACGAAAGAAAAATCTGCTGTCCCATACATTTGGCTCGAGTAGACTTGCAGTTTTGTATGGAAGAGCAGATTTTTTTGCGATTTTGATGTTGGTTCCATGGCGAAAGTTGTTCAGTTTGACGGTCTGATCATCCCCTTAAAAAAGCGCAGACCCTGTATAGGGTGAAATCGATCTCATTAACATCCTTTGAAACTAAGAGTCTACCTATCAAACTGAACAACTTATTGATTAATTATAATTTACAGAGTGGAAGATTTGTGGGATAAAGGTGTAAGAGTGAAACAGTGAACTTTGTATACTTATGTGATGAGAAGGTTTTTTTATTTGTTCCAACTTTCACTTCTAAACTATCTAGGACCAATTTCAATAAAATTTATGAAAATCTATATCATCATCATAATTTACAGTTTACAAAATGCAAATTTTTCGAGGATAAAACCGCTAAAGAAAGCTGTGGAAAACCGACGACCATTATTCAACGAGTATTTATCTAATGATCAAGCTTCAAGTCTAACAGCATTAAACTTACAAATAGAAAGTTCTAGAAACAATTTCTTAGCCTTCAACAAAGAGTTTGCAACGTTCATTAAAAATGAAAAGATTTCCCGCAAACAAGTCCGCTTTGCAGGCTTTACTTAAGCTGCAAGTTTGGTCTTAGTTTTCTTAATACTAAGTCCATCGAACGCCTTTCGATTGGACGCCTTAGGTTCGTCTAAAGACTGAGACTTTGAGCTGCGATTAAGGTTGTTTTTTTGTAGATTTTAAACGATTTTGTGTTTTTAGAAGCGACTTTTAGATATCTATTATCAGTGTTTACTATACAATGTGTTAATGAATAAGTGAAAAACCTCATACACCCCAACTGATTTATAACAAAATAATTAGATTGAAACAATAATTTCATTATTTTGATAGTTAAAATTTAAAGTTATTCGCATTTTAAGTTTTGAGGCAAAAATGATTTGTTATCATTTCAGCAATAAATGAAAACGCAAACGTGCTCATGGATACATTTTAAGAATCTTGTTTTGGTAGTAAGTAGGGTGAGTGTGCCCTTGCGGTGGGTTGAGATAAAGTTCAGTAATTATTAAATTTTACAAATAAATTATTTATTATTTTCAAAAAAATTACCTATGTTGAAATCATGATAATTCGATTCTGCTCTCGGTTCTAAACAAACTACTTTCTAGTTTTGCGTTCATTCATTAACACGTTGTATAGGGTCCTTCTTAATAAGCTGACACTTTTTAAAGGGATGATCAGACCGTCAAACTGAAAAACTTTCTCTATGGCACCAACGTCGAAATCGCGAAAAAAAATCCGCTATTGCATACATAACTGCAAATCTACTCGAGCCATATGTATGGGACAGCTGTTATTTTTTTCGCGATTCCGATGTTGGTCCCATAGACAAATTTGTTCAGTTTGATGGTCTGATCATGCTCTTAAAAAACTGTCAGCATATTAAGTTGAACCCTGTATAATTATGAGGAAACTACATACGCTGAAGAAAACATTTTAATGCATTGACTTACCAACTACTAGATGTAGGGGCGCGCTCAAAAGTGTCCGAACCAAAAGAGCACCAAAACGTATAAAGAGAACCAATTACGCGACAGTCTTCGTTTGACCGGCAGACTACGGGCACGCGTGCGCGCGCGCTGTACCGCGATGGGGTAAAAACTACGTAAGCAAAATGAAAAATAATTTCAGCATTTTCAATGTTTAAGTGAAGAAAAGTAGTTTGTGTGCTCACTGTGCAAAGACATAACTTAATATTATTTATCATTAGGCTGTTTTGTGGATGATATTGTCATAGTCAAACCAACACGACTATGTTTAAAGAACATTTTCAGCTGTAATTAGTAGTCTGAAAAACAGGGTAAAGCCGTAAAACATGACATCTGGCTGCCATACCTATAGAATTCTAATTTGCATACAGAATACGCTGGCATAGTATTGCTGGAGGCCCATAGTTCATGAGCCAAAACACACTCAATTACTATGCTAAGCACACCTCGCACAGTGCTCGCATAAGTACAGTTTTTGCTCGACTCCGTAGCCAATCTAAATTTCTAATAGCTCCCTTCCAAAGCTCTAATAAATTCGAATAGATTATACGGGAAGATGAGCCGGAATATCTTGATATTGCTCTTGTTTAATACCTCAGTACCAACATGGCAGTAATGCCTACTTCGTTCATATTATACAGGGTCCTTCTTAATCTGCTGAAAGTTTTTTAAGGGGATGACCAGACCATCATATTGAACAACTTTCCCAATGAGACCAACATCAATATCGCGAAAAAAAAATCTGCTGTCCCATACATTTGGCTCGAGTAGGTTTGCAGTTTTGTATGGAACAGCTGTTTTTTTTTCGCGATTTCGATGTTGTTGCCTTAGAGAAAGTTGATCAGTATGATGGTCTGACCATCCTTTTAAAAAAGTGTCAGCATATAAAGAAGGACCCTATATTGGTACCAAAACTATCTTTAAGAAGTATGTACCTAAATTATGCAGTTGCAATGAAAACTTCTTTATTAGCATACGAGTATTGAAAGCCCAAAGAATTGCAAAACTAAGGTGGCAATGGGCGGGACACATTGCTCGCAGAACCGATGGCCGATGGGGCCGAAGAGTTCACGAGTGGCGACTGCGAACCGGGAAGCGCCACGTGGGTACAAGGTGGACCGAAGACCAACGGCCGTAGTATAGCAGCGTGATATAGCATTGCCGCGCCTTCGCTCTCTGTCTATATGTCGGCGAATTAACGAGATAAACGGTGTGATATTGCCTTATCACGCGCATCATGATATAGCCTCTGGGGAAGGCAGCAGGAGCTCGTTGGATGAGGGCAGCGCGGGACCGGTCGTTGTGGCGATCCGTGGGGGAGGCATATGTCCAACAGTGGGCGTCTATCAGCTGAGATGATGATGATACGAGTATTAAAGGTTTAAGAGAAGTTTATTCCGAATGCGAAAAAGCGCGCTGAATACAAACGATACAAGACGATACAATACGAACGAAAAAATATACAGTTTTAGTGCTAGAATTAATTTATGATTTATTTGTAAATCTTTGAGGCACTGTAACTTTAAAACTATAAATTTTAACGAAAATCTGACTTCTTAAAAACATAGAGATTAGTTTCTAGATTGTTTCTGAAAAATTGCATTGACTTTAATTGGTTAGTATTGAAACTATCACCAGACTTCATTTGTACGGAGCACGCTCCGAATATGATGATGTCAGTGTCAAGTGGAAATGCTTTTCGGACACAGGAACACAACAGTGGCATAACATCCCTCGTCACCTCATACGACACCCACGGCAGTCAAAGCAAAGAAAGAATGTTGTTCAGTTTGACGGTCTGATCAAGGGCCCTATAGACTTCTGAAGATTATAATGTAAATAAAGCTAATTTATTAAAAGTAAAATTTTTAATTTAAACTATGGCTCGGCGCGTCGAGAGAGAACTTGTGAAAATGTTTAATGGGACTGACTGTTTACTTCACAAAGTAGTTTCAGGTAAGTTCAGACACAAAATTAACTCTCTTTTGCGTCTGTTAGTTCCTCGAGGGAAAGCTGAGAGCAAATAAAAATTGGTAAAGGCGGCTTTAATATGATTTTTATTTTTTTAAGTCATTAATAATCAATTGACACTTCAGAACTAGGTATATTCATATGTTACTTAGGTAATTGTATTTTTCTATTCTTGGTGTGCAAATAAAGAATATTTATCTTATCTTATCTTAATTGGTTTAATAACGTTCTAATATAGCTCTAGAGTTTCTGGCCTCATCTTCTCTTTCCGACGCGGTGGTAGAGCCAAAAATGACGTCAGAAAGCTACCCATGTGATATAAGCTTTGACTATTTACATGTGGACTGGTTACGCGTGTAATTCTACTAACAAACATTTCTACCACTTTTTGCGGGGGGCGAGGTAACATGAAATCCGCAACTTTGGATTTTATTCCCCATAACTTTAGATTCTAATTTTGAATGTTAAAAATCATGAAAATTAGTCTCGTGTGAACCCCAAACGTTCGAAGTTATTATTTCGCAAATATAGGCTGTCTCGTTTAGTGATAAGGTGTAAAATTGAATGTAAATGCACAAGATCAATTGTGCTTATACCGTGGCAGAGGGGAAATGCTACCGCAAGGCTAGTCCTTATAATAATTAGTCAAAGGATATAAGTAATTTTGAATAAAAAAATTGATTTGATTTGATGTAGAGCATTAATCAACTATACTAAAGATTATTTGGTAAATACGACATGTTACCGAAAGGCAGAAACTTGGGCCTATTTTATTAATATGACAATAGGTAGTAATTTACAATGACAATTCTGGACACATACATTGCTGGTTACTACGGCGATAAATAACATGATTGTGTTCTAAAATTCTTACCTACCTTTGTATCTCAAATTATCATTGCAAATTACAACTTTCATGTTTAGGAAATAGCGGCTCAACTTGTAAGTTTCGAATAAATACAAACTTTTTGGATAAACTATTGAACTAATGTACCCAAGAAGTTTGTAATACTTACCTTAATATAAATATTGGCTACATGATCATAAAAAATAAATAAAATGCCATTAGGATTATTAAAAATAAACTTGTTCTTTTTTTTCAAATTATAAGGCTATAATGTCAATAATTTTCGTCAGAAGTAGCCAGTTATTTAGATACTGTTCATTTAAAACCTTTTTAGTGAATTTAATGACATTTGAATATTATTTTTAAATGAAAGGCTAGTGGCCAGGAAGGTGGTGGCATAATAAAATGTCTTGCCAGAGGCGGAACAAGATATTTTAATCTGCGTATAACGCAAAGGAATGAAGGTAGGTAAATCTCAAGTTTGAAATGGAAGTCGAGAAAAAGCAATTCGCCTCGCAAGGCCAGCGTTTGCGTAGGTAAATTAGTTGCTAGTTCTGTCTGTGAAGAAGTTAGATTGCCCCTTGACTCTGCGCTTCTTTAATTTTTGTCTGAAATGCAGTTGCGTTCGTAAAGGTAAGTATTTTGCCTTTGAAGTTTCGAGTTTTTTTCTTATTTTAATAGAGCACATACATTCATAGAATAAAATTAAGTAGGTAGCATATAGCCTTATTGTTATGTTAAGTTGCCTAAAAATACCTAATTAACGGCTAAGGCTTAGGCTTTTGTTAATCTAATCTAAACTACTTAGAAAAAGTGTATATGTCTAGATAGAGCCTCACGCTTCTACCGTATAAAACAAAAGGGGCCAACATTCTTAGGTTGGTATGGTTGCGGCATCATACAAATACAACTTATCTCTGTGTGCGTGTATCTGTATACCGACACGGACAGCGCTGATAGAGTTCGCTGATATTTTTTTCGAAGCCTTCGTTCGTAGCTTCGACTGTCAATCTTGACATATTTTATAACTTCTATAAGTCTAAACTGTTATAAAACTGTAACAGAAGCATAAGAATAATCAATTATGCTAGCCTCTAGCATGGTTTCTCTACTAGCGAGCGACTCAGCTTTTTCCCATACTACAAGTCGTGGCAAGCGCTGCTTTCGCTCTCCGAAAAGCGCGGGAACAAGTTATTTTCCATGCAGCGAAGGCGCGTCGCACGCGTGTAGAGAAATCATACTAGACGTGCTGGTATGAGGTCTGTCATTAAAGATCGGCCAAAAGCTTGTCGGACTCGCCAAAAAAAATCAATAGTGCTATTTATTTTCTTAGAGATTAGTTTTTTAGTTCTTTATTTATTAGAGATTAGTACTTTTTAAGTTAGAGAGGATATTGGATACATTGTTTTTGACCTTGAGACTCAGATCAATTTCCCAAAAAGTTTTTTTTTCTGATTATTGTTGTGAACGCATGGTCATCTCACAGCGGCGAACAGTGAACTGCAGTCGTAGCATAGTACGGTACGGCAGCCCTAAGGCACCTTAGGTCTCTTCCTATTTGCGCGCGAACGAACAAGATAAAACGTATATCACGTGCAACATGCTACGGCTTATGATCGTCATCATGATTGACCGTCTAGTGTTAACAATTTTTCCGTCAATCTACGTAGATCTGATTGATCATGTAATTGGTGCCTATGGTTTTAATCATGGCCACACCGACCGGCCCGGATAATTAAAAAGTTTTTGACATTCATCCAAATTGACAAGTGAAAGAAAACAGCTGTGAAATAAGCGAAAAATAAACATAATCTTCACAAAATCAACACAAATTCTTAACAAAAATTAATTCTACATGTGTCTTTTAACATTTGCGTGTAAAAAATCGTATTTTTGTCAATTAATTTGTTGCAAAAGTTAGGTTAGGTGTGAGTCAAAGTTCTGTTATTGAACAAGATGATTTGAGTTTTTCGACGTAGTAGTGCCTTTAGTTCTGCCTTATATGGGTTGAAGAGGGTCGTACAGGCTTTGTGAAGTTTTATTCTCTTCTGCACCATGAGTGAGCGTGAAGGGACAGGCCAGTCAGGAGGCCAAGGGCCAGAAAAAGGAGAAAAGGCGAGGTCTGAAGCTCAGCCCATGCCAACTGGATCGAGGTTCGTTTCTTTTTTTTTATTTAGACAAAAGCCTCTATTTAGGTTTAGAACAACGTTATCTGCATTGCGTTTGTCAATTTACTTCCTTGTCTTCATGTTTTTTACGCAATCTCTTTGTTGTTACTGTGAAGTATGAAATTTCTTATAAACTGCGTAGTTAAAGAAAGGAATCGGCTTAAATCAAAGAATAAAACTACAAAAACTACAGTTACTAAGCATTCATCACATCAAGATTCCTATAGCTATTATATTCTTGTTTTCAGTCGATCCCATTATTTCTGTAAACATAAGCATAAGCATATACTCACGACTATATTCCCCGAGGGGGTAGTCAGAGATATTCAGAAACCTCAGAGGATCACGTTTCACCAGTAGTACCGAAACTCTGTCCAGTGTGTTGGGGGGGTGAGCCCGTCGCCACTTATAATGGACAGTGGGTAAAATACATGCCTCGAAATTGAAGCATGCAGGTTTCCTCACGATGTTTTCCTTCACCGAAAAGCAAATGGTGTTACAAATCATACATAAATTCCAAAAAACTCATTGGTACAAGTTGGCCTGGACGTAGATCGAACCATCGCCTCCTGCACGACAGGCAAGGTTACTCGCCACTGGACCACCACAGCTCTGTAAACATGTAATAAATAAATTAATATCTTGGACATTGTCACATAAATTATAGAGTCACATTTAAAGTACCAGAATCTAGCCTGAACTTGTATTATGATGACTAGACAACAATATAGAATATGCAAGGACTGGAGTGCAAAAATTCATCAAACAAATATTTGTACAAATGTATTTATTTTTATTTTAACACTTTACTGTACACACTACTTCTTACTTACTTCTTTTTATTGTACACATGGAAATATACATGAAAACAGCATAATAGACAATTTCAAAGGTTTCAAACATGAGACTCTCGACATAACAGGCAGGTTCACTACTGACTGAGCTATCAGGCCGTCAAGTGTGTGTTTGTGCAGTGTTATACCTACATAGCTGTGTTGCAGATTTACAAGGTGTTAGGGTAATCTGTTCATCCTAACACCCTGTATATTAAATAAATTCTTTTATCAGTAAGTTGACCAGTAACTTGCCTCCACCAATCCGCACTGAACCCGCGTGGTGGAGTGTGACTCACTCCCTCTCAACCCTTATTTGTGTGAGCCTTTACCCTGCAGTGGGATCCCACAGGCTATAACTTACTTTCACTGTTTTTTAACTTAAATAATACATACTTTCTCATTTAGACAATGAATTACATCATCATATTTATTTCACTTTCTACATAAATATTAGCATTATGAATCATTCTCATAAAGATGGTTGATTATTTTTTTTGTAGTCACTTACTAGATTATCTAGACATATATACCACCTCCATGCAACTGTGAACACCAATGCATCTAAACATAGCAGTTCATAAAAACGTATGAAATCTTGGAACTTCCCGCGGTGCACAGATTTTGTAGGATAGTATCTAGTATTACATACAGTACGGACATTGCCTGCCACCCACCAATTTTAACTTCACCCCTTCTTGTTAGGAAGCATGGCTGTGATGGTAGGCAATGGCATATTCCTGTCTTGCTCGCACTGGCTCAGTATCGCACATGCTTACGTCTTGTAAATTTTTTCCATTTGTATAATGAAGTGTCCAAGGTGTGGCATGGGATTGCCTTGTGTTGCTGGTGAGCACTTCCCTTCCCTGCTGGTGTGTGTAGAGTGCCTGCTCTCTGGCTTGGCGCAGCAAGGCTCCACTACTATGTGGTGGTTTATTTCAATTTCAATAAGCCCCTTGTCCTGATCTTTTGCGTTGTGAGAAGTGTAGTTGTGATTATAGAATGTCTTGCAGATCAATGTGCCTCTCGGCAAAGGCCTCTTCCAACAGTTTCCATTGTGCCCTATCCCTTGCAACTCTCCTCCAGTTTGCACCTGCTGTGAGTTTTATTTCGTCCTCCCATCTTTTGCAAGATCTTCCTCTGTTTGCCGTCCCTGGGGTACCACACTGAAACAATTTTGCTCCACTTGTCTTGTGTACTTCGTATCATGTGTCCCGTCCATCTCCAATTGGTAGTTTAAGTGTGTATTTTTGTACATAAAACAATCCTTGTGATCACCAAATATTTATTAACGAACAATGTCAAGCATATTTGTTATTTATACTGGAAATTGGCAAAATCATAGATTTACAATGAAGACACAATTTCAACTTTAAGATCAGAATTAGATCAATACATCTTTGATGGTCTAGTTCAGTTTCTGTGAACACTTGGATTGTTTGTTAGGCAAATTATAAGTGTTTGTTTGTTAATTTCAGAGGCAACAGTTACTATGCCAGTGAGCCCATCCAGTTTAGAGTACGAGGGTCAACAATAACAGGTGCATCCCCACCCAAGTTCGTCACTTTGGAGGACATCATGAAGGCAGCGCACGGCATGCAGAACATGGCGCTTGCTCATGAAATTGCTATGGATACAGACTTTAAGCTTGAGCCGTTTGAACCTCCAGATAATAGGTGAGAACCTTTATTTCTTTCGGGAAGCAAAATTGGGAGGAAACAGATATTATAAAATAAATTTTTTAATAAATATTTTATATTAATTTTATAATTTTAATACATATAGTCTTTCTTAATTTGCTGACGGTTTTTTAAGGGGATTATCAGATCATCGAACTGAACAACTTTCTCTATGAGACTAACATCGAAATCGCGAATTTGATTTTAGCTGAGCGTTATCGCCTCGATTCCGCTGCGACACTGATTGATCTATGAAGCGCTCTATTTAATGATAGGAAAGTAATAAAAAGACAAAGTTCTTAGATCTTATTAGAACAGAGTAGATATGTAGAAATATGATATTTTGCCTCAACATAATAATTAGAACACAAGCTATTTTTGAGTGTAGGTGTCGAAGGATTGATATCGTCGCGATATCGCTGCAGTATTGCCACTATATCAGTGGATTCTATATGTCCTTTCTACATTTCTACTCTGTTCTAATAAGATCTAAGAACTTTGTGTTATTATTACTTTCCTATCATTAAATAGAGATATTAATTATATTTCTAAAACTAACACTGTTTATTTCTTATTACAGCTATCAGAAATTAGTTAAAGAAACGATGCACAAAGCATACTTCGATATATTGAGAGAGCAACTGAATTCAGATCCACCGGAGTACAAGCAGGCTCTTGTACTTTTGGAAGATGTTAAACAGGTAATGTGATCATTACTTTGAAGAACAAGTCACAGCAGAGTTTCTGTGGCTAAATAGTAAATATTTTTGTAAATAAATAAACTGTTAATTAAATAATATATGATAAAAAACATTTCACTTCATCGAATTATTTATTTTTGTCAAAACACTAATTTTATTTAAGTTTTTCTTCGCAAGTGTGTTTAAAAACGTATGAGACGCGTGAGCATTGGTCATTAATTACACTCTCAGCTCCATTACGCTCTCGCCTTCAGCTCGAGCTGCAATCCAGCTGATTCCAACCTCGAGTGTACTGGCTAACTTAGCTTATTTGTATGTATTTCATTAATTGGAAAGTCGATTTTAAATATTTAAGATATACATAGTATTACCTAAAGACCGTTTTTTTTTTAATATCGTTAAATATATGTTCGTTCGTTGTTATCGTTCGTCTATGTATATTTTCTTTTCAAGGTGGTCGGGAGGGTTGGTAAAAGAGCCAACTATCTTTTGCAGTCCCCGAAGTGGTTTATGAGCTTCCTTCAAAAATGGTAGAGATGCTCATAAACCATTGTTCGACAAACTTTTTTATTCATTAGAGATCTGTCAAACGACTTTCGGCCTTATGGGATCTCTATAAAGTCAACTTCTTTCAGGGTCTGTTCTCGATCCTCCTCCCCCGTCACACCCGCATCCGGGAGATGATCGAAGAAGTCCTCGACGGAGACTTCATTAAGCAGCAGGCCGAGAACAACAGCCTCGACTTCCAAAAGTACGCCAGCTTCGTCATAGACCTGATGGCGAAGCTTGCCGCACCCGCCAGAGACGACATGATACATAATATCACTACATTGACTGATACTGTAAGTTTTTGTTTGGTATTATTTATACAATATGAGAATTTACCCAGATTTTAAGTCAAATCATAAGCTATCAAACAAAAATAATTTTCATCATAATCGGTTCAATAGTTTTTGCGTGGTGCTCGAACAAACAGACAAAAATTCGATAAAAGGTTGATTTGGAGTCAGAGACACCTAAAAACCATCACGTCAGTGTTCAAGATATTTATACAGGGTTTTGGGGTACTCAGTTGCATTACTTTAAGGGGAGATTGTACCCATGACACTTCCCTGAGAAACCTATAGGAAATTCGTAAAGAAATTTTTGGACTTTCGATACTAAATGCAATCAGCAGGTCAAACGTTTGTATGAAAAGTCGAACATTTTTTTTGCAAATTTCCTTTAGGTTTTTTAGGAAATGTTGTTCAGTATCATGGGTACAATAACCCTTAAAAGTAATGCAACTGTTTACCCTAACACCCTTTATTTAAATTTTTTAAAGCAGCTGCATCATTTAAAGCGCTCGATGGCGTAGTGGAGCTTCGTTATTGGAAACGATCACCGAAGTGAAGCAACGTCAGGTCCGGTCAGTCTTTGGATGGGTGACCGTTTAGTGGTATTTCATCTCGAGCGTTTTCGTGCTTCGGAAGGCACGTTAAGCAGTTGGTTTCGGATAGTTCCGTTAGATGGCGTTGTAACTATTCGTTAAGTCAGGTCAGAGGCCTATTAAGGCGGCTTGAAAATTCTCTGACAGCAAGTTGACCACTAACACCAACACGCACAAGCCCGCGTGGTGGAGTATGGCCCACTCCCTCTCTCCCTTATTCGTGAGAGGAGATCTTTGCCCTGCAGTGGGATTCTACAGGCTAAAACTTACTTACTTACATCATTTAAAACACAATTTTTTTTTTTTTTTATTAACAGACTTTATCAATATTTATTTAATCAATATTTATTAATCGAGTTTATCAATATTTATTTAATTTTTAAAATATTTTGATCTGTATTCTCTTATTGTAGTTTTTGTGATATTTTATTTGTGTCGTAATATCGTGCGGATAAAAAGAGAAAAGGAAGGAAGCTAGATCTCCTTGCCTTTCCGAAAAAAATAAAATTGTTAACTCTCTCACAGGTGGACATATTCAGAGCCATTCTAGAGACGCTGGAAGTACTAAAGCTTGACCTGGCGAACACATTGATCGCCATGATAAGGCCCCACGTTCAGAATGAGAGCGTGCAATACGAGAGAGCCAAGTTTGATGAAATACTTAAAGTTTCTGAAGGTATCTATTTTTTCTTTCAATTAATTATACTTTATTATACACCAAAAACACTATACTACAGGGAAAAATCCAGAAAGGAAACAGAAAATAAGACAGTTTTATCACTAAAAAGCTATTTCTTCCATACACCCTTAGGGTAGAGGAATTGGTAAATGAAAAATAGGTAGGCGGGTGCTTTGTTGTAATAATAAAAATTATATTTTTCGTCTTAAACGCATTCCAAATTGGAAGCATACTTAAGAAGGACCAGATCAAATGTACCCGAAACCGAGGAGCGTGTATGACTATGAAACGATTTATGACTGTGGAAGAGACAAAAGAGGTGTGTCAGGATCGTAGCCGGCGGCGATCAATTGTCTCTGCCTACCCCAATGGGACACAGGCGTGAGTATATATGTATGTCTTAAACGCCTTTGTATTAAGGGCGTTTGTTGATCTCAGGTTATGCCGTTAGATGGTGTTATTTGGTGTTATAGGTGTTAAACTGGTGAGGATGTTTGAATTGAATGGTTTTACTTTGAATTCCGTTTCAAGAGACATGGCTTTTGTCCTGTTGCGGGATTATACAGGCAAACAAAAATTTACCATTTTGTTATTCGACTTCTACTACCTATAAACTAATAAATTAAAAATATCATGGGTACTGCACGGAGCGGCAACGGGCGCGCTAGTAAAATCAACGATATCTCCCCCTTTACAGTCAGGCCATCGTTTTAGCCGAAACCACCCGAAGCGCCCATTTGGTCTCGTCTTTTACTATTTATATGTGGACTGGTTACGCGTGTAATTCTACTAACAAACATTTCTGCCACTTTTTGCGGGGGGCGAGGTAACATGAAATCCGCAACTTTGGATTTTATTCCCCATAACTTTAGATTCTAATTGTGAATGTTAAAAATCATGAAAAGTAGTCTCGTGTGAACCCCAAACGTTCTAAGTTCGAAGTTATTATTTCGCAATTATAGGCTGTCTCGTTTAGTGATAAGGTGTAAAATTGAATGTAAATGCACAAGATCAATTGTGCTTATGCCATGGCAGAGGGGAAATGCTACCGCAAGGCTAGTCCTTATAATAATTAGTCAAAGGGTCTCGTTCGTGAACCCCGTAAGTGAACGCGCACACAAACATATCTGCGAATGTAGTGATGCAATGCTTTTACGAGCTTGTATGAAGCTGTTTTTCTGTGGTATGGCTGTGAACATCTTTCGGCTAAAACGATGTTGAATGTTTCAGACGGGCTACAACACACCCGAGCGTGGCTACTACGTAACATAGACAAGACGGACCTAAGTCTTCCGGTCACAGACGTGAACATCATCAGGAACGTTACAGGACAGACGCTGGCTAAAGCCTACCTTGAACTTTTGGAATGGGACGGGTCTACGGAGTATCCGGAGGTGAGTTGGTAACTTTGAATATACAGCGGTGTTAAATTTTATATGTTGCATATGGTACCCTCCCTCTCACTCTTATCCGTGAGAGGAGGCCTTTGCCCTGCAGTGGGATTCTACAGGCTATAACTTACTTACTTACAAATTTTTGTCGGAGTGTTTCAGACAGTCAAACTGAACAACTTTCACTATGGGACCGACATTGAAAGTTTCGTATGTTACGCATTACGTAGAGAACGTTGTTCAATTTGATGGTATGGTCAAATTGAACAACGCATCGGCATCCCGTTCAAAACCGTTGGCATATTAATAAAACCATATACAGGATCCTTTTTATCATAATGACCATCAAAGTGAACCACTTTTTCTTTGGGACCAACATAGAAATCGCAAATAAAATCAGCTGTTCCGTAGAAAACGTCAATGGTAACTCGACACAAATTTATGGAACGGCATATATTTTTTCGAGATTTCAATATTGCCCTTAAGTTTGTAACGCATTTAAGTTTAAACCCTATAGTTACAATTACACTGTCCCATACAGTTGAGTCGAGTACGAAGTGCAGATTTGTATGCGACAGCAAATTATTATAATTTTTTCTCGATGTTGGCTCCATAGTGAAAGTTTTTCAATTTTAATGGTCTAACTAAACCACCCAGTAGATAACAACAATATAAATAGTCAACCTCAAGGAACCAATTTCACCAGCTATAGGAAATAGGCCACCCAAAAATGTTAGCGTATAGTTGTCGTATAGTTATGGGTCTCATGTCGATTTGTTTCTCATAATCTCTAGATTATACTGGTAATATTAGCTATACCTCACCTAAACGGAGTGTCGCGTAATCGAAGTTGGCGCACATCTTGTCTTGGTAAAATTCAGGGTCCTTCTTAATATGCTGACACTTTTTTAAGGGGATGATCAGACCGTCAAACAGAAAAACTTTCACTATGGGACCAATATCGAAATCGCGAAAAAAAATCCGCTCTTCCATACAAACCTGCAAACCTGCTTTTGTCAAATGTATGGAGATTTCGAAATTGGTCCCATAGAGAAAGTTGTTCAGTTTGACGGTATGATCATCCCCTTAAAAAAGTGTCAGCATATTAAGTTTGACCCTATATATTCGTTAAATTTTTATATTCGTATGAACATCTAAGACGTTTCTATACAAAAAAAGAATCTTAGAAAAAAGTCATAACTGTGCTTTTTATGTTGATTTCATAATTCTGGTAGCATTTTTAGAGTGTAATACCATCAATAAACGTTACCGTTTGTGGGCCTAAAAGAAATTGACTCCTTTTCAGGCAATAACACTGGACGCACCGCGTTTCGCCGAGCTGGGCACGCAAGTGTATCGTCTGGTGATAGTAGCGTCACTTATGTTGGTCAGCCCCTCGTGCGGCAGTGACCCCTCGGACGCCGCTCGTCACAAGCAGACCCTGAAGGAGAAGCTGTACATCATCATCGATAACACTGCTAATGACATGTGAGTACCGAAACTCTGTTCAGTGTGACGTGGAGTGAGCCCGTCGCCACTAATAATGGACAGTGGGTACAATACATGCCTCGAAACAGAATTTGAAGCACGCAGATTTCCTCCTTCACCGAAAAGCCAGTGTTAGCCAGCCTGTTACGAATCGTCGTACTAGTCGGCCTGAATGGGGATCGAACCATCGCCTCCCGCACGTCAGGCAAGGTTACTCGCCACTGGACAACCACGGCATCTACTTTATTATAAAATGTATAAAACCTGTTACGGAAATATGTTTGTACATTGAAGGTACAAAAACAAGGTAGGATATGGTGTTATATAATGATAGATACGCAAAATGATAACACACGAAATGACAGTCCAATTTATTTTTTCGAATATCATAGACACCCATGTCAGGCAAAAGGAACGAAGTATGTAAATAAACGTCAAAGTGTTGGATTATACGCAGCCTATATACGTCCCACTGCAGGGCACAGGCCTATCCTCAAGGAGCATGCATGGACGTTAGTCCTGCGTGCCCAATGCGAATTGGACTATACATACGCATCAGAATTTTTTTCTCAGCGTATGTATATTTCCTTACGATGTTTTTCTTCACCGTTTGAGTGAACAGTCGGTACAACGTTACCGACTGATCATACAACATAAACATAAGTTAGAAAAACTCATGGGTACATGGCATGTCGTCCGTGCGGATTCGAACCTGTTCACTTATGATTGAGTGTCCATACCTCTCCGCAAGGGGCCACCGACGCTCTTGCGTACGCAAGCATAATGACATATGTACGCAAAATAACACATACGCATAATGGCACATACCCGTTACGACATACCCGCATTATGACGTTCATATTTACTTTTAACCTTTTTAAGAAATCGCAAAATAGTCCACGTTATGTCGACGAGCTACGAAAAATTATTTTAATTAAAAAACTAAACATGTCCGCAGTGAATTGAAATCAGTGCTGCCATCTGTCGCCGAAGAAGTAATATTAGTGACAGAGCAACTGTTGGAGAACATGAGCCAGGAGCCGCTGACTGCGGAGACCAAGGAGCTGATCAGGAGCCAGATCATTTCGCTGAGGGACCCCGACCATAGGGTCAGGCAGATTGTTCGTAAGTTGCTTTTTATGATTGTCCTTTCAGAAATCATAAATACAAGGTGTTACAAAAGTAAAAATGAACATTAAAAACTTTTAAGGTGGTTTAGACCATCAAACTGAACAATTTTCACTATGGGACCACATCGAAACCGCGAAAAAATCAGCTGTCCCATACATTTAGCTCGAGTATATTTGTAGTTCAGTATTGAACATCACGTTATTTTTTTCGCGATTTCGATTTTCGTCCCATAGTGAATGAAAACTGAACAATCAGTTTGATGGTCTAAACCACCCCCTTAAATGTTTATTTGTATTTTTGTAACACCTTGTATATCATGATCATCATCATCACCAGTCTCAGGGTCATTACAGGGTCCTTCTTAATATGCTGACAGTTTTTTAAGGGGGTGATCAGACCGTCAAACTACGTCTGCGTCTACTAAGTCTACGGGACCTTCTTAAATATGCTTTCACTTTTTTAAGGGAATGATCAGATCATAAAACTGAACAACTTTCTATATGGCACAAACATCGAAATCGCGAAAAAAAATCAACTGTTCCATACAAAACTGCAAACTCACTCAAGCCAAATGTATGGACCAGCAGATTTTTCTTTCGCGATTTCGATGTTCGTGCCATAGAGAAAGTTGTTCAGTTTTATGATCTGATCATTCCCTTTAAAAAGTGAAAGCATATTTAAGAAGGATCCTATTATATTCATGTGGTATCGGTTCGGAACTGAATTTTTGTATGAAACAGCAGATATATATTTTTTTCTATGTTGGCTCATTAGTGAAAATTGTTCAGTTTGATGATCTAAACTCTAAACCACCCCTTTAAATATTACTAGGATGTTTTGTGTACAAATTAGTGTTATTCTAAAACATCACATTCTTTCCTTCACAGGCCAACGCGTGCTAGAGTTCCTCAAAATGATTCTAGTATGTGCGGGAGGCTCCCGTCAAATTCCAATCGGTCTCTCCGCTTTGGCGCGCGAATTGACTTCCGTATCTGGTACACTACTAAGATATGTTATGCACAACAAAGCTGTCTTCACTTCACACTACATTGACATTATTACAGAGGAGTTGAGTAAGGGTTAAGATCTATTTTCCTTTGACAGTGTAACAGACTTAGAGGTAATAGATTACGCAAGAAGGAACAGTAAAAAAATGAACAAAACCACAGAATTAATACTAGTACTACCGTACAGTAATTTCAGTTCCATACAAGTACTAAAGGTTATAAAAACATGTTGACAAACCGCTTAAAAATTGAATATTTTACATTTCAATTGAGGAGATTATGTGATTCTGAACTCGCGTACACGAGATTTAATGTGAATTCGAGCACAGATTATCAGTTACTTCGTAACTACTTCCATATATGATAAATTCTCACGCTTCATTTACCTACTGTCAGACTGTACGCGCAAAAATATACCTAGCGAACCTTGACACAGCGTTGTTATTACTTCGTACAGCGCGCGACGAATGCGATGCCATCTAGAGCGAATGACAGAAATCAAGCAATCGCATCGCTTACGATGAGCCAAAGTGTAGGTACTTATCTCGGTACCAATCAATTTCATAATTTGAAAATCAGCAATGACTACAATATGACATTCTTGTTTTTTTGGAAATTGTTTAATTGTATAGACATTAAAAAAATAAGGTTGAGGGCAGCACAAGTGCCCCCTTAATGTACAGGCACAAGCATAGTTTTAAGGTTTAAAGTAACAACGCAATAAGTTGCACTTTAGCACAGAATAGGTAGTGGTATATATTTCTACATACAGAACGGCCACTCCCCGCCCCCTTCTGACTTCAGATCCCCACCTCACCTTACACTTTCTGGGTAACTTGAAGGAAGCCGAGCAACGAAATGAAGTCAGGCGCGCGCACACTTAGTATTTGACTACATAAAATTGAGTCATTTCAGTGCATAAAAAACGTTGAAAAATAACGCTAAATTCACATTTTCAGTAATTCTCTAGCTCAAATACTATTTTTAAGAACAGAACGCACAATAAAAAGTAACGAAATGTAGATGATGTTCATACAATGCGTGGTAAGTCAATCCTACACATATGTCAAAGACAATTTGCACAAGTGCGCATCTGCGAACGCCATCACGTCAAATCCAAAACTTTGTTTGAAGTGCCGGACCTGTGACTTTAGTTCAACTTAGAGTCATGTATTGAAGAAACAGCTTGCGTCATCTACTCCCTCTAAGTCCGTATTCCGTTTGATTTCTGTATGGTATTCCTTTCTTTTAATTTACGTTCTCGTACGTTATTTAAAATTTGAGGTTTCTAATCAAAAGTTTCAATAGAACTTTTAAGATCGCAACCCCTCTTTTCAATCAGACAGTCGGGTTAGCATGTTAACTCAACGTTCAAAACTTGGTTTTAAATAACGTATTATATTACAGAAAGATACTACATAAAAAAAGAAATATAAGCCTAGCCAATATTTAAAGTAATGGCATCTAGTAATAAGCATTTAATATTGTGATTTTTAACTTCCTAATAGATACATATGTTTGGTGTTGGTTATTAATACCTTTTCTAGTATACATCAGCCCAGCATCGTCACCAAAACAAGCCTAGTAATGTTTGGGGTTGTTTGGACCAACAAAACCTTCACTTCTGTGCGAAATAGCGAAAAAGAATGTAGGGGACAGCAGATGTTTTTCCCGGCGTTGTCTCCATAGTAAAAGTTGTTCAGTTTGATGGTCTAAAACTCCCCTTTAAATATTAGTAGGGTGGTTTGTTAAACCCTGTATAAATGTTACTTCTTCCAATTAAGGCATCATCTTTGAACGATTTTTGTGTCGTCTCTGTAGTCCATATTTTTCTGATGTTCAATTTTTATTATAAATTTTACCAGTTTAGTATCGATTCTGTCGATTAATTTTGTATTATTTTTTTCTGTTCCAATTATCCCCCCTAAGAGCAAACCATACAGCGAGGTGCGTCAGCGGTGCGGCGCCTGAGCGGTGCCGCTGCGGTGTCCTGCATATAAAAATCGATGGCATGCCACACGGTTTTTATATTTTTATTAACAGACTGTACGTCACACTCCCGTGTGAACGCCTGTGCGGCGAAATCTTTGCGGTGCGGCACCGCTCAGGCGGTTCAAGATGGTTCGGCTCTACGGACTTTTAGGGGGGGATAACTGCAATAATCCTTCCAGTTTCTGCCATCAACTCTTAAAATTTCCTAGTCATTGCTATGGTGCTTTTTACTCAACAATCTATTTAATTCCAATATCGTAACCTGCATGTTTTATCTCAAAATATCCTGTTGATAAGCTTTCATCAAAATTGATAAGAATTCTTTACATGTCAGCCATTTTTGTTTTTTTAACAAATTAAAGATTGAAAAATATACAGGTACAAGTCTTAACGATGTACCTGTGCAGTTGACAAATTTATATTAGCGAGCAAAATTAGATTGACCAATCAGGATGTGGCCACCTTCAATCCCTTGCCGATATAGGCTAGTTGTTTTCGCGCTATATATAGAATAAGTTTTAACCAACACTCATCATTAATCACGATGGGATAGTGAGATTCTAGGAGCGTGGAACCTACCAGTTTAAATGTCAATCTTATTCCATTCAAACAGAGTTGAAAATAGTATGCACCAGTAAAATCTAATACAGCGGACAGCGGCGACCTTTTGCACTAAGTGAAAATTACAGCCAAGAACATGCGTGAGCATTTTTCTGCCTAATATGAATTGCCCCTTAGGCGTATAGCATACAGAAGACGAGTCGAGGTGCAGGTTCACCTTAACGACCTTGACATACGGTCAATAATTGACAATTATAATTATGTCAAGGTCGCCTCGACTGCGCCTGGACCCTGCCTTTGTGCGATGCGCGTTAGGGTGTAATGTACACACAATTTAGCCTAACAACCAAGCACTCGTAAGTTGGAATAAGAATTAGTACCTTTAATTTGATAAAATAAAAAAGCAAACACGGCTGTTATGATCGAATTCAACAAAAGATCTTGTATCTCTTTATAAAATAAAGTTTTGGTAAGACAATTATAGTCTTATAATAAATCTCAATGTAATCTTTAGAAACTAATCATGTAAGCTTGTGTTCGCGTTGCTTGAGTGAGAATTTTGTCTATTTATTTATTTCTATGGTTTAGAATTTAAGTTAATTTTACTGACTTTGAAAATCAACTTTATTTCACTTACTACTGACGCATATCAAATAAATACAAGATTTTGTTGAAAAATTATTGTACCGAGATTGTACCTGTTTTATAGACAAATAAAATAATGTACCAATGTGGGTACTAATAACTATGGTGTACAAAATGTAAAATCACCAAGATGGCAAAGCCTGAGAACCGTTTGTACATAATAGATAACTGATCAACATATTTTGATATTGTTACTTTTGAATAAATACAAAAACGTAGTAGTCGATTTCAGAATTTGTATACGAAAATTACTTCTATAGTTTCTTTTATGTGTTCTATTTGAAATAAATTACTTTTTACTTTACAAATACACATAAGTAGGCTATTATCAAAATGTTGATCTCTCATCGTTTCTATACCTACTAATGATTTTTAGGTTTTACATCAATTCAATAATATTATGAGTTCATGATACTTATAAACAAACAACGTATTTCTTTTCTCAAATCAACATTATATTAAAACCACACTATTTACACAAATTGACAGAATTATATACATTATTATCATTCTGTCATTGTTTATAGACAGTTATATTGAAACAGATTAACTATAGTGCATCCAAGATAGCTCCGTGATTTTAACAGGCGGTTTTAGAGATTTTATTTTACTTTTTAAAGCTCAAAGCTTTATACACTAAAAATATACAAGATTAATTAACATTTAACATCAAAATCATGGGCTTTATCTCATCTAAGTAGATGTTTCAAACAGCGTCTGTTTGGTTTAGACACCGATGTTCATGGCTGTATAAGCCGATTCGGGAGCGGCAATGCCTACCGCATTTACGGCATTTGTGCTGTGTGTCGGTTGGTGCAGAAGCCCGTTCGTGCCTGTGCCCTTTTGCTCGCTTTGCGGCCAGAGATTCAAAACAGACTTCATCGTGGGCTGTTCGACCGTCATCTATTACCTTCCTCCACTCGTCCCTATCGCTTGCAAGGCATTCCCTCTTCAATTCAATTCAATTTTTTGTTTAGTGGCATCCGATGTGTTATCACAATTCAGCCAATGTCTCGTTATGTGGAGAGTATACGAAGGAAAATGATCAGTAGTATTAATTAAGTCTAGCGTGGCAGTTTTGCCAATGTAAGTAGTTTATAATCTCAAGTGATTTTTTTAAGGTTAAAACACAAAAGAGTTCACAAAATGGCAGAGCCACGTGCAAGCCCAACGCGCCGATACGCACGCGTCCGTACTCCGCCAGACTTGCAGCGCGACTCTCATTCCCTCTTCGAGTGGTCAATTTTAAAAGGACACCATGTCACGCTTAGCACAGTCCTTAAAACGTAACATAGGTCTTCCGACATTACGTTTAGCGAAGGCTACTTGGCTCAGCATGACTCTCCTGAGCAAACGATTTGCGATAAATTTGCATTTAACATAAAATTGAATGTTTTATGGCTCGACGGCTCCAGACGTTTTCAGAAATAAAGTAATCGTTCTAAAACGATCTGTCAAAATCACTATCGTGGACACACTATAACTATCTTTTTTTTTTGCTAGTTAAAATTACGTCCTAAAAAGCAATAAAAAGAGAACAGAAAATATTTAAATATCGTTGTTAGAACGTTTCCAATATAGGGGATCAAATTATTTTATAATTCATAATTATGCCCATGTTGTGTTTGTAATCAAGTGAATGATGCACTAATAAATGAATTGCTAAGACTAATTGTAGTGTTTTAATTATTATCAGTAAGCAGCTTTGTTTAGAACCAATGGTTCTAATGATAATGTATCAAAACATTATCATAATGATGTACCTACTATCAATTTAGATTTCGAGAGATCAATAAAACTTTGTTCTACGCATTTCGTTCGGTCGAAGAACTCTTTTTTTCGGGTTTTAGATGTTTTTAACGCATTTAAGTGTTCAATAAGTAACTATATCGCAAAATGCATTAACATATTACTTACTAATAAATAAAGTTATAGGGTCCTTCTCGCGTCTTTTTAATACGCTGACGGTTTCAGGTGTCCAGTTGTTCAGTTTGATGGTAGCCTTAAGGCCATGATCAGACTGAAAAATTGGCTGTTCCATACACAATTTCAATCCTTCCCGACCCATATGTATGGGACAGTTGATTGGTTTTTCGCGATTACGATGTTGGTCCCATAGAGAACGATTTTCAGTTTGATGGTCTGATCATCCTAAAAAACCGTCAGCATATTAAGGGCCTATGTCGAAAAATTATTGAAGCGAAATGGGCGTGTGATAGCTTATATTACTGCCTGATGCGAGAGAAAGCGCAAGCGTAAAACAAACTTTATTTAATTGTGATTGTACTATTTATGAAAGTTCAATTCTGCTCTAATCAAACTTTATAAAATATCAATCTCTTTTTTTTAAATCAAGTCTCGTGTTTTTATTATTCACCGTTTAGCAGTTCCAAGCGTTTATCGATAAAGACGGAGGCTACTTTGGCTTGTTTTTCTATCGAGAAAATGTCTTTTGATCGTGTTTTGGCTCTAATCAAAACTTCAGTTATATGTTCAATTTACACATATCCGCAAATCATACTCCTACTGTTAGTACTTCATGATATAATATGATGCTTTGAAGAATCCTATTTTTTCACATATCCTCTTAAGTTGGACCCTATATTTAGGTATACGCGTTTCACTACAGTGTCATATGCATGTCCATACCTCGCTACAACTAGGTACACCTTCAATGAAAAGACTGAAGAATTAGTGAAGTTTTCTGGCCAATAAAAAATAATTAATCGTCACTATAATTTTATTAAAATAATACCTAAACATAATAATTATCAATACATTACAAGTAAAACTGTATGCTAATTTAATCAGAGCCACTGTGTCGAGAAGACGCGCTAGAAGCTGATCCACTACGGGAACCCTGAAAATGCAAATTTTAAGTGTTATAACTCTGTGCCGTCAATACTGTGCCGTGTAATAAGCCGTGGTGGTCCAGTGGCAAGTAACCTTGCCTGCCGTGCGGGAGGCGATGGTTCGATCCCCGTCCAGGCCGACTCGTGCCAATGAGTTTTTCGGAATTTATGTACGATTTGTAACACCACTGGCTTTTCGGTGAAGGAAAAACATCGTGAGGAAACCTGCATGCTTCAAATTCGAGGCATGTATTGTACCCACTGTTCATTATGTGGCGACGGGCTCACCCCCCGTCACACTGGACAGTTTCGGTACTACTGGTGAAACCCCCTCGGGGAATATAGTCGTGAGCATATGCTTATAAATCTGTAACAGAAGTGTCTGTACATTGAAGATATTTACAAAAAAAGATGACGATATGGTTTTGAGGTGTCCCTGACTCCAAATCGACCCTTTTTTAGAATTGTTGTCTGTCTGTGTGTTTGTTTGTGCGAGCATCACGCGAAAACTACTGAACCGATTTTGATGAAACTTTATCTGCTTGATAGCTGACTGTCTGATCTGACTTAAAATCTGGTATATAATTTGTGCGCACGAAGTCGCGGGTAAACGCTCGTACGTTTATAAAGGCAGGTTTTGACGATGACAATTTTGCGGCGCCAATTTTCTACCGCCAGCGTTAGCAAGAAAAAAAGCACCGTAGAAACACTCCGCGCCAATTTACTGCGGCTAGCCAGCGCTAGCACGGAATAGGGCACACCTCAATTCTTTGGTGCCAGTGACCTCCGCCAGCGTCTCTCGCATCCTCCGCGCCAATTTGACTCGTGTAAACACACCGCGCCAATCACTGGCACGGTCCAAAATATTTTTTCGTTTTTCGACCCATGTTCTTTAGTGTAACTAACAAAAACTACACCACTTAGGATTATCAAATTGTGAAACAAGTTAACAAACCTTCCTCGACCCGCTTCCCGACCGGCTCCTGGACCGCCCCGATCCACTACCAGATCTAGAATTCCTCCTGGAACTAGCCTTAGATGAAGCCTTAGATCCTGAGGCCTTGGAGGACGCTCGCGAAGATGATCGCCTGCTGGCACGAGATGACGCGCGAGAGCTCGTCTTAGAACTTGCTTTTGATCCCTGCAATTAGAAGGCATATTAGACAAACCTAAAAAGGGCAGATTCGCCAATGCACGGGGCATTGGCGAATCTGCCAATCTGAAAAGATACCTAATTAATAACACTTCAACAATTAGTGGACCAAAATAACGATACCACATGAACATTGGCTGCGTTTTCGTCCGCCGTTTTGTTAAATGGTGTCAAATCGTTAGCAAGTCAAATGGGCGCACCCTTTGGATTTGACTGCATAAAATTTTGTCTTTTCAGTGCAAAAAAAAACGTTGAAAAATAAGGCTAAATTTGCATTTTTAGTAATTATTTAGCTCAAATACTATTTTTAATAACAGAACGATCAATAAAAGTATGTAAATGTAGATGACGTTTATACAAAGTGCGGTCGTTCAGAGCCCTACACATAATGTCATGGACAGTTTGCATAAAGTGCGCATGTGCAGACGCCATTTCGACAATCAAAAACGTTCTATAGAGTGCCAGACCTGTGATGTAGGGTAAGTTGGATGCTCGTTCAGTTACCTTATCGCTTCCCTTAGAACTGGCCCTAGAGCCGCGGCCGCTAGCCGAGCTGGCGCGGGATCCCTTCCCGCTCTTCGAGCTGGCGCGGGAAGACGCTCGCGAACCCGACCGCGAACGTGACCGCGATCGAGACCGCGACTTCCCTGAGCCGGACCTTAAAAGTACAATGTTCAATATTTTAGTCCACACCAAAATTATTGCGCTTATTATTAGAAGAAGAAATTTGAAGAATAGGTTATTAACATATCTGCTGCTGTCGCCCTGCTCCAGAGCAACCGAGCTGCCAGTACGAAAGTGACAACTGCAGCTCGGATTAATTTTACCTACATAAAATCTCGTATTCCCCTGTATCCTCCTCCAAAACTAGACACATTTTAATATATTTTTCAAGATTAATATGTGAAACACTTTGGCTATATCTGCATGGTTTTTGGATGTCTGAATATAGCGTAAAACGTAAAAAAAAATAGTCTTTTTCGTTGTGTCAATCCGTAGTCCTATATCCAGGGTATGTTGTATGTATGTATGTATGTAACAAACCTGGCTGATCCAGAGCGTACTGATCTTGACCTGGACCGAGATTTCCTGGAGCCGGAACCTGAGCGCGACCGGCTTCTCGACTTGGACTTGGATTTAGATCGAGATCTCGACTTTGACCGGGACTGCGACCTGGATCTGTTGGATTGCGGAGATTTTGATCCCGATTTCGAACGGGAACGAGATCTGGAACGAAACATTTTGTTGTTAGTTTATTGGGCCATACACTGGCCTACTTTATGAATTTTGCATACGCTGAATGCGTTTGTGAAGTCCACCCATCCGCATTGGGCACGCGTGGTGGACCCTAAGCGTAGGCCTGTGCCCTGCAGTAGGACGTATCACATATATTCTGGTGAAATGGAATGAAAGTCGACGAGTGTGAGTTTATAATATATGCAAAGGTTTTCTCCTACCTTGTGCATTTCACAGATATGAATATTTAAAAATGTGTTCATACTTTATGCTCTATTGATAAACTTGAATAATCTTAACTTACCTCTCTTTCTCTCCGCCCTGTTCTTGTTTATCGTCTTCTTCATCATCATCATCCTCTTCTTCTTCCTCGTCTTCCTCCTGAAATAAAAAAAATATCTAGAATCTAATTTTTCACTCGAATGTATTGTTCAAGACTATTTGATCTGAATAAAAGTGTATTAAAATAAAAACAGTGTTATGATTACCATTTTACATTTAGTCAAAAATTTCACAGACAAAACTAAGGCCCGTTAATATCAACTAATCACCTAATCATTGCTTGAGTATTGAATCTAGACTTAAGCATTTCATGTAGAGATCATGACTTAAGTTTAGTTCTGTAATACGGGCCTAAGAATCAGCTGGATATTTATCAAAGATAATATTTATCATGATAATTTCGAACCCAGATTTCCATCCACCACATATGTACGATGTTGTCGGCTCACCTGAGCGGGCTCCAACTGCTTCTCCCTGAGCCTCAGCATGCGGTGTTCGGCGGCACTCAACGGCCTGTGCGTGACGACGAGACGGGTCAGCGCCTGCGCAGCGACTCCAGCACGCGCGCGCCTCTTGGACAATCGCACTCGGGTCTCCAACTCGTTGTAGTATACGCAGTGGTTACGGACCACCTGTAAATATGTTAATTTGAATCATTAGCACAAAATACTGTTTTTAATAGTTAAACGGTATCAAAAATAATTTGTCTTAAGCCTAATGTATGTATGCTCGTTGCCACGTACCACTATAATAGATACTACCTACTAGGGACACACAAGGCAATGGATGTTCAGGGAAATGGGTGAAAAAGAAAATGGTATACACAAAATTTGGTCGATGGACACAGGCAAAAGGATAAAACTGACCAAATCTTAACTATTATAAAACTGTAACAGAAGTGTGTCTGTACAAGCCAAGATCAGACTTAAATTAAAACAACAATCTGTAATTTAACTATCATAATACAGTTAAAACTATAATTTTAGAATAAAACAAATATTATTATATGTACCTCAATTTATAGCTTTATTAGTTTTTGCAATAATTAACACGCAATTTATTATGTAGTCTGTAAATAAAATTGTAAGTAGGTAAATGTTGTAGTGCCCAACCGGGTTTCATGCTTGGAACTATTTTATGTACCCATGAAAGCAACAAATAAATGAATATGAATATGAATAAATTGAAGATATTTACATGAAAAAGTTTATGATATGGTTTTTAGGTATCCCGGACTCCAAATCAAACTTTTTTAGAATTTTTGTCTATCTGTTTGTATCTGGATGAGATAGAAAGATATTTATATCTGATTTAAGATCTGGTATATTTTTTATGCGGACGAAGTCGCGGGTTAACTCTAGTCCATCATAAAATTGTAGCTAAGCTGTGGGTATTGTTGGGCTATAAAGATGTTCTAGAAAAAGTAATCAAGATACAACAGTAAGTAAGTTATAGCCTGTAGAATCCCACTGCAGGGCAAAGGTCTCACGAATAAGGGTGAGGGTAATCAAGATATGCATAAGGGATATTTAAAAACCTAGAAAATGATTTTAACTGTTGAAAGCCAACACAAAAACATTGATTCATTTTGTTTTACGAAATAACATTGATAATGTGAGGTGCGGATTACTCGAAACCGACAGGCATGGTATGAAGAGATGTATGGATATGAATGAGGCTAAAGAGGTATGTAGGTATCGTCTATCTTAGTAAATGGCGCGCCCTAGTCTCTGCCTGGCCCAGTGAGGAAGAGGTGTGACGTATTATAGGTAGATACATACTTTGGACAAAGCCACAGGCAAAACATGTTTATAAAAAAACAAAACTAACTTACCAAGAAATAGTTCTCCTCGTAACCCTTAGAAGCTTTACTCTTGACGTTCCAGTTGTACTCTCTAGCCATCTTGTACTCGTATGTATCCTCGTCCATGTATGGTACACCCTCCACGATATCACGACGACGTTTCTGTATCGTGTCCTCAGTGGGGAGACAGTAAGCAACGAATTGCTCTCCACTTTCATCCATCACACCTCTGGAAACAAAATATTATGAGGATTATTGAATAAGCTGGTGAGACTAGCATGGACTAGATGACTCCAGTCTCGCTTTCAGTGCAAGGGTGATAAAAATAAATATCTTGGACATTGCAACACAGATTCTCTAGTCCCATTGAAAATACCGAAATCTAGCCCGGACTTCATGACTAGATAACGATATAGAATACACATAAGATCATAATCATGATACAAATATTTGCCTGCTGGATTTGAACCTGCAACATTCGGATTAGCAGGCAGGTTGAGCTGTCAGGCCATCAATGGATTGATCAGAGCGTAGATCAAACCATAGATTGTACCAGCGTATATAGCAACTTAACGATTTGTAACAACATTGGCTTTGCAATGAAGGAAAACAATATGCAGAAGTCTACAAGCTTCAATTTCTAAGCATTTATTGTCTTCAATGTTTATTATGTTGTGATGGGTTCACTACCTATCATGCTGGACAGAGTTTGGGCACTACTAGTGAAATGTGTATATTCAGAATATATAGCTATATATTTAGAATATCTGAGTCAGCATGTCATTGCTGCAATTTTAAAAGCATTCTATGCATTTTTGCCCAAAAAGAATTTTGTTTATATTTGAAAAGCAATTTTTGAATTGTTTACAGAAACATGAAAATCTTATTATTTCACTGATTATGGTCTCATTTTGTTCAAAAATATCTTAAGTGCTAGCCTACCTACATTATTGGTTTGCAACAACGATGTAGTGCTTCGGAATAAATGTGAAATTATCTAACTCACCGAATCATAGCCTGAGACATAGCTTCGATCTGCCCAGCGACATTCTTGTCAACAGGTGCCGGATCCGTATCAAATATGACCTGAGCACAAGGGTATTTCCACATTTCAAAGTCAGGGAACATCGGCATGATTTCAACGGGTGTGACCCCTGGTTTACTGTAGTGCTTCTCAATAGGTTTGACGTTGTCTTCAAACGTTTTTTCAATGGCTTTGATTTGACTCTCCCTGTCCATGTACAGAGTTTCCTCGCTGAATATCTTTTTGACGTTGTAACCGACTTTAGCTTCAACCTGAAATTTTGATATAATGTAATTAGTATGGTAGGTATGTATATAATTTGAGCAAGGGAAAAATGTTTACATACATTTAAAATAGTAATTTTTTTGCCTTCACTATCACACAAATTAAATTAAAAATTGTTTATTTGTCTCATAAACATTAGGTACAACATGAAAATGTATCACAGTAATAGAAATATTGCACAATGATGACAAAAAGGCCAAGGACTCAGCATGGCAGACGGGGATGCAGGCTACCGCTGTTATTCTGTCCTGGCCAAATTAGAGCTAAAAAAAATATTTAAAACCCTCCCCAAGGGTCGGCCTGTGCCCTGTAGTGGGACGTATAAAGGCTGAGATGATGACGATAATAGCTTCCTTGCTCATCCTAAAATTTACTCAAAACAAGTTTAATTTGAGGTCCCCCTAGTAAAACTTAAGGGGGCGCTTCAGACCATCAAACTGAACAACTTTCACAATGGAGCCAACATCGAAATCGCAAATAAAAAACTGCTCTTTCATACAAAACTGCAGTACCATCTGGACTCAAATGTATGGGACAGCCTTTGACTAATTATTATAAGGACTAGCCTTGCGGTAGCATTTCCCATCTGCCACGGTATAAGCACAATTGATCTTGTGCATTTACATTCAATTTTACACCTTATCACTAAACGAGACAGCCTATAATTGCGAAATAATAACTTCGAACTTAGAACGTTTGGGGTTCACACGAGACTGCTTTTCATGATTTTTAACATTCAAAATTAGAATCTAAAGTTATGGGGAATAAAATCCAAAGTTGCGGATTTCATGTTACCTCGGCCCCCGTAAAAAGTGGCAGAAATGTTTGTTAGTAGAATTACACGTGTAACCAGTCCACATATAAATAGTCAAAGGGGACAGCAGATTTTTTTAATTTTTTCTCTATGTTAGCTCCATACTCCATAGTGAAAGTTGTTCAGTTTAATAGTCTAAACCACCCCATTAAATATTACTAGGATGTTTTGTTACACCCTGTAATGCTATGTTGTAGAAACCCTTAAATGTTTATCAACTATAATAACAGCTAATCTCACCTTCTCCATCGTCTGAGGCTGAAACCTAGTCTGTTCAGTAGAAATATACTCAGAACGTCGCAACCAGGACACATTTTTGGCGTGATGCCGTGACCTCTTCGAGTCCTGGGGTGTAAGGACATCGTCTTCCAGTAATTTCTCATCGGCCGGGTCTAACTGCGCGTTACCGTCACCCTGGTATATATCCCGGTTTATCAAGTCTATATGGACACCCAGGTCATGTTCCGTGAGCACTTCATAGCGGTAACTCTTCTCCAATGAGGTTGGATTGTATTGGATAAATCGAGTGGAGGGAAAAGGGTATGTGATGAATTTGAGGTCGAAAGGGATGTCTGGGAGTGTGTTGCAGAATTTTACCCGAGTTACTAGCTCCGATCTGTAATTTTCATGTATTTATTAGAGATTGTAATGGTTACAATACCACAGAAGCGATGTTATATAGTGATATTGTTACTAACCTCCTTTCGCCTGTCCGTTGTGGTCGTTTATCCCGGTCGGGTTCATTTGTTTGTACCGTAGGTGGCATCGTGAAGAATTTTGCTTCACTGTTAGTTTATACAGAACATTTCAACACAGTTAGTTTCATTAAATATTTATTTATATCGAAAGCGCTTCGAAAAACACACGAACACAATCGTTGACAATCTGTCGCTGTCGATTCGACTCGACAGATTGTGTGATAGAAAAAAGAAAAGAGTTTGTCTATGGTCATGAGATGGAAGAAGAGTTCATGAACGCATCCATATCATAATATTTTGCTTAGTGTTGCAATATTACAAAAAAATCTACCGGAAACCCCTTTTTTGTCTCATTCCTTTCATTCGTTCAATTCAACGTTCTTTCATTTGTCATTCTCTTGCCGACCGCCGTTTTCGCCGCCATCTTTCTTTTCTTACAACTTTTGTCGGCAGTGAGGTACGTTGAAAATTTCGAATATTTCGCTAAATACAACAAAATTCCAAAACTGAAATTACTTAATTGCTGCTTCTTGTACTTTGTGAGATAATTACGGTATCATGAGTGGTAAACTGTCACTGATTTCCAAGAGTGGTATAGCGACCATGCGGTCATTTACCGAAATGGTTTTTCAATTTACTGCGCATTATATTTCAGAAATAAAAATTGTGAAGTTCGTGCTTTATCGTTATGATTTGGATTGTAAATGATGAGTGTTTACGACGTTCGATCGCTACATCTTTGGAACTGTTAACATATTTGTGAAATGCCGGTGATACCCAACGTGGCCTGAAGTAACATTGTGCGATTGTTCTAGATAACAAAAAAATGGGTTCAGTTGAGCGCGCTGGAGATGCTACGTCCGAGGTGGAGTCCGGAGAGGAGGAGGAAATCGTCGGTGGTGGCGAGCTGGCACAACATCTCATGAAGAGGTAAGTTCTACATAGGTAATTTCATTGTTTCGACGTCTTCCAGATAACGAGATGTAACCTTGAAAAATATCACAAGTTGAATGAACCACTTGAGGAATTAGAATAGTTGTGAAACAGCTGTTACAAGAGACTTATCTGCACATAATTTTTCAACAATGTCTGTAATTACGAAATGGTAAATGCTATTTTAGCCGGAATAAAATATGGCTACTGAAATGCACCTGCACTGGAAGTTCCAAGTCGTGAACTACTGGGCTTAACTGAAATTACTCAATTTTATCTATTTTAAGATTTCATTAATACTCTACCTAAATACTAATTCCATAGAAGTCTCGTTTCTAAAAAAAAAAATCTGATTGAAGTCACATGTTCCAATTTCAAATGATGAATCATCTCACATTCCATTATCCATGTGCTCAATTTCGTCATGTAGGGTTGTGCCTTATTTATTGAACTAATTAATGTGATTCTTGAATTGTAGTTACTTTTTCATACTGAGTTAGGAACTACGTTTTTTGTTCAGTAGACCCTTAACTTTTTGCAAAGTCAGAAAAATTGCTAAAACTTATCTTTCTTAAGCACACAGTTGTAACAGGGTTTGGATTTCTGAAGTTGGAAATATGAAAATCCAGACATACATACTTGTGATCATAAACACATTTGGTGTGGTCAGAATCCTTGCTAAAACTACCAACAATCTTATGACATTTAATTTCTTTTTTAATCCACTTCCTTCTAGGTACCAATTCTCCATCAATACTATTTTTTAAGTTTCTGTCTATCTATAATGTCACACCTCTGTCCCAATGGGGTAGGCTGTGACCAGGGAGCACCATTTATTACGATGCCACATACTTAAGGCAGTATTTACACAGACTTTGTGAAAGTCTGTGGAAGCAAGGGAAAAGAGTACTTGGTTATCTCAAAGGTTTCAACACCCCCTTTCAATCGAGAGGGGATGTTGAAGTGTGAATGCAACCTAAACGGGGTGAAATTGATATCATTAGCATCCTTTTAAACTAAGAGTCTACCCATAAAACTGAAGAACTTTTACTATGGGAACAAACCAATCGGAGCAAAAAATCTGTGGCTGAGTCGAGAAGGCAATGCAGTTTAGTATGGAATCACTGATTTTTATTTTGCTCCGATCGGTTTGCTCCCATAGGAAAAGTTGTTCAGTTTGTTGGGTAGACTCTTAGGCCGAGATTCAGAGACGTTTTTTTTAGTCTTAAGTTCGTACTAAGTAGGGCGAAAATGTATGGGTTTTGACATACGGGAGTTCGAACTAAGACTTAAAAAACATCTCTGAATCTCAGCCTTAGTTTAAAAAGATGCTAATGATATCAATTTCACCCTGTATAACGTCACATCTCTGCCCCATTGGGGTAGGCAGAGACCAGGGAGCACCACTTATTATGATCTTTTTATTTGCTCATTTTCATTTTTAAATTTCTTTTCAACTATACATTTCCAAAAAACAATGTCACATAGTAGAGTGTAGTTGTTTATTAAATGTTCGTGGTTACTATCTTTAAAACCGTCAAAAGTGACTACTTTCAGCGGGTTTAAAGATAGTACAAACAAAGCATAATAGCTGTGCCCGCGGCATGGCGCCTCGATAAACGTTTTATCGCGCCTGCTATTTTGTTCGTTCGCGCGCGAAAAGAAAGAGAGCTAGGGTGCGATAGCGCTGTATCGCGCCACCATGCCGCGGATGTTGGTAATGTTTCGATAAATCGAATCGGCAAGGACTACATTGTGACTTTTTTTTGGAAATGTAGAAATGAATAAAATGCAATTAAGAGCAGCACTGCACGCTTGGTGCCCCTTAAGTATCTTCTATTAATATGGCGATTTATGGAAATAATTCCAGCATGACCTAAATGGTACTAGGTATAATGTGGATTGAATTCTTGTCTTATTAATTCACGTGAGAATTGTATGACTCATATAAGAACATCCTGTCACTTCTACTCACATGGTATTGTAACTAATTCATAATCCTGCTATATATTTCCTTTGTAAATCAATTTAAAATAAATAAAATAAAATTATATAAATAGTAGGTAAAAGAGGAAGAAATAGGTATATTATATATAATATTGCACAAGATGGTTAACGATATTCGAACCCAGGAAGGGGTCGCGGGAAACCTGGATGTTTTCGACGACCAGAGTTTGACCATAAAAGGAATGCCTGCACAAATAAAAAGTCCTTTCTCCAACCACAATAGACTGGGAAAAAAACAATAAATTATTAAAGATTTACGTCGGGCTCCGAAAAACTTAATAAGAAAAACGCATTTTATCAGACTCCTCCCTTTCCCACAAAATAAATATGTACATATTTATGTACTTCCTAAGCTCACGACCAGAACCCCTTTTGGATGGACAGAAGCATTACTACAACTACCAGTTGTCTGCCCTTAGTTTATTAACAAAACATACATTAATATACCATTTAAAACAATTATTAATACAAAAAAGCTACTATACTTTAGATAAATACCTGAATGATAAAACGATGATAAATAATTATACTATATTATAAGTTGTAACATATCAATTCCTTATAAAAATAAATAATGTATGTATTTATAATAATTGTATAAGTAAATATAATATATACTTACTAGTCGATACCATACTAATAAAATACTATTAATTAAAATAAAGAATATAAATATCTTGGATAAGTTGTCTATTCAAGTCGTACTCTCTTTTAAAATTGCTGTGCCCTACATATAAGGGTTCACAATGTTGTACTATTTTAAGATTACACCAACTGTTGTATCTACCATTGTGAAACGCAATAAAGCGTTCAGTATATCCCTTAGTCGTCTCGTACACCCACAGGAAGAAATGGGATGGTCCATTCTAATCAGCACGAAATAATGGCCTAAGTACAATTTTATAAAAGGTATGAAGAACAAACAACTGCTACATTACATAAAAAACCGGCCAATTGCGAGTCGAACTCGCGCACGGTGGATTCCGCACCACCATACATATTCCCAAAAATTCTGTTTTCTCCGAGATCCTTAGCGCAATTATTTGTTGTTTTACCTTACTATAATCACACCAAGTTAGACACTTGTATATGTATAGGTATTTCCGTTTTTACGATAGAGCTAAAACAAAAAGCTTTAAAAAAAACATCTTTCTTAAATGGTCCTCTCAGTTTTTGCTTTCGTTTTTTTTTATTTGTTAGCAAATCCGCCATAATAGCGTAAGTTTTGTGAAAATTCCATGTAGCTATTATATTTCCAAAGATACAGCCCTTAAAAGGTAGGGTAGACAGCGTAGGCTTATGAAAAGCGGTCCCGTTGGCACTCTTAGGGCAGTGCTCCATCACTCGCGTTTGCCAGCTGCAATAAGTACCTACGGCGCCGCGTATCGCATGAGATACAAGCGGCCGTGCATTGACATAAGACGCGTTTTATTTCGTCGTTCGTCGCGGTTGACTGTAACGCGCGAAATTGGGCGAGTGCAGTATCTGTTATAAAGTAACTATTAAAATTATTCTATGGTTTGGGTACGGAACCCTAAAAATGTACACAAGATGATTAATCATAGTTGATTTCGCCTTTTCCTCCCACTACTTAACATGTCTGAAAAACTAGATCGTAAGACAAGATAACAAGTTCATTGAACCAATGAGTCGTTTCACAGTCTACCTACTTTGTTCAATAATGCTTGGGCATGCTCTCTTCGACTGCTCTGAATATGACTTGCATTTTAATCTAATAAGACTTGTTCAAGCGTGAACCATTATTTATAGATTTTATGTTAGTTCTAGATGAGAATCGGTATATAAAAGGTGAAAAAATGCAAGTTAAAGGTTTTGTCTGGAATATTTAGTTTCCGCCAAAAGTCATCAAACTTAACATACTACACGACGACGCCTTGATACCGATTTTTTGTTAATATGCTGATTGTTTTTTAAGGGGATGCTCAGACCATCAAACTGAACAACTTTCTCTAAGGGACCAACATCGAAATCTTCGTATTTTTGGGTAACTGTCTGCACTCACTTCAAATCTAGTCAATAGGTAGTCGCAAATATTTGACTAGACTAAATAGTAATATATTCAAAATTTTCATACCATTGTGATATACCTTGATTGTTGCAAGCAAGGTTATTCGAAGAACGTGTATCTAGGACAACCTAGGTTTTTAGCTGCCAATAAATGAGTTCTTTGAAGGCGAAAAAGCTTTTGTCCCTGCAAATGGAGTCTTGGTGACTTCGCAATTTGTTTGTTAGTTTAACAGCACGAAAGGTTAATTGACGGACGTTCTTTTTGTGGAAAATAATATTTAGTTGTTCTTTACGCATTCCCATACAAACATAAATTCACGACGTAACGGGTTAGGTTAGGCGGTCAGGTTTTTACTACAGCTACCAACCATCTTTGGGGTGAAATTGTCAAAAATCAAGAAATGTTTTTTTTCTTTGTTGAGTATCCGATAGTTTTATTTTTTTAAATGACTTATACAGCGTTGCTCAGGGAGCATTTACTGCTTTTTACTGCGGACTATTAGAGGGACCAGAAGGGTCACCGAGCCAATTGAATGAACTTAAGCAACCGACCTAGGGGCACCCCAGGGGGGTACGGACCTCGGCATAGGACTTTGCTGGGACTACGCGGCGGATTGGGTAGCTGGGATCGGTGAGATCCGATAGCGAGCGCGCATGACGGTTTTGTCGTTGTCGCTTTGTCGTGCCATGCTAGCCCTACAGCTAGCCTATCTCTTAGTCGCGTCGTACAACACCCACGGGTACAAATAGGGTGGTCCATTCTAAGCCGGAACCACACTTTATTTTACTGACTATAATGAATATCAAAACTTTAAATTTTCGTCTGAAACAGATTTTATATGCAAGTTTTCTGACGGCATTCAACAATGTCTATTTTTGCAATATACGCACTGTTTTTACATTAACCCAATAACAAGATAATAGTGAGATCGAGGTAATACTCGTAGACTTATAGGAGACGGTATCTCATTTTTATTACATGTATATTGATCAACCTTTAAAGAGCTAAGAATCTAAGATATGGACAACATTTCATTTAGTGAAAGTTACCAAAATTCGAAAACCATTTAGCGATTATTTGATTCAAGCGTATTTACAAATTATCTGATTTTTCTTTCCATTATTTCTAGAGTTACTTTAAATATACTGAAACATTAAAAGCTAGTCTAAATAAATCCCATTCTGTGAATGGGATGGATTTCATTGCCTAGCTGCCTTTTCTATTAACTTAGATAATTATTTTTTTGTCTTTCTACAGGCATAACACATGAATATGCCCACGACTATATTCCCCGAGGGGTAGTCAGAGTCATTCTGAAACCTCAGAACATCCATGTTTCACTAGTACCCAAACTTTGTCACAGTGTGACAGGGCTATAGGCCATGGTGTAGCTAAAATAATCTGTGCCATGGTATTAAACAGCTACGATACCTAACTTTTCAAAGAATTATTAATTAACTCGGAAAAATTCGTATCTCTAATATTTTTCAATAAAAAATGACACCAGGGCTTGCTGCCCACACAATAATTTTTGAAGAATAATGAAAAAAGTGGTTAAAAAAATTCAATGTTCTAATAGCTCGCAGCGCAAACTCGGTAGTTATTTAGAATCTTATTGAGACGTAATATTAATTTATGTTATAGGGTACTTGACAGGTTTTTAAAAACTGTTCTACGTTAATCACTAATGTCTAAGGACTCTATAGAAAATGTATATTTTACGTTCCATTACATATAGTGCAAGAAAAAACGAAAACAAAAAATGGTATCTAAATATCCCGCGAAAACGCTTTCCTGACAATACACGTAGCTACAAGCAGATGACGTATACTTTGTAAGACACTCACACTCTACACGAAAATGTTTACAAGCAGTTGACGTCATCAACCATTCGGCCAATTACAGTCGTTTACAATCACGTGACTAAAGTAGACATAAAAATATTTTCCATTTGGATCCAGTATACACAATAACTAACAACTGAATCTCCTCAACAGCGGAATCACCCGCAATGAGATGCTGGCGGCGATCACGACGCGTCTCCACGCTGAGGCGATGGCTTCCCTACCGCCGAATGTGCGCAAACGCATCCGTGGCCTGCGCACGCTTCAAAAGGAGTTCGTCGACATCGAAGCCAAGTTCTACAGCGAAGTTCACGCGCTGGAGTGCAAGTACGAGAAGCTTTACAAACCTCTGTTTGAAAAGGTATGGTATCTTTTGTAACATTATTATTTTGTTGACCAACTGTTAGGAGGGTCATAATTTTATTTAGGGTTGAGACACATTACCCATCAAACTGAACAACTTTCACTATGAAGCCAACGTCGAGAAAAAAAATTATAAATCTGCTGTCCCGTACATTTGAGTCGAGACGGTACTGCAGTTTTGTATGAAAGAGCGGTTTTTTTTTCGCGATTTCGATGTTTGCTCTATAATGAAAGTTGTTCTGATTAATGGTCTGAAGCACTCCCTTAAGTATTACTAGGGTGTTTTGTTACACGCTGTATATGGTCCTTCTTAATATGTTGACATTTTTCGATGTTGGTGCCTTAGAGAAAGTTGTTTTGTTTGATGGTCAAAGCATCCCCTTTAAAAAGTGTCAGCAGATTAAGAAGGCATAGCAAATGCTCACGACTATACGAAAGAACCCTGAAGGATTAAGAATGACCCTGTATAATATATGAATATCGGCTTATCTCAATCACTATCCCACAGCGCGCACAAATAGTGAACGGCATGTACGAGCCGACAGAGGAAGAGTGCCTGAACCCGTGGAGGGACGAAAACGAAGAGGAGGAGCTCGCCCGCGCCGTACAGGGCGCTGCCATCACGGAGGGAGACAAGCCTAAGACCGAAGTAGAGGAATCTAAACCAGCCGAGTGAGTCGCTTTGTCTATACTAAACTGTAACAGAATTGTGTCTCAGGAACGAAATGGTGTTTCGGCACAGAATAGGTAATATAGGGTCCTTTATATGCTGACACTTTTTAACGGGATGATTGGACCGTCAAACTGAACAACTTTCCGAAGAATTGCGAAAAAAAATCTGCTCTTCCATACAAAACTGAAAATCTACTCGAACTAAATGTATGGGACACGATTTCGATGCTGGTCCCATAGAGAAAGTTGTATTGAGAAGGGCCCTGTATAAAGCACTATACTTTGCCCGCGACTTCATCCGCATCGGCTCCCGTCATTAAGATTTTAAACACAAAAAGTTTCATCAAAATTGGTCTAGTATTTTTTGCGTGATATCCCAAAAAACAAAGATATCCGTGATATCCCAAAGAACAGCAAGTGATAGCTGGCGAACAATTTGGCAAAATCCTTGACTGCGCAGAACAAAATTTGTAGGTGAAAGCGCTACTGCGCACACCCCTCACACCACTGATCAAATTATATACCGCGTAGTGTATTCATTGTACAACTTTAGCAATTTCAAATGATGAATAACTTATCACCAAGATCTGAATGCCATGATCGATTTCTAACATGCATCACCAACTGAAGATTTTCTTGCCTCATTAAAACCTTAACTAAACCTAAAAACAGTGTCTAAAACCCTTGCATATTGTTTCAGACCCCCAATGGACCCGAATGTGAAGGGAATCCCAGACTTCTGGTACACCATATTCAGGAATGTGTCTATGCTCTGTGAAATGATGCAGGAGCATGATGAGCCAATTCTGAAGTGCTTGCAAGACATCAAAGGTAAAAATACCATAAATATTTACACTGTGTTTACTAGAACTAATTTAATGTTTAACTATTCTAGTACCAGTCTTGCGAAATCATCATCAATCATAAATTAAAAAAAAAAATGATTTAAGCATCGTCTTGGCTTGGCGGCTCTTACGCTCGTGATATACAGGGTGTAAAATGTGTTACATACTTTATGGGGTGCTTCAGACTATCAAATTGAACAAATTTTACTATGGGACCAATGCGGAAATCAATATCACAGCTGTTCCATAGAAAACGTCAACGGCTACTGGAACCAAATGTATAGTAGAGCAGCAGTTTTTTTTTTGCGATTTGAGTGTTGGTCTCATACTGAAAGTTGTTCAGATTGATGGTATGTAACGTATTTAATTTTACATCTTGTACGTGACGTAAGCAACCGTTCAAATATTTCTATGGGCCTTTTTCTCTTACTTCTGGATAAGTTAATTAAATAGGATTGTCAACTCAGAGCGAATGGTTTGGCCAAAGTTTGCGTTACATATGGAGAATTTGACAAAGTAGGCCTCTGCCCGCCAGTGAGGAGTGAGAGATATCTCTTGCATAATATGTGCACAACATTAATAAGAATTACGCGCGACAGCACTATTTCATCGTCTTCATTCATCATTTGTCTGTTAATACTAATTGTGTATCTCTTTTTGTTATCCAGTGCAAATGCACGAAGACCCGATCGGCTTCACCCTGGAGTTCCACTTCTCGGCCAACGACTACTTCACCAACACCGTGCTCACCAAGGAGTACTCAATGAAATGCAAGCCTGATGAGGAGAACCCTCTCGAGTTCGAAGGTCCCGAGATCTACTCTTGCAAGGTTTGTTGCTGTTTACCTTCTACTTCCATCTATCGTTTATTCGATAAAGCTCGCGTAATGGTTGATGAGCGCTGACTTTGAATGCGCAGAAATTAAATGCGGGCACAGAATATGTTCATACGATGCGTGGTAAGTCAACCCTAAACATATATCTTGAATTTGCGCAAAGGGCGCATGTGCGAACGCCATCATGTCAAATCCAAAACGTTGTTTGAAGTGCCGGACCTGTGATAGGGGTATATGTGGTGGTAGGAAGCGGACGGTGGTCGTGGTGGCGCCATTGCTAATTAAGTTGCATTTTACGTCGTAGTAGTACAATCTGCGATTGTAATCACTGGGCTGCTACTCACAATGGCCGGCAATCGTCTTCTTAAGCATGGCCTTGACGACGCAAACAAAATTTATAGGCGAAACCGCTACGACGCAGCCACCTCAAATGTCTAGGGGCCTATGGGCACTGTGCATAAAAAGATTGATTGATACAAAAGATTAAAAAAGGGGTAAAAGTCTTATTGTATAAGTATTAATTACCGTATAGTTCAGTGGAATGTTGTCTAATTTGAGAGTCTTGTAAAATGTTAAACGTAAAATCATCTCTAGATTTACCTTTGGGTTTTATGATATTGTTTAGATTTGCAGTTTGAGAATATGTTTGTCAGGAATACTCTACCGTTTGAAAGTGAATGTTATTTACATACAAATGATCATTAAATGATACACCCGTGATCTTAGTGATAAACATTAGTTGAAAATTATCTATGTTACTTTAAACTTATGTTAACTATGCTATTCTGCATATATGCTACTAGCAGCCCGTCCCGGCTTCGCACGGGGTAGACAAATAAATTTTAAGACTCATTTTTCTACACCTTCGGTTACATTGTTCAAATTTTACCAAGGATCCCTAATTTTTTTCAAAATGAAACGTAGCCTATGTCAAATTGGAAGAATGTAGCATTCTATTGGTGAAAGAATTTTTTAAATCGGCCCAGTTCTTTTTGAGCCTATTCATTACAAACATACAAACATACAAAAATAGGTACAAATCTTTCCTCTTTATAATATTAGTGTAGATTTACACAAATTGACATATAGATTAAGGCCCATTTACAAATATTAAATAGTTGATAGCACTACCTACATACAAGTCATGACCGGCAGAAGTCTTCGCAAAGTCCTTGACTGCGCAAAACTTCTATAGATAGAGAGCGGATCCCAATGTAAACAGAACTCCAATAGAATTTCTATAATTTTTATTCCCACAGGGCTGTGAAATAAACTGGAAGAAGGGCAAGAACGTGACAGTGAAGACGATAAAGAAGAAGCAGAAGCACAAGTCGCGCGGCTCCGTGCGCACCGTCACCAAGTCTGTGCAGGCCGACTCCTTCTTCAACTTCTTCTCCCCGCCCGCCATGCCAGAGGACCCTAACTCTACTCTCGCCTCTGATATCCAGGTTTGTAGTATGATGTTTTGAAAGCTGATTTCAAATACAGCAACTGCGTGCAACTGCAACTATTCTAAACAGTAGTCACATGTGGCTTGTGGGCATTAGTTGTTGAAGATGCCTGATAATATTGATTGATTTGTTGGTTTGGCAATTGCAAGCAAGGGTCGTTATGTAACACTGAGACCGTCGCTGGTCCTTTGTGTTCGCCCCAAGCTCACCCATATTTTACGCATACCTCCGGACTTATAGTATTTTCTTTTCATTCTCGTGAATGCGGGTTTCCTCACGATGTTTTCATTCACCGCCTACATAAATTTCGGAGAACTTAGTGGTACTGGTCTGGAATCGAACCGCGCCGCCTCATGATTGAGGCACTAGCTTTCTTCCCTATGGGCTATCATTGCTCTGATAATATTAGTCACCTCTTAGGCATGGCACTCGTCTTGGTTGGTATTAGGCGCCTACTTCACGAGTGACATTATCGCCGTGATGTTCTCGCCGAGCCACCAAATCCCAGAGACGAGATCTTAAATGTATCTATTTGCAAATAAAGATTTCATTTCTCATACTAAATGTACGAGCTAATCCACACTACGTTTTCAACGCTGTGAGACGCTTGTACAATTAGTATGGAAATTTTTGTGGTTCGGCAAAAATCGCCTCGCCTAATTCAAAGCCAAACCGAATCTTGATTAATCAAAAATTAATTTTTTGCTTTCTATCACATGTAGATGGAATAAATAATCTCAAATTACGAAAAGGCATAACTTGATATTGAGGAGTTAAGAAAGAAATGTTGTGATGAGTTTACATCCGAAAAGTAATTATGTAAATAGCATAAATTCATCAGTTTATCGACAGACAATACGAGTAAGTCATTAATTCCAAATATTTCTGGTTCCATTCTAATGTTAAGTTTGTCTACAGGCGCTGCTTACGGCCGACTTCGAGATCGGTCACTACATTCGCGAGCGCGTAGTGTCCCGCGCAGTTCTCCTCTACACTGGGGAGGGTCTGGACGAGGATGACGATGATGACTACGAGGAAGAGGTCAGTTCTTATTAACTTTGATCATACACGCGTGCTCTGCCGAGAACTTAAACCCTGTACCTGTTTATTGCGACCATTGTGATGCTACTAGTGATTAAAAAGTGTGATGCAACCAAAGAATTGTTAATAGGAAAGATCGACTATATAACCCAAAATATAAACGCTACTTGTCTTCTCCTCACACTTATGAAAAACTACCATTAGAATAAGCGAGACGTCCATAGTATACAGATGCCATTTAAAACGCCCACGCACTAGTCGGGAGTCCAGCTGGGGTTTTGGCAATAGGATAGTTCTATCTGGCAGCACGGAATCGCATTTCTTGACGCTCCATCCTTTTCTGTTGCTCAGGAACGTCATTTGATAGAGCGAGAAAAATTTCCTCGCTCTATCAAATGACGATCCTGAGCGACAAAAATATAGAGCATGAAAAAATGCGATTTCGTGTTGCCAGATGACGCTCAACCTTATTATTCATAGTTTAAATCTCTGTTCGCTTGAAAAAAAGGATGGATTGGATTTGGATACATTTGATTAACTGACGTCTGCCAGACCATCTAGCTCTGTCACTCTTATGACTATCTATCGTACGACTAAAGAATGACTACATGTTTTTGCAGTTTGCTATAGTCAGTTTTTAGTTGATAAGAAAATGGATGTAGCGCTCTGTCATCGACTGAAAACTAAGAAAAGATGGACGATTTCATGAATAGATGAATATGTAAGCAAACGGAGGCGGTTACACGCCCATGTGACGATAGGTATGATTAGTCCAGGCTTTATTCATGATTGAATATTATACTTTTCGATATCAAACTAATAATGTGTTACTTTTATTCCTCGATCGCACGTAGGCTGCATCGAAGTCTAAAATGCAATATGATGGTCGCAAAAAACAGCTAGTGTAACTGTGGGTTTGGATTAGATTCTTTATCAAATTCATGTGGAAGGGATATTTAACAGGTGCAATTTTTGGCAAAATTGGCACCAATGAAACTTCGCCGTCTTAAATACAGCAGATGTATAACGATTTTACAGTTTCTAGCATTTTCGCTTTACGGATTAGTGAATTCTACGGCCATCTAGCATTCCTTTTATTGAGCTTTGAACCTGCATGGTAGACTTACGCTTGCATAGTTTAGTTATGTGTTACATGACTTGCCTACCCTTTTTTCCCTTATTTTATGACAGACGAAGGTACGGTATATATTTATTTCCTCAATTCCTTATTTATCTATTTCGGAACGTATAAGTCGCGGGCGGAGGATCCGAGTGTATACAGTATCTACGTCTTGGCAACACCGTTGGCTGCACAACCAAAAGCGGAATATTTGGTTTCAGGAGGATTCGTACTCGGATGAGGATTCTGGGACCGAAGAAGTGTCCGACGCTGAGGATTGATGCAAAGCTAATATCCTGCCCTTTTAGCGTTAGATAGCAGCCCTACGGCAGCCTGGAGGGGTCTGACGTCAACTTTACATTGTTACTTAAACAGTTTGACCTCAGAGCCCCGACGGACTTACTAAAGTACTATTTAGTCTATCGCGATCATATCTTTCTCATATCCAGGAAATTGTACCAAAAATATTTTTTGAAATTTCTATATTCGCTAAGCGATAATTGATAAAGAATACTCCTAAAAGATAGTATAGTTTTTTCAAATTGATAGTATTTGTACGCTAGGTGGTTCTTTTAACCTCGAGTGTAGCTCTCCTATGCATGATTTATCCTTGGACCTGATAAATATGTTTTAGAAGCAGACATAAGACTCTGAGCGCATTTTAATTTTTGTTAGACTACGGAACGAGTAAGGTGCCTTCTATTTAATGTATAAAATAATGCATGTTAACTTGTTAAATATCTGTTACGATACCTATATTGCATTTCTAGTTTAGTTATACAATTTCTCGTTTTTATTTATTATACAGTAATTATAGTGTGTATTTTTTGTTTACGAATTTTACGTATTCGTTTGTGTACTTTGAAATTTCATGTGATATTACTATTCTCTAAGGCTATTTGATATTGTTTCCTACTTAATGAAATTTAAGTGCCTGTCATTCCTGTGAAGCTAATCGTCCCACTGAGCCGTCAGTTTTGAACTGAGGCTATTTTTTAATAATGAATCTCTAATTAGTGCCAAAATGCATTTTTAATATCATCACTAAACATCGCAGCTGTGATCTATCTCTCGGAGACGTATTTATAATAATGACAATAGCTAGGAGGATATAGATGTATATTTTATTTATGTAACCTTCTATTGAAGTCAGCATAATATCGACAATATAGCAGCTCGTCAGGTAGTTTTACATACTGGTTATGGCTTTTATGTTTTTGGCATGTCGTTATGAGGACATTAAAATTGTGCTTCGTACCCTGTGTGTTTTATTTTGTTACTCCTCGTTTAATTTGCATGCTATTAGTTTGTGCAAGTTTGTCCACGGAATGCAGATGGTTGCAGAATTCACGTTAATGCTAAGTATAACAAAGGTAATTTAAATAATCTTTGTAATTTACGTTGTTAGATGTATCGTTGTAACAATTAACTCTTGATGGGTCGTAATGTTATTAACGGTTTGCCAGGAGGAGGAGGAATGTTCGACGGAGGAGAGCGAGGACGAAGAGCCAGCTCCTAGGAGACGAGGCAAGAAGCCCATCAAGGCGTCCGCGGAAAATCCAGCGGAGTGCAAGCAGCAGTAGCGCTGACTTACCCCCTAAATCGCTTACGAAGGTCATAAGGATCAATTTCGGACGCCAAGAAAGTTCTTGAGTACGGAATTGCATGTTTGGTGCTGTCATGTTCTATTATAAACAATAGACCTTGTGTGAATACGCGTCGGATATCTAAAGACTGCGCCATAGTATTTTAGGTCTCCAAGGGATGTAAATCGGCTGCTGCAGTGACTCGTTTTAGTAAAAATAGGTGTACGGTTAAGCGTCACATCAGTTATTCCCACTAGCTGCATAATGTTAACCTCCGCTATAATGCAAATGGTAACTGTTTACTTTCAAATGTTTTCCCTTTACATTCCTAATTTGTTGACTTAGAACAATTAAAAAAGTAATGGATTTAGAAATGATAAGTTATCCGCCTTTTTGTTCGTTAATTTTTGTAGTTATGTCCAATATTATACTGTTTATTTTTGTAATATAATAATGTCAGTGGTGCATCTTGAAGCGTGCGCTTCGATAGCTGCTAGAGAACGAAGCTCGTGAGACTAAAATGTGATGTAGTTACACTGCCTATAAGATCGTTAACGTCAGTTTAACTGTTTTTGAAACAGTATTTATTATTTCAAACACCATTATTGTAATTGCATCAATATATGTCTAAATATTAGGCGTACTTGTTAAGTTGTGGTCATTGTGAGTGAAGGCTGTACTGGACACCAGTGATAATATAAAAAGCATTGGTTATAGTTACTGAAACTGCATTGCGTACACCAGCTATAGGTTATTTGTACACATAACATTTTCTAAAATAAACATTAATTATTGAATTACGCTATTTTAATTAAAAGGCATCGTACCATGTATTAACACATCGGCCAAAATTACGCGCGCTATGCTTTTTCATATACGGTGCAGTTACGCCGCGTAATTTCGGCAGGTATGTTCCTATTCTTAGTGTGATGACACCTGTCGAATTTACGCAGCCGAAAATACGCGTGACTTGATTTTCAGTACTAATTCGCGTCCTATGACACACCTAGTACGCGCCATTTTTCTTGTAGACGCGTAAATTCGGCAGATGTGTCATCATACTTACACAAATTAGATAACATAAATAATGCTTTATTTTCACACCAAAACACACATGAGGTGTAAGATTAATTTTAGACATAGATTCTAAGTGTGTTTCAGGTTTGAGAAAACTTTAAATTAGTATGGAAGACGACAACTGAAGGAAGGTGGACACGTTTTTGGAGCTAGCTTGCATTACCCGGGAGCTGCTAAAGAAGAATCTTATTGTGTCAAAAGTGAGTTGATAAAATTATCTGCACATCTTGATTTGCTTTGCGCGGCATGAGTTCATTTTCTAAGCAGCAGAGCATGAGTTAAGAAATCGTACTAGAGGGGATGCAGCGGAATAATTATGAAAATAATAACAGTGAATTTGGTAGTTTCTATCCCATTTATTAAAAATAAATGTAATTGTGTAGTCATGAGTACCTTGCGCAACAAAGTGCCTGCTAGATATTGTTCTAATCGAAATGAAATATGAAACGGAAATGATGAATAACTTATCACCAAGATCTGAGTGCTATGATCGATTTCTAACATGCATCACCAACTGAAGATAAATTCGCTTCTCACACGATCATTAAACCTGTAAATATAAATGTTCTTTAACTTAGGACATTTTTTCAGTTTTCCAATGGGAGCTGATGCCTGTTCTGGAATGAATAATGGTCAAGTGCTTTCTGGACAGCCTTCCTATCATAGGTAAGATTGTTTGACAATTATTTTTCCTCTCGTAAAGTTTAAAATTACTGTTCAAATATTCGAAAAATCTTTACTTATGTTTCCAATACCTCTAAGGCTGAGATTCAGAGACGAATTTTTTAGTCTTAGCTCGAGCTAAGCGCGGCGAAAATGTATGGATTTTGACATACGGGAGTTCGAACTATGACTTAAAAATCGTCTCTGAATCTCGGCCTAAGTTCCAAGTACCAATAACGCCTGTACACTAAGTTCAACGGAATTTATCTACAGTTTTGATTGCCGTTATTCTAGTAATAACGGCGGTTAAGGGAAACAACGGTCGAGCACAATAGACTGGTTAGAGGTTGTCTTGAAGAAATTGTTTCTTAGCGATAAGATCACTTTATGTTGTGCCTTTTTTAAAAAAATACTGCTGCTGCCAGCAGTGGTCGCACAGTGATACAAGCCACGGCATGCATCGCAATAGCCTCCAATAATAATTCCAAAATTCGATTTTAAAAATCTAAAATGATGAACAACTTATCACCAAGATCTGAATGCTATGATAGATTTCTAACATGCATCACCAACTGAAGATTTATTTTATTCACACAAAATTTTACCTGTAAATATGCAAGTTCTTGAACATTCTGTATATTTATTTCAGTCATCCCATGGGACCGGACACGCATCTGATTATGGAAGAAACAACTGAATGTCAAGTACTTTCTGAGAAGCAGCAGCCTTTCGATCATAGGTAAGTGTCAGTTTATTAGTATGCATAGTCTTCATTCCGTATTCCCATATCTTAATGGGCCGGGTGCCCAGAAGGTTTGAACACTGTCATATTATCAGCGCGCAAATTGTATAGCTGAGGGGCTAGGGTGTCATGAGAGATTACCGAATAAGTATCTGAGAAGTTTCAGATAGGAGCCCCGTGCACAGGGGGTATTTTCAGAGAAATTTCATACTACGGAAAATTTCAAACCAAATAACTGATGTCCAGCGCCAGTGATTTCCCTGCCAACGTATGAGGCTTGACTCGTAATGCCATTTAAATGCAAATTGACCAACAAAAATGGTCCAAATCTTAGTTTTCGTTGTCAGTTGTTAATTAGTGAAAGTTTGCTGTTCAAATTTGCATTTAAATGTCATTACGCATCAAGCCCCATACTATGGCATGTTTTTGTTTTGAAAATTTTGTGCACCTGTGCACGGGGCTCCTATCTGAAACTTCTCAGATACTTTTTCGGTAATCTCTCATTACCCCCTAGCCTTTCAGCTATTCAATTTACGCCCTGAATATGACAGCGTTCAAACCTTCTGGGCAAATCTTTCAAGATCTTAGACTACTTATATGAGGACTAGTTACGCGTGTAATTCTACTAACAAAATTTTCTGCCACTTTTTGCGAGGGCGAGGTAGCACGATACGCAACTTTGAATTTTATTCCATTCGTTTAGATTCTAATATTGAATGTTAAAAAAATCATGAAAAACTGTCGTGTGAACCCCAAACGTCATAAGTTCGAAATTATTGTTCCGCAATTACAGGCTGTCGCGTTTAGTGATAGTGATAAAATTGAATGTAAATGCGTAAGATTTTTTGATCTTGCACGTCGGCAGAGGGGAAATGCTAAGGCGAGGCGGGTCCGCACATAAGTAGTCTAAGTTCAAGATGGATGTTCATAATAAACTTTTCAAATGTTAGTAGCCTTTTACAAGAAAATGATGAATAACTTATCACCAAGATCTGAATGCTATGATAGATTTCTAACATGCATCACCAACTGAAGATTTATTCGTTACATAAAATCCGTCACCCTGTAAATATGCAGATTCTTGAACTATGGCAATTTGTTTCAGTCATCCAGTGGGACTGGACACGCTCGAATCTGGAAGAAGCAATGGGCAGTGAAGTGCTGACTAAGACTATGTTTTGAAGCCTTCCTATTTAAGGTAAGATTCTGTTTACTCACATTCTTAGTGTAAAGACACAACGCCGAAATTCAATATGATTACACCTGCACGTTTAGTATGATTTCACTTCACGCGCGCTACGCGCCTTCGCTGCATAGAAAATAACCTGTTTCTGCGCTTTTCGGAGAGTGAAAGCCGCGCTTGCCGCGACTTGTAGGAAAAGGCCAGTCGCGCGCAAGTAGAGAAATCATGCTAGAGGATCTGCAAAGTAAGGCTAAAACGAGTGTCTGTTTACTTACATAGTTACATGGTATCGAAACCTTTCGAGTTTTAGGGTTAAATGTCATTTAGTATAGGCCCGCCGTCGGTAAATATGTCTCAACCCTTACTGTTCCATTCTTAGACTTTCTCACCCTTGCCGCAGTATTAGAAATCGAAAGCGTATCTAGTTCTACATACAGTATGCACTCTCCCTGCCCCCCACCAATGTTTTACGTCACTTCTTGGCAGACAGTGGCAAACGACACCGCAAGTAGGCGTTAGACGGTTAGAGTATATTTTTCTCTGCCCAAGAATACGAGGAGAGTCTTCTCTCATTCATTATCGCATATGATTGAACTTTAGTTTTTCCAATTTGTATGAAATTGCTCTCTTAACGCACGTGCTTGCCTCTTGACTGTTTTTCCAATTTGTATGAGCGTCCACGGTGTGCCCTTACTTTTAAACTGGATATTGAAACATTTAAAATGATGAATAACTTATCACCAAGATCTGAATGCTATGATCGATTTCTAACATGCATCACCAACTGAAGACTTACGTCCCTATCCTTTCTGTAAATAAAATTATTGACAATATCTGATCGTTATTTTCATATTGTTACAGATTCCTGTTGCACCAAAAGGCGATGTGATTTGAAAATAAGAATTTGACTAAATGTTATGTATTATTTTGAGTACAAATGACAGCATCTACAAATTCTTGACTATTTTGACTTTACTAATTTCATATTTTATTTATTATGAAAATAAACATTTACAATCGAATTTTTATTGTTATTTTGCTGCTTCTATCATACCTTATTCACTCCACCACTCAATTAAACACACAAGTTTTTTAGGTTCTTTATTTAACTTTCAATGATGTAACAATGTATTTATCACGATTTGTCTTTTTATTACTACACGCTCAGATCTGGGGTCTACAAAATAATACATTTCGTGAAAAGATCATTTAACAACGATTTATTTAGTGACAATCTCAAAATTACCGTAGTTGTAGACAAACAATTTACACGTAACAAAACAATAGTTCAATAAATGTTCAATTCAATTGTCACTAAAACAAACCATAATAATTAATAACATTGTAATAAAGTATTTCTAAATTTTAGCGAAAACATTTGAAGATTGTTCTGATTCTGTTACGTCAAGGTTTAAAAAGAATTGATTTGTACTCTAATTGATTTGATTTAATTAATTTACACTGGTTTCCAAATACGAGTCTTAATGATAAAAAATATCTGTTACATAAGACTACAAATGTTCTGGATTCTGTCATTAAGTACAATTTATCTAATATCTTACTATTAAATAGTGCAATGTTGATTTTGACACCATGGAGCGGAACAATATTAATTATAAACTTATTATTTTCGGAAGAAACGTAAATTTGTAATAATTTAGTTTAGTAAAAATCATGGCGACGACATTCAACATTTTATAACCACATGTAATAAAAACCAAAATAGATTTATAAAAAATTTGAGCCATGTTTGGTCTTCAGTCTGACAATATTCATTTAGCACCAAATTGTCTTAAAAATAATCTATAGTATAACAGCTAAGGGACAATAATATCGCTATCATAGCTACTCAAACAGGGAATGATGCGATATGGTAAAAATTGTTAATAACTTACAGCAATTAGTAAATAACTCTAGCAAATTTATATTGCTAATCAATACATTATACAGATAACTTCACATTGACTCTGTACATAACTATAAACACAAGATTATTTTATGCATTTTACTAGTCCTTGATAGTGTTGACGTATGGCAAAAGTTGAAAACATTTGTAATGGTCACTAAAATCTCATCATGAATACTTCATTATTACTCCTTAGAGTGGTAACTTGGGCTTGGATCTCTAAATATCTGTATACAGTGGCTATTACGAACTAAAATTACATATAATTGCTACAGGTTTTTAAAAAATAAAATTCAAGACCGTTATGGATAGAAATTGCTGCATAATTTAAGTAATTGTTTTGGTAAAATCATACCGTTAATTCTTAAATTAAATAATTTAAGCATTACAATAATTATAAATTGGAGGGCTTACAGGGAAATTGGCAATTAATAAATATTCAAAAACATTCCAAACAACAAGAAAGGGTACAAACATTTCATTCCAAGTAAAAAGAGGGGATAAAGAAATGTACAACAATAAATAATACTATTATAGAAAAAAGTCTACTCGTTGCTTACGATTACAAACTTGGCAAAAATTTTATAAGCGACGATAACCTCTAAAATTGCAGTAACCTCTTAAATCTCAGAGATCAATTCAAAACTGTTATTACTGCAAGCGGACCTTAGCATGAAATAAAATTGCTCTCTACGTATCAAGACAGGATAAAGATGTGCTTGTAGTCTTCATCCGCTATGTGTGATAGACCTCGCAACTCTATATTCTGGCTTGTTCACCGATGGCGACCATTGAGGTAGTTACCGAGGCGAGTGCCCGTCCTGTACTTGTTCTTCAACTCTGGTTTCTAACAAATAGTCAATAAAATTAAGTAATCAAAGTCAATTAAGTACCAATCTTTAAAACTTGGTACGTTACTGTCAAAACAAGATGCGTAGACACACACACGTGCAAAACTCATTCTATAATCAGATTGAAAATTATAAAATTGCTAAATTTTGATAAAAGTACAAAAACAACCTCTGCTGGCAACCGTAGTATATTAAAATCCCTATAGCAATTCAAAACTAAGACAGCATTCTCTTAATTTGTTTACGGCAAAAATAACATAACTAAATTCTGACAAAACAATATGGTGGAACCAAACTTCGCTATGCGTTATTCGGCCGCATCGACGAAGTATGGAGGGGGCTCATTCGTCTATATTTGCTTGATTCGCACGCACGTGTGGACGGCATGTTTGTTGTTCAAATATTTGGGCGCATACAGCGTAGTCGTGCCGTGGTGGTCCAGTGGCGAGTAACCTTGCCTGCCGTGCAGGAGGCGATGGTTCGATCCCCGTCCAGACCGACTCGTACCAATGAGTTTTTCGGAATTTATGTACGATTTGTAACACCACTGGCTTTTCGGTAAAGGAAAACATCGTGAGGAAACGTGGTGAACTGGTGAAACGTGGATGTTCTGAGGGTTCAGAATATCTCTGACTACCCCCTCGGGGAATATAGTCGTGAGCATATGCTAATACAGCGTAGCCGCATAAGAAATAACACAACGAAGTGTGGTTCCACCATCAGAAATTAAGTGCACATTTAATTGACAACTCTCATTTTATTATACAAAAACTTATTGTCTTAACACAACTGTCATTACATGCTGGCCAACAAAAGACGATCCGGGACTATGATAAAATTATTGTTGCCAACGTAAGGGCGGTTTCGCACTACGTCCGATCCGAAGAAATGTATGGACATTTATTACATGGCCATATTTATTTATGTATGGACAAAGGTATGTACATTCCATCCGAGACAGAATTATGAATGTGACTGTCTAAATCCACCAAATTCAAGACGGATCGGACTCGGACTGGACGTAGTGCGAAACCGCTCTAAATGTTTAAAAATGTACGCAGGCAACACTAATTGGCAGGACACCAATGACCAAGAAGTTTTGCTTATTATAGTAGCAGAACGTCAGCGCAAGCGCGTATGAGATAGCGATATAGAGTTGGAAATATAGACAATTTAAGCTTCGAGGATGGACACAAGATCCCACCCAAAGTACAAAAATATGGTTACGTCTATAAGGACATCAATCTCTTATTGAGTGAATAGGATGAAACACGTTCTGACTTCTGTCTTCGCCACAACGCCAATCACAGATCAATTACAGCTGTGCGATTTTTGAAAGTCACGTTGAAATCAGCAGAAGAGGCCTAAAACATTCGGTCATGATTTTGAATCTCACGATTCAGATATCGCACTCCTGATCGGTGTTCAGTGTTGCCAATTGCAGAATATTAATCACCCCTCAGGATAATCTTTCGCCGACCATGTTTGTCATCACGCCAAGCATAAAGTCGCGATTTTCGCCGTCAAAAATATCAGAGAAAGTGTCTTTCGAGACGGAACGGACCCGACCGACGTCCGTTCAGTTGTCACGCGGGCGTCTTCGCTTTCTTACCGAATGGAAGGTTGATGCGCCTCTTCCTCGGCTTCGGCAATCCCTCGTCCTCCATCAGAGAAGAGTCTGTTGATTCTTCTTCTGGTGGGGTGTTGCTTGACGGGGTTTGGGGGTCATCTTCCGGCAGGGGCTTTTGTTTAGCGAAGGGTATGCGTGGGGCAGGCCGGGGTTCGTCAGGGTTGACGACTACAATGTCGGAGCTTCGTGAGCGGACGATGCCGGGGAGAGGGCGGCGCGGGGGAGGTAGGGGTGCGCCTGCTATGGATCGCATCGAGGCGCGCAGTTGGGGCTGCGATTGGGAGTGGATTGATCGAGATAGATCTTCGCCGGTCCAGTTGACACTGTAAGATAAAGGTATTTTGTTATAATTATAGGCGCTCGTTGGTGTAAAGTAGGGTTGCTATCCCCAAATGTTGGAAACCAGGATTAGCATAGCATAGCATATGCTCACGACTATATTCCCCGAGGGGGTAGTCAGAGATATTCTGAAACCTCAGAACATCCATGTTTCACCAGTAGGACCGAAACTCTGTCCAGTGTGACGGGGGGTGAGCCCGTCGCCACTTATAATGGACAGTGGGTACAAACATGCCTCGAAATTGAAGGATGCAGGTTTCCTAACGATGTTTTCCTTCACCGAAAAGCCAGTGGTGTTACAAATCGTACATAAATTCCGAAAAACTCATTGGTACGAGTCGCCTCATCGCCTCCTGCACGTCAGGCAAGGTTACTCGCCACTGGACCCCCACGGCTATTTGATTACCAGGATTTGGAGGTGGAAATACCAGATTTCGCTTTAAAAACAGAACTCAGTCTAAAAGCAGTAGTTAATAGTAATACCATATACAGTACCTGCGTAATGAAAACGGTCAATAAAACTCGACTTATTATTTGCTTATTGCAATTAAAATTCTTCAGTTATTAGATTATGTACGAAATTAAATTAAAGGTGTGATATATTCATCAAACCAGCCTAGTGGGACGTATATAGGCTGGTACAGGCATACCCTCAGGGAGGGTGTATGGGCGTTAGTCCGACACGCGTGCCCAATGCGGATTAGTAGACTTCACATACGCATCGGAGTTTCTTCTTCAGCGTATGCATAATAATATAATACATTATAAATTACTACACTCCTATCGTCCATTCTCCTCTCCCGCGCGTCCGGAGACAGCCGCTCTTCTAAAGTCCGGCCGCTGAAAGATTGCGTTTGACAGTTACCATAAAATTGTAAAAAACTGAATGAAAATATTGTTTACCTGTGCTCACTCTAGTACACAGGGCACTAGCTGCCCTTTTAAGTTCAAAAAGTTACAAAATAATGATCGGCATTTATAGTTTTCATTTAGTTTTTTACAATTTTATGGTAACTGTCAAACGCATTCTCTGAACGGCCGAACTTTAGTTGCAATCTACAACCTATATATTCTGTGCCAATACTCACTTATCCCCGCCAAGCACAAAGTGAACCTGGTCAGCCGCCACCACCCTCCGTCTGTCGTCCACGACGGGACTCCTGCGCACGTCGTTGTATTGCTTGACCCGCAGCTCCTCGGTAGACACTCTCTTGTCCTCCATCCGCCTTTCCCGCGCCTCCTGGGCTAGACGCTCTTCTAATTGCAACCTGGAATTTTATCAAAATCATTTCTCAATCTGGTTTCAGGGAAAATTCATACATTAATTATATTAAATTAACTTATGCGCCGAAGGTGACAAATCAACTCAAATCCCGTAATCTCTCTGAAATTCATGATAAAATTACTTTTCATGCGGTCATGAACACTTTTGCTCAAATCAATGATACTCACGCAGTGCTGAAATTGACACTCCACGGCGAAAGGCTATAGAACTGACTCGCTACGTGGGTTCTTGCACACTGCGGCCCATTTGTCGCTGACCTACGACGAAGGTCGTCAGCAGCCAAAGTGTGTCGTGTCGTTAATAGAACAATTCGATTGTTTCATACATACATACATAAACTGACGACCGTAATCCCATTCGGGGTGGTCAGAAATATTACGTTTCATAACGTGTGAAAATAACTCGGGTAGTCTGTATCTCACTCTTGCATACAAATATATTGGTATGCTTGTTTTCTTTTTCATTCGTACCCTAAGTGATATTCACATTATAAAACATCGAATATTTTTGAAAACGCTGCGCACGTGTTCTCCCGTTGCAAGAAAGCAAGCACGAGCACACAAGACAAGCATGCTTGTGTATTATAAACATAAAACTTCAAGAATATTCAGATCTAAGTGATCTCCATATTCCTGGGAAGTTTAATTATCATCAAAAACGGTGTAAAAGGTTTTAAATAATAGCCGAATAATTTTTTTAAAGGGAATGATCCTACCATCTGAACAACTGAACAACTTTCTCTATGGGACCAACGTCGAAATTGCGATAAAAAAACCGTCAGTATATTAAGAAGAACCCTATATTTAAAAAACGATTTTAAATATTAAAATACAGACCTCGCTTCAGCCAATCTCAGATCCAGGGGGTAGTGTGGGGCATCAGCTTCGCTTCCCGATGAATCTTCGCGCCAACCGAAATTATCCGCCACTGTAATACCATCATACATACGTCAATATACTTCTACATTTAAGATCAATCGTAGACGTGGTTAAAAGTAAAAGGTAGCTATTTGTATTCAAAGCTTTCGGGTTTTTAGAATAACAAGAAATACGATAGAAACAATTCCTACTACTATTTACGTCCCCAGTTACGTACTGGCCAGGCAAAATAAGCGATAGCTTACTTTGGTAATAAGCAGGAGTATAGCCTCACACGCCGTACAATTTTTAAAATCTTTAATGTGAGTAAAGTTTTCCTATTGCGGCATTGTAAAAGTTAATAATATACAACTTTAAATAGAGATATTTGTGATGATGATTCCGCTCTAACTTAAATCCCTAACTTACAAATTTACAATGAGAAACATAACCACTAACAAAACCTATCTTAGTCCATAACATAATTGGGTTTCACTGACAAAAGCATGTATGAAATAGTTTTAATAATCTTGCAAAATGTCAAGCAAATAATAAACAAAACATAGTAGATAAAATAATATAAAACATCCTTACCTGCAGTGCCATAAAAACAGTCTCTAATTGAACAAGCAATAGACTAATCTACGAAAAAAACATCGCAAAAAGGTAATTAAGTGGGGAATACGGCAAAAATAAAACAAAATCACAATCGTCAAAAGCTTTCAAACGTGCATAGGGTAAACACAATAAACCTGCAGATTAAGTCTATTAAGAGAAGTTTATTCCGAATGCGTAAATGCGCGCTGCATACAAACGAAATCTGGTGATATTTTCAATACTAACCAATTAAAGTCAATGAAATTTTGCAGAAACAAGCTTGTATGTTGTTCGATTTTCGTTAAAATATACAGTTAAAATGCTAGGATTAATTCAAGATTTGTATGGAAATCTTTGAGGCACTGTAACTTTAAAACTATACATTTTAACGAAAATCTGACAACATACAAGCATAGAGATTAGTTTTTAGATTGTTTCTGAAAAATGTCATTGCCTTTGGTTACTATTGAAAATATTACCAGACTACGTTTGTATGGAGTGCGCCAAAGGTAGTATACCCGTAATTGGGCACCGAGCCTATAGTACTGCCATCAATAGTATTTTTTTTTTATTTCTAAACAATTATACAACGTATTCGAAAAACAATAATGCCACATTGTAGGTTGGTTTTCAATTTATCAAAACATTACGGATTATTATATTTTATGCTTCTAGTTATCTTTTTGTCGCTTTAAAGATTATAACTACAAACATTACAAAAACAAATCCCCGATAAATTGAAAACTATCAGTGATTAGTGACTACAATGTGACATTTTTGTTTTATTTAAATGTTGTATTAAAAAAAAGGTTTAAAGACACAGAAGGATGGCGTTACAATCGTGCCAATTTAGCTGTCAACTGTGTTTCGTGATTTTATAGATTCCCTAATTTTAGGGACCAATTTGTTAATTCGTTAATATGATTATGAAGGTTATAATGTGAAGGACGTTTTGATACTTTGAATGAATCGACTTTTTGTGCAGTTAATGTTCATTTTACATATAACAATCTAACATTTTCGTTGCTATTGCGTATTTATTGGTAGTGAACAATTTATCCATTGGCAACATCACCTGTCAGACTTTATGCAAACCATAGACAAACATCACGGTTTACCGTCAATGTGACAGGTTTATGAGTAATTTTATCATTGTCATCGAGTCGCGTTGCAATTCTGGCGGAGTACGGACGCTTGCGTATCGACGCGTCGGGATTGCACGTGGCTCCACCATTTTGTGAACTCTTTTGTGTTTTAACCTTAAAACAATCACTTGAGATTATAACCTACTTACATTGGCAAAACTGCCACTCTAGACTTAATAAATACCACTGATCATTTTCCTTCATATAATATCCACATAACGAGACATTGGCTGAATTGTGATAACGCATCGGATGCCACTAAACAAAAAATTGAATTGAATCATTGTCATCTAGTGATTTTTCGATTTACTAGTCTAGGAAAACGTCTCATTGTTTAGAAACTTGAAAATACGGTTGCGGGTATCACCGTAGGCTCGGTACCCTCTTAAGATGTAACTGTAAAAGTGCTAGATTTTAAATTGAAATCTGAAAGTGAAGCATATAGCATATGCTAACGACTATATTCCCCAATGGAGTAGTCAGAGATATTCTGGCAACTCAGAGCATCCATGTTTCACTATAGTACAGAAATGTTGCCCAGTGTGACGGGGAATGAGCCCGTGCCACTTATAATGGACAGTAGGTACAATACATGCCTCGAAATTGAGGCATGCACGTTTCCTCACGATGTTTTCCTTCACCGAAAAGTCCTGGTTGTTACAAATCGTGCATAAATTCCGAAAAACTCGTACTCGAGTCGGCCTTGACAGAACCATTGCCCCCTGACAGCAGGTTTGGATATGCGCCACTAGACCACCACGACTTACTAAAAGCAAAGCAATGCTACTGTTTTAGCCAATTCGGAGCAAATTTATATCCATTTTGGTTACAAAAAGCAACGTTTCGAGAAACAAACAATATTTTGGCCGGAGATAACATTTTGTAATCTAGATGCGTTAAAACACGATTATTTAACACTTGCAGGTTTTAGGATCGATTACCATTTGGGAGTGATTATTAAGACATGCATAAGGATAGAACAATTTTATGAAAACCCACACCACCAAAACCGCTGAGTATAATATCTATAACTAATATTACTATTTCATACATGCTTTTTGGGTCACAATAATTTATTAAAAAAAAGAAAACAGCCTGAAAGCTTCCTATCGATTGTGATAACAACAAACTTTTCGTACATATTTATTAAACCAAAATAAATTAAAAATACATTAAGAAGTGTAGCTTAAACTAAATAAATAAATAATTGTCGTTTTAAACTTAGCATTAGTATAAAAATGATAAATTTGGATTAGATCAGGAACTAAAATCAAAACGAACGTACCCTCCTTTTGGCTTCGTTTGTTATAATATTTTGAAACTTAAAATATACATTAATTGAAATCGAAGTCAAATAAACCAAATGAAGTAATTTAGTTATTATAAATTTCGTTGAAAAAGTTTTAAATTATAAGAGTAAGGTACAAATCTTAAGTACGAAAATTATAATAAGAAGTTTTTAGAATAAAATTATAACTATAAAAATGTATAAGTAAGTATAACGAAAAGTTGAGCACTAAATAAATCTAGCAGATTGTTTAATACTTTCATCGAAAACATTTTATTGTCTCGGACATTGTCTCAGAATTATTTCACTATTAATAGTCCATCCACATTATTTAAATTTTTGTACAAACACCTATCTATACATATTTAAAAATAGGGGGATCAAAAATACACATTTCAAAGGATTTGAGTCGTAAGGGGCACAATTTTTTTTTCTATTTACAACATTCCGAATGCTTATACTATAAAGGGGAACTGACATAAAGAGTTCGTTTAGTGTAGGGACACATCTGCTCAACGTTCGGTTGAATACGCGTCTACTAGGAAAAATGGCGTGTACTGGTCTATCGCCGGTATAGGGAAAAACACTGCGAGCGTATTCAACCGATCGTTCGGCACTGTACGTTCTGCAGGTGTGTCCCTACACTTAGGGTCACCTTTGTCCCAATTCAGTACCCTATGATTAAACGGATTAATTTACAAAATTGAACTTTATCGTTACTTTATTTACAGATCATTTCACAGCGTCAGAACGTATATTTATCGAGATTGTTAATTGAATGCAGGTAACTGTATGAGGAGAGGAAGATGAAAGAAAAGGTGTATGGATTGTATGAAAGATGACATGAGCATGAATGAAATGACAGCTAATTGAGATGAAGAGATATTGTCGACCACAAATAATGCTGGGTTGGATGGTGATGGCGTGTTTTAGTACCTACAAATAAAGTTCAATATTGTACTGACAGGAAAGAAAGAGCTGCATTCCGGTTCGTTATTAAAAAAAGCTTTTAAGTACCAGCTGCTTTATTTTTTGAAGAGCAATTAATGAATAATTTCTACTTCACTTTATAGTCAGCTCACCTGAAGTAAAATTAATTGGCACTAGAATCTATTTCTACTTGTTAAAAATCAAATCAAAACTAAAAAACTTTCAAACAATACTATTTCTACAGTGTAAATGTCTTTTACTAGTCAGAATAATTGTCTTTAATAAACTGTTATAATAGTCAGCTTCCACAACGCCATATTCAAACTTATTTATTGACAAACATAAAGCCTGAATGCTTTTAAATATGGTGCGGTGCAAGTCGACTTAAGAGGATAGTCCTTGCAGCGCATACAAACGAAGTTAGATCCTATTTCCAATGCTAACCAATTTAACCACGATCTAGATACTAATCTCTGTGCCTGTGGTTTGTCAGATTTATGTTAAATATACAGTTTCAATGCTAGGATAAATTTAAGATCTACAAGGAAATCATTGAGCCGATGTAACTTTGAAATAGCTTTTTACGAAATTTTATTCTAGATAGTGTTTAAAAATATCATTGACTTTAATTTGATATCCAAAATAATTATAACTAAACTTAGATTGTATGGAGCGCGCTTAAGGGCATATTCTCTTAAAAAGCGCGTGTCATGATAATTTACAAAATTAAAGATTGTTCGTAGTTTTAAAAAAGTTCTGGTCATCTTTACTTGGACCAACCAGTACTTTACAACCCGATCATTTTTGCTACAAATATTTGAGAGTTCATAACACGCGCCATTTTAGTTATATTTTTTATTATCCGTATCTATAACGATCGTAAATCTGTTTGGACTTTCAAACTTAATGCATAGATAAATTCCAAAACAAATACTCTAAAACAATTGAAAATATATAGCTGCCTAATACATATGATTTGAGAAGTCTTCGGCATAAATTAGTGACAGATACTAACTAATACTCAAAATTGTGAAATGTTGTGTAAAGATAGCCAAAATAAATGTTTATGGCGTGGAGATACAGTATGAGAAATTAAAGCAATAAGCCGAAAGATCAAACAGATTAACTTGCTCGTATAACTAAAACAAAAAACCGTTTTACACTTCAGTACATAGTCCTAATATTGAGTTTTAGATACTGTCCAGCCAGAAAAAACCTATCAAATTTCAGAAAACTAAACAATCACACCCTTAGTTGCACACAAACGAGCGCAAACTTAGTTCTTTAACGAATCGCGCGCTCTTACTCATCTGTGAGATCTCGGGCACCGTCAACGTCTCTGATACCAAAACCGTGTAGCTATAGGTTAAAGGTGGACTTCCGATGCCAGGGGCCGATGCGACAATACTAGTTACTATGAAAACGTAACGGCCGATGCGATAGACATATGGCATATGACAGAACCACGCGTCAGATGCGCACGTTAGTCGCATCGACCGCTGGCATCGGAAGTCCACCTTGAGTTGAACCTCATCAGGCAGCACGGAATCACATTTGCTAGAGCGAGAAAGATAGCGGGAATGCTATAGTACGCGACAGCACCGGCAGTGCTGCGACCTTTCGCTGTAACAAATGACGTTCCTGAACGAGAGAAAAGGATAGAGTTTACGGTCAGCGTACAGTAATTTACCTTTGGACTCGAGGTGTGCAACCGTCCTAGATTTTAGTCTAGATTGTTGAATAAGCAGAAGCCTCGAGCGTGAAAAATTCGATTCCGTGCTGCCAGACGAGATTCAACCCTAATCACTACATACGACACACGTCTGATGTTAGCGGCGTTCACAAGCACGTAACCAGTGGAGGTGCTATTTATCCGTGGCCCCTTTCAAATTCCAAATATATGCGTAGTACAGTGTACAGAGATTTCTTTGACATCCTGTTTTCAATGAAGTTCCCCCCTTCGAAACCAAAAGTCTGGATACGTGGTTACCCGTTCATGAGGTGAAGGAAGGTAAAGATCAGAGAGTGCATTCTGCAAAAAATATCGCTCGTTCGCCGTAGTCTAAGCGTGTGTACACACTGGGCCATCTGGCCGTAAATTCTGATATTTGCATCGTCGCATTGGCCGCTGGTCGCTAAGTGCGTAGACAGTCTAAATAGGCAAGGAAAATGTTATCATAGTATTAATTGGATGTTTTACACTATTAAAGAAAAAATATATAAATAAGGTAGTTATCGCAATAAGCAACCGAATAATCTCGGTTTCAGATTCCAAAAATACAAAATTAATTTTATAATTCATTTTGATTTTGAAAAATCTACTTTTTTATCTGTTGTACAATCATAAAAAACGGAAGCCGCCATTGTGATTCCGACGACGTCGTCGTTATAGTAAATTAAACATTGGCCATTGTCAAATGCGTCCATCTTTACCAAAAGTTTACTATATACAAGGTGTTACAAAAATAAAAATAAACATTTAAAACTTTTAAGGGGGTTGTTTAGACCATCAAACTGAACAACTTTCACTATGAGACCGACATCGAAATCGCAAAAAAAAATCAGCTGTCACATACATTTAGCTAGTTTAGTATGGAGCATTCGATTTTTTTCGCGATTTGGTCCCATAGTGAAAGTTGTTCAGTTTGATGGTCTAAACTACCCCCTTAAATTTTTATTTTTATTTTTGTAACACCTTGTATATGACGTCTCGAGTGAAGCTACAAGGATCAGAGTGGACTAACCCCTGTTTTCGCACAGAAATATAAAAAGGAAATTTTAAAAACGTTTTAATGACACTTATTGGTTTTAAAATAAAAATAAAAATTCTAGTAGTTTATAACCACCAATCGATCGATACAAAAATTGTGTAATACCACAGGTTATATTTACTTCGTAACAGATACATCAATTCCCTAGAAAACGAGGAGTTTTCACGCTTTAATCATTTACTGCCGTACGCGCGAAAATGTATCTAATGGCACTTGACTCAGCGTTGTTATTACTTCATACAGCGCGCGATTCATACAAGAGCATCACTAACGATGCGCCAAAACGTAGGTACTTATCTCGGTTCCTACGGCCAAGTGACGGAGGCCTGGTAATACCCTATTGTAAAACTAGAACAATGTACTGAAGTGTAAAGCTTTAGTTCTGTGAGACAGCACGCAATCATTCGACGTGGTCGTGGAACAGAGAGCCGTCGTCGAGCTTACCTGACCCGCAGATGGACGCGTCATCTCCGACGCTCAGGTCGTCTTGAGAGCTGCTCATGCGAACTGTAATATAAACGTTATTTTATTAGTAAAAACTCTGAATAATTTAGGTGATTGAAGCCCACTTATTAAACGTCAAACCTCTTTTTTGAAACGTGTTGTCTCTGTAGAGAAGATGCGGCTAGAAACTCTACAACATACGCTTGCTTTTGTCCGCGAATAACTTCCAACATACCGTGTCATGTATTTAGGGGTTCATTTTTGAAAAACCTTTCTTAGTGCACCCCTACAACGTGTTAATGAATAAGCGCAAAACCTCATACATCCTAACTTATTTATAACAAAATAATTAGATTGAAACAATAATTTCATTATTTTGATAGTTAACATTTTAGTCTAGGAAAAATAAGGTTTGAGACTGCATTTTAGTAAATTGTGTTTGTTACACTTTAGTAAATTGTGTTTGAACTAATATTACTGTTAGTTTATAATATTTTTGTCGAGATTTCGTGGTTATATTGGCTCAGGAACCTGAGAAATACCTTTAAAATTGATATAAATGTACAAAGGGCAAGCTTATTACGAAAGATAGTTCTTTCAGCATACTAGCAAATTAGACAGTTAATTATCACAAGGCAAATTTAATGTGTACAAACAAACAGTAAATAATTTAGTTTTGAAGTTATAATTTTTGAAGACTTACAAAATATTAAATATCTACTCAAATTTACGATATTAACCGGGGATTATTATTGTTATAAGTAAAATGTATTGAATGAAGCCATCCTGTACAAAATCACCAGTTTTCTATTTTTTGTTCATACCTAAATTTAATGTTTTGTAAATGTCTTAATTATTCAATAATACACAATAAAAAATGTGGGATTATTGTGATTTTATGTTTTCAGGTATTTCTCTACTATCTTCCAAATTATCACCAAAAGTGCAATTAATGCAACCTTCTCCATACAAAAATCCGTAGATTTCCCCGACTATTTATAGTTATTCGCAATTTAAGTTTTCAGGCAAAAATGATTTGTCATCATTTCAGCAATGAATGAAAGCGCTAGCGAGCTCGTGGATACATTTTAAGAATCTTGCTTTGGTAGTAAGTAGGGTGAGTGTGCCCGTGCGGTGGGTTGAGATCGAGTTCAGTAAATTTTAAATTTTACAAACAAATTATTTAATTTGAAAAAAATAACCTATGTAGAAAACATGATAATTCGATTCTGCTCTAGATTCTAAAAAAACTGTTTTCTAGTTTTGCGTTAATTCATTAACACATTCTATCCTCACGAAGAATATGTATTTCAAAAATGTTTCTATCTTCAGTGACTCAAGGGTGGAGAGTCCCTTCATAGCTCTCTTTGAAGCTGTTTTTATTCAATTTATAATTGGACAGTTTTTTTTCGCAATACAGAGGAAAGGTACAGGACCTATGAAGGCTTCGGGGCATAGTCTTAAGTACATTTATTAAATTTTTATGACACACTAGTTTTTGCCCGCGACTCTGTCCACAGCGGTTTCCGTCAGCATCGTACACTCATAAACTTTTAGACACAAAAAGATTCATCAAAATATGTCCTGTAGTTTTTGCGTGATCCGACTTAAAATCTGGTATATACTTTGTGCGGACGAAGTCGCGGGTAAACTCTAGTTGTGTAGATAATATTCATAATCACCTCTACTACCGGGCGCGCGTCCATTGAGGTTCCTATAGAGGGCACTCTCCAGGTACTGGAGACCGTTGTTGTTGATGATGTTGAAGCCGCACAGCCGCTCGATCTGCTTCCATCTGTGCATGCGCTCCTGTCAAACAATATTACACTTTAGTACCTCGTTAATAAGGTTTCATTTTTAAGAGTTTTAATAAATGTATCTACAACTTTTTAAATAAACATGTATTGTGCGAGCAATAACAAAATGGCAAGAAAGTCAACTACCTAGATCAATGTTAATTTTTTATGATCATCCAAAAGCATTTATGTATTATATACCTATACATTGTATAGCCTCAATTATAGCGGAGTGAGAATTGTCTAAAAGTTAGAACCTTAAATGGATTTTTGAAAAACGAAACTGGAAAAAGTTCTATTGATAAAAAATACCGAGTATGTATCTTCACACCCTTATACTCCTCTTTTAGTAGGCTGTCCCTTTCTCTCAACTGTATTACAACTAAAGCCTAGATATTTTTGAGGAGTTATACGATAGAGTGTACCTGTAACTCCTGAGTGACTTCGTTGAGAGCGGTGCGAGCCTCCACTATGGACCTGTCCACGTCGTCTATAGACTTGCCGTGCGTTGACACGAATGCTCCGACGAGACTTGAACGTTTCTTACGCAGTTTTTCGCACTGAAATAAATAATAGTACATTATGATACAGGTGAACTCAGTTATTACAGGCGAGGCTGGATTGCAGCTCGAGCTGCCGTCGAGGGCGGTAAACGAGCCGAGACGCTCATGCATTTCAACAACGTTTTTTAACACACTTGCGAGGAAAAAAACTAAAATACACCTATGTTTAGACAAATATTTGTAAAAAATGGCGCGAGGTTTCTTTTTTTTTCGCGTGCCGTACCTGTGGTTGGGTTAGCTATGCGCGCGCAGGCGGAAGGAGAGGCACTGGCGAAGCTGCCATTCAGCCAACGACATTTTATTGTAACTAGCTAATATTTAAAAAGTAATAAATTTAATATTTATGTATTTATAACTTCGATAATAATACAATATTTGATGAAAACAGTATTTTGAATTGCACTGCCTTGAGGCATATTACAACTAGAACGTGATTTCAGCTTCCACAGACAAACCGAACAATTGGTTTTGCGGGATTCATTATAACACGTGTGCATTGTAATCGATGTAATAAACTGCACGCACACAAGATAGTTGGTAGAGTAGTAAAGAAAGGGGGTTATGATTATGGTATGAGGAACATATGTGTGAAGAAGAAGAAGAATATAATTTCTAAATCATTGGTGGTATTGTTTTTGGTGTTTTTTTTGTGATGTACATGGAAACAGTACTCACGGCTTCTCTAGCAGTCTGGAGCTGTCCTTCAGCTTGTTGCTTCTTGCGCAGGTATGACCGGTTCTCCACCTCGTGCGTGAGCTGCAGCCACTGTTGAAGACCAGCAGGCGGCGCCCAGCATCTGTCTTCCAGTTCACCTTCAGCGCGACGCAGTTCAGCTCTTAGCATCTGATGATTAAGGTTTTTGTTTGTTTAACAGTTAAAATATAGCATTGGAACGAAGGTGAGTATAAGTAATTCACCCACTGCAGAGTAGCTAAGCTAAGCTTATTATAGAATTAAACTTTGCATGCCTGTAGATCTGTGTAAATAAAAATGTTTGTTGGTAAGCGCATCACTTGAGGACGGCTGGACAGATTATTTTTTTTATTTCTTTTAACTTCCGAATAAGGTTCTAAGAGAAAAAAATGGCATTGCAACGCATGCATTGATCATTTTCCGAATTTTTGTTAATTTGTTCGCACGAAGAAAAATTTTAAAAAATACGGTATCGATACGTATTTCAAACGCTGTCGCGTGCACGGCTAATCTTGCCTAAAATAAACAATAACATTAAAACAATAAATATTTATAACGAAATAAGAACATTTGTTTAAATTTGTACAGACATTCAAGCCAGAGTTAGGTTTTTGTTTTAATCCTGTTAATATGGGTGGATAAATCTATATGCCAATAAAAATGTGCCCCGATAGGAAGAAAACGTAGGATCTTCGTTAGTATTTCACGAAACCAAATTACCTCAATCTCAGCTTTGAGCTGAGTGACCTCAAGATCTGAGGACGCAGAGTTCAGCAGAGGAGTATCGCCTGCCTCGCGCAGTTTCTTCTCCAAATTCTTCTTTTCTGTTGTCGCGCTTTCCTGAAAAGATAAAACATTTTCACTGTAATATGTATCCTTTTCTTTTCACAAAAGAGTTATTGTGACAGAAATTTACATACAATAGAACCCCTGGGCCCTGGTCATAAGAATAAAATGGCTTGATTCGTGGGCAACGCTGGCCCACTAATCACCACACTGGCTGGTGGGTCGAAAAGTAAATACATTGGATAGAAATAATCGTCATCTGCTACGTTCTTGACACATCTCCCTTGCCTCTACAACATTGAGTGTTGGGTTCGAACCTAGGTTCGGTCATGTTATACAAGTGTAAAGGAGACTGAAACGGTGAACTCAGACCATCAAACTGAACAACTTTCACTATGGAGCCTACATCCGGAAACGCGAAAAAAATCTGCTGTTTCATACAAAACTACTACCCGACTGTCTTCGTGGTCTAATGGTTAAGAGCATTGGGCTCTTGAAACGGAGGTCGTGGGTTCGATTCCCACGGGGGACACCTAGTGGCATGTCACTTTGTTCCGTTTTTCCCCAGTTTGTTAGGACATTGCAGGCCGAATCACCTGATTGTCTGAAAAGTAAGATTTTTCCGTGCTTCGGATGGCACGTAGTCGTTACATAAAAACCACGTCAGAGGCCGTAAGGCGAGCTTGACCACACGATACGAAGAAGAAGAACTACCCGACTCAAATGCATGGGTCAGCTGATTTTTTTCGCGTTTGCTGAGGTAGGCTCCATAGTGAAAGTTGTTCAGTTTGACGGTCTGAATTCACCGTTTGAGTCTGCGGAGGTCTGTTACTTACACTCTGTATGTTAGCAAAGTATTTGTCTTGTTTCTATGATAAAAGCCTGATAGCTTCAGTCGGACCAAGCCAACTGGCGACAGGTGGCGCAAGATAGGAAAAAGTGGCGCTTTCTCGTTACGGAGACCAAGACCTACTCGTACTTTAGGTCTCTACCCTCCTTTAGGGGTAGGCCTGTGTCGGCCATTTTTTTTTTTTTGACTGACATTCAGGGAGCATTTACTGCTTTTTACAGCGGGCTTTTGGGGGTGGCCATACCAGTGACGGCGAAGCGCCCTGGTAGGTCACCGAACCAGTGATTTAAGCAACCTGCCCAAGGGGCACCCCAAGGGGGTACGGACCTCGGCAATGGGCGTTGCTGGGATTACGCGACGGGTTGGGAAGCGGGGATCGGTGAGAACCGGCCAGCTATGTGCCGGTAGCGTCTGTAGACGCCAGATGAAGGAGTGGGCAGAGATCGCGACTGTCCCCCGCGGCGGCGATGGGGATTTCGAGTATTACGGCGACGACGCAACATGTCTATGATTGTGATCGTGTTACCGTCGGCGGTGGTCGTGTTGTGTGGGCTGTGTCGTCTAGTGCCCCAGTAGAACGTATGTAGGCTGATGATGATTGGGATTAGAACAATGTGATGTTCCTGTGAGTTATTTTAAATCCATAAGCCACTTTTTACAATTAAACCTCTGGTAAATCGTTTTTCGCACTTTTAAAGTTAAACTGTTAGGTTTTAAGTATTTGTACAAAGGTGACCTCGATTTCAACAACCGAAACTAATTTTCATCCTTAATGGACACTGACAACAATAAAGACTCAGCATTATTACCAGTCATTAAGGCTTACAATTGCTGCCGCGATTTCCTGTAGAGTTCAAAGAACTTCATACAGTGTTGTTAATCCTCAAAATTTTAACAGTCCCATATAATTTAATATCGAACGTGGGTAAATAGTTGATATTAACAATGTTGTACAAAGTTGAAGTTTGCACGTGAATAATAAATATGTTTAGTAACACGATTACATAGTCAATAATTATTTTCAAATATATAGGATGACTATAGAATACAAATTTACTTTACGGTACCGTGACCTAAGAATTAAGATGGTACGTTTAACGTGTCTTAACGAATACCAGTAAACGGTCACCCATTCAAAGACTGACCGGTCCTGTAGGGATATTGTGTAAGTTTCCGATTATATCGTGCTTCAGATGGTACGTTACGCCGTTGGTCCCGGCAACTATATCTGGTGATAGTAGTCGTTACATAAAAACCACGTCACAGGCCGTAAGGCGGTCCGAAACTCTGACACCAGGGCTTGCTGCCCACACGATAAGAAGAAGAAGATATCCGTTGTCTGAAATTAAGCATTGTCCGTTATAATTGATCGTAGCGCCTCCAAAGCAGGCTTTTTATTTTTGAAAAACTGCCAATAAGCATGCCGATTTGATACCGATTGAATCGGTAAGTTACACAATAAGACAGATCTTGCTTAACTTTGGTAAATAAAGTAAATCGTTGTAAATTACCTGTTCCAACCGCGCTTTCTCAAGCTCCTTCTGCATATCGTCAAGCGCGAGCTCAGCCTTGCGCAGCTGTTCCATGTCGCGCAGCATCCTCTTCAGTTGCGCGCGGCTTGCGCGGCCGGCGCGCAGCGCAGCCCAGCACCCGAACAGCACGCCGAGGAGGAGACAAGCGAGGAGCCAGTCTTTCCATCTGCTGCCTTCAGGGAGAAAGTGCATAGTTAGTCATCTCGTAAGGGGAAAAGGCTGCTAAACATATTTGAACCCGATGTATCTAGCTGTGATACTTGCGGGGAACTTCGAAACATATTGTTATGGTGCTGGACAATCAGAAAGGACATCATCTACGTTTCATAAATTTTTTGGCCCAAATGTAGAAGAGCCGGTCAACAAAAACTAGTGCTATATTCTGTTAGAGGTTGTCCAGTTAAACATTTATTATTATGGCATGGAAGCTGAAAGTTAGCATCTAAAATCTATAAAAAGGCAGATTCTTCAAATTTATATAAACCCAAGGATAAAGGTCCTGCAGCTTTGGTGTTATACTAATTTAAAAGCTGAGAAGGACAATTTCTAACAGAATACTCGTATAGCCTTCGCTAATTTCAGCGAAAATGTAAGAAAATACCTTGTTTATTTATTCGTAGGAAAAGACTGATATTTCGAACCCAAATAAAACCAGTGACAATGGTTCATTTGTAATTATGAAGTTTTATTAAACACAAAAAGACACAGAACACCAGCGATTAAAAAATACATAATAAATCTTACACACAAATCACAAATAAAAGATATCCTCCAAAGCGCCCACTCGAGGCAGAGTATCTAGGACAATGGCCCTACAGGTTTGGTGCCATAATAAAATCGACTGACAAGTTCTAACAGAATATACTTTTTTTTTTCGGTCAGCCTTAATTTTTTGGACCATAATGGATGATGTCTTTTTTGAGTCCATAACCTCTAGAAAATCAATTTTTCTAATTTAATATTCTGTTTTCAATAATCTACACCCATGCTTAAAACATATCACTTTCCCATGCAAAAATCGTAATGAAAATAATTGTGTTCTTTTGGCAATAGCTGTTAACCTCTATGCCAAAGCCATTGCTTTTGTGACAGAGGTCAAAATGCAACATACAATCAATAATTTTTGTGGTCTCCTAAATTAAGTCGTTTCCATCTTAATGACATCATACATCGACATATGAGTCATATGATCAATATGAGGCGATTTCTAGTATAAAACGTTGCTAAACATAACTTTTATGAGTACGACATAAGAATTAGAATAGCTTGATTTAGTTTGTAAGTCAGGCTATAATCGATGAACTATTTTCTTCGATTTTCCTACGATAACTTTACATTCTATTGTTACGATTGATTTCTTACTAAGAAAATAGTTTTGACTACACTAATATAAATCTAGAAGTTATAGCTATCTTTCTATTTTTAGGGTTCCGTAGTCAAACAAGGAACTCTAATACTTTCGTCCATTCTGTCTGGAATATGCCCCGCCTCAATAACTCCCTCATTTTTGCACCTATCGAATCGAAATTTGGCTTGAAGACACATAACAATAACCCAAAAACAGAAATGTTTTAATTTTGAAGAAACAATTTTGTTCAAACTCCCATACAACGAAAAAGGGGATGGAAAAAAATATTTTTTTTAAATAAATCGAGTTTGGTATCTTTGGATAGGTCTTGTCTAATGGAACAAAACTCCAATAGAAACTAAAACGTTATAATGCTTCTGTCTCGAGATATCTGCGCTCAAAGTCAAAAATGGGGCGCATTTTTTTTATAACATCACGTCTTGCTTATTCATCAGTTAGGTGTAAATCATTTATTTAAACAGTGCCATACCTTGACCTGATCGTCCATGCACAAATTAATTTATTGCCACAATGATGTTAGACACAATCCATGATCTTGTAAAGTCAGTAATTTCTACCACAAATTACATAGTAAGGTACAAGCTAAAATATACGGTAGGATCTAGTAAATATAGCGTAAAATACAATGTAAAGTAATATACGCGTACAGAATTGTTATCTACCTAAAATAAGTAAACAACCTAAATATCCTTTCACGTTTTCCTGTTAACATTGGCGTGCGTTGCATTTAATATCATCATAATCACTAAGAACTCGTTTCTGTATAACATTGACACAATTTTGTCTTATTAGTTATTATCCTATAGTAGGATCGCAAGGAATGTTAAAGATGTTATATTATTCTATGTCTCAGGTTACGCACATGCATATTGCTCACAACTATATTCCCCGGGGGGGGTAGTCAGAGATATTCTGAAACCTCAGAACGTCCACGTTTCACTAGTAGTACCTAAACACTGTCCAGTGTGACGAGGAGTGAGCCTGTCGCCACTCATAATGCACAGTGGGTACAATGCATGCATCAAAATTGAAGCATGCATGTTTCCTCACGATGTTTTCCTTCACCGAAAAGCCAGTGGTGTTATAAAGGTTTATTAGTCAGCTCAGCTGTGATATTTTTGCAATGTAAATAGTGCTTTGCTAGAGATAGCATAGCAAAATGTTTATTCTTAATAAAAACTGTCATCCCACTGTTGGGCATTACAAATGAAATAACAAAAATAACTTGAAAAAATGAAGGTTTACTAAAATGCAAAAAAAGAAGTACTTTTTAATTTTATTGCGGCACTGCAGAAGTTTTCATACAATGACAACTTAAATAAAAGCTTTTATAATCAGCCTTTTGACCATTTTATTATCAGTCGTTTTGAAACAAATAGGTTTCTAAAGAAAATGTGGTAAATATTGCTTTTATCCTATAATTCATCCATAGTACGCAATAAATGAAGTCATACATAACACCACCAGATTTGAATTATACATTTAATAAAAAGCGTAGTGATTTTCGTATCACTACGCTTTTTAATTCTTTTAGTAAAAATGTTCCGGGCCAAAATTGGCAAAACGGAACACATACTCGTATTATGGAATCATTGTCGTCCGTCTGTGATAACAGGTCTTTTATTAGGCCATTGGTATTCGCGAATATCTAAACCGTTACTGAATCTATAATATTGAATGACCTTAACCTTAGATCTTGTCTGTCTGTCTGCTCAAACCCACGTGCACCTCAAGTTGTTATAAATGATTGTAAAATTAAGTTTTTACATTATGAGCCGACCGCAAACGACTGTAGGTTCATTATACATTGTATAAATAAACACAGAAGTACATTCAGAGCGTATTTTTTGTTAAGGGGTGGACAGACACTTGTTTGTTAGATTCTAATGCTATTTAACGAACGAATGTATACAGAGAGTAAACATAAATGCGTTACACGTTATACACGGGGTTGCTTCAGACCATCGAACTGAACAACTTTAACTAGGGGTCGTTCACAAATTACGTAACGCAAAACTCTCCAAATTTCAACCATGATGTTGAACCATGATGTTGAACCATGAGAATGTTACTTATGTTATCCAGGTCTACCCAATATGTACAAAAACATATATAGTTAAGGTGAACGCAGACTTTGATGCACCGCACGCGCCGCAGTCCCTTTTTGTATGAACTGACAGATGCGGCCGCAGCGTTCGCAGCGTTCCTTACAATCGCACACAGATTGCCATAAGAGTGACAGAGCTAGATTAGAGGTAAATCTGTTAAACAAATCTCACCACTAATTTAAGCAAATTCAAAGAAAATTGGTCCTTAACGTAAGGAAATAGCGTAGTCCTCCGGCTGGAGGCCTGGTAACAAAAAGTTTCAAGATAGTATCTGTTTGCTATTGACATCTCGCTTATTCTAAAGGACGATTGTTCTAAGTGTGAATGGATGTCAAGTAGCGTTTTTATGTCTTGCTTTATATTATTTATCGACCCCTAAACTTTATCTTTGATGTTATCATTTACATTTACAGTCATCTCAAGTCCCTATACGTTACCTTTGATGTTATTATTTATATTTACCGTCATCTCCGTCACTCAAATCCACATAACGTCCATTGAACAGCAGAAACACAATATAAGAGACACCCGACACTAAACAAGTCTCAAACATTTATGTTCACATCATCACTTCACTTTTAAACTTAGTTACCACAACTATCTGTTCTAACGGCTTCACCTTAAGATTTAATATTGTTAAAACTATGTTATATTCCGTAGGATCCATTATATGCCAAATAATTTGAAAGCAATTAAGTAAGCTATCAAAGAAGTGTAAAGTACTGTTTATTGCAGTTCAAGCTCCGGAAACATGATCATAAATAATAAATAAATATCTTGGACATTGTCACAGATTATCTAGTCCCATTAAAAGTACCATAGTCAAGTGCAGATCAAATATAGATACAAACATCCATGACTTGAGTATTGGATTCGAATCTGCGACTTTCGGCACAGCGGGCACTATCGACAAACTAAGCATTCGGGTTTTGCTATCGTCAATATCTGCACAACTGTGTTCCGTTTCAAAACGTGTAAAAATCACGGAGAGTCATAGATTTTTAACGTCAGATTATTTTTCACAGATTTTATACCATAATCCTTTAAATCCGAACTGTTTCTAAGCTTGAACTTCAATAAACACTACTTTAAGCTATTGTTAAAAGATCGTTTAGACGACTTAAGAGTGTTTAAGTTATTTGGCATAACACTAAACACAGCACAGTATATTTATAAAGTTATAGTTAAAAGTTAATCGCGATGTAAACCGGCACAATGGAGAGGTAGGCGAGGTTTGAATGGAAGTAAACTCTATCACAGTGGGCAGTGATGTAACGCTAGTGCGACAACGTTTTCATTAATTTGCGAGACCTGACAAATTAGTCAAGTTAGAATGTTTGAGCTAAATGTTTTTACTTCCTTGTGGTGTTTATTTTATACAAATTTTGATGGATTCATCTTGTTTAGTTTCTTTTTGTATGTTCTTGGCGTGCAAATAAAGAATATTTACGTTATGTTAATGGCATCCGTCTGACCTCTATAAAAAGAAATAACAATCTCATCTAAATTACAAACTCAGAACAAAATACAAGTTTTCGAATGTAAAAACATGAACACTAAACTGCAAGTGTTTATTTACTCGCAAACCTCGAATAACTACCATAATGTCAAGTTTATTGCGAAGTGCATGACGTCCTCAATAATAAATTAGATAAAGCCAAATAGAATTAAGAATAGGTTTGAACTAACTTTTTCACAAAAAACCGACATATAATAAATTCTTTTGAATATTAATGTAAAGTAATATTAGCTCTAAAATATCCATAACAATTGATAACTGGCCGCCAGAAAAAAAATTACGCCAATATTAACCATACCCCTTTATTCGTCCCGCCAAAAGGAAAAAAAATGCAAATCTAAAGAAAAACCAATAGTAATATACAGCAATAATAGCTGGTGACACTACAAAAATGATTTAATAACATAGTACGACTAGAAATAACTAGCGACGACATCGACATTTAGCTTCAAACTGGAATCGCTTCATGAAATATTACAAAATGTTATCTTTCATACGTTTCCTTACATTATTAAAGGACAGAAACACTTTTTAAATAGCTACTATAAGAAGTTGGCTTAAAATCTGTACAGACGATCGATATACAGAAATCCATATCGATTCTGCTTTAACCAATACAATTACAAACTTTGAATTGGGCAGCGAACTAACGTCATGATATCCACATGACATAGGACACTTATATGAAAATGAGGCACTCAGAGCAAAAGTTGTATATCCTACTAAGGTTTCTGGGGGCTTACATTACATTTTACTCATATGCTCACTACTATATTCCCGTGGGGGTAGGCACAGATATTCTGAATCCACAGAACATCCACGTTTCACTAGTACCGAAACTCTGTCCAGTGGCGGGGAGCGAGCCCGTCGCCATTTTTAATGGGACAGTGGGTACAATACATACTTCTAAATTGAAGCATGCAGGTTTCCTCACGATGTTTTCCTTCACCGAAAAGCCAGTGGTGTTACAAATCGTACATAAATTCCGAAAAACTCATTCGAACCATCGCCTCCTGCACAGGCAAGGTTACTCCTCATTGGACCTCCACGGCTTTTTTAAATAGTTAGACTAACTATTACTTTCAGTAACCACGTGGTGGTAGTTTTCACGTACATGAATAAAAACATAATTTTCCATCTAAATCCAGTTGAGTTGGACGATCAAACAAAACATAATAATTCAGAGCAATAATCTTTTAAATAATCTGAAAGAGCATTCTTGTAAAATTGTTAGCGTGATTAAAATTATACGGATTGTTTCATACTGAACAATTGTTTTCAAGCTATTTTATACGACTACTCGTATAAAATCGTAGTTTCTACAAACGAGGTTTTTTATGTGAACTTTTTAAGTATTGAAGTGAAACTTCTTATGGGAGGGCTTTGAAATTCTGATCCGCAACCTTTTTATGTGACTGAAATTAGAAATTTAAATCGGGAGCGGAAGTTCGAAATTTAAATCGCGAAAAGTTTCACATCTGCCTGGCGGCCAACTTTTTTTTCTACTAGTGAAAGGTGGATGTTCTGAGTTTTCAGAATATCTCGGACGACACCCTCGAGGAATATAGTTGTGAGCATATGCATGCGATTTTATACTGAAAATATTAACAGTTCTTGATACTGTGTTGTGTACTGCCCAAAAAAAATAGGTTCTGGGCACGAATCCCGGGTCATGGTTGTTATTATCGTATGCAGTAGTTAGATTCATATAAAAAGCTTTTAAGCTTCAAGCACTACCTATCGCAATCCGAAAAACAAAACTACAACACGATCGTGATGATGATGACTGAAACATTTTGCAGACTCGGCGTGGATGTACACTGAAAATATTTGCAGAACTATTAATTGGGGGCGTTTAGGATACGTAATGGAATGCATTGAGACCATTTTTAGAATTTATGTCTGTCCGTCTGTCTGTATGTTTGTTTGTGCACGCACCAATTAAAAACTACTGAACCGATTTGGATGGGGGTTTCACTAAAGCATAGGGCTTAGTTTGGATTAACACAAATTTGTTTCATCACAATCGGTTCATTCAATCAAAAGTTATGAGTATTTAAATTCAGTGGTCCATTCGTACGGAGTCGCGGGCGTCGCTAGTAGCTAATAAAATAAATGAATTCCTCACCTTCCTTTTTAGGTTGTGTTCGCTTAATCGGCAGAATTAATTATGATCCGAGTCTAGTCACGGCCTACAGCACTACAATTTTATACTCTATCACCACTAAACATGTCATTGTATTTAGAAACCCAAAAATATTATACTTGCGCATAAAAATGTGATTGGTTGTTTCTGACTTCCCTGAAAGGGTTTACGGTAATATGTACACACGTCGACACGTCAAGCTATATACAAAACCAACATAAGCTGGCCGCGCGTAGGGGATAGTTTTTGCAGCGTGCTACGTGCAAACGAAATCTGGTTATATTTTCAATACTAACCGGTTAAAGTCAACGATTTTTTTTAGAAACAAGCTAGAAACTAATCTCTATACTTGTACGTTGTCAGATTTTAGTTAAAATATAGTTTCAATGCTAGGATTAATTTAAGATTTGTATGGAAATCTTTGAGGCACTGTAACTTTTAACGAAAATCTGACAAAATACAAGCATGGAGATTGGTTTCTAGATTGTTTCTGAAAAATATTGACTTTAATTTAACGGTATGCGTACCTATATTCAAAAGTACTCATGTAATCTTTCTGTGCCTCTGGAAGGTTGCTGGTACTCAAAGGTCAGGTTTCTTTTTTGAGTATCAGCGGACATCTATATTGTAAACCTAATGTGTACTTTATTATGACTAAGTATTTATAATCTATGTACCTATTTTTGTGAAACAATAAATTTATTTAGTATTATTATTTATTAGTGTTATAAAGTAATGGAGACCTTTAACTCAGAAGTGAGGGGCATTGGGCATCGGTTATGCAACAATAAAAAAAAAAGTATAATGCCACTATATCACACTGTCGCACAATCGCGTCTACAAACTTGTCACAATATGAATGCATCCTAAACACGAGTACTTATAACAATGGTGAGGAGTTAAGGCCGATTGTGGGATAACCAGCCGTGTATAAAACAGTTTTTTTATTGGTTCGCTGCTCATTTGCGGCCAGGAAAACAGCGGAACGGAAGCAGGAGCTAAACAAAGCACGATACAAAATTATGTTTGGTTATAATGTTACCTAACTGCCAACTGCTGGCTGTTTGAATCATAATAGTTTTAATGTGATTTTCTTTATTATTTTGATAATAATTTTTTTACAAAAAACAATAAACTTAAGAATCTGACGGGCCGAGAATGAAACACAAAATACGTAAATATTTAGTATTTATTCGGTTAGAGGTAACACCAACCCAAACGGGTATTATAAGAGTTAACCAATCTCTTTAGGAATCTTAAACATATCTGACACCCGGATGATTACACTGACTTTCAGAAGTCAACGCAACCAACACATTTTGTGATAGGCTCCCGTTCCATCAGAAAACAGACACTATTACCTTTCTAATATCACTGATATTTCGGACTTAATCTACATCTACACTAATATTATACACTAGCAGCCCGTCCCGGCTTCGCACGGGGTAGACAAATAAATTTTAAGACTCATTTTTCTACACCTTCGGTTACATTGTTCAAATTTTACCAAGGATCCCTAATTTTTTTCAAAATGAAATGTAGCCTATGTCAAATTGGAAGAATGTAGCATTCTATTGGTGAAAGAATTTTTTAAATCGGCCCAGTACTTTTTGAGCCTATTCATTACAAACATACAAACATACAAAAATAGGTACAAATCTTTCCTCTTTATAATATTAGTGTAGATGTAGATAAAGAGGTAACATTTGATTTTTTGTTTGTTTGTATTGAATAGGCTCCGAAACTACTGTAGCGATCTGAAAAATTCTTTCGCCATCTAGCGTAGCATCGTAGCATTCTAAATGCTACATTATCCGTGATACATAAGCTATGAAAAAAACGGCCAAGCGTGTGTCGGGAAAAAAAGGGGCATTGCTACGCATGCCACGCAACGGCTCGTATTTTACATTATTTTAATCCATTTCCATTTTGTGCATAATTTTTATTCATTCGTGTTTTGAAGACAGTCACGTAAAAGTCAACCCCGCTCCGCTCCGCTTGACTTCAAGCCCGCTGTTTTCGTAGCCACAACCATGAATGCTCGTGACCTTCTGAAGTAGCATTTTTGCGACCATATTTAATGGTAGTGTTTATTTTGATTCAACTTGTAGCTAGATGTGACAATTATTTCTGTGTACAATTTTTCCGGACAATTATGTGTAGAATCATAGACAGAACGTGACTATGGTATTTTAGAGTCATTCCATACATCTCTATTAGCCGTCATTTCAGTAAACGTTCATTTCTTTACACATTTCAACTTTGCTATAGCATGGACGATTCCATCACGAGGCAAAAACCTCCTTCCTTAGGGCACAGAATAAATACTAGTACTACCCGTACAGAAGAATCACTTTGAAAACAGATTTACATAAATAGCGACTCTATACGCACGGCAATAAGGTGCAAAGTTATTCGCACCATCATACAATTCGCGAATAGCTTACCAACTGTCACAACGGCGCGTGTACAAACAAAAATGAACCGAGTAACTAGACATGAAAGCTTCCTTTACATAGTCTCCCTCTTTCATTCTTTCACGTGCTGGCAGCGTGACATCGTAACCCCTAGGGATTTCAAGTCTCGCATTGACTACTCACAAAATGGCGGCAAGTCTAATGAGATTTGACACAAAAAGTTTACACGGTATACCTAACCTATTGCCATTCACCCCTCAGTGGGGATCGGCCGTCAAGCGTACCTGAGATGTGGCCTGAGACAGACCTGCTTAAGGCCAGTATGCGAAGATTAAGGCAAGTTTGTTAAACCAAGAAATTACTATTTGACTTACGGAATAGGCATAAAAGTGGCCCCATAGCATAGAATAATGCACAGAATGCCTGGTAGGACTTCCAGGAGTGGTATTTTTGAATGTCACACATTCAAAGCAGATTATTCATTATTAGATCACGATTTTGAAAGTGAAAGTTCATCAATACCATTTCTGGCTGTGTGAATGGTTCGATATGAACACCACTTTACTACTCAGAATAGCCGTAATAACAGCCAACCTCCGATAGATGGCGCCTCAAGAAGAAGAAGCAAAGAATAAATAATGGTACTTGCAGTACCGATAGCTTAGTAGTGAAGTCAGCTTGCGAAGCCGAGGGTAGCGTTTTCAAACCCCACAGGGGGCCTATATTTTGTGTCTAGTCATCAGAATACTAAAACTCTAGATTCTGGTACTTCTACAGGGTGTTACAAAAGAAGAAATAAACATTTAAAGCTTTTAAGGGGGTTGTTTAGACCATCAAACTGAACAACTTTCACCATGGGACCAACATCGAAATCGGGGAAAATTAGCTCGAGTAGATTCGTAGTTTAGTATTGAAAATCCTTTTTTTTTCTCGCGGTTTCGATAACGGTCCCATAGTGAAAGTTGTTCAGTTTAATGGTCTGAACCCCGTTAAATGTTTATTTGTATTATTGTAACACCTTGTATAGGGGCTAATAAATAAATTGTCACTTAGCAACAGAGCCTACGCTATGACAGCACACTTTCAAAGGTCTTCAGCTAACACAAAGAACGAATTTACATATAACGATAAAAAAATCAATTTAACCTCAACTCAGTAATCAAAGCCTAAAAAACCATCGTTTTATGACGCCTACATGGCATCTAAAAACTAAACGCTGCCTGTTCGACGAAATAAGTCTCGCGTATCGTCACGCTATTTTAATCTTTATGATGTTGACATAAGAGTCATAACATTTGAACAAGGACTTAAATTGTCGTGTCTCAGTTTGTAAAGGCGTTAAAAAAGTTTCTTGACGACTTCAAATTGTATCTTTATGCGATTAGGAGTTAGTCACTACGGCTTCGTAAAAATAACTTGTAAGCTCCAAAAGCAAATATATAGAACTAACTTCTTCAATAAGAAATGTCAACGAAAAATGATCGTCGAAAACTTTAATTGCTTCACAAATCATCACGGCAGATTGAGAAAGATAGTGACCAAATTCGGTTAAAAATTTAAAAATAAACACATTTTCGCCTCGCTGTAATACAAAAATGTTATGTTAGGTCTTGGATACGTTATATGTCAAGATTGACAGTCGAAGCTAAGAAAGCGTCGAAAACAATTGCAGCCAGTACTGGCCTCTAAACCCAATCCATATACACGCACAGAGACATAATTTGTATGACGCATCACGCACACCAACCTAAGAAAGTTGGCCAGTTTTGTTTTATACGGCAGAAGCGTTAGGCTCATTCTAGGCATATACTTTTTCTAAGTGTTATGTATAAAAAATCGGTCATGGGCCCATGGACACATTCCCACCGCTGTAACTCCTGTAAACCAGGATCAACAGCGGCGACCATTCACAACACTAGACAATGAAGTCCAGCGAGCCCGGGGGATGACTCTAATCTGCCTTGGAACCCGCAATGAATTTAATTAAAGAAGATAGGAGGAGTAGGAAAATCAAATATCCAACTTCCATCCATTGCAAACGGCAGACAGTCAGAAAAAGCATGGCTATTAGAGAGCCAATTCCAGGGATCATTTATGGCAGAGTATAGACCCACCGCAAAAGCACCAAAAAAATATAAGATTACAAACACTAAAGTGGAACCTAACATTGTACTGAAACTATTACCTTATAGTTTCAGTACAAGTTAGGTATATACAATCTTACTCAGATAATAATAACTTAACATACAGATATTTATATTTCAAAATAATTATTATGATGGATTCCTAGTCAAGCATAATATACAACACTTAGTTGCTTCGGCGGTCCAAAAGGGAGAAATGAGGCGCTCGATTTAAGCGAGGGACTACCCAGCATGGCAAATACACTTACCTAAAATTGGTCCTTAAATTGTTTTCAACACAAGTCAACCACAAATTGAGCACACTATAATTGTATTTATTTAAAAAGTAATAAGTTTCAATTCACTGCAAGACTACCAGTTTCCATCAAAAACCATGACAACTGAACGCAAAGTAATGTTTCCAAGAAACGTAATTATCATCGCCAGATTTCCTTAATCCTTCAAAATGCTGAGGTAGTGAAAAACCAAAATCCCCTTTTTGTTGTACGTGTTTTGATTTAAATATTCAGCCAGTACTCCACATTAAAGATCAACATATTCTAATCAAAGACGATTAAAATCCCATTCTATGTAAAACACCTATCACCGTTTGACACGTCATTCTATCTTGAAACTCTGTACTATGTAACTGCTACTTATACAGGTTGTGAAATTAAATGCGTTACATATAAAACAGAAGCGTTACATATAATAAAGATGAACAAGTCTCACTAAAGAGCTAACATCAAAATCGAGAAAAAACCTATTGTTCCATATGTATGGAAGAGCTGTTTTTTTCGCGATATCAATCTTGGCTCCATAGTGAAAGTTGTTCAGCTTGATGATCTGAACTGAACCCCATTTAATATGTAACGCATTTAAATTGACCTCTACGCCACCAATGTACGCTTTGGTGTACACATAAGGTTCTGTTCTCCCCTTTTAGGGATAAAGAGGAGTATTCGTCGGTATTTTGTAGAAAGGGCAAATAATAAATCTGAATTTCATATTTGCCCTTTCTAGACAAGAACAAAATTGAATCATCATCATCACAGCCTATATACGTCCCATTGCAGGGCACAGGCCTACCCTCAGGGACGGTATTGGTAATGTATATGGTATTATATTGGTAATATGGTAATGGTAATGTACGAGTATATGGGCGTTAGTCCACAACGCGTGTCCAATGCGGATTGATAGACTTCACATACGCATCGGAATTTCTGCTTCAGCATATGCAGGTCTCCCCGCGATGTTTTCCTTCACCGTTTGAGAGCAGTGGGTATTACGTACTTAAGTCATACTTACGTTAGAAAAACTAATTGATATGTACATGGCATGATGAAAATTGAATAAACGGGCTAATTTACACCTTTTCTACTTTTGTTTGGAGCCTTAACCTAACCTACATCATAATTTCGAATTACAACAACAATGACTCTTTCAACAGTCATATCAATATTTTCAATCATTACAACAAAACAATAAATTCCTTACAAGCATATAAACAGGGTTGAAACTAACTCGTCACACTCGTCACAACTTACCCTTCGGGGGGCCAAAGAGCACGACGTCCATGGCTTTGAGCGCGAGCTTCTGCTTGTGGATGGGGTCCTTTATGCCGAGCACGTTGCTTAGATACTGCATGTTGTTTACTGCCAATCTGGATACAACATTACAAACAGTAAACCAATAAGCTACCGCACACTTTCGTTATAAGTTACCTTACTTCAACTGTTCTGCTACTCTACTACAGATAACAGATTACTATACTTCATTTCAAATAAGACTAAAAAGATTTTTCAATCCCAATGTAGCTTTCTGGCCAATTCTGCTTTGCAAATATAATTTATTTAACAGAAAGATATACTATCCGACATATCTTGGACGTTACTAAAGCTGTTCTAAGAATAAGTGAGTGGAAGTGTTTCTGTTAATCAAAATAACCTTAAAATTTCGTTGCTATTTGAAATGGAGTATAGTTACTACGTAACCGTAGAAAATACGTATTTAGTAAGTATTCGAAGTTGAAATTGCTTTCAAAATCTTGCAACTTAGATAGGTGCTATTTTTCATACATTTTTGTCATATTTCTATTCCTTTCCAGTATACGTGATCAGCGAATCTATAAAAAACTCAATCAACGTAAGCAACTGCAAATTGAACCACTTTCACTTTGGCGCCAACATTGAAATCGCGAAAAAAACGCTCTTTCATACAAAACTAAAACCGTCTCAACTGAAATGTCCCATACAATTTTCTCGAAGTCCAAAGTGAAAGTTGTTCAGTTTGGTGGTCTGAAGCACCCCCTTATTTATTACTAGGGTGTTTTGTTACACCGTGTATAATGAAAATTCGATTTCGTCTCGCGATTCATTTAAAATCGATTCAATTTTAATGTTTGTTAATTGCATACGAACATAAACATAATGTAAGTATAATCTATTCTTTTTCATATTATTCTTCCCTTTGGGCAGCTCTCTCATACTCTCTACTCGATATTTTCGAGGGAAAGATAAGACACTACCACTCCACTTCTACCAATCTATATCTACCTGTCTGCGGTATTGGACCTCACCTGGGCAAAGTGGCGCCAGTGATCTTATGCTGGAGGAACAAAGTCTTGTACTGGGGCAGGTCCACTGACTGGGTCAGCCATTCCACAGTCTGCTCCACTGTCCAGTTGTGCACCTGCGAAAGTTATCGTTCAATAAGTCAATTCGGTTTTTGTGACAAACACGGAAATTGCGAACATAGAAATAAATAAAAGGAGAACAATTATTATGCGGCGCTTATCTGAGCAAGAATAGATACCTACTTCAGATATTTCCGATACGAATTGGGGTATCGAGATTTTGTGTGGTTATTCTCCTAAGAGGCTGAATTTACCGATATTTCTTCTTTCCGCTTATTTATCCCAAGTTCATTATTTTTAGGGAAGCCTTAGCCTTTCTGAAGGGTTGACCAAAGTTCGCTTTGCGTTAGGATATATATTAGGATATTGTGAGATTGGACGTAGATCAGGTTATTTAAAAAAGCTTGAAATGTCTGTCTCCAGTTCCTTAACTTTGAGTAAGAGTTGATGTCTCTACAGATGCGATACTCGGCAGTCGCTACTGGACAAGCTGCCGAGACTTGCTGGGCAAGGGGCTAACGGACCATTATTGCACAATCTGGTAATGGCATGAAAACCCTAGAATAATCCGCCATATTGTATCCTAGTCCGAATCGCGAGCGAATACTTAACAGGTCCACCGCTGAACAAAAGCCTATAGCGAAAAAACAACCAATAGTATTGCATAAAATCTCGGAGCGGAGATTTCATGCAATCCAATTAGCCAAAATTCCCTCTTTCTCCGCTCCGCAGCCTCGCTCCGCTTCGGTGGACAGGCAGCCCAAGGCGCGCCACAAAACTCTGTCCGCGGCCTTCCTTATACAATCGCTCTCCGCCTTTCCCAGACCATCAGTTTACTGAGCCGAAAGGCGTCCCACACTACGCCAGCCAATCCGTGGTCCTTATTCTAGAACTCGGACTCCCACTTCAGCGTACAAATTCATTGCCATGTGAACTACTGTAGTTCCTGATGCGATCTTAAGACCATACTTTTTATGGGCTGAGGAACAGAGATTGCTCAACGGTTTATGAGCGCTGACCTGAAATGCGCAGAAATAAAATTACGGATCTATTTGGAGGGGGGAAACAGCAGGCAGTGGTCGTGCAAGCTCCATTGGCGCCAAAGTCGCCTTTTACGTCATCAACAAGCGTGACATCCTACTACTTTCGTCGAGAGCTCATAAACCGTTGCGCGACTTGTGAAAATGTGATGATAAGATCGTTAAGGATATCCTCCTTAGGCATCCTTATCGTATGCTCACCTCAGATCTAAGCCAGGCCTCCCACAGCTCCTTGACGGATATGTGCATGTCATCGTTGTGATGGAACGCTCGCTGCCTCTTCTCATAGCCGCTGTCGTACTGCAACTCTTCGCGGAGGAACTGGAACACAAAGGGAACTTATTTATTTTATAATATGATCAATTGGCGATCCTCGGGGGAGGCCTATATCCAACAGTAGACGTCCTATCGGCTGATATGATGATGATGATGATGATAATATGATCAACAGGAACTGATATGCAAAGGAAATTTTTTACAAAAACATCCAAAGTATAGATACGCAATAACATTTATTCGCTGTGTAGTCTCTATACAGGATGTCCGAAAAACCAACGTCAACCCAGCAGATGCGGATAGGTTAATTCATGCTTCATTCATGCAAACTAGAAAATAAATAAATGAAATCTATTAATCAATCTGTCAATTATTTGACTTTATTATAAGTGTCTTAATTTTCGAGTCGTTTTTTTTTTTTGACAGTTTTATGATATTTGCGAAAATCTTTACCATAGGCACTATTTTGAGTGCCACGGCTACAACTGTTGCATGCAGTAGGTGTTGTTGTATGTTTTAAAACTGTCAATATCTCGAAAATTAAGACACTTCTACTAAAGTAAAATTTTTATAATCTCGTTAGACGTCAACTAGCCTATCAGCATCCGCGCGGGTTGACGTCGGTTTTCGGGACAGCCTGTATTTCTGGAAATGTTGTGAGTAGAGAATGCGTGGATTTACATAGATTCAAGCAAAGACATAGCTTATCCAAACTTGGTTCACATTTCTGCCACAGCATGCTCTTCGATCGATTTGACTATCCCGCCACCCACTTCACACATAGCCAATAGATTAATGTGTGTTAACGTGTCTTATAACCACAATCAAACGATTCTAAACATAATTACATAACTCTGGTCGCGTGCAGCACACATGCCATAATAACAGACAAAACAATGTCTCTTGGCAGTGTACTCTTATTCGCGGCACTTACGAACTTCTGACAATTCATCATCGATTAAAAATACAACGAGTATTATATCGTTTTCTATCAGAGTCCGAGAGCGATCATCGATGATCATTCACGCTTTGAATGCGGAATTGTGTGTCTTTCGTTGCATTGAGTTGTGCTGAGAGATCTTTGATCGGTTGGAATCAGGTAACTTAGGCCGTTTTGGGCGAGTGTCATAGACGTACGTAGGTAATATCATATGAATAGATAATAATAAGCCGTGGTGGTCCATGGCGAGTAACCTTGCCTACCGTGCAGGGGGCGATGGTTCGATCCCCGTCCAGACCGACTTGTACCAATGAGTTTTTCGGAATTTATGTACGATTTGTAACACCACTGGATTTTCGGTGAAGGAAAACATCGTGAGGAAACCTGCATGCTTCAATTTCGAGGCATGTACCTGTATTGTACCCACTGCCCATTATAAGTGGCGACGGGCTCACCCCCCGTCACACTGGACAGAGTTTCAGTACTACTGGTGAAACGTGGATGTTCTGAGGTTTCAAAATATCTCTGACTACCCCTTCGGGGAATTATAGTCGTGAGCATATGCTAGATAATAATAGTACACCCGCGTTGAATGTCAAAATACGCATACAAATGTCAGAAACACCTAACAATCTCTTGTTGGTTTAACCATAGTTTTTCTTCTATAGTGTACTATTATTATCTATTCATATGGTAATACCTTCTTTTCTGTGGTCCAGAAACACTATTATAATATTTTGCTTGTATGTAGGTATTAGTACTCTACGAGGCTATCAGGCCCACCAGAAAGATGGGTCAGATACGCGGGTCCCAACTGGATGCAGAGGGCGAGGGACCTAGCGTCATGAAGAAATATGGAGGAGGCCTATGTCCGGAGACAGACTGACAGACAGCCCTTGACTGTGACACGGATGGATGGTTGTTAAATTAAAAGGCTTATTACGATTTCGACATTGGTTAGTGATAGTTCTGTTTGATTTGGATTGGACCCTGTTTTCTAAACCGGGTACAAAATGACAACGGATAAAGAAAATTCGGTTCTATGACAGCATTATACGGTTCCGTAAATGGGGTGACTTTCAAATCACGGGGCGTCTTTGATGATTACTTTTTTAAATGGTTTTTATTAAAATATCGAAGACTACTGGACCCATTCGTTTTTTATTTTTGTATCGGCAACATTGCTAATTTGCCCACCTTTTGCCAATGCGTCAGGTGATTCACTATTACTGTACCAGGAAAGAATAATAATTGAAAGTCATAGCACGAAACCTCGTAAAATATGAAGTAGTTGGGGACTACTTTGATAGTCAGTTAGAAAAATGGGGGCAATCAAACTGACCCCATTTTCAATATAGAGTTGATAAACCGGAAAATTTTTTTTAATCGGAAAATATAAATCCACATTTTTTTTCTATACTGACAAATAAATCCAAATGCTAAGTCGGTATAACAGAATTTAATCAATCTAACCCCATATTACGGTTCTTATTACTCACATCGTCACTCTCGCTAAGGTCAACATTGCCGTTGGCGTCGTCGTCGAGCTGCTTGTGAAGCTGGGTGATGGCTTCCAACCCAGCTCGGTCTTGAAGGCACGAGGCGTCATTGTGGCACGCCTCCAGGAGCACTGGAAAATTATTATAAACTTTATTATTTCTTTATAGAGTACAAAGTCGCATTGATTACTAGTTCGGCGTTAAAGGCTTTTCAGGAAGTAATCGCTACTATCTAACAATTTTTGTTCAATCGTACTCTTTTGTACCTATATTATATTAATTATGAGCACGTATTTAGGTGGGGGGAAAGGTGGGATTTATCCCGCCAGCCCAGCTGTCATACATTTTGGTCAAGTAAGATTGCAGTTTTTTATGGAACAGTAGATTTTTTTTTGCGTTTACCACGTTGTTCCCATAGAGAAAGTTGTTCAGTTTGACGGTCTGATCATCCCCTTAAAAATGTGTCAGCATATTAAGAAGGACCCTATATCGTTGATACTTATTTATTTATTTATTTATTTTAACACTTTATTGTACACACGGAAATACAGATCAATACAGCATAATAGACAAGTACAAAGGGCGAGCTTATCTCTGAAGAGATTTCTTCCAGATACTTCAACTAGTCACATGTCGGACGGGGAACATTTTTCAGGAAGAAGGTAAAACGTTGTATCCTCATCCTCAGCACCACAGCTGACCAACTTGACAAATAACAAATTGAATTTTTTTGCATATCATTAACGCGCTTAAATAGAAGACATATGACAATTTGCTGTAGTGATTAAAAAACGAAAATTGATTTTATTGGACATGTGACATAATGCAGTATCAAAGGCGTTATACCTGCGCTATACTTTATTTTGAAAAATATCGTGCGGAAACCTGAAGAAATTGAGATACATATGTGTATTAAACCAATCAGAATCAGAAATTAATATCTTGGTATTCCAATAAAATATACACAGTGTAAGTGTAGACAGGTTCATTACGTTAAATTAAAGAGCTTACGCCTTGTATTCTAATATATCCTACACATACTACAGATTTCCTTAACCCTATTGAACTTCAGAATCGTTTAAAGAAATATATGCATAATTGTTTTCGTGAAAATTTTGTTATTGTAACGTAGATGGTAGAGTGGTCATTGTTTATATTACATAGTAATATTTCTTCCTTATTGCCAGATGTTATATTTCTACATTGTGTATTATTTCAAGAATTATGATCGAAAATGTTAGCTGAAGAGAGTTTTGTGATGCGCCGTGGAAGGGAACTATGTTCAACAGCTGGATGATAAATATAAATAGGTTTATAACATTATGATGATATTAGAACATTACCAAAGTTATTATTTTGTGTAAAATTCCACCGGTATTACACTTAATTAGATAAATATTTTGTATCAATCAATCAAAATAAGCTTTTAAAGATATCAAAACTATTTAGGCTACTATGAAATGTAATAAACTAGGTAATTCAGAGTTCTGGAAAAATTTATATAATTCCTATTTGTAGCCTGGTCATAATTTATTACCCAGGTAATTAATATTTTCATTTCTAGTATAACTAATATTAGGTGAATTAATAAAGGTCGGTCGGTTGGTAAATCGGAGATGAATTTTGAGAAAAGTAGGCCTGTTTTACTATTTATCTCCACTAAAGTTCAGTTGGGAAAGGCGAACGGAGAGGATAATAACGCATTGTACAACTATTAACAACTGCCTAAAGAATAAACGAATTTATGCATTTTTTTTTTCTCTTAATTCGTTTTGATTATTATGTTGTGTTGTTGTAAATAAATATCCCATTTAAAGTTTTTTTAAGAAAAAACTATTTAAAAATATCAAATATAATTTATGCATAACATAATATAATATGTACCGTGTCAGAAACGGTTATACAGGGTGAAAATGTATACAGTGCATTACTATAAAGGATAATAAAAAATTATTATACTCATGAGATAAGATCTTATCTTGTGGTGTGCAAATAAAAAATGTTTATTAAGATAACATTTTTTATTTGCACACCATAATACACAAGAAACAACAATATACACGAAACAAAAAGGGTACAAAAGGCGGCCTTTAATGTAATAATATGTAATTAATAACTTCCCCAAGAAACTTAAGGGCCTATCGAAAAATAATTGAAGCGAAATGGGCGTGTGATAGCTTATATTACTGCCTGATGCGAGAGAAAGAGATGGGGCGGCGCGCGCGCCTGAAACGACGCAAGCGTAAAACAAACTTTATTTAATTGTGATTGTCCTATTTATGTAAGTTCATTTCTGCTCTAATCAAACTTTATAAAATATCAATCTCTTTTTTTTAAATCATGTCTCGTGTTTCTATTATTCACCGTTTAGCAGTTCCAAGCGTTTATCGATAAAGACGGCTTCTTTGGCTTATTTTTCTATCGAGAAAATGTCTCTTAATCGTGTTTTGGCTCTAATCAAAACTTCAGTTATTACTACTATTAGTACTTCATGATATATGATGCTTTGAAGAATCCTATTTTTTTCACATATCCTCTTAGGGAAATTCGCAAAAAATTATGTCAACTTTTCATTCAAACGTTCGATCAGCTGATTGCATTAGCATATACAGGGTGAAATTGATATCATTAGTATCCTTTTAAACTAAGAGTCTACCCATCAAACTGAACAACTTTTACTATGGGAGCAAACCGATCGGAGGAAAAATAAAATCAGCTGTTCATACTAAACTGCAATGTCTACTCGACTCAAATGTATGCAACAGCAGATTTTTTTGCTTTGATTGGTTTGCTCCCATAGTAAAAGTTGTTCAGATTGAGACTCTTAGTTTAAAAGGATGCTAATGATATCAATTTCACCCTGTATTTTGCAAATTAATTTCATGAATGTAATGCGAATGATTTAATAACATAGGAAAGTCTCTAAATCATGACTGTTTACAATGATTTAGATTTAATGGGTTTGACAGTACGTTCAACGAGTTAAAAAGATCAAACTACTGCTCACTAGGTAAACAAGTTATAACAAATTGTTAATATTCCAGAAAGTCCACTTCGTTATGCCTTGCATTCACGTCACTTTTCACTGCCAGCTGAAATTGCGAGCTGTCAGTCAAAAGTTGTATACGCTGTAAATCTGTCGGCTGTCAGAGACTTCATTTCTTTTAGGAGAAAATTATGCACATCTTAAATCTCACTCAGTAGATTTTGCTTGAGATTATGTCCTGAATTTATACAAAAATATCACCCCGAGAGCTTTGACAGAGTGGTTGACTAGATCAGGCAAAAGAGGAGTGAGTCGTCCAGCAGCCAGGTGAGCTGATGATATTACGAAGGGGGCTGGAAAGACATGGATGCAACTGGCACAGGAGGAGGCTGATACCCTGCAATGGCCACCCATTGTCCTCACAAAAGCTGATGATGATGATGACCCCGAGAGAGCCTTCGAAAAATAAAGAGCTAACCTTTATATAATTTCTACCATACATTTTCATAATGATCTAGCGGAGTTTATATTTCTTCTTAGTTGGTGGCATTTCATTGGAGTTTGACTTCTCAGCGCGATGAAGAGATATTTGCCAATTTGTTTTTTATTTATTTAAAACGCTACCACGTTTAGACGCTTATTCGTAAACTGATTTCGAAGTAAGAGCATTTAAAAACTTTTTAGTATATTGCCAATAAAATTATGCCTTGCGCCGAGTTGCACTTTGTGACTCAAGTCTAGCCAAATACTCCAAATAGCATTATTGAAACCGGTTATCAGATAGAATAGAAGCTCGAGCAGCTAACTAAGCGGTCAAGAATTTTACCGCTGCCCAATCTAGCTATCTCAATCAAATTTACAGCGATAGTGAATGGTATTAATGCAAAATTGACAAAGGTCTCACTTCTATCACAGAATAATAAGATTCTTTTGTATGCTGTGTTCCTTCTGTAAACTACAAATGTACTGGTAATAAAATAAGGAGTTAAATGTTTAATGCTTTAAGCCAAACGAATGCCATCGCAGTCCACGAGACGTTTGGCCTCACACAATTGGACACAATATTAATGTGCGGTTGAATCACACGATCGCGATTGCCAATACACTTTATCAGTTAACATTGTTTTGAACTGTGCACCATATTGTGTATTTGTGATACCATTATTTTTAATTAGTTTTTCTGCCAGTTGCACGTACGTTCATTAAAGTTAAACCTCCATTGAATTTGTTGCTGTCACATTTTTTCTTGTTGACGTAGTAAAAGCTAGCAAGAGATTTAATGAAGGATTAACTTTAGTAAACGTACGTACAACTGATCGTTTAACTAAAACCATTTTGTCAAAGGCCTATGTATGTTCTGTTTTGGTGTGCAATAAAATATAATTGAATTGAATGGAATCGAATTAATAGTGTTTGAATTAATCTTTTATTATAATATTTCTGGCAGATTGGCATAGCTGCCAATGGATTGCTGGAGATGTCTGCCGCATGCCATACCGCATACCGGGGGGCCAGGCGACCAATCGCGCTAAATTAATCTCCACTGAACCGTGATTGGACCGCATGCGAACCACAACTTTCAACACATTCGGTATCGCGCTAACCATTTGACAGCCGTTAGAGCTGTTTTAACAGATCGCTCAGACGTTAAACGCTGTCAGTAGTATATTATAGTGTGTCTATTATAGTTATTTACGTAAAGTTTAGCGCGATACGGATTTAAGCACAATTGAATAGTAATTGGATTGCAATGTGATTAGAACTAAAATTGGATTAGGATAGAACTTCGATGTTTTAAATTAACATGATCGGGGCCCAGTAGGTTAGTGGTTTTGGCCCATAGGGCTATGGGTCTAAACCACTACCTGGTCCCTGCTAAACGAAATCGGAGTCAAGGCAGACCTAGAAGAAGATGGCGGGACGAAAGCCTATCGAAGCGAAAAACCGGGACGCTTGGAGAGAACGGAGGGTGGCCTTTTCCCAACAATGGGACAGCGATGGCTAATTTAATTTTAAAAAAAGTCAAATTCTCTGAGCTGGATCAGGTTATCTGCATGTCGTGTTTTGTAAAAACTAAATCTTCTTCCCATATCGTTGCCAATAGATAATAATGTTACATGACTTAGTCCTCGCCATTGTGATAAAAAGTCAGCAAAAGTCAAAGTCAAAAGTCAAAATTGTTTATTCAAAATAATATCACATAGATAACTTTTTGACGTCATGTTTTTGAATCTACCACCGCGTCGGAAGGTGTTCCGTTGTAGAGAAGATGCGGCCAGAAACTCTACAACACACTTCTTTTAAACAAAACAAAATATACAAAAGTACATTTACATAAATTCAATATTAAATTACATAGTGTAACATTGTCATGACCAGACATTTTGGTCATTCAAATAATCATCGAGTTTATAGTAACCTTTTTTACAGAGGACTTGTTTAACATGGGACTTAAACTTTTTGTCCGTCAAGTTAAGAATATTCTGGTATCTTATTATAATAACGTATACAGTACCCCATGAAAGATGTGTTGAGCATATATAACAATAGGAAATAATGATGCTAATATGAACTATAATAATAGGTTATTAATTATAATAGTTAAGAGGAGCCAACGCATTGAAATCTGTAGCTTCCTGACCAATTTTGATTAGCAAATATAATTTATTTATCAGAAAGATATACTATCAGACATATCTTGTACGTACGTTCTTGCCATTTTGACGAAGCGTGTTGCAGATTTGAAGTTGTTCTTACTTTTAAATAATTTTTTATTTCAAGGTCAACGTCAAAATAATTTATTCAATAAGGAGCTTGAAGGACACAAGTTTGAAGCTACCACCGCGTCGGAACGTGTTGTCGCTATAGAGAGGATGCGGCCAGAAACTGTGTTTCTTGGATGTTACTAAAGCTGTTCTAAGAATAAGTGAGGGTGTTTCAAATATCTGTTTCTGAAATTCAAAGTAACCTTAAAATATTGTTGCTATTTGGAATGGAGGATGGTCATAAATTTTATCACTTTTATCAGTCTAGCTATGTTACGTCGTCTGACTATCCAAGTGAAGATACATTATGTACGTGCTTATTTATCTAAGTGCTTATAAAGGTATCTTTATGTCCAATTGTCTCAGTCAGATGTATTATCAAGACTCTCTCGTGGCGCGGCCATGATTTACAAATATGCATAGTCCATTATTATGAATACGGCTAAGTCTAGAAACAGTTTGTTGTTAAGTTCTGCCAATAATGCTAATTTTACCTTATTACGTAGGTATAGGAGTTTTATAAAGGGGCTTCTTATCTACCTTCTTGAATGAACTGTGTAGAAGTGACACGTTTTCATCGTTAAATATGGTAGAGAGAATGTAAATTATTTTGAATGATAAAAGAATAACTGACAAGAGGATATGCTGAGATTACAAGAGACTATGCTATGTGATCTTTGTGAGGCGCGGTTTATACAGAAGAGACGTGTGGCGGTGGCGGATAGTCAAAGTAACACAATTATAAACCTTATAGTATAGCGTCGTTTAGAGAATTACGCCCGCGCCTCCAGGCGACGTCACCTGGAGGCGCGGGCGCGATTCTCCTTTACGACAAAAACGACGCTATGCTACGTATTATAAGATTTATATTGTGTTACTTAGATTATCCGCCACCGCCACACGTCTCTTCTGTGTAAACCGTGGCTAAGATATGTATTGTCGTTATAAATAAAGCTTGTATATTTTTGTTATAATCTACCTAGTTAAAGCCTTACCCGGAAATGAAACAATGAAGTATATTTCAGACTTAAGTCCATTAGAATCGTAGAGGTACAGTCGCCATCTGATATATCGTAGCATACAAGGTAGTCAAATATTTCTGAGCAGTGCTTATTTTCAATAAATTCTTTCCAGTAAATGTTACCAATTATATCTAAACGTGTATTGTGTCATAAATATCTAAAATTGTCAATAATTTCATTACAATGTTATTTTAAATTGAAATGTACAAAAACAGTTTAAGGTGGTTGCAGAGTTGTCAATTTCATACAAAAGTTTGAAATTTTCTATGGATAAGTTCAATAATTATAATTATAAATTGCAAATGTTATTTGGATACGCGGCATTTAGATTTTCTAAACTGCGTCAAACTTTTCAATGAAATTGACAACTCTGCGACCACCTTAACCTTAAGATCTTTTTGTCCTAAACTGGTCAGATGTTTATGATCACCCTGACTGCGTAGATATATTTGATGTTCTAGGCGTTCAGATATTTTTGATTGGTTATGTGTAAAGAGATTATTGAAAATTAGAACTGCTTAGAAATATTTGATCACCTTATTTGCTATGATATATCTGATGGCGACTGTACTCGCGATGTTATTAAAAGATGAGTTTCGTGACCATTTAATTTCAACAGGAAGTAAGCAAAACAAACGCTAATTCCAAACTACAAAAGGATTAAAGTACGTCAGCAAAGCGTATCCAAACCAATTCAAGCTATTGCTTTCAATGAATTGTGTACCCGCAGTTTTCGTCACCAATTGATCTCAATGAGAGGAGTTAAATGGTTAGATACATGGATCTAATGTATCGTCTTATGACATTTGATTCTGTGTCTTTTATTATTCTATTCTGTGATTTCAAAAAGATATTCCCAGCTAGCGCTGCCTGCAAACGAAGTTTTTTTTAAATAATTAAAATCATTCATCTTCCTCATCGATAACCTCATCAACTTATCATTCGACATGGCTTTATAATACCTACGTATTCATTGGACTATTAACAATCCTAGTGTACTTACCTAAAATTGTATAGTAGGCAAACTCTTATTATAGTCACCAAACATTTAGGCAAACTTCAATTATAGTTATCAAACGTTTAGGCACTTTGCTTCTTAGTCATTGAGTATTTATAGTTACGATACATTGTAGGCAATCTGCTTCTTTAGTCAATAGGCATAATAGGTATGATTGCACCAGTGGAATCTTTCATTTTAGATACTGTGCTCATATTCGCTATAAATTACCTAAAGTTATATAGGAAATACTTTGCAGGAATCTTCTTCAAATACAGCAGGTAGTTCACAGAAGCCTGTATTTGCCTAAAAGATGTCCAAAAATTCAAAGAAGTACTCACGTATTTTCGTCAGTATGCAAATATAATTTAACCATAATACGCAGAATGTTTTCTTGTACATAACAACACGATAAGCCACTTAGTATTTATTAAACGGATCACGTTTACCCACTCTCTAGTTAGGTAAACAAGAACATTTACCTAGTTATATGTGAAAACGGTATACTTTGAAAGTTACGATTTCAAGATAGAAATTGATAGAATTAATTTATTCTTTAGCTGCGTTTTTGTTTTTTTCACCAAGAACCCGTGTTACGGCAATAGGCACTATCCACACTTTTAAGTAGACTAAATTTGCAATTAAATCAGAATAATTTGGTCTTAGTAAGCCAAATAGTTTCTAAGATACGGCTTATCGAAGGTTTGCAAAATTTATATAGTTAGTTTTATATTGACATTAATTTTTTGCTAAATTATTTTGATATTTGACAATAATTTAAAAGTCCTAAAATTTAATGGATTTTCAAGTACATATATAACAACGATTCGAAGGGCTTTCGAGGTGGAAAACTTCGATTTGTCATTACCATTTCATCACTACCAACATATTAAAAAACAGAACTACCTCATTTGATGTAAAGCAACACCTCTTTTTTGGTACGATTTCCATCACAGAACATTATAAGAGGGGTTAGAAATGCAAAGTAGCGCTTTTGCTTCGGAGACGGCTGTCGCCACTTGTCTTCCCGCTCAAGCTGCTACAATTACTCATGCCCTCTCGCTCGCACCACGCCGCGCGCTTTATGATGTTATGCAAATCATTGCATAACCTGTGGCGACACGTTCCACGCCTACTTTGCACTTCTAACCCCTCTTATAATGTTCTGTGATTTCCATGAACTACTAGCGAAATGGCGAAACACTCTGTTTAGCATATCTTTTATGGGTGCGTCTCACACGGAAACAAAGGTAAAACAGAAACCTTATCTTCGAAACGAAAAGGAAAACAACGCCACAATAATGTTAAACTACTTAATGGGTCTTTCCGTAGATTACCACAATTGTTTTGGCAGACAACAAGTGAAATTTTGACGAAGTTCTCCCGCATTAGATATATCCAAACAAAAAACCTAGTAAAATATTATGACCCTCAATGAGGATTATTTACTCCACTTTAATTTCAAATATTGTTCGTGTCATTTAGAAAAATCTTTCAGAATATCCAATATAATGATTATTTAACAGCGAATGTTTTCAAAAGTAGCAAGCCCAGGCGAGGAAATAATGATAGAGGAAAGTTTTGTCCTAATGATGGCCGAGGGAACGGAAGCGTAGCGTGGGTCACAATTGTTATGCCTATACCCAGCAAACTCAATCATGAGGGTCTGGGTTCGAATCTGCACCGATGACATGCCAAGTACAATGAGTTTACCTTAAAAGAAAGAAAAATTACTTATTTGGATCTCCGACACACATATAATCTTTTACCACAGATAAATTTTTTGTAAAATATTAAAAACAGAATATTAATAAAAGAGACTGTGCGCCGCAGTGACAAAAATGTCCCAACTCAGCAAAATGCTCAGCTCAGAAGCCGAACTCTGAATTTATGTCGGGTTCTGAGTTTATGTTAGGCGTTGAATCAAACATAATATGTACGTAATACCGACTGCTCTGAAACGGTGAAGGAAAACATCGTGAGGAAACCTACGCTAAAGAAATTCTGATCCGTATGGTGTAGTCCACCAATCCGCATTAGGCACGCGTGGTGGACTAACGCCCATACAGGATGTATGCAATGCAGTGGGACGTTTACAGGGTACTTTTTTAAGATGATGGTCAGACCGTGAAAAACTTTCTCTATGGCACGAACATCGAAATCGCGAGAAAAAAATCTGCTGTTCCATACAAAACTGCAAACCTACTCGAGCCAAATGTGTGGGACAGCTGGTTTTTTTTTCGCGATTTCGATGTTGGTTCCATAGAGATAGTTGTTCAGTTTGATGGTCTGATCATCCCCTTAAAAAAGTGTCAGCATTTTAAGAAGGACCTTTATAAGTTGATGATGATACCCAACAGTATGTAGATTCGGGCTGTAAATGATAATGATGATTCTCTTTAGATTTTCATGGGTTGACAATAATTTCAGAATTACCGTGTGATGAAATACAGAAAGACAAGATAAGAGAAAACACATTGTTTCTAACCGCCTGCGCCTCGTGAAAACATTTTTACTACGACTAAACAGTACCTAATTGCTTTTCCGTGTACAGGTTATCAAAGTTCTAAAATAATTGTATGCTTGTTGACATAAGAGATAACACGACATAGGGGTCCTATTGCTAGACAGAGATAACAATAGACTAGTGCTAAGATGGCCGCGATTGAGCAGTTTAGGGTCAAGCCTCATCTGGCAGAAGGGAATCCAAAGAGATTATACCTAATAGAGTGAGCCATACCAATTGTAAAGTGTCCACTTTTTATGACGTTTAGGTTTGAGTGTGTGGTGTCAAGTAGTATGGACAAAAGGTACCAAGTGACATATGGCCTTATGTTTACGGTCACTTTTCAGACACACTAGCTCAAAAAAAAGTGGACAGCCACATAAACAAATATCTATAGTTCCATCTCCTTCTACTATTAAAGGTACGTCATAAGACAAAAGAGACTAACTACAATCGTAAATTTATGCGGACTCTATGGAGATCCTTCCTCTGAGAGGGAATCGTATTTTGTCACGCTCTATCCTTTTCTATCGCTCAGGAACGTCATTGGTTATAGCGAGAAAGGTCGCAGCACTGCTTGCCGGTACTGCAGAGTGCGATCGCATTTCCGCTATCTTTCTCGCTCTAGCAAGCAGTTGTCTTCATAGAGAAAATTGTTCCGTTTTGATGGTCTAAAGTCAAAATCACACCTTTAAATATTACTAGGGTGTTTTGTTACACCCTGTATAAGAGATCAAAGTTTGCAAAATTATGAGAACCTTACCAGAATTTAAGAAAAGTTTATTCCGAATGCGTAAGTGCGCGCTGCATACAAACGAAATCTGGTGATATTTTCAATACAACCAATTAAAATCATTGAAATTTTGCAGAAACAATCTAGAAACAAGTCTCTATGCTTGTATCTTGTCCGATTTTCGATAAAATATACAGTTTCAATGCTAGGATTAATTTAAGATTTGTATGAAAATATTTGATGTACTATAACTTTAAAACTATACATTTTAACGAAAATCTGACAAGATACAAGCATAGAGATTACATTCTAGATTGTTTGTGCAAAATTTCATTGACTTTAATTGGTTAGTATCGAAAATCGCGCTAGACTTCGTTTGTATGGAGCGCGCCAACAGTAATATACCCTTAAGTCAGATCTTAAGCTATAAAACAAAAAAGTTTCATCAAAATCGGTTCAGTAGTTTTCGCGTGATGCTTGAACAAAGAAACAAACAGACAAACAGCCTGACAAAAAATCCAAAAATTGGTGATTTGGAATCAGGGATACCTAAAAACCATATCGTAACTTTTCTGTTTTAAATATCTTCATTGTACAGACACACTTCTGTTACAGTTTTACGAGAGTTAAGATTCACAATTCCTAATTGGGCATGCTTTATCTGTGAGTTACAATATACTAGACAATAGTCTATAGTCTACCACAATCCAAACTTCTTAGTTACAATTAATATTCACCCGTGAGAATTGAAACAATTTCCTTACCTACTCTTTCATTATAAGAACCTGTTTGTTAAAGATATCGTTAAAACATTTAGCACCGAACAATTATAAGAACAAACCTGTTCTTTGTTCGATAATTGAACTGGAACGTAATTGTTACTTAATTCGAGAAACTGATAATTTTACAGGAAAACAATGCAAATTAACACATGAGGAAACCTACAATTAAACCACAAACTTGAGGCGTGTATTGTCCAATGTCCCTTAAAAGTGGAGACAGGCTCACTACCTGTTACACTGGACACAGTTTCGACCGTAGAAGGAGAAGGCAAAGGTTCAAGGTTCAGTGCGTATTTTGTCCTATTCACGTCATGAGAGATCCAGTTAGACAATTAGCTTTAGTTAAAAAAAAGAGATCGCTACCTTATTGCAGTCCTTATGGACGTAACCATATTCTTGTTCTAAAGCTAGGCACATGTGACCAACCAAGCTAAACTGTTATCTCTACGCGGTTACGCTGACCATCTGGCGACTAGCGTAAGCGAAACTTCTTGGTCTATGGTTTGGACACTGCTAGTGAAATATGGATATTTAGATTAAGACGGCGACAGATAAACCTACCCATAATTGAACTCTATATTCATGTTATGGTTCATGGAGGTTTCAGACTACCCGGTAATATAGTCGTGAACATATGCTATGCTATATTCATGTACAGAGTTCAACTGTGGGTATGTTGATCTGTCACCGTGTTACATTTAGAACATGTCTGAGTCTGACAGTCTTTTTTTTCTTAGCCTATTTCATCCCTCTGTTGGGCAACGGCGTCCCCCTTTATCCTCCATGCAATCGTATAGGGTACACCAGCAACACTTGGTCCCAATGGGATCTTTTGACCCATAGACATTAATTTACAAAAACACCGCAAATGAGGGAGGCAATACCGTTCAGGGGAAGAAGCCTGTAATCTCCCGGTTTTGGATAACCATCTCCATCTCCACCAAGAAGACACATGCGTTTAGCCGCCAAGACATTGCAGTCGCACAGATATGTCTGACAGTCTTGCTGAATATACTAAGTCATGAGTGTATCCTACAATGCAACAGAGGTCCGTTTAGTTTACCGTTATCGTTCAAAGCCAAAGAAAATGTAACAAGTCTCTCTTCAAGCTTCTTCAAGCGCACTATTTACAGTGAGGTTTAAGGTGGGTGCAACAACTGCTTTGGCTGTGGATCCTAATTTCTCCTTAGTTTCGCATAATGTTTTTACAAGCCAACATCTGCACTTTGATCGCCAAAATTTGTCAACTTCGTCGGTGAGGCTTGATAGAATACCCACGTGGCCAAGAATGTTGGCATGATCAACCTACTTTCATCAATTCTTCAATTAATTACGTACGTAAAGTACGTTGTTTATATAGTTGATCGAGAATCGAGATGAAAGAAATGTCATAAATCAGAATAATATTTTATACCTACCTAACGTTCATAGTGGTCTCATTCTAGACATCGGCCTATAAATCTCATAGCATACGGCTCTCATGAATAAGAGTGAAAGGGAAGAGCATCATTTTCCCCACTCGCTACACTTCGCTACGAGCACCTCTTCGATGATAATTTCGAAAGACGAAATTCCAATAAATATTGTATTTTCGACTCGGGCCGTAGTGAAAAAAAAAAACACCAAATTACTTTTATTTACAAGCTTGTGGACTTGTGGAACAAAGAATGCCGATGCAACGTTAGATCGAAGCTTTTGAACCTTGCGAACCTGCTTAAAATAATCTCTACAAAATGAGGAAAGTAAAAATAAAACAACGATCACGAGTTCACGGTACGGCCTTGCAGGTTGACGAATGACGATCAAAATCAATGGTTGAATTAGCTACGTTCGTCGCCGTCGTGCTACAACGCCAAATGCTATGAAATGCCGTAAAAACATACTCAACAACGTAGAATTACCTTTAATCTTCTGAATAGTGCTAATGTTGGACTTCGGAGTAACGATTATTTTTTCAGAGTTTATATGTAAAACTGGTCATTGCGGAAATCATTTGAGGCCAGTGTCAAGCATGCTTTCAGCTAAAATGGTAAATTGCAGCCGTTTAGTATGATTCTGTTGCCTTGTTTGTACACTATTTTAAAAAAACGAATTTTCCTAACATTTTAACTGATTCTCAACCCTAACCTGATATTATGGTGAGTGACACTATGCCAGCATGCTGGGAGTGTTATTAGTCCGATAGCGCTGGCCTATTTTGATGTCATAAGTTTCAATAATTCTAAAGTTGCTTATTTCTTGCCTGTGGATACAGTTGTACATATGAAGTTTATTATCGAGTTTTGTGTCACTTCTGTCACTTGCATTTTCAGTAATTTGATGATTTGTGGTTGATTCTTTTTATTCAAATCCAAACTGGCAAAATTTATTTAAAGTTTAAAATAATTATGGTATCATATCTAGGGTAACCTGCGGAGTGTGAAAACACAGTTTGTGTCATCTTCGTCCAGTGCAAACTGACATAGGGTCATCATGTAAAAACAGAGCAAAAAAAAATTTCAAATTAGTGAAATAGCTATTTCCTTTCTCAGATCACTTACATATGCCTATTTATCAAATTTGTGCCAAATTAGGGCACGCAATTTTAAGATTTTTAATTATTTTGTGTTTCCAAGCTGTAATCGCTTCAAAAAAATATTACAATTATTCGAGTTTTATATTCAATATCATAAATGCATGAAAAATCGACATTGTAAATTTGTGTCATTTTCATCCACGATATTTACTTATATGAATATAAAAATACAAAAACAATGGTTGCGGTCGAAGCGCGGCGGCGGCGCGGCGCAGCGCGGTGGGCGGGGGGCATACGCACGCACAGCACGGCACACACGTTCGTTCGGTACCTACGATTTCTAGCGTTCTTCGATTCGCTTCGGATTTATTGAGTAGCATGGCACCGTGATATTATAGCGTTAACACACCTTCGCTCTCTTTCTATTTTCACATGAACGAACGAGATAAAAGGCGTGATAAAGCCGTGTAACGTGCTTCTGAACTAATATAACGGCATAACTACCTACCGCTTTTTCGTTAAGGGCCTATGTCGAAAAATAATTGAAGCGAAATGGGCGTGGCTTAGTCGCAGCAAGCGCCCCGCGCCCCGCTACCGAACATCGTCGCGCACTAGCCCGCGAAAATCAAATCACTCAAAATGCGTAGAAGACGCTTCGCTGTTAAGATATTATTAGTACCTTTTGTCGTATGAAAAAACACAATATATCATAATTAAGTATCGTTCTATTTATCCTCCTTGATCAATTATTAATTTATTACAGGATCAATTACGGACAACCAATTTATAGATAGAAACAATACCTAACTAATGATACTCTTTAATTGATTTCACTTAAAAAACTTAAAACTCATTAATATCATACCGAAAATCACTGTACCTATCTAGAAGGAAAAAAACTATCATTACAGGATTTTGTTTTACTTTATAGTACGAGAGCTACCTGTTGGTAACTTTACGTCATTAGGTCCCGTAATCAAATCAATTCAACTTCTTATTTTGTACTTGTAATTGATATAATACAAGTCAAAACATTCTATGGTCAAAACATACCGACTATCTAGATGAAACCTGGAAGTTATTTTACGCCGTCAACAAAAATGTAAGAAGAACGTGAAAAAATAAGTTTCGTAATACTGCAATAATCTCAGTTATTCTCGATACCACAAGAACTTTCAGGTTGAGAAGTTGTATAACACTCATAAACCTATTTTGAAAATCCATAGGTAATTCTAAAATACCTCGCATCCCTCAGATGCATGGCATAGCATTGAAGGATGAGGATGATGCAGGATATTATAACAGGTATGAATGAATTTTATCAACATTTATTTACAAAATCACTAATAATATTTATCTTACGACCTAAAATCAACATTTATTTACATTAGTACATTACGATAAGTGTGACTTAAGTAGTTCATTATTGCACAGCGTCTTAAACGTATATGCAGGTTTAGGTTACAGAGTGCTGGAAAATTATTTACAGCTTATTACCTTTTATTTTCTCTCATACTTCTGGTATGTTCCTGCCTACGTTTCAAATTTAATGTTTTGTTCCGTTTTGTTTTTCATTATCACTGTTTCTCCGAGTACCCCAGGAAAATTAGGTGAAAAAAAGGGTCAACCTCGGAATGAGAGATAATAAGCTACAAACTTCTTTAAATCATCGTTATGACATCCTATACGTTAGGTCAAATGTCACATAAAATCTCGTTTATGCAGGTCAAAAGATTCAAGGTAAAATGTCAAAAAACAGGTCTTTAGGAAATATCTTCTTTTCTATGCTCTAAATGACCTTTGAAGTTTTAAAAAAAATTGTTGAACTTTAAATTTTCTTCAAATTTGGTCATTTATAATATTTAATATAGTTAACCGTTCTTGAGATAGATAGGTAGAACGCAAAGAGTTGTAAATCCCATAACGGTTTGCTCCCATAGTAAAATGATACTTTTCCTTACACCCTGTATAATATTATTTGGCGTTATTAATGAAAATATATAATTTCAATAACTATACACGAAAGAAGATGATGAAGAATTATTTCGAGTTTGAATCAATCGGGATAGAAAAACGAGTACAGAATGGTGACCCTGAGCAGCGCGCATTGAAGATATTGAATGAAACCAGTCACCGCCTGCCCGACTGACGCTTCAAAACAATACTTATATGGAAAGAAGACGACATGAAGATTCCGAACAACTACAAAAACTCACTCAAATGGCTGCACAACCTAGAGAAGAAACTAGACCGAGATGAAGACCTGAAAAAGAAATATGAAGAAAGAATGCAAACCCTCTTCACTTTGGGCTACGCCGAGGAAGCTACCACACCGACGGTGCCAAATAAAACATGGTACCTACCCCACTTCGCGGTCATTAACCCCGCGAAACCGAAGATAAGAGTAGTACACAACGCCACAGCGAAGACAGCCGGACGCAGCCTGAACGATATGCTACTCTGCGGTCCTGACTTGGTGCAATCTCTGCCGGGAGTTGTAATGCGATTTCGTCAACACCAACCGTGTCAGCTGACATATAGGAATTAATGTTTATGCAAATATGAGTTCAAGAGGACGACAGAGAGGCACTACGATTTCTATAGCGGGGCGACGAGAGAGGGAACCAGCGACCGCGAGAGTACCGCATAACTTCGGTGATCTTCGGCGCGATGTCATCACCATGCACCGCGCTATACGTGAAAAATAGAAATGATTCAGACTTCAAAGAAAAGTATCCTGCAGCCGCACGAGTCATTGAAAAGAACCACTACATGGACGACTACATAACAAGTTTTCCGACCGAAAAAGAAGCCAAAGAAGTATCGAAATCAGTCGACTACATTCATCGGCAAGCCGGCTTCGAGCTATGCGGATGGGTGTCCAATACAAATTCAGTAGTACAGCAGTTTTCCGCCAACTCGGGCGGCGCCACGGTCTCTATCGGCGGGAGCGAGGTCCGATGGTACAACGGGCCGAGCTTCCTACGAAACCACGAACGAGAATGGCCACAAGAGACGAAGACAGAAGCACCGAAGACAGGAGAAGAGAGGGGACTTGTCACGTCACCCACCAGCGACCTGACCACGCTCACCTACCTCGAATCGAGCGATTTTCGTCGTTCCCACTTTTGCTACGAGCTACGGTGCGCATGCTACAGTTTGTCAATTTATGTCGAAAGAAGAAAAATGAAACAGTATTGGCTACGAAGCGCAAACGAACGAAAGAAAACAATAAAAACGACTCTGATTGCAAGATTGATAAGAAAACACGCAAGAGCGAGACACCGTACGTGAAGAAATGAGATAGCAACACCATCGGTATCGAAGCGCACTAACTCATTCGCGCTGAGAAACTATGGTGGAAACCTGTACAAGAAGGCGGTCAGCGAGGAGGCGACGGCGCGGCGCATCACCTGCCGCTACGTACCCCCGGCCTCCCCCTTCATGGACAGCGTGTGGGAGCGCATGGTACGCACTGTGAAGGAGGCACTGCGCGTCAAACTCCACGAGCAGTACCCTAGCGACGAGACACTGCTCACCCTGCTCGTCGAGTCGGAGAACACCGTCAACTCCCACCCACTCACACACGTGGCGGTGACTCCAGAAGAACCGGAGGCGCTTACACCCAACCACATCCTGTTGGGACCCAAACGACCTCACCGCGCGCAAGCGCAGCGCGCTCAACGCCTGGCGGACGTCTTCTGGAGCCGCTAGGTCAAAGAGTACCAGCCTCTACTCCAAAACCGGCGGGAGCCTCACACGACCAGCGCACGCTATCGGCGACCTGGTACTCGTCTGCGACCCCACCCTGCCCCGCAACACATGGCCGACAGGAAGGATCGTCGCGGTCTACCCAGGGCGAGACGGCGAGGTGAGGATCGTGGACGTCGTAACCAGCAACGGCCATGTCATCCGGAGACCGACCAAGAGGCTCGTCGTGCTACAGGTTGGATCGCAGAGCTGCGACGGCAGGAGAAATGTGCACGACAGAACCTGAATTGACTACCTTTGTACATAATTTTTTACATTACTTCGTTTATTTCGTTTTATATACCTCTCTTATACTAGTAGGATAAGTTTAGGTTAAGTATTCATTTCAATAAATAAATTTGTCTTATTAGAACTAGGGCTTAGCACATAAGTTATGTAAATAGTTCTAATAGGATTCTTATTTGATTTCTCCAGCCTGGCTCACCATACTGACGACCCATACAATTAAGGGCCACAGAGTTTACAAACTCTCATACCAGGCAAGATGTTCCGGAGCAATAGAATCCTTCAACTCGGTAAAAATACTGACAACGGTTCATAAATACGTTTATAACCAGATTCCATTATGGCAAATAAATATAATTATTTGAAGAATTACGTGACCGACGACTTAAAGGTAATAACAGCTAGCTCTTGGTCTATGAAGTTCAAAAAAACTGCTATACATATTTGAGTGAGAAATATACTTAAGAGAAGTTTATTCCGAATGCGTAAATGCGCGCTGCATACAAACGAAGTCTGGTGATATTTTCAATACTAACCAATCAGTAAATGAAAAATTTGCAGAAACAATCTAGAAGCCAGATTTTCGTTAAAAATATACAGTTTTAATGCTAGAATTAATTTAAGATTTGTATGGAAATCTTTGAGGTATTGTAACTTTAAAATTATACATTTTAACGAAAATCTGACTTCATACAAGCATAGAGATTAGTTTTTCGATTTTTTCTGAAAGTTTCATTGACTTTAATTGGTTACTATTGAAAATATCACCAGACTTCGTTTGTATGGAGCTAAAATATGTATAGGATATCAATTTTTTTTTTCGCGATTTCGATGTTGGTCCCATAGTGAAAGTTGTTCAGTTTGACGGTCGAAGTTCTAAATTGTTACTTATTAAACACCCTGTATACTGGGTGGCACTGAACGAGGGACTTTTCTTTTAAGGATGTATTCAGACAATGTATGTACAATTATTTAATTTCGAATACCTACAATGTTAATTGTTAATGAATTATGTGTACGAGAAAAAAAATAAACTAAACAACCCTAAGGAACGTGGGTCGAAAAACGAACGCACTTGTTTGTCGCAACTTGCACTGAATACGAATAATGTAAACAAATACCCTCTCCCGCGCCGCTCGTCTCGCCGGCCGGCGCCCGCCGCCCGCGCCCGCGCTCCTCCCCGCGTTCGCCCTTCGTGCGAAGAAGTCTGGTATTTTGTTCAAATAATAAGATTTCGTGGATAAAAACAGCACAAATTATGAATAGTGTTTTGTTACACTATAATAATCAAAACACGTAAACTCAAAGAACTTGCATTTTCTTTTGTAGATTTTACAGGGTGTTGAGATAAAAAAATAAAATATCTGTAAACTTCGTGGATGAATTCGACACAAAATATTTTAAACAACAGATATCAGTACTCTAAAACGCGTAACACCTATTTAACCTATTGTAATATTTTTTTGAGCTAGTTGGGCGACATGTTAGGTACTGGTTAAATATTTGGATTTCCGTGGACAGAGGTGACACAAAATGCCTATGTACATCAGTTACTACTTCGTTATTATCCTGAAAGTAAAATTTTCATCTATGATTTTCTTTTCGTCCAATACTGATCGAAAATACAAATACCTAAATTTCTACCTATGCAAGTACCTAAAATGACACAAACTTAGGTATTAGGTTTTGCAAATGGTCCGGAACCTATATGCAAAAAACAAAAAACTTTAGAGTTTTTGAAACCTCAAAACCTAGCGCTATCGGTCTATATAGCCTATGCACAGTCGCTGATGGGTATTGGATACTCATTCTTATGGTTCGTCGTAGGGTTGGCATAAAACGAAAAATGTGTTATTTATAAAATTATCTGTAACCATTATAAGACGATTATTAGCGATGTATAAATACATCTCATGGCTGAGGGACGTAGCCATTGTGGGCCGCTTATGCCACCAGCTCTCCAGGCCGCTTGATCTTGGGCCCAGTGTATGCTGGCCTGTAGTATTGTCTCGGTAGTTTCTTTTGCCACATCGGTCCATCTCGTAGGCATGCGTCCTCTACCTCTCCCCCCCCCCCCCCTTTCTTCTTTTGTTTTGTCTCTCAGCCATGAGGATACGACTAAGAAGAAGATAAATACATCGGTACATTGCGGATACTTCTCAGACAAATAAGCTTAATAAGTGATGTCATAAATTCAATTCTTTGGTACAAAGACCTTGAATGTCAGGTTCAAAGCAAACTATCATCGTTTCTAGATAAATAGACGACATTGAGTAACCTGTCAAGTTGTTAAACTAGGAACTGAATGTCAATAACACAAGCTTTTGTAACCTATATCCGAATAGAAGAGATAAAACACGTACTAAAGATTACGAGACGGATGTTCAACTGCTGTCGATTCTATCTAAGAAGTATCGTAAGAGAACCCTTATAGTGCTTGTAAAATAAGTATAAAAATCGTTTGATTTGCGGACATTTAAAGCGGAATGAACTAGTCATACAATTAATAGAATTAATCAAACTATCGGTGTTTCGTGCCAAGCTTGCGTTTATGATGAATCGTGGTCGCTTTCGTACTTCCTTCGAATTTGGTTAGGGTTGTTGTTTGTTATCTTGGACTGATATTGAAAAGTTTTACATTATTATCTGGAGATCAAATGTGGTCATCATCATCATCGGCCCATCATCGTCCACTGCTGAACATAGGCCTCTCCCAAGGCGCGCCACAAAACTCTGTCCTCGGCCTTCCTTATCCAATCGCACCCCGGTACTTTTTTTAGGTCGTATGTCCAGCGGGCAGCAGGGCGTCCCACACTACGCCTATCAGTTCGCGGTCTCCACTCTAGAACTCTGGACACCCCACCGGTTATTGGAAAAGATACTTGAAAAGGGTCAGGTAAGGTGTACCCGAAACCGACGAGCTTGCATGAAGAGCCTAATGAATACGCAGAAAACGAGAGAAGTCTGTCGGGACCGTAGCAGGTGGCCTTCTATCATCATCATATCGGAGGAGGCTTCTGTTGTGTCTGCCTACCCTAACGGGAGACAGGCGTGAGAATATGTAGGTGTATCAACTTACGAAGCTGCTTACGTATGCTGAGTAAAACGAGACTCTGATAACATCTTACCTAGCACATGCGAGACATTCGTCAAAGAATAAGATTTGGTTATGTATCCTGTAAAAGCGTCTTAATGTTGTGACTACCACGTAAAGTATAATTTAACTTTATTTGTTTGACTAACCTATTGATGAGCTCGCTGTAAAAAAAACAGGCGAAATACATTGAGGGACAAAACCAGGTGTTATCTCTTTCCAGACAAGGTCTTAGCTGCTTAGTGATGGAATGATATCTGCATCAAGTAGGCATTTGGCACCGCTAAAATAGCACTCTAGATATGCATCGGAATATTATTAGAAAACATACGTTTTTATTTAGTATTCCTACTCTCTGATTATAACAGAACAGTGGCAATCTTTACTGCAAGATCGAGTTTTATTTTGCTGGGGGAGATTGTAACAAATTGAAATTAAATTATTTTTGCTTCGTAATAATAATAATGTGTATAATAAACGGTTCAAAAACCTCGTATCATTTAAATGTGCATTGTTAATACAAGGGTGTTATCAAACGTATTATCAACTTCCTAACAAAGCTGTTTGCTAAACCAACAACTCGCAATTCTTTAGCGGCTGTACACAGACCGAGGCCGATGTACATTGACGTATTTGTATACAGAACTAGTAACAATTAGATACCATTAAGAAGAGTCAATGTACAGTGACCACCACAGAACATTATAAGAGGGGTTAGAAGTGCAAAGTAAGCGTGGAACGCGTTCAACCAGCATTAGGGGCTTGCTGATTACCATGGGTGTGTCGGACCTATCCGGGTATCTCACTCGGGGACTCTACCTCTTAAACGGCATAGAGTTTCGAGTACCTACCTAGTCCGTAATTTCTTCCCGCATCTTCTCCACAGCTATAACAACTTTTGAAGCGTTTTTATACGCTGGTTTTTTAACACTCGTGCGAGGCTGGCCGTGGTCACCACATAACATTATAAGAGGGGTTAGAAATGCAAAGTAGCGCTTTTGCTTCGGAGACGACTGTCGCCACTGGTCTTCCCGCTCACGCTGCTACAATTACTCATGTCCTCTCGCTCGCACCACGCCGCGCGCCTTATGGTGTTATGCAAATCATTGCATAACCTGTGGCGACACGTTCCACGCCTACTTTGCACTTCTAACCCCTCTTATAATGTTCTGTGGTTGTAATAACCGTTAAAATCACTTTATTTTTATTAATGTATTGATCCAGCCAGATGCACCCCCCTAAAAATACCTATAATTCTGCAGGTGCCCATGAAATGGCGTAATACCCATCACAAACATCCAGAGTAATATTTAAAGAATGTTTTCAAATAATATCACAATAGATAGCTTTTTGCCGCCATTTGTATGCTTCTACCAGCGCTTCGGAAGGCATCACTATAGCCAACGCTAAATTCCCATTTAGCCTGTTGTATTGAGTTACCACTTCAAAAATAAGTTAAAACACGGCTAGAAGGCCCAATACTAGAATACAAAGGCGTAGTAATTTTTAAGTTGTACAGAAGATACGGCCAGTATCTAGCATCAGTATATGATTGCCACTGATATCTAGTATAGAACAGTGTCATGTTATCACGAGATTTGTATCTCAAAGGTGTCTAGACTGCGACAGCGCGCACGCAAGCACTGATACTAATTAAATTTCGATCGGTATCGTGTTCTAAAATAAGATGAAACGACTCGAGGCGTGGTGTCATTGATAGTCGTGTATTTTGGTGACTCATTACATTGTCTGCAATATCTGTCTAGGCTAGTGTACCATGATAGCGGGATAGAGCGGGACACGTATAGGAATAAGCGCACGGTGCAATAGAAATTGATTATTAGAAATTAGTGCCAATGTTATAGGAATATAAAAATTGATGCAATATTTAAATGTTCACGAATAGCCTCCCCGTGTCCGTCGCACCCCTGACGATCAGCAACCCTCTAATGCTTCACAAAATCTCTTCAATACTTTGACTATTTATATGTGGACTGGTTACGCGTGTAATTCTACTAACAAACATTTCTGCCACTTTTTGCGGGGGGCGAGGTAACATGAAATCCGCAACTTTGGATTTTATTCCCCATAACTTTAGATTCTAATTTTGAATGTTAAAAATCATGAAAATTAGTCTCGTGTGAACCCCAAACGTTCTAAGTTCGAAGTTATTATTTCGCAATTATAGGTTGTCTCGTTAAGTGATAAGGTGTAAAATTGAATGTAAATGCATAAAATCAATTGTGCTTATACCTTGGCAGAGGGGAAATGCTACCGCAAGGCTAGTCCTTATAATAATTAGTCAAAGCTTCAATATGATAAGTCATACTTCAATTATATGCCAATGACTCTACAAAAGAAGTTCACATTAAGCCATTTAAGGTAGGCTAATGCTGGGTTCGCAATAAACACCAGGTAATGGTAACCCATGATTTTTTTGTTTGGAAAAACAACTTAGGCCGGATTCGACCAAACGTGAGTTTTTATTCTTAGATTAAGTCCTTTCTTGTCAGGTCTCTTGTGATGATTTAATTTTCAAACCACAAGTGACATATAACCTAACAAATTAAAAATGTATAAGCTCACATTGCAATAAGTACAGATAAAACGACCTCTTTCTTTAGGTATTATTCCTTGTAAAGTTACTCTTGGATAAATCAAAGTTTAGTCGAATCCTAGCTAAAATAGCGAAAGCTATTTTACCCAGAGTTAATTGCTAATCCAGAATGAAGCAGGGGCCTAAGATAGAAAGACCGATTAAAACGGGCAGAAGAATGACATCATTAAATTCCGTACAACTGAAACTTTATTTTAATGTTACAAAACATTCAAAACACTAAATTCTATGAAGAGCACTAAATCCAGGTGCTCTAATTCGTTCAAAATCCACAAAGAGCACCAATCCTGTTGCTCAAAAAAACCATATTGATGTATTTTTTGTGTGTGCGCCAGGATTGGTGCCTTTACCTTTCTCTGAATTGAAACTAGAATAAATTTAGGAACAAAAATCATTACATTATTTTGTAAGAGTTCACACAGGTCATATACTAACAATAAGAATTACGTGCGCATCTGATAAGCAAACAGTCAAAATATTTACCTACAAAATGTATGCTTACGAAAAGCCACATTTTCTTTAAGTAAAATCAGATCATACATCACAATTTAGGCGCGGCCGCATACAAAATTTATTAAAGCGATCTGGCACTAACACATTTTGTATGAAACTATCAGCGTCCCGTCCTCGTCTCACATCCCTTATGTCTGACACACGCCTTAGCCACGGTTAATCACGGTTTATACAGAAAAGACGTGTGGCGAAAGCGGATAATCTAAGTAACACAATATAAACCTTATAGTACGTAGCATAGCGTCGTTTTTGTCGTTTAAAGGAGAATCGCGCCCGCGCCTCCAGGTGACGTCGCCTAGAGGCGCGGGCGTAATTCTATGCTATGTACTATAAGGTTTATAATTGTGTTACTTTGACTATATCTCTGACTACCCTCTCGGGGAATATAGTCGTGAGCATATGCTATGCTAATTTGACTATCCGCCACCGCCACACGTCTCTTCTGTATAAACCGCACCTTAGACCCAAAAAAATAATTTAATTTTACCAAATTCTCCTAATTACAATATACGTTTTTTTTGGCCAGTTCTTCCACTCGGAGACACTTGGGCGTGGGTCCAGTCAAGTTGCATTGGACTGACACATTTATGTGTCAGAGTGGAAGCCTACGCATAAGGGAGTCACAATGTAATTTGGCTGGACTTGCGCCCAAATGCCTCTGAGTGGATGAGTTTATGATGCCGTTTTTACACTCATTTTAGCCTCTTATAGTCATCCAAAGCCCATCAGTTTTTTTATAATTTAAATTGGTAATTAGCTGAAAAAAACACTTAGCATAATTCACAGTAGCTGGTTAAGAACCAACTGTATGTTACGCAAAAAACAGGTTAGGAGGAGTTTCCCTTGAGTATGTAAAATCAACAGCCTATTACAAACATTATCTAAACCAAGTTTTATTGTATTTTGATCATTAACAAATTAAAGTCAATTAGATACATTTCAAGCTTTCATGGTGATTATACAGTTCTAAATTACATATGTTGCATACTTATGATGCTTCGGACCATCAACCTGAACAACTTTGACATTTGGGGCCAACATCGAAATCACGAAATAAAACAGCTGTTGTACATATTGACAGTTGCAACAGATATAAAAGGTAAACGATGACTGTGGTTCGTCAGATTTCTGTTAAAATGTAATAATATTGTTTTAAAGTTACATCAAGTTACTGATTATAACTGTACGAGCACAGATTTTGTTTTTAAGCTTTAATTCTGAAGATTATGAAGCACTTCACAATATAAAAAGGATCTTGAAATTTAGGCTTACGTAGCAAAATTGTTAAACAATATTTTTTTTTTTTTTTTAATCTTTGATCAGTCCCAGTGTGCCCCCCATTGGGGACCGCACCTCTGTTTTTACGACACGACACTACTCGCGGTCGTGCAGCTCTTGGATGTGGTGCCGTTTTAGACGTTTTGGGTAGTTATCAATTGAAATCTTAAAATGGCTTAGGGTGGCCGGGCTTTAGGACATTTTACCATATGCATTAACAAAATGGCAAAATACATGCATATTTAATATATGCTCTATAGAGCACGATCGAACCAACTATGCACTATAAAATGAGCATTTTTCTTAATTTTACATATCAAACAAATTCTTGAATCATTACACAATCATGTATTTTTCTAGATTTTCTAGAGCAAACTTGAAAGATTAAACGTTATCTGTGACCCGGTCACAGAGTCAAACTTATGTTTGACAATAATTTATTATTAAAAATCGGCCAGGAACGTGTTAGTCTTGGCCATGACAGAGTTCCGTAGTCATTGTATGTAAGTAGTGATTGATGCGGACGCCAGCCAACCAAATACTCCGTAGCCTGAATTACTTAAAGAGAGATGAAACGAAACGAGAGTGTGATTTAATATTATATTCAACGCCACCTAGTAACAAGGAAAGAACTTAATTTTTTGGCAGTCATCAAACAGTGTAATTTTTTCAAACTGCAGGCTGAAACCTCTGTAATTTTTTCATGACTTTTTTTATTATTTTATTGTTGTTTAGGTATTTCATTCATTCATTCATTATTGATTCACTGATGAAGTCACAAAGGTAAAACAACTTATTAGCTTCAGGGCTAGTTAAAACTTTGTGAAAAGCAAGCCTATCTACTTCAAATTTGTTCAACCACATTTCCCTCATCAGTGAATCCTGAGCTTGATTGAACTTTACACATTCCACCAAAAGATGATGCACATCCTCTACTACATAAAACTCCTCACAATTTGGGGAATCAGCCTTTTTCATAATAAATGTGAACTTTCTCAATCGTATGTGTTCAGATCGAAGTCTGTGAGCGACCACTATCAACTTCCTTCCCATTTTAACATTAGTAAAGCATGGTATGAGAGGTGGCAGATTCTGGATAGACTTGTACCATATTCTCTTCTCTTTTCATATTTCATTAAATGATTCTATCGCAAGTTGAGGTATGCATGAATATTGAAACATTAACTTGCTTCTTTTTGCTCATACACAAGGTGTTACAAAAATACAAATAAAAATTTAATGGGGTGGTTTAGACCATCAAACTGAACAACTTTCACTATGGGACCAATATCGAAATTGTGAAAAAAAATCTGATATTCCATACCAAACTGCAATTTTTTTCTTCGCGATTTGATGTTGGTTCAATAGTGAAAGCTGTTCAGTTTGATGGTCTATACAACCCCCTTAAAAGTTTTAAATGTTCATTTTTGCTTTTGTAATACCTTGTATACCTAATATGAGCAAAAAGATGTAAAGTGCCTTTACTTTTCAGATTCTAGTTTGAATCTTCTTTGAATAATCTTATTCAAAGTTGAATCTATTATTCTATTTACAACAAGAAGACTAAATGCCTACATGCATTTACCCATACTTCAAGTCTTAGTCTAAACATTTGATAAGCATTATAAATTTACAGTTTCCAATAAAAACATTCTTCTTACAAGACTAATAAAAACAAAACCAACATTTCAGTCTGCCCACATCTGGGTATACAAAGGCATTGCCGACATTCTGATTTCAGACTTTATTGCTCAGAGATAAGCATTTAATTTGTTTGAATAACAATCAAATATTATGATTAAAATTCTACTGGCTAAAAAAATGTTGAACAGTTGTTTTGTCCTTTTTTTCTTTTACCAAACGTATGATTAATTAAATACAGGGTCCTTCTTAATATGCTGACTCTTTTTTAATGGGATGATCAGACCATCAAACTGAACAACTTTCTCAACGGCACCAACATCGAAATCACGAAAAAAAAAATCAGCTAGACCATACATTTGGCTTGAGTAAGTTTGCAGTTTTGTCCAGTTGATTTTTTTCGCGATTTCGATGTTCGTCCCTTAGAGATAGTTGTTCAGTTTGATGGTCTGATAATCCTCTTAAAAAAGTGTCAGCCTATTAAGTTGGAAAATTTCATACCAATTTAATCATTATTACCGTTCATTATAGCGGCAAGTTACCAGAAAGATCTCTGTTACAATACCTGATAAGGAAACCAGATGTATAAGGTCAAATTCGAACACTATAACCTTAATCTCAACCTTCTGTAAAACATTTGTTCAACTAAAGAGCTTTTAGAAGATAATTTCGCGTCTCAATATTAGAGGAAGTATGACCCGGGTGAAGGACATAAACAGGTGTCAGCAGATATAGGAAAAACTATGGATTATTACCTTGCTCATTGGAAGCGGCGACGGCATCGCTCAGATATGAGCCACTTCTCGACCCGGGACCCCATTGCTGCCTTCTACCACTTTCCCTATACTCTGTCCTCTCCACATTGTCACCTTTACACAGATGAAAAGCAAATACGCACCAATAAAACACTATACCGATACGCATCGTGATCTCTCAATGACACTATTGCACCCGTACACTATAATACAACACCACTGCCGTAACACAACACACAATACTCATTCTAAAACAATATCACACGAAAAGGATTCTCAGTTTTTAAGGCCACATCGCAGGTTTATCAAAAAACATAAAACTACGGATTTTATATCACAGAAAGAAAAATCTAGCGAGGTCGAAAAACTTTGACAGTTGTTTTTTTGGCTTGGCTACACTGACTCAGCATTCAGCAAACGCTGGCTTTGTTTATGGTTTAGGTCTTGTATACACTATAAGGCTGAGATTCAGAGACGATTTTTAAGTCATAGTTCGAACTCCCGTATGTCAAAATCCATACATTTTCGCCTTGCTTAGCTCGAGGTAAGATTAAAAACATCGTCTCTGAATCTCGGCCTCAGAGACGATTTTTTTAGTCTTAGTTCGTGCTAAGTAGGGCGTAAAAATTGTCTCTGCATCTCGGCCTAAGTGAAGTGAAGGAAAAGGTTGATGTCGTGTCGTATCAAGAACTCATAACACTCATGATAGGATTGGCGAATACTCCACCGATAAGAGCGTGGCTCTTAAATAAGATGATGATGAATATACACTATAAAATATTTTTGCTTCCGCATTTTTTACAGGGCCGTATTCTCCAAAGGGCAAAATGAGCAGTTTTAAGGGCGGCCTGTTTAGGAGGTGACAGCCAGGTTAGTGGCTTGCAGGGCGATACGCATAAGGGTTAAGGGGTTATAATTAGAGATCACTCGCACTAGTCCCCACCATGATGGTGCACTAGGAACAAATAGTAGCAATTTTCATATTATAAATAAAATGAAACATGCATGAGGGATTTTCCGAAAGCCTTTAAAAAGACCGAGTAGTTCCAAATGGCTCGATAGATGGCGTTGACCAGACATGGATGAGTGACCTGGCAGATATAAATAAAATAGTAAAATGTGTGTTTTTAAGTAAGCAGAAATATGAGCATAAACTGCGTCAACGGAGACGTCTGACTTAGTGAGATGCATTTGTTTGCTCACTTTTAGTCTAAATTTCCGTCAAAGCCATCTAACGCATATTGTTGGAACTACATTTTACTAGCTGTCAAAAACTCCTCATTAAAGTATTCGTTACTTTTATAACTGTTTAAACATAAAGCGCGGTCTTTGACTCGCGGCATTGATTTTACATCATTTTCTATTGCTGATTTGAACGTGTAACTTTCAAAAATTGCACTATTATTGCTCGCAGCTCGTTCGCACTCGCCACGTACGAACGTCCGCGACCGCGTCCGTCCAAGAGTGACATTTTGGCCGCGAGTCAAAGACCGCACGCGATCTACCAGATTATAACGTCTGACAATATTTCAAACGTCAAACATTAAATTGGTAGGCCAATGGCCAATTCGATAGGCCATAGAATTCATTAGGCTACGGCCCAAGCCGAACGTCACCAGATTTTACTTGTGATACAGCGCTATCACACCTTCGCTCTCTTTCTATTTGCGCACGAACGAACGAGATAAAAGACGTGATACAGCCGTATCACGTGTAACATGCTACGGCTTCTGATTGTAGTGTAAAACCAAGGTTGCAGGTTGCAGCGAAAGACGCTAACTGCGCGACGCTCGAAAAAACCTCGTTTCGGACTTTTAGGCTAAGATTCGAGTTAAGCAAGGCGAAAATGTATGGATTTTGACATACGGGAGTTCGAACTATGACTTAAAAATCGTCTCTAAATCTCGGCCTTAGTCTTTTAAACGATACGGTGCATTCAAAAAAGAAAATTCTTGGTCAATGACAATTTCCTGCGATTTGTGTAAACTAGTGTGAACTCAGCTTTAGTTGCGGTTCCATAGACATTTTTGTATCGACCAATAAGAAGAGCCCACAGATGATATTAAAAAAGAGACGGTGGTGCTGCCATCTAGTATCATTTAAAGTTAAAGGAAGAGTCAAATTTTGTACTTTTTGAATAGTTTTGTTGTAATGTTAAGATTTCACTAGATTACAATTATAATAAATTTATGAAAATATTTAATTTTACAGTATTCACTAGTATCAAATCATATATTGGGTCAAGAAGTTCAGACTTAGTCTAAGAAATCAATCAATAGTTTTATCGTGACGTCATGTGACGTATTTACCAACAAATATGTCAAATGACCTTGCCAGTTTGTAAACAATACTTTGATACAATTATCGTATTTCCTTGTTGTTAATTCCATATTTTAGCATTGGTTTTTTGTTTTTGTGCCAAAATTTGTTCAAAATGAATATCGACTTCGAAACTATGGCAGTTTTGGAAGAGGAATCCCAAAATGTAAGTTGAACTCATTTCCTTTGTTAGGAATTGTATATCTCATCAAATATTTACTTATTTTAGATTATATTAAGGTTTTGATGTAAAAATAATATTCAGTGTCCTTGTAACTACGTAGCTGAGTATTTTTATTTGAGGAAATGATCAAAATTGTCATGTTATCAATATCAACTTCCTCTATTCTATTTTTATCATGACACAATTTCTTCTAGTCATTGGCACTAATTTCTATTCGAGGTCTGCATTTATTGAACTATTGCACAATCTGGCTACGAATTTCGTCATATTCTTAACCTTATTTTCTAAAGTTTAGAGCACATTTTCAAAATGATGTATGTATAGTCCACCCAAGTTATAGATAAATATCTATCATGTGTATCCATTGAAAAGATAATGGTATGAATGGACTTTAACCAAATCAAGGTACTGTGTTGTTTTCAATTAGTGTTGTATACATCACAATCTTAAATTTTATTTTATCCTAAGTCAGAAAGCCCAAAAACTTATTTAAGCACATAAAGAAGCGTTAAGAATCAAAACCGTATATGTAACAATTATTATTAATGATTAGGGGACTGCTATGAAAAATGAACATTGATTTTTTATTCGACAATCACTTGCGGTCCCTGACACATTAATTGACCTAAAATATATTAAAGAGAGTTCAAAAGTAAAACATAACATTTGCTTAGATCTAAAGTAATGTGACCGAATTATTTTTCACTTTTAATGTTTGTTTTTGGCGTTACGGGTTTTTTAAATTTGTAATTTAAATTAAAAAATATTTTTAAGTTACTTGAAAACTTCTGAACCGATTTTCATGAAACAAAGCTAAGAACACTCACAGAAATCAGCTTTCTACTGAAAAAAACGCATCAAAATCGGTCCACCGGTCAGAGCTACGATGCCACAGACAGACCGACATATGCGTCAAACTCATAACACCCCTCTTTTTGCGTTGGGGGTTAAAAATAGGAACATGGGTCGCCAATTATACTTTCCTAAACTTAGCTTGGGCAAGATAAGCCTAGTGGTCCTAGTATGCCACTCCTGACAAAATGGGAAAGATTGAGATGTGGTCATTGTTCATGCCAAAATGAGTGAATATTGAGTATGATGGTTTTCTAGTTTTGTCGCTTGATCGTGGGTGGTATACTAGCCCTAGAGTACATCGCACACATTCTTACACTGTCCTTCCTTAGAATGTCCCACAGGCGAAGTCGCAGCCTGAAATTTTGGGGGGGGTCACTAATAATAAAATATGACGAGTAAATTAGACTTTATTGCACATTCCACAATTTTACTGCACACATGATGATTTTGGGGGGGGTCATGTCCCCTGTGAACCTCCCCCTCCTCGGTCCGCGCCTGAAGTCCCACTGGGTTTAATGTACCATAGACATACAACTACGTGCTAGACAGCTGGTAGTTGTAGCAATGGGATTATGGCTGTGAGTTTATGTATAAAACAATTTTTTTGCTTTAATAATATGGTTAGGTATTTAATGTTCTTTAACTGTTGAATAAGAAGTATGGTCTAACTTTGCTGGTATTCAAATCTTTATTCTTTATTTTCTTTGATATTATCAGTACTTCCTGTGAAAAAGAGAAACACATAAAAGTTTGATTATAATTTTTTTATTGCAGAACTTTTCATAAGTTTTTTCCTTTAGTCAAATTGTTAATTTGTGGTTTGATGAGTGACTTTTTAATTCTGAGATTTAGATACAGAGGTGAATTCTACTTATTATTATTGTTATGAAATGTAAAAGTTTTGGGACAATGAAATCTTGGCATACAGATAGAGACATAGTCACGGGAAATAGATATGTATCAATATTTTTTATTGTCAATGAGTAGATACATTTTATTTGTTCATGAATTGACAACATTACATTTTTTTAACCACCTGTTTTTAATAAAAAATATAAAATTGGTTAAAAATAAGAGATGCGTATTTTTCCGATTTTATTTTTGACCGATATTTCTCTTTTTAATTTAATTTTGTATTTTCTGAAAAACGTAGGATTTATGGCTAAGATACCTTGGCCCCAATAACATTAAAAATAAAACTGTCACAATAGAAAAGCCAAGCAGGCAAAGGAATAAAATCTCATTCAAACTCTATTATATTTTTCAGTATTTTTCAAATAACTGGAGTAATAATGGATAGAAAATTCTGATAATTTTGATATAAGCTGTGAATGACATAATCTCCAAATGGTTTTCTTATTTTGCTACCTTTCTTAAAATTAAATGTTGTCAATTCTGAATTCATGATCATAAAAAAGTTCTTTATTTCGTCGCCAGAGGCGCTGGCGACTGATACTTGGTGGCTCTACCGAACTACTCTGCAGAAAAGTTATCAGAAATATGGATAGATGGCGCCAGCCGCTCTCTATTGCTGACAGAATAAAAAAACTAACTTCACAAAATGTTTTCCTATGTCTTCAAATTAAATAAAAACCGGTGAAGTGCGAGTCGGACTACTCACCACACAATATACCTACACAAAAGTGTTGTTCTCTCTGGGACCCTTAGCGCAACACGAGACCGACTCACACTTGGCCGGTTTTTATTATTTATAGAGTTTTTACAATCACACCAAGTTCGACGGTTGTATTTGTATGTAGGTATTGCCGTTTTTACGGTAGAACAAAAACAAAAACGTTTCTTGTATGGGGACCCCCTAAATTAGTTTACTTTATGCTATTTTTGATTATTTGTCAGAAAATCCGCTATAATAACGCATATTTTGTAAAAATTACAACCGTCTATCTATTACAGTTCAGAATATACAGCCCATTATATGTAGGACAGATAGACAGACGGACGGACAACGTTGGCTTGTTGCCTAATAGGGTCCCATTTTCACCCTTTGGGTACGGAACCCTAAAAAAATCTATAGGTATTATTCCCACTTCTAGGGTGTAAGCCGCAGCGCAGGCCCTTATGGTGATTGCGGATGGGCGTTAGTCCACCACGCGTGCCCAATTTCCGGGAGTGGATAGAAACTCGGCCATAATGACTAAACTTTTAAGGGTGCAGGTTTTTAAGGTTTCACTTTTTACCGAATTTAGTTTAAGAATGAAATTATGTGTTATGGGTATATTACTGTTGGCGCGCTCCATACAACTGAAGTCTGGTGATACTTTCAATACTAACCAATTTCAATGAAATTTTACAGAATCAATCTAGAAAGTAATCTCTATGCTTGTATCTTGTCAGATTTTCGTTAAAATGTATGGTTTTAAAGTTACAGTGCCTCAACGATTTCCATACAAATCTTAAATGAATCCTAGCATTGAAACTGTATATTTTAACGAAAATCCGGACAAGATACAAGCATAGAGACTTGTTTCTGCAAAATTTAATTGACTTTAATTGGTTAGTATTGAAAATATCACCAGACTACATTTGTATGCAGCGCGCATTTACGCATTCGGAATAAACTTCTCTTAAGCAGGAGTAGTGAACCACACACTCCAAAAGAAAGTTTATTATCAAGGGATAAACAAAAGGTGTATAATTAAATAGGTACATTATATTTCTTAGGGAGTGCTTCAGGCCAGCAAACTGATCAACTTGCAATATGGAGCCAACATCGAAATCGCGAAAAAAAGTTTATTGTTCCATAATAAACGTCAATGGCGACTCGACACGTAAATTTATGGAACAGCTGATATTTTTCGGGGTTTCGATGTTGGCTCCACATTGAAAGTTGTTCAGTTTGATGGTCTGAAGCACCCCGTTTCATACGTAACGCTTCTTACGTAATTCTACGTAACATCTTATGATTATGAGTATCCATTACTTATATACAGGGTGAAATTGATATCTTTAACATCCTTTCAAACTAAGAGTCTGTACATCAAACTGAACAACTTTTACTATGGGAGCAAACCGATCGGGGCAAAAAAAACAGCTGTGGCATACATTTGAGTCGAGTAGACATTGCAGTTTAGTATGGAACAGCAGATTTTATTTTTGCTTCGATTGGTTTGCTCCCATAAAAGTTGTTCAGTTTGATGGGTAGACTCATACTGGTACAAATAAAAACTTACGTAAGGAGATGATAATTTCCTACTTATAAACTCGTAACTACGTTGGTGGCAACGTCGCGGTTCAGTTATACTAGGTTTAAGATATTCCGGGTTTATTAGTAGACATTTTGCCTATTCTTATTTTATTCTTGGTATAATATTTATACAACGTTTTTTTGTGCCAGGGTTAGTTTAAAAGGATACTAATGATGTCAATTTCACCCTGTAGTAGTACCGGGACCTTTTTAATAGGCTGACACATTTTAAGGGGATGATCAGACCGTCAAACTGAACAACATTTTCTATGGGACCAACATCGAAATCGCGAAAAAAATAACAGCTGTCCCATCCATTTAGCTCGTAGGTTTGCAGTTTTGTATGGGACAGCAGATTTTTATTTCGCGATTTCGATGTTGGTGCCATTGAGAAAGTCGTTCGGTTTGACGGTCTGATCCTACCCTTGAAAAAGTGTCAGCATATAAAGAAGGATCCTATACAACGTGTTAATGAATAAGCGCAAAACCTCATACACCCCAACTGATTTATAATTATAACAAAATAATTCGATTGAAACAATAATGTCAATATTTTCATAGTTAACATTTAAAGTTATTCACATTTTAAGTTTTGAGGCAAAAATGATTTGTTATCATTTAAGCAATGAATGAAAGCGCTAACGTGCTCATGGATACATTTTAAGAATCTCACTTTGTTAGTAAGTAGGGTGAGAGTGCCCGAGCGGTGGGTTGAGATCGAGTTCAGTTAATTTTACAAACAAATATATTTTGAAAAAAATTATATATATCGAAACCATGATGATTCGATTCTGTTCTCGATTCTAAACAAACTACTTTCTAGTTTTGCGTTTATTCATTAACACGTTGTATACGTAGTTACCTGTATTACGTATATGCCGTACCTAGGTTACCTAGATATCTAGCAGTGAGCTAGGTCAGTTTCTGCGCAGTTAGGTAGTGTAGTACGCTCTTACTACGCAACATTAAATGTATGCACGAAACACATCATGCAACGAAGATGCACACGTTTGTGCTGCAGTCAAATGCAGCCTTTTGGGTTTCATGTGAAATTTCTAGATCATTAAGAGAAGTTTATTCCGAATGCGTTAATGCGCGCTGCATACAAACGAAGTCTGGTGATTTTTTCAATAAAAATAAAATAGCCTTTATTGCTGCTTAACAGTTAATAACAATAACATTAAATGCCTTAAGTACCTATGTTTTTTAAAATAAATTAAATCTAATCAAATTTTGCTAACCGTCGGCAACCGGGTTACTTTTTACTAAAACAGCTTGTCTTTCGACAAAGGCCTCCTCTAAAGATTTCCATGTTTTCCTGTCCTTTGAGATCCGAGTCCATTCTGGACCAGCGCCCGCGGCATGATGGCGCGATAAAGCGCTATCGCGCCCTAGCTCTCTTTCTTTTTGCGCGCGAACGAAAGTGTTAGCAGGCGCGATAAAATGTTTATCAAGGCACCATGCCGCGGGCGCAGCTACTTTTTTGATATCGTCCTCCCAACGTTTCTTCTGTCGGCCTTCTCTTGCTCTCTCTTGGGTACCATTCTGTAATTAATTTAGTCCATTTCTCTTTTTCCTCTCTCATCATATGTCCTGTCCATCTCCATTTTAATTTCCTATAAACTGTTTGAACGTTGTTGAATTTCGTTATGCCTTTTATTTTCTGTAACCGTACCCTGTCTTTCCTCTTAACCCCAATTGTACTTCTTTCTATACTATTCTGACTTTGATTTTTTCAATACTAACCAATTAAACTCAATGAAATTTTGCAGAAACAATTTAGAAACAAATCTCTATGCTTGTATCGTGACAGATTTTCGTTAAAATATACAGTTTCAATGCTAGGATTAATTTAAGATTTGTGTGGAAATCTTTGAGGCACTGTAACTTTAAAACTATACATTTTAACGAAAATCTGACTCTATACGAGCATAGAAATGTGTTTTTAGATTGATTCTGAAAATTTCATTGATTTTAATTGGTTAGTATTGAAAATATCACCATAGTACGTTTGTATGGAGCGCGCTCCGAATTATATCCTCTTAAGAGTCCTTTCAGCGCGCTCCATACAAACGAAGGTTAGTTCTATATTTTTCAATATTAACCAACTAAAATCAATGAAAATTTTAAAATGCCATTTATGCTCCATTTCAAATAGCAACGAAAAATTAAGGCTGTTTTGAATTACAGAAACAGAGATTTGAAACACTTCCTCTCACTTATTGCTTTAGTAACATCCAAAAGATGTCGCATAGTATATCTTTCTGATAAATAAATTATATTTGCAAATCAGAATTGGCCAGAAAGCTATATTTCACTATGGAGCCTAACTCAGGAAACGCGAAAAAAAATCAGCTGTCCCATACATTTGAGTCGGTTAGGTACAGAAGTTTTGTATGGGACAGGAGATTTTTTTTTCGCATTTCCTGAGGTAGGCTCTATACTGAAAGTTGTTCAGTTTGATGGTTCGAGTTCACCGTTTCAGTATTTGCAAGGCTGTCACTTACTCCCTGTATTTTAAGGAAAATCTGACAAAATAATATACTACCAACTTTTTTAAAAGAAGGAGTAGCATGTGTGATTATAAAATGTACTTGGAGAAATAAAATGTCCGCATATTCATATTGTGTCGGGCAACTATGGAACCCTACACTGCGCGTGGTCCGACACGAACTTGGCCGTTTTTTTTTTAAAGGTGCTTGCGTGCGACCTTGTCTAACCCCTAGAACAGCGTGTCATTTCTCTGTGGTCCCATGAAAAGGGATGACAAGGCCGAGGGTGGAATCTAAAATAATTCTGTACAAACGTGTACCTACATAACTGTTATATTGTATGGCGGTACGGATCTACCCGTGAGCGAGTCCGACTCGCACGTTTGTGACGATGTTTGTATGTTTGTTTTCTTTGTAGCAAGAGACACGCCATGAAGCTATGTCTCCTGCTACAAAGAAAACAAAACAGCTTCACTTTTTGTTTTTCGCCATCTTGTATTAAGATAAAATTGTATGGGGCGACGCCATTTTGTATCATGTTTTGTGTAATGTCTGCTAAAAATAAGCGCTAGAGACCTACCTTTACAAACAAAGAGACACGCCATAAAGCTGTGTCTCCTGCTACAAAGAAAACAAAACATAGCTTCACTTTTTGTTTTTCGCCATCTTGTATTAAGACAAAAATGTATGGGGCGACGCCATTTTGTATCATGTTTTGTTTAATGTCTGCTAAAAATAAGCGCTAGAGACCTACCTTTACAAACAAAGAGACACGCCATGAAGCTGTGTCTCCTGCTACAAAGAAAACAAAACATAGCTTCACTTTTTGTTTTTCGCCATCTTGTATTAGGACAAAATTGTATGTGGCGACGCCAGTTTGTATCATGTTTTGTGTAATGTCTGCTAAAAAACCAGAGACCAACCTTTACAAACTTACAAACATCGTCACAAACTTTCACATCTTAACTATTATAAAACTGTAACAGAAGTGTGTCTGTCGATATTTACATGATAAAGATTACGATATGGTTTGGTATCCCGGACACCAAATGAACCTTTTTTAGAATTTTTGTCTGTCTGTTTGTTTGTATGTTTGTAACAGCATCACGTAAAAAGTACTAAACCGATTTTTATGAAACTTTTTTTGTTTGATAGCTTATGATCTGACTTAAAATCTGGTATATTATTTGTGCGGACGAAGTCGCGGGTTAAGAGGCTATGTAAAAAAATGGATTCTTCAAATCATCATATCTCATGAAGTACTAACAGTAGGAGTATGATTTGAGGATATGTGTAAATTGAACATATAATGGAAGTTTTGATTAGAGCCAAAACACGATTAAGACACATTTTCTCGATAGAAAAACAAGCCAAAGTAGCCTCCGTCTTTATCGATAAACGCTTGGAAGTGCCAAACGGTGAATATTAGAAACAAGAGGCTTGATTTAAAAAAAAGAGATTGATTTTTTATAAATTTTGATTAGAGCAGAATTGAACTTACATAAATAGTACAATTACAATTAAATAAAGTTTGTTTTATGCTTCCGTCATTTCAGGCGCGCGCGCCGCCCTGTCTCTTTCTCTCGCATCAGGCAGTAATATAAGCTATCACACGCCCATTTCGCTTCAATTATTTTTCGACATAGGCCCTTAACTCTAGTTTATAATATTAGTGAGATGAGATTATCTAGGAATCTTGGTACCATGTAGTGACCTAGGTTACCATTTGCGCAGTTAGGAAAGTACGTTTTATATCTAAGCAATTTTAAACGTATTCTCTTGAAGGTATCGTGTGGTATCGTGCAAGCAAGAGTGCGCATTAGTGTTGCAGTCATTTGTAGTTTTTAGGTTTTTTGAGAAAATAGTATATTTATAGGTACTATTTTGATATTGTTTGAGTGAACTTCGTGCTTTGGAGGTTAGAATATTTTTGGAAATTACTTTGCGACAGTTATAATTATAAATGATCAATGCTTTGCGAGCTAAAGTTCATTGTGTTACGTTGCTTAGCCAATCTCTTTTTTTATAATTTTTTAGGGTTCCGTACCCAAAGGGTGAAAACGGGACCCTATTCAAAAGCCTACGCTGTCCGTCCGTCCGTCCGTCTGTCCTACCTGTTTAGGACTGTAATTTTTGAACCGACAGTTGAAATTTTCACAGAATGTGCGTTATTATGACGGATTTGGTAACAATGTCAAAAAGTTAAAAATTAAGGGGGGATCCCCATACAAGAAACTAGTTTTTATCAACGTTTTTCTTCTCGCTCTATCGTAAAAACGGTCTTACATACAAGCGTCAAACTTCGTGTCATTATAGAGAAAACTGTACAGTAAAACAATAAATAATAAAAACCGGCCAAGTGTGAGTCGGTCTCGCGCTAAAGGTCCCAGAGAAAACTAAAGTTTTTTGTAAGTTAATATGTTGTGTGGCGGTGTGTTACGGAACCCTCGGTGCGCGAGTACCCCGACTCGCACTTGGCCGGTTTTATTTATTTAATGCACAAAGGCAAGTCGAGACTTTTTGTAACGTGACGAATTGAACTAATCTTATGTCTGCAACTTGTCTATAAGTGCGACTATAGATATCTTGTGGACTGTTACCGAGTGCAGCGGAACGATAAGGTCACTTCGGACGAGGTGGGGAGTACAATAAGCTTGAGTTGCGACACCGTACAACGAACCTACTGCGTATTTCACTTCACAAGTCGTCTGCAACAATTTCGTTCGCCATAAGCGTATTAAAAAGTTTGTTGTTAAAAAAAAGAAAACGCGCGCGGCCGCTTTGCGCATCGCGAGAGCGTGAGACGCGCATCAGTGTGTGTCGAGGCAGTGGCTAGGCAGGACACGGCGCGCCATTCATTCCAACAAATTGTAAGTTACAACTCAATTCCTATTAGAATCTTGTGAGAAAAGTTATTTAAAACAGTGCTATTAATAATCTAGTGGGCAAGTTGTTTTGTTAGCGTCAAAGATAAACGTAGGTTATTTGTTGTAGGTTATGAAATTGACAGTTACTACGCCGCATAAAGCCGTAGCGTAGTTGACGCGAATGTTACGACGCAGTTTGTTTGGTATCGCCGGCCTTTTGTTGCTAACTGAGCGACATGTTAACTGCGTATTTTATTTTGTTATTTGTGCATTAATGGAATGCATTAAGAGAAGTTTATTCCGAAGGCGTAAATGCGCGCTGCATACAAACGAAGTGTAGTGAAATTTTCAATACTTACCAATTAAAGTTAATGCAATATTGCAGACACAATCTAGAAACTAATCTCTATGCTTGTATGAAGTCAGGTTTTCGTTAAAATATACAGTTTTACTGCTAGGATTAATTTAAGATTTTTATGGAAATCTTTGATGCACTGTAACTTTAAAACTATAAATTTTAACGAAAATCTGATACGATACAAGCATAGAGATTACCTTCTAGATTGTTTCTGAAAAATTTCATTGACTTTAATTGGTTAGTATTGAAAATATAACCAGACTTCGTTTGTATGGAGCGCGCCAACAGTAACATTAACTGCAGAATTTATAATCATATCAATTTACATACATCCCTATGGAATCCGGCTTGGTGATGCATAAATATGTGAGTTGTATGTAAAGGTAAATGTCAATTATTAACGAAATGCGCAATTAGTTTTTGTAGACAAATTAAATTAATGAATCTTAATTAAATTAAACAGTTAGTTGTTTGTCTTTTTTTTAATTTATTTTCGTTAAATTGCTTTTCTAATGATTAATTATGTCCTGCTCTATCTAATTATTGGGTTTCAATAAAATGGCGACGCAAAACATTTGTTTTTGACTTATTTTTAATAAAGTGAACATATCTTGCGTTGTTATTATTACTAGTTAAGAAGTTAATTTCAAATAAGATTACAAATGAGTCACACGATAAACTTAACTTCTATTCATAAAAACCTACAATGTGAGCATTACATACCGAGAAATATTACAGACAATAATTGTTAACTTTAAAAAGTACACAAGTATTTTAATTGGTAAACTTCATAACTACAATTTTGTTATACCACAGAGAACTATACAACACACTATTTCTTTAATACACACTCTCTCTCTCTTTTTCACTAAATATTTCTTTGGTGAACAACTTTTACTGCAGCAAACCTGTCAGAACAAACAAAAAATCTGCTGTCCCATACATTTGAGTCGAGTAGGCGCTGCAGTTTAATAATTAGCATGAAAAGCAGTTTTTTATTGTTCTGACCGGTTTGTTCCCATAGTAAAAGTGATTGAGTTTGATGAGTAGAGTATGTGGTTTAAAGGCTTTGACTATTTATATGTGGACTGGTTACGCGTCTAATTCTACTAACAAACATTTCTGTCACTTTTTGTGGGGGGCGAGGTAACATGAAATCCGCAACTTTGGATTTTATTCCCCATAATTTTAGATTCTAAATTTGAATGTTAAAATCATGAAAAGTAGTCTCGTGTGAACGCCAAACGTTCTAAGTTCGAAGTTATTGTTTCGCAATTATAGGCCGTCTCGTTTAGTGATAAGGTGTAAAATTGAATGTAAATGCACAAGATCAATTGTGCTTATACCGTGGCAGAGGGGAAATGCTACCGCAAGGCTAGTCCTTATAATAATTAGTCAAAGTTTAAAGGTTAATTATACTTTTCCTTACACCCTGCATACTACCGTCAGGTTATACATAGGTAGGTACATGACAGCTGAATCGATATTTCTTTTGTCAGCTCGAACTTATTAGCTATTCAAACTTGTAATATGCCATCAGCTGTTGGACTTCAGAAGAAAATACAAAATGTTAAAAGCGTAAAAGTTATAACTAACTGCATCTTTTTTATTAAACAAAATTATTAATATTGAATCAATTATACTCCATTTCAAATAGCAACGAAATTTTAAGGGTATATTACCGTTGGCGTGCTCCATACAAACGAAGTATGGTTATATTTTCAATACTAACCAATTGAAGGCAATGCATTTTTTCAGAAAAAATCTAGAAACTAATCTCTATGCTTGTATGTTGTCAGATTTTCGTTAAAATGTATAGTTTTAAAGTTCCAGTGACTCAAAGGTTTCCATACAAATCTTAAATTAATCCTAGCGTTGAAAGTGTATGTTTTAGGGAAAATCGGATAACATACAAGCAGAGAAATTTGTTTCTAGATTGTTTCTGCAATATCACTGACTTTAATTGCTTAGTATTGAAAATATAATGTAACCAGACTTCTTTTGTATGCAACGTGCATTAGCGCGTTCGGAATAAGCTTCTCTTAAGGCTATTACTCTCACCTATTCTTAAAACAGCTTTAGTAACGTCCAAGATATTTCGGATAGTATATCTTTCTGATAAATAAATTATATTTACGAATCATAATCGGCCAGAAAGCTACATATGAATCGTAAAATGATTTCGTCCTTATTTGGAATAAAGGATAGTTCTTAATCATTTTAAGATGGTGACTATTTTTATTAGAATATTTTTGTTATATTTAAGACGCAATTCAAATTATGAACCATTTATTTCCATAGCAACGTCGTAACTTTACATATAACGCAGTTGCATTTACTGCGTAGAAACTCGGTCGTTCAATAACGAAGGGTTGAATTATTATGAACCCTGTTGCATTTACCGAGAACGTGTTATCGGCTGTCTCTGAGTCTACCCTGTGATGTCCCCGTAAATACTGGATGAGTTTCCTAGAAATCGATAACTACGTGAAAATGCCCAGGGATTTGAAGCTTTCATTTCAGTCACTACCAGTTGCATCTTTGTGACAGACTGGTTCTTAAAACTGCATAAATTAACTACGCAATTGCAGTGGCAACCAGTTAACAATTTGAGCTTGAGTCCTCCGACAAAGTGTGCTTATACAACGTGTTAATGAATTAACGCAAAACTAGAAAGAAGTTTGTTTAGAATCGAGAGCAGAATCGAATTATCATGGTTTCAACATAGGTAATTTTTTTTTCAAAATATTAAATAATTTGTTTGTAAAATTTAAAATTTACTGAACTCGATCCCACTGCTCGGGCACTCACCCTACTAACTACCAAATCAAGATTCTTAAAATGTATCCATGAGCATGTTAGCGCTTTCATTCATTGCTGAAATGATAACAAATTATTTTTGCCTCAAAACTTAAAATGCGAATAACTTTATCAAAATTATGAAATTATTCTTCCAATCGAATTATTTTGTTATAAATCAGTTGGGGTCTATGAGGTTTTGCGCTTATTCATTAACACGTTGTATGCCAATTAGGTAGTTATTTATTTACAAGGCATCAGGAAAAAAAGGTGTAAGTGAGTATGATATATTTCATCCAACATAGGAAATTTCCTAAATGTGACTTTATTTAATAATTCGACAATTTCAAAATGTATCGATAAATAAACCTGTAGAGAATGTTAACGATTATAAAACTGTAACGTAAGAAGTGTGTCTGTACATTGAAGATATTTACAAAAAAGATTACGATATGTAGATATTTAGATGTCCCTGACTCCAAAACAACCTTTTTTAGAATTTATACCTGTCTGTTTGTGTTTTTGTGTGTTTGTTTGTGCGAGCATCCCGCGAAAACTACTGAACCTATTTTGATGAAACTTTTTTTTTGATAGCTTATGATCTGACTTAGAATCTGGTATATAATTTGTGCGGACGAAGTCGCGGGTTAACTCTAGTTGTTTTCTAGTTCTGAAGATTTTAACATTGGTTAGAGGATAATGAATAGTTTAATGCATGGTTTATACTGTCAAATAGAATGTATGACAACTAGCTAGTAAGTAAATAAATTGTTCAAAGCATGAGATAATTTTTGCTCTATCTTATCTACTCAAAAAAGCACGAATTTTGTACTGACAGAAACAGAACAGAATGTAACTCTAGTCTGTGATAAAACTGTTGACGTTACGTCTGACTCTACATTGCCGGCATCTTGCATGCGTTGCATGCATCACGTAAGATCTACGTTGTAGTTTACGCAAAAACATAGGGCCTAGCTTGGACATAGTGTAATAAAACGAATAGTGGTGAAGCTAACAGTTAGTTCGTATATTATTAAGCTATCATTATTATTATAACAAAAATACGAAGCTATAGTTCGAATCACGTAAAAAGATGCCTATGGTCAAATTGTGCAGCAGAGATTTTGTACAACAAACATTTCTTTTATCTTATTAATAATCAGAGTTCGGATAACTGGATGCATATTATTTACTTAAAGTTGGCTATTATGGAATGCACTTTTTCCTACCGAAAAAAATTATTCCCGAGCCTTCATACTTAGTAAGTATCATTTTATATCACTTACGACCCATGTAAAAGAACAGGTAGTACGGAACACTACTTGCCCGAGTCCCGACTCGCACTTGGTCGGTTTTGTTTAATTATGTGCTAGAACTCTGCTTATTTTCGTGGATTGCGCGTACAATGCCGCAGGCTTATCTATGACTCTTTTTTAAAATTTCGCTCATCCGGGAAAATAACCACACAATTGCAGTCTTTTCCAAAATTTAGTTATTAATTAAAAAAGTAGCGGGGAGCGATTGGATGAGGAAGGCCGACGACAGAGTTTTGTGGCGCGCCTTGGGAGAGGCCTATGTTCAGCAGTGGACGATGATTGGCTGATGATGATGATGAATTAAAGGCACAATAATTAGGTGGATATTTTTATCTGAAGGACTTTATTGCCAGTAGTTTTCGCTAGATGGCAGTGTTATTATTTCGTTGACGAAAAATTGGGCCCATCTTGGAGGGTGAACCTTTAAACCCTTCTCCTGTAAAATTTGCAATAATGTAATTGTGCGGTTATTCCACCGGATGAGCGATTTAAGAAATGTTGTTTTAGTTGTTTAAGATTGCATTGGTGTCCTTTTTTAGCTAAAATTTTTCCATTATACCTACTTATTGCATAAACTGTACAAACATATCCATCTCCAATGACAAGACACAGTTCATTGACACTACAACCTCATTGGAAATACATTCTTCAATTATTATGGCTCTAAAGACCTTCGAGACTTAACGGCAACAAAGCATCCGTATGTTAAAGATGCAAGGTTCAAAATGCAACGGAATATTGTTATTCTAGAACATCCTTTCTACACGTGAACATTGTTGTCTTTTAAAACAAAATACGATACAAATTACGTTGGAAGAAAGTTTTTTAATATCCTACCAAATAGCTTTTGGTACTGCATATTTTGTGGAGAGCTGAAGGATACTCAATCATTGCGCGTTCGCAAATTTGAACGGATGACGATCCATGTATCAATATAGGGCCCTTCTTAATATGCTGACACTTTTTTAAGGGGATGATCAGACCGTGAAACTAAACAACTTTCTCTATGGGACCAACATCGAAATCTGGCTCGGCTCGAGTAAGTGTGCACTTTTGAATGGGACAGCTGATTTTTTTTTCGCGATTTCGATATTGGTCCCATAGAGAAAGTGGTTCAGTTTGATGATCTTAACATCCTCTTCAAAAACTGTCAGCATATTAAGTAGGACCCTGAATGAATTTCTAACTTATGTACATAACACTTACTGCTCTCAAACGGTGAAGGAAAACATCGTGAGGAAACCTGCATATGCTGAAACAGTAGGTTACACACCGAGGGCAGGAAAGTAAGAAACGTCTCAGATCACATGTGATCTGAGGCTTTCTTATTTACTGTCCAAGCTGTGTATACTATTTTTCTCCTCGACGGAGGCGGAAAGCGGTGACTTCGTTTATCGCAGCGGGATGAAAGTTGACGCTTTCCGCCCGGAGGGGATAAAAACATATTCTGATGCGTATGTGAAGTCTACCAATTCGCATTGGGCACACGTGGTAGACTAACGCCCATACCCGCCCCTGAGGGTAGGCCTGTGCCCTGCAGTGGGACGTATGCAGGGTGTAAGGAAAATAATAATTAACCTTTTAACCACATACTCTACCCAACTGAACAACTTTTACTATGGGAGCAAACTTGTCAGCACCTACTCGACTAAAATGTATAAGACAGCAGATTTTTTTTGTTCCTCCAGTTTTGCTCCCATAGTAATAGTTGTTCAGTTTAATGGGTAGAGTATGTGGTATAATTTTCCTTACACCCTGTATAGGCTGATGATGATGATTGCACATTTTTAAATAATATGTGCAAGAGATTTATTATTAAATATCGCATGCTGTGAAATAGCTACCTGCTGAACAGAGATAAGCTTATTGTAAAAACAATTTGATTTTTAAAATCTTTAAAACATGGTTTTAACTTACGACTTGCATCGAATAACCAAAACACTATTGTTAAATATGTATAAAACGGTCACCATGAAAGGGATGACGTCAGCTGATTTAAAAGGTCGAATAAATGCTGCGTAGGCGCACGCTATCCGTTGATTTGCGTGCAACGATGCATCCAAACGAGTCTCTAAAAATAGATTTGGTGTGGAAACAACATTTTATTTCGATTGATATTTACAAAGAGTAGGCAAGTGACTGAATATTTTGATTACTTACACAGACATATAGTTTTATTTTCTTCTTTATTTTTTATCCAAATTATAATCCCATTATTCTACTAATGCTTTACAAAACATACTTTTTAAAGTCAACGCAGACGAAGTCGCGGGCAAATGCTATTAATAAATAATAAAAAAAATACAACGCCAAAAACTGTTGTTGGCAGTAGTTTTTGTTCGGCTACTACATAATTAATTTGCATTATGTTAGTTACACACATTTGTATTTTAAAAGTATAGAATGGAAACTTTAATGCATTTCAATTTTAAACAAGGAAACCTGCTTTGTTTTTAAATTTTACAATTTTGTAGTCATTTTACATAATTACAGGTGATGCACAATGACGGCTGCAACTGCCACTTAAAAGTAAATATTCCTCGATATTTGGTATTTGTTTAAAGACTACTATTATAATTATTTTGTAGTGTTGATTATAACCAAATCTACACTATTTGTAAATCTTAAAATATTTACAAAAAAAAAAATGACGGTATTTCTGCCCTTGGTGTCCCTGACTCTAAAACAAAAACTTTGGATTTTTTGTCCATCACGCAACAACTGGTAAATTTAAAACTGGTATATATTTTATATATGTACGGGAGCCGGTGCGGATGAAGTAGCGGTAAAAATCGACTAGTAATATAATTGTGTTTTATTATTTGCAGGAGTCCCTAGGCGGCGGTGTGTACGGGTCGGCGGGCGCGTCTGCGGAGGGAGGGGAGAGGCGCGAGGGGGGCAAGCGGGGGCGCAGGCCCGGCCGCAAGGCGCAGCTCGACAAGCAGGACATGAAGGCCAAACTGGGTACGTTATCATCGCCAGCTTTCATCCGTGTCACTGCTGGGCATAATGTCTACTGGCTACAGAGGAGTATACGGGTCTGCGGAGGGGGAGGAGAGGCGCGAGGGGGGCAAGCAGGGGCGCAGGCCCGGCCGCAAGGCGCAGCTCGACAAGCAGGACATGAAGGCCAAACTGGGTACGTTATCATCGCCAGCTTACATCCGTGTCACTGCTGGGCATAATGTCTACTGGCTACAGAGGAGTGTACGGGTCTGCGGAGGGGGAGGAGAGGCGCGAGGGGGGCAAGGGGGGGGGGGCAGCTCGACAAACAGGACATGAAGGCCAAACTGGGTATTTTATCATCGTCAGTCTACATCCGTGTCACTACTGGGTTATCTTACTAATGATGCACTTCCGATATTCCCGAGATGCTCGTTGACGTAGTAGAGCCATGGTATTGGAAACAATCACCGAAGTTAAGCAACATCAGGTTAGGTTAGTCTTTGGATGGATGACCGTTTTAGTGGTATTTCATCTCCATCACCTCAGATAAAACCATTAGGTGGCAGTGTACTTATTCGTTAAGCCTGATGATAGAGCCTATTAAGGCGGTTTGAAAACTTTGAACAGATACTTGCCTATACCAATCCGCATAGGGCCCACGAGATGGAATATGGCCTTCGTCCCACTCTTGTTAGTTTGGCTTCGTTTCCGAACAAGGGTCAATGGAATGTGGGGCGCCGACAGCTCTGTTGGAGTGGAGCATGCCCCGGATAGGCAGGTCGTGGGTTCGAATCCAGCTCGCCGCCCGACTTTTTGCCCGACCGCACAAATCTGATAATGACGCCCACAGACTACATTGTTATGATCCCAAACCTAAGCTACTAGGTTTTTATTATGGAAACCAACAACATCTTCACAAACATGTAACATCCATGATCGACCCGGTACTCGAAACCAGGACCTTTGGTTTAGCAGTCCGGTGTGATCAAACTAACCATCAAACTAATTTTGTCGTTAAAGCATGGAAAACCTTTGAATTTTGCAGAGCGGAGTAGGCAGTCGGCGCGAGAGTGCCGCGCCCGCAAAAAGCTTCGCTACCAATATTTGGAAGAGCTGGTAGCAGACAGGGAGCGAGCTGTGCTATCGCTGAGGAAAGAGCTTGAAAAGGTAAGGTTTCTCGATGGTCATAAATTCTCGAAAAAAGTTTCCGACACTAACCTGCACAAACTTAAGTACGTGAAGTGACATAAACCAACTACGAACAGACGAAATGCTGAAATTATTTTTCATTTTGCTTGCGTAGTTGTTACTCCGCACGGCATTATACTGAATGATTTATTTTACCGTTACAAATGGGGTGGTTCAGACCAACAAAATGAACAAATTTTACTATGGAAGCAAATGTGAATTCGTAACAAAAATTTGCTGTCTCGTACATCTGAGTCGAGTAGGCATATAGTTTAATAATAGTTTGAATGCATTTAAAACTCCGGTAAATATCGAATACTCCGCGCGGGTGTGACGTCACGTTCCAACATTTCATTTTCATTCGTGCGCTTCCATAATGGGTCAATCAATGATTACGCCAGTTCTTTTAAAATTTCAAACATAAATACCAAATAATCATGCGCTGTGTCAAAATATACAAATATAACCACCAAAATAACTGCGTGTGACCTCTCGTTCCAACACTTCCTGGGCGGCCGAATCTCCCGTCGCGAATCTATTTTTCTAAGTTCAATATATCGGAAACTACTTGGCGTATCTAAATAATTTTTTCATAGATATTTTTAATTGGGAATACCTACGGTGAGCTGAAAATCAAAATGTGTGAACATTCTCCCTCGGGTATCGTGACTTGTGAGAACCACCCTTTCTAAAACCTGAAATTCGAATAGGGTTCAAATTCTTATAATATAGTTTCTCATCAAGTTAACGACGCTTAATTTACTACTTTTCTCATTCTAGTATTACAAATGGAACCTTGAGCTAGACCAGGGCCGCATGCCCGAAGGTCTAGACACGACCCTTCAAGAGTTAGGAGTCATCAAGCAGGAGGAAATTAAATTCTAAACTTATCTTTCTTTTCTTTACTAAGTCCGACACTGGAATCATCATGGAAAAAATATTGTAACCAGAAGTTGCTATTTTTAAATAACGTTATTTCGGCAATGGTTTAAAAGATTATATAAAAAATATCACGTTTTGTTTTCTATAAAAAAGATATATATATATATTTTTATAAACATATAGCTATATCCCATTCCAGTAGAACTTTCCTAATAATTCCATCTAAAATATTTAAAATTGCAAAACACATTTTCCAGATGAAATAATTGACAAGACTAAGAGAAAATATATTTTGACACTATTTGTTTTTGAAGCTATTTATTAAGATAGTCCTATTGGAAATGGGATATAAATGAGTCTATTTTTTGGAATTATAAACCTAAGAACTATTTTCGTATAATAATATTGTTTAATGCCAAGCACTATACCGTGTGAATGTTTTAAAATGTATCTATTTTGCATTTAATGTAATTTTTGTTAGTTGTGATGTCTTCAAATATTATTTTTAAGTAAAATATCGTGTATCGTGCTTTAAAATACGCAAAAGTTAATTCAATTCATATTACGTTTCGTTTAATTTAAAACATCGCTTCTTTCTTTATCGATTGGTGATGAGTTTGTTAGGTGTCAAATAAGAATAATATTGTTAAATGTATTTATAATCTTGTAGTATTCATTGGATTTTAATAACTATTATGCGATAGAACATTGTTTTTCAACCATTTCGACCCAAAAAGAAACAAAATTTATTGTTACGATCCCGAATGCAACATTGGGCTTATTTTGGTTTGTTTTATTCTTTAAATTTATAAAAATGTAATCATCTGTAAAAATACTTTATAGCAAACTAATTTTTAAATCTAGTATAAGCCCACCACACGTTAAATATTTATTTGCATTTTGATTTAATTTCTCGAAAATTATTTTCGTTATCTTACATTCGTTTAATTTTATGATCGCGTACTGCCTCCTCGTTTTCATCCATTTGCAACCAATTTGGTCATCGGGACCGATAACGTTGAAAAACAACCAAACAGAAATGAATAGTTAACCACTATAATGGGAAATATTTTCAAAACGTAAGGATTTTACAACAACAATATTAGTGTAAAATATTTTGACAACCATACTGAAGTACTTTGTAAATAAACTATTACTATTAACTTTTCTTAGATCTAAATTATAAATACCTATTAACCATATCGTAGCTATCGAAGATGGCTTTACTCGTCAACGGAGTGATAAATAATAAAAATATAGAGTTTCATAGGTTAGCTTGATGCAATTTGAATGTGTTGTTGTGTTTTAATTTGCAGTGATTTTGTACCGTGTATAATTTCTAGAGATGGATAAGAATGATGGGTACTTTTATAGGAAACTCAATTCTTCCTACTAATAGGTAGATTCTATTTTATGCTGTTATTTAACTTTCCTGATATTTTATTTTGCTTATCTTGATAAAAATGAAGGATGTGTTTTATTTCGTATACGTACAGATATGGATTCATATCTATATCTGCATGCGGCCAAAATTACTCATCATTCTTTATTTTCGCAGTACAAAATTTTATCTGTTCTAGACATTTTGTATAATTTATAGTCCAGTACTTCATCCACATGGCCTAGGTGCCTGTGCCAATGACATAAAAGATCTAACATACCTATAATTCGCTCCAAATAAAAAGTCCCACCAATATTGGAATTTATTACATTAATTTCTTAGATGGTAAGAGTGAATTGTTATCATGCCCCATATAAATTAAAAGTGCTTGTAATACAAACGTAAAATGATATGAAATACTGCTAGAATAAACTGTAAGCTGAGTGCTATTTACGCGAAAATTTAAACCTCGGGTCTAAAAGTAATAAATTAAATTTTATTTAGATTTTCATAATTTTCAATTTTGATTAACGTTCCTTTAAACACTTTAACTTAATTTACAGTTCGCTGTTCTTTATAGTAACGACATCAAAACCGTTTGACCATCTTTATTATACAGGCTAAAAAAATAGCAGTCAATAAGTACGAGTCGATATCTAAAAACGTAGAAATGCCAATTTTAATGTTTCAGATTTTTTCATTGGCATCTTTGTAACTTTTATGGACCGTGATACTAACCTAACACCCTTAAGAGCTTTTAGGGGGGCTTTCTATGTGGATTGAAATATAGCGGTACCACAGCTTCACTTTACAAACTTGATTGGTTTTTGCTATCAAAAATATATGGTATTCTATCAAATATACGTTATACCATACTGACTGCCAATTTTTATTCCAATAACGTGTAAAAATGTACCGTCACGTACCGTACTACGATTTCTACGAATGTCATCTGTATTGGAGTCACTTAACTCTTATATCGTATCTAAATATAGGATATCATTTTCATCAATGCTTTTAATCGCAAAAGCGAGTCAAGTATGAAGCCTCTTATGACACGTCCGCGATTGGGCTACTTTGGATGAATTACTGAAAACTATCATTAAATTTCATAATTTTGAAATCTACATCCATTTTAATTCAAGTTTTAGTTGGTAAATAACGTTGAAAATTATAGCCGTAGAATATTACTTAGTCTTTTTTGTTGTTGACAGTTACTTTAGGTTCTTTTATAAAGTTTATTAATAAATTGTAAATTGTTTAAGAAAAGGTTGGCCAAATACGATGTAGGGTTGATTATAACCATTGTAGGTAGATTTTAAGTAATTATCAGATTTTTTTGCATATGTAACAATGAAGGAAGTTCCAGAAGCTAAACCATTCAAATTGGTAGATGATATCAATAAAATACAATTAGGTTAGATTAAATATATGATTTGCTAATTACTTCCTGCGTTCAATTATTAGTTTCATAGGTTTTTTTTACTAATTTCAATGTGGCTAAATAGTCAAATTAATTACTTTTGCTTGTTATAGTTATTTAGATTTTCATTATTAACGAATTTGTTGATATTTTGAAATATCTTTGTCGGCAATCCGCCTTTGCTTATTTTAAAGATTGAATAAAATTCAATAGTTTTGTTCGTTTTTATTTTGTAAGAAAAAAAGATTGGGTTATTAAAATGTTTAAGTTTCAAAATTTTTGAGAATAATAAAATTATCATGTAGATATAGTATAATAATTATAATATTGATTTTACACTATCCGTTAACATAAGACGTAATAAGATTACCTGTTTTTTTAACATTAAGAAAAAAAATTGAATTATTACAGTATAAGTTAATTAGGGATTACTAGAAACTCTAGAAAGTAAAAACTTTGTGGGGGATTAATGTTTTTTTTTATGTAACTCAAAATAATGCATTAATCTGTACACTGTCTTTTTGTTGTATTATTTGATATGAAACAATACAATTTAAAGTAGTAACCAATGTTATCTGTAAATGAAAAATAATACAAAATACTTTTATTACGACGTTTTCAGACTTGAATATTAAAAAATAGACTGATCGCTTTTAGATCAAGAAGGAAAATAATACAAAATAAAATGTGCGTCGTGAGATATTCCTAATGGAAAGATATATTTTTTATTGTATCTGTAGGGCGTGTATATTTAGTTCGTATAACAGAAGGTAAAATTCCGTAACACATCATCGAACCTGCTAAAAGTATCAATTAATCAATCAAATATACTTTATTTTACACCGAAACCTAAGGAAAAAAATACAGAGAAAAGATACAATGGGTACAAAATTAGTCCGTCTTATCGCTATGGGTCTATCTAATTGGTTTTTATACTACGAATATAATAAATTATATTATTCGTAGGTTTATTTAATACGTTATTTTATCAGTTAAATATATTTGAAAAGAAATGAAAAGCCTATGAAATTTTCACGGATAACGTTGGTGCCCACTTAATTATAATTCAAAAATACTTCATACAACCTTATGTAAATCCACCTCACATAGGAACTAATAATTATTTTTATTTAGTACTTAAGGAGCACATCCGGGTGAAAAAGTAGATAAGTTAAATAATATTTATTAGTGTACTTATATGTAGATAGTTTTATATATGTAGAGTTTACTATTTGATGGTTTATTAAGAAAACGAGTTATCTGCAGGTTTTACTCAAATAGAATCACATAGACAATAAATATTTTTAACCTTGATCGTTACAGTAACCACTTGACTTTTCATACAGTTTTGAAGATCTGGCTATCGCAGTTAAACTCTTGATAATTTTACTCAAATTGAATGTAAACAGAAAAGAAAAATCATCCCGTTTCAAAAGTAGTAGAGACGTAAAGTTATTTAATTCTAACAAATGAATTATCAAACATACTGGTGAGTACTGGAAACTATGTACACACGGCGACAGATCAACCTATTGTACCCACAGTTGAGCAGTGTCCATGAACGTAGAGTTCAACTATGGGTACGTTGATCTCGAGAGTCCTTTAACAAAAATATGTTGTAATAGTTCTTTCTAATCCTATTTAGAATATATTTCTTACGGAATATCTTATATTTGTATATCTATTAACAGATGAAAATTTACTCATATTTCTATCAACACAGGGTCCTTCCATCCGACCAGTCCGACCATCAAACTGAACAAATTTCTTTTTGGGACCAACATCGAAATCGCTAAAAACAAATAGCTCATTTGACATTTGACTCGAGTAGGCTTGCAGTTTTGTAAGGAACAATTTTGTATGGATTTTTTTTCGCGATTTCGATATTGATGCCATAGAGAAAGTTGTTCAGTTTGACGGTCTGATCATCACCTTAAAAAAGTGTCAGAATATTAAAAAGGACCCTGTATAAACACATAAAATTGTCGCTATGACGATCTTGCCTCACCACATTCCGAATAAAAAACAGTGTGCTAAAAACTTCATCTAATTCTTCAATAACACCTGAGAAGATGTTAATTTAACTTATCCGCAGTGTTTTTTGTTCAGAAGGGGATTTAAATGGCGTAAAGGCGATTAAATAATGTGCCATCTCATCTATCTATTTATATAAATATATGCCCATAATGTAGTCATAGTTATGTGATTAAAAACATTTATACACTTCCTTTTTTTCTTTAGCTGCACCACAGAATGGCTCAGGCCTGAAATGTCAGTTTTCCTAAAATGTATTTATCCCAAAATTTCTGCTTTTCCAAAATGTCTGCACGTCTTTTGCATGATATCAGCTTCTCATAATGTCTGTCTCCAAGAATGATCGTTTTCATATAATGTTCGCGTTTCAGAAAGTGCATATTCCCAAAATGTCTGCAACCTCAAAATATCCGCTTTCTTACTATTTTGGCAAAGAGTAAGTATACAAGCAATTAAGCCGTTTACATTTAGAACATTGATTTGAAAATAAAACAGACATTATGGGAAAACAAACATAATAAGAAGACAGCCGGGAACAACGGAAAAGCAAAACTATGACAATGCTAATATTATAGGAATGTAAACAATATGAATAGACGCCTTTCTGAGATAGTACACATTTTAAATAGCAGACATTTTGAGATAGATGACAAAATAGAAGTGCTAACATTGTACATTTTAGGAAAACAGAAATATATCAGGCCTGAGCTCACAGAATAAATACTAGAATAGCTGCACTATCTATTACTGTGTTTTATATAGATTATATTTCATTTTAGGTAATACTTCCTAATAATAATAATAAATTTAACTAATTAAAGATTCCACATCATGTGTGATGGTATTCGATCAAATCCCAGTGATAGTTAAGGAAGAAACCACGTTCGAGGCAAATATGTCAAAAGTACTTTATTTTCTGATTTGCTAATCACGTCAGAAATCTGGTGCGCAGAAAAAACAAGTTCCCGTTCTTTTCATAGTTTTAATCCAACGCCGCTCTTATGGCCTTTTAAAACTAAACAGTGACGTACAGTCGCCATCAGATATATCATAGCAAACAAGGTGGTCAAAAATTTCTAAGCCGTTCTAATTTTTAATAATTTCTTTACATATAACCAATTAAAAATATCTGAACGTATAGAGAACATCAAATTTATTTACACAGCCAGGGTGATCATTAACATCTGAGCAGTTTAGGAAAAAAGACCTTACTCCGTTGTTTTACATTTCAATTTTAAATAGCATAGTAAAGAAATAATTGAAAATAATTTGTTCCGATATTTATGACAAAATTCACGTTTAGATATAATTGGTAATATTTACTGTAAAGAATTTGTTGAAAATTAGCACTGTTCCGAAATATTTGAACACCTTGTATGCTATGAAATATCTGGTGGTGACTGTACATAAAATCCATCTTACTTTAAAACTTTTATTGAAAAATAAAATTTTTTGATAAATTGCATAAATAACTTTTGACAATTTACTATTCCAATATGGTTCAAGTGGTGTAAATAATCTTAAACTTAAATGTAAAACTAACAATTAGGTATTAACATTGTTAAGGAATTTTTGATGATTAGCGTTATGTACACACCTACCTATAGCATTATCAATTTACTTAATAATTTGCACCATGACGATTATTCAATACGAATAACAAATATTCAGACAAAGGAACATAAATATTTTTACAAATTTAAAAGTAATTTAAAACCATTCCGATCATAGAGCAGGGATCTTAACCGGTTTTGAAATACCGGTTAATATAGTTCATAAAACCGTTATAATTGTGTTCATTCATTAACCGGTTAATCCAGTAACCGGTTTTTAAAACAACGAAATAATTTTGGTTACCGGTTAATTCAGAGAACGAAATTATTGAACTCGTGCTAACCGATATTATGATCAGAATTAACCGGTTAAACTCACGCCACCCGTGCGCCGGTCGCTGCGCTGTTGCCAGATTGCCGCCAATCTGGCAACGCTGCGCGCGCTGTGCATTCGTTTCGGTGATATGTAGCCCAGTCATTAATTACGGTTTGAGTCGGCATGAATTAAGAATTGTTTTTTTTGGGTGTATCATTTGAGAACCAAATTGGGCCTAGAAATATATCAAAATTTTAAAACACTCACGTCAGCCCACCCCACCCCAAATTTAAAATTATGCATTTATCTCTTCCAAAAATACCTTACGGTAAAAATTTTTTTTCACTTGTTTAATCCTTTACCTTTACAGCCTTCAAACACGGAGTAAATTTTATTGTCTACTTAGAAACCTTTGAAAAATACATTTGTATTTTTTAATGAATAACTCATTTTTAAAATTTCGATGGCTATTTTATTGCTCAAAAGTCAATTATATTGTTGAATCTATTAAAAATGAGTCATTGGTATTAAAACTACTAGGTAAAAAACCTTCTGGGGGGTACAATTTGGATTTCTATGTTGCGTAGTGAATTTATTTTAAACATGTTTTCAGATAGTCTTTTTGTCACTAAATGGTACCGACTACAGTTTCTACATCATCTACATCTGGGGTTTTCTGCGATCTCTTGCGACGAATCCGATGTCAGATTTGAGAAAAGTGACCGCCATCTTGAACTTTTTTGTTTCTCAACCGATTGCTTTCAAAATCGATACCTGAGGGGCCGCGTGGGCTCCAACCACGGATCCGATGTCAGATTTGAGAAAAGTGGCCGCCATCTTGAACTTTTGTTTCTCAACCGATTGCTTCCAAAATCGATATCTGAGGATCCGCGTGGACTCTAAACACGGATCCGATGTCAGATTTGAGAAAAGTGGCCGCCATTTTCAACTTTTTTGTTTCTCAACCGATTGCTTCCAAAATCTATATCTAGGAGTTTCTGCGATCTCTTACGACGAATCTGACGTCAGATTTCGGAAAGGTGGCTGCCATCTTGATTTTTTTGTTTTCCACCCGATTGCGTCCAAAATCGATATCTGGGGGTTTCTGCGATCTCTTACGACGAATCTAACGTCAGATTTCCGAAAAGTGGCTGCCATCTTGAACTTTTTTGTTTTTGAATTGATTGCTTCGAAAATTGATATATGAGGGTCCGCGTGGACTCCTAACATGGATCCGATGTCAGATTTGAAAAAAGTGGCCGCCATCTTGAACTTTTTTGTTTCTCAACCGATTGCTTCCAAAATCGATATCTGAGGATCCGCGTGGACTCCAAACACGGATCCGATGTCAGATTTGAGAAAAGTGGCCGCCATCTTGAACTTTTTTGTTTCTCAACCGATTGCTTCCAAAATCGATATCTGAGGATCCGCGTGGACTCCAAACACGGATCCGATGTCAGATTTGAGAAAAGTGGCGTCCATCTTGAACTTTTTTGTTTCTCAACCGATTGCTTCCAAAATCGATATCTGAGGATCCGCGAGGACTCCAAACACGGATCCGATGTCAGATTTGAGAAAAGTGGCCACCATCTTCAACTTTTTTGTTTCTCAACCGATTGCTTCCAAAATCGATATCTGGGAGTTTCTGCGATCTCTTACGACGAATCTGACGTCAGATTTCGGAAAAGTGGGTGCCATCTTGATTTTTTTTTGTTTTCCACCCGATTGCGTCCAAAATCGATATCTGGGGGTTTCTGCGATCTCTTACGACGAATCTAACGTCAGATTTCCGAAAAGTGGCTGCCATCTTGAACTTTTTTGTTTTTGAATTGATTGCTTCGAAAATTGATTTATGAGGATCCGCGTGGACTCCAAACACGGATCCGATGTCAGATTTGAGAAAAGTGGCCGCCATCTTGAACTTTTTTGTTTCTCAACCGATTGCTTCCAAAATCGATATCTGAGGATCCGCGTGGACTCCAAACACGGATCCGATGCCAGATTTGAGAAAAGTAACCGCCATCTTGAACTTTTTTGTTTCTCAACCGATTGCTTCCAAAATCGATATCTGAGGATCTGCGTGGACTCCAAACACGGATCCGATGTCAGATTTGAGAACAGTGGCCGCCATCCTGAACTTGTTTGTTCTTCAACCGATTGCTTCCAAAATCGATATCTGAGGGTCCTCGTGGATTTCAAACACGGATCCGATGTCAGATTTGAGAAAAGTGGCCGCCATCTTGAACTTTTTTGTTTCTCAACCGATTGCTTCCAAAATCGACATCTGAGAGTCCGCGTAGACTCCAAACACGGATCCGATGTCAGATTTGAGAAAAGTCGCCGCCATCTTGAACTTTTTTGTTTCTCAACCGATTGCTTCCAAAATCGATATCTGAGGATCCGCGTGGACTCCAAACACGGATCCGATATCAGATTTGAGAAAAGTGGCCGCCATCTTGAACTTTTTGGTTTTTCAACGGATTGCTTTCAAAATCTATGTCTGAGAGTCCGCGTGGACTCCATACACGGATCCGACGTCAGATTTGAGAAAAGTGGCCGCCATCTTGAACTTTTTTGTTTCTCAACCGATTGCTTCCAAAATCGATATCTGAGGATCCGCGTGGACTCCAAACACGGATCCGATGTCAGATTTGAGAAAAGTAGCCGCCATCTTGAACTTTTTTGTTTTTCAACCGATTGCTTTCAAAATCTATATCTGAGGGTCCGCGTGGGCTCCAAACACGGATCTGATGTCAGATATGAGAAAAGTGACGGACATCTTGAACTTATTTGTTTTTTAAATTGATTGCTTCCAAAATCAATATCTGAGGGTCCGCGTGGACTCCAAACACGGATCCGATGTCAGATTTGAGAAAAGTGGCTGCCATCTTGAACTTTTTGTCTTTCAACCGATTGCTTTCAAAATCTATATCTGAGGGTCCGCGTGGACTCCAAGCACGGATCTGATGTCAGATTTGAGAAAAGTGGCGGACATCTTGAACTTTTTTGTTTCTCAAATCGATTGCTTCAATAAATCAATATCTGAGGGTCCGCGTGGACTCCAAACACGGATCCAATATCCGATTTAAGAGTGGCCGCTATATCGAACTTTTTTGTTTTTGAAGCGATTGCTTCGAAAATCTGATGATCTGAGGGTCCACGTGAACTTCAAACACGAATCCGATGTAAGATTAGAGAAAAGTGGCGCACATCTTGAACTTCTTACCCAACTGCGACAGAAGGAGAGTTATTTAATTCTCAACCGATTAGGCTAGGTTTAGGTTAGGTTATGTACTGGGCTATAACAGTTGTATAAAATGGCGAATTAAACATTTACATCAATACTGTTAATAGGAAAGTTTTGCTGTATAAGGCGAAGATGTACCGTCAAGACGCTTCTATACTACAAGCTGTTACCGCTGACACTTTAGTACAACATTTAGCCAACTTTTTTTAGATTCAAATTTAACATTATAGATTTTGGAAGCAATTGGTTGAGAAACATAGAAGTTCAAGATGGCGACCACTTTTCTCAAATCTGATATCGGATCCGTGTTTGGAGTCCACGCGGATCCTCAGATATCGATTTTGGAAGTAATCGGTTGAGAAACAAAAAAGTTCAAGATGGCGGCCACTTTTCTCAAATCTGACATCGGATCCGTGTTTGGAGTCCACGCGGATCTTCAGATATCGATTTTAGAAGCAATCGGTTGAGAAACAAAAAAGTTCAAGATGGCAGCCACTTTTCGGAAATCTGACGTTAGATTCGTCGTAAGAGATCGCAGAAGCGCCCAGATATCGATTTTGGACGCAATCGGTTGAAAAACAAAACAGTTCAAGATGGCGGCCACTTTTCCGAAATCTGACGTCAGATTCGTCGTAAGAGATCACAGAAACTCCCAGATATCGATTTTGGAAGCAATCGGTTGAGAAACAAAAAAGTTCAAGATGGCGGCCACTTTACTTAAATCTGACATCGGATCCGTGTTTGGAGTCCACGCGGATCCTCAGATATCGATTTTGGAAGCAATCCGTTGAAAAACAAAAAAGTTCAAGATGGCGGCTACTTTTCTCAAATCTGACATCGGATCCGTATTTGGAGTCCACACGGATCCTCAGATATCGATTTTGGAAGCAATCGGTTGAAAAACCAAACAGTTCAAGATGGCGGCCACTTTTCCGAAATCTGACGTCAGATTCGTCGTAAGAGATCACGGAAACTCCCAGATATCGATTTTGGAAGCAATTGGTTGAGAAACAAAAAAGTTCAAGATGGCGGCCACTTTACTCAAATCTGACATCGGATCCGTGTTTGGAGTCCACGCGGATCATCAGATATCGATTTTGGAAGCAATCCGTTGAAAAACAAAAAAGTTCAAGATGGCGGCTACTTTTCTGAAATCTGACATCGGATCCGTATTTGGAGTCCACACGGATCCTCAGATATCGATTTTGGAAGCAATCGGTTGAGAAACAAAAAAGTTCAAGATGGCGGTCACTTTTCTCAAATCTGACATCGGATCCGTATTTGGAGTCCACACGGATCCTCAGATATCGATTTTGGAACAAACCGGTTGAGAAACAAAAAAGTTCAAGATGGCGGTCACTTTTCTCAAATCTGACATCGGATCCGTGTTTGAAATCCACGCGGACCCTCAGATATCGATTTTGGACGCAATCGGGTGAAAAACAAAAAAGTTCAAAATGGCGGCCACTTTTCCAAAATCTGACGTCAGATTCGTCGTAAGAGATCGCAGAAGCGCCCAGATATCGATTTTGGACGCAATCGGTTGAAAAACAAAACAGTTCAAGATGGCGGCCACTTTTCCGAAATCTGACGTTAGATTCGTCGTAAGAGATCACAGAAACTCCCAGATATCGATTTTGGAAGCAATCGGTTGAGAAACAAAAAAGTTCAAGATGGCGGTCCCTTTTCTCAAATCTGACATCGGATCCGTGTTTGAAATCCACGCGGACCCTCAGATATCGATTTTGGACGCAATCGGGTGAAAAACAAAAAAGTTCAAAATGGCGGCCACTTTTCCAAAATCTGACGTCAGATTCGTCGTAGGAGATCACAGAAACCCCCAGACATCGATTTTGGACGCAATCGGTTGAAAAACAAAAAAGTTCAAAATGGCGGCCATTTTTCCGAAATCTGAACTAATCTGTCATTCGTCGTAGGAGATCGCAGAAACCCTCAGATATCGATTTTGGACGGAATCGGTAGAAAAGCAAACAAGTGCAAGATGGCGTCTACGTTTCTTAATTCCCTCATCGGTTTCTTGTTTAAAGTTCATTTGGACCTTCAAATATCGATTTTGGAAGCAATCGGTTGGGAAACTAAAAGTTAATTATGGCGGTCCCGACCAAATACCTACAAACCTAGCAGCACCCGCCACCCACTCCACAACCCACCACCAAAACCCGCCACCCATCACCAGCCACCCAACATCCACCACCACCGCCACTTACCAAACACTCACCAAATAACCACCAAACCAAAACACCCACTAACCACTTACCAACAGCCATCCATCCATCCATCCATCCACTACACAGTCAAGATTTGACCCAACCAGTCATCACGACTCCATGCTGGTGCGTGGACTTTAATCGTTAATCAGATTAAGGCTTTGATTACTTGATTAATCAAAACAAAATTAACTTTGGGCCCACACTGCTATGACCTTGTAGTGGCAAGCCGCAGAAAAAGCGAGAGTTCCGTTATGCAGTAACTACAAGAGATGGCGCTCGTTTTTTACTCAAATTAACCGGTTAATTCTGCTCAACGAAATTGAAATTTGTAAAAAACCGGTTTGATAGATTAACCGGTTAAAATACCGGTAACCGAAAACTAAACCGCAATCAATTCAGGTTTGGGGTCAATGACCAAAACCGGTTTCCAAAATTAACCGGTTTCCGATCCCTGTCATAGAGTCTCGGATAGAGAACTTTGTATTTTTGTAATTAGAAATCGTACAAAACCTACTAATGCACTGTATTCTCAGCACCGATTGCGTAGACTAGAGTATTGATATTTTTTTTGTCATTTCAAGAGTTTTAAACATGATCAGATATACATAAAATATAATCTCACTTATTAATAATAATAATCGTATTATAAGACGCGGTACGCGATCCAAGCAGCAGCATTAGTGGTAATTAGTTCGTAAGTATTCGTTCCATAATTAAAATAAATTTAAATAATTTGTAGCACGAATAGACATATAAATACATTTTATTTATATTCTACTGCAGCTGCAGGGCACATTATCGTCATCAAACTAGCATTTCGATGATTTTTAATTAAGTATAATATAATAATATTACTATAAGACTATGCTTAAAGCTACTTAGAATACGATTTCTTTTTATTAATTTAACTTGGAATACTTCGAATCATTATTACCAAAATCCTACCTAATGGGTTTCGCAATAAGATATAAATTTAAAATCTGTAATGTAAATATCTAAAATTTGATCCTTTACTACAACATTACATTAATATTTTTTTCTGAAAATATCAGAAAATACTTACAATACATTAACAAAGCTATGCTTACCTTAAAAACCTAACATTTGTCTGCATAATATAGTTTTGATCAGTTATTTCATCTATTAGTTTTTCGTTAGAATCAATGTGAGAGAATTAAAAAAAAGATTTTTAACAACGTTGTCATGTTACAGAAATAATCTGTACTAATATTTATTAGCAAGAACGAGATAGCAAGCTAAACGCAACCTGCCCCCCTAGACAAAGTGGCATTCTATTGGCGTTGACGCTAGTAGAAAATTACAGAATGTATGGATTTGACATTAGCGATCGAAAAATTTTGGCGATCCCTAATGTCAAATCCATACATTCTGTCATTTTCTACTAGCGTCAACGCCAATAGAATGTCACTATGTCTAGGGGGGCAGTTATTTTTTAGACAAGCTTTACAAACGACTACCATTCTATTCTCTAGTTGTAACAGAGATTTCCAGTTCAAGTATTTATCGATTAGCTTAGAAATAATCAAGCATAATACCTGTTACACTACTTAAATTTATTAATTTACACTAATCAGAGAGTTCTGAAGCATTTAGGCCAAGATTAAGAAAACTCAAATCTAATCAAAAAGAAATTCGATACACAAAAATTTTTACAATTGGTAACTCTAACTTGGGTTAAATCGGGAACTATTATTTAATACATACTAGAACTAACACGGCAAATAAACGTACGCCACATGAGGGTACGATGAGGGCAGGTGGGTGAAAGAGAGTGATAGCTAAGAAAGTGTGGTGATATCGCCACAAAGATCGGGACAGCATTGTGATGTCCATTGATATTTCTAGTACGTAGTACAATAATAATTCAATGGGTTTAATAAGGTCGCACGCCCATGTACCTAAATAAATGTGTTTTCGCGCATATTATTGTAAAAGTCAAACTAAAGCTTTGTAAAAGTAGAAATATTTTATTTTAAAGTTGATTTTAAATAATTCAATACACCTAGTATTAATTTTTACTTATATATTAATTTAACTTATGCACGCAGGAAAATTTATAGTTTTTTTTTGTTAACCGCGTAATTAGAAATAAGAGAAAGTATAATAATGGATAGAGATAACATTATTTAATATAAACAAAATAAGGTATTAATGTTTCGGTGTTCTAATAACTGTTTAAATTATTAATTCCGTGTTGGTCCTTACCTTAAAAATCTTAATTGTCATTAATATTAATATAAAAATTCAAATGTTTAACGGATATTAAGAATATTAAAAACTTATATGTTTATATATGTACAATGTATTGAGAAATGTGTTAACATAAAAAATATAATAAAAGTAACGGATAAATATTATTTATTCGCATGATATAATTTTTTGGGATTGACCGGCAACTGTTTTAAAAGTGGTTATATTATTTTTTATTTTGCTTCGGACCAAATATTTAGGTAGATTTTGTTGTAAAACTGAATAATTATTGCCAAGAGTGGATATTTGTGTAACTAAACAAAAATAAAAATATTTTTGTAAGTCAACTCGACTCAAATTAACATTGTTTCTATACCAGAAAATTTTTGTGGTTGCTATGGGAATATATTGCTTTTTTTTTTCTGATTATATTTTTTTTGGCAACATGAACTTGTCACCAAGCAACATTGCCTTCGTCATCCAAACAATACATCATTCATGCACATGATTATTTTGTTTGTGACTACATGAAATATACGTGTGTACGAATCTACGAAAAAGCATTCGTGAGATGTTAGAACTGTCATTAGCCCAGAGTGAAATTAAATTTCAATAATGGTCCGCTGGAAAAAAATAAAAATGTGCTCGAATCATGCTCGAATATAGAATTTTCTGCATCATTTGCTAACTTTATTAGACTACACTGTAAATGCCTTTTATCTACACTAATATTATAAAGAGGAAAGATTTGTACCTATTTTTGTATGTTTGTATGTTTGTAATGAATAGGCTCAAAAAGTACTGGGCCGATTTAAAAAATTCTTTCACCAATAGAATGCTACATTCTTCCAATTTGACATAGGCTACATATCATTTTGAAAAAAATTAGGGATCCTTGGTAAAATAGACAATTGTCTACCCCGTGCGAAGCCGGGACGGGCTGCTAGTGTTTATATAAAATAGAAATATGAATTTAGTTTTGTATTAGGATAGAATATTACGGCATGGCCTTTTACGATTGATTAATCGTTTTGTTTGATGAATCGAATTTAACAGAGTATTTTAGCACTTGTGTTTTTTAAATCACATTTAATTGTATTTCACTTTCTATTAATCATTAAGGCTGACTTGCATCAAAAAGTGTTTAGGCTATTTTTTCACGTTAATTAAATTGACTTTGATTTGTGGTAGTATCTATCCCAATCTCAAGCATTGTAATTGAGCAAAAATACAGCTGAGACGGATTGCGGAGCCCCGTGGCCGGCTGAAATGTGAACCGCGCGTACATCACATGAAAGACAACAGCTCGCGGCAAAATTTGCTACGTGACTTCGTTTCGTACTAAAGCCTAATTATTTACTTTTTGGTGCAAGCCACCTAAGTATTATCAATACTTATTCCTAGTTTGTAAAATATTGTTAGTTTAAATAAAAACTTTAATTTTTCTAAGATTTTCAGGTTTTTTAAAAAATGTCCTTTGTATTTTATAGTTTGTGCCATGGATGCATTCATTTCATTGTTAAAAGAAATTTGTGTTTTTTTTTGCATTAAACTTGCTACAGCAATATCTGTTTTATTTTAATGAGCTAAGAATCACTATTCCTAGTTAAAGAAATAAGCGAGTAGGCAAGTTACCTACATAAAAAGGGCCAAACCACAGACACAGACTTATAATAATAAGTTACAACGGTACGAACCGACGCGCAGTAGTTATTAAATAATCTGTGCTGACGACGCTTATTTTAGGCAAAAACAATGCATTTGCCGCAACGTTGGCATATTAGATAGTATCTAAAGGTTTAGTCAAGTAATGGAGCATTTGAAGCGGCAGGGTCACTTTTGCAACTCAAATCCAAATCAAATCCGATCAGATCGATATGGGACATAAAAGGTCCTCAATATAGATACCTTGGTAGCGATCGAGCTAAAAAGGCAATGGACTGGAGTGAATGAGCCTCAATATTTCTAATTTTCAAAGTCAAAAGAAAGTTCAAAATTATTTTAAGTATTATGTTTTCGCGCTCCATACAAACGAAGTCTGGTTATATTTTCAATACTAACCAGTTAAAGTCAATGACATTTTGCAGAAACAATCTAGAAACTAATCTCTATGCTTGTATCGTGTCAAATTCTCGTTAAAATGTATAGTTTTAAAGTTACATTGCCTCAAAGATTTCCATACAAATCTTAAAATTAATCCTAGAATTGAAACTGAATATTCTCCTAAAAAGCAAATTAGTATGTGGTTATACGGGGCGTGTATGTTAGGAAGGTAGCATAGGTTTGGTTTAAATCCATGTTTGGTTGGTTTAGGCCACCAGGATCCGCTAGCCCGATCCCCCAGGGGATCCTGGTGAACTACACCACTTCACCAGGATCCTTTATACCTTATACCTAATACCTAAACCTAAACTAAACCTAATACCTATATTTCAAGTTTCAACGCGGTGTCGCCGTCGCTGCTGAATTTGTTGAAGCAGTTTCTGTCCATTCTGAATGGGAAGACGGTCGTGAAATTATTTACGACCTACGTAAAATAATAAATAAGTAAAAAAAAAATTTCTTATCAAAATGAATTCGTATACCTAAGTAGAATTCACTCGCTATTCGTGTATTTGTAGAAAATGTATGTTATGTAACAAACTAAACAATTTTATTTTTATTATAAGGTATTTGAATGTGTGGAATACAAACATTTCTGTGCCGTTTCTCCGACTCTATATTGCCTAAAACAATATTATTTTGTTTTAGGCAATACCGATTGCTCTCAAACGGTGAAGGAAAACATCGTGAGGAAACCTTCATACGCTAAAGAAGAAATTCCAATGCGTATGTGAAGTTTACCAATCCGCATTGGGCACGCGTGGTGGACTAACGAACGAACTCCCTCCTTGAGGGTAGGCCTGCGCCCTGCAGTGGGTCGTTTACACGGTGTAAGGAAAAGTATCATTAAACTTTAAACCACATACTCTACCCATCAAAATGAATCCCATTACTATGGGAGCAAACCTCTGTCAGAGCAAAAAAAATATCAGCTGTCTCATACATTTTAGTCGAGTAGTATTGCACTTTAGTATGGAACAGCAGATTTTTTTTTTGCTCTGACAGGTTTACTCCCATTGATGGGTAGAGTATGTGGTTAAAGGTGAATGATACTTTTTCTTACACCCTCCCGTATGGGATGTGATTATGATGATTATTATTTTCTCGGTCTAGAAATGCGTCTTAGCACCATTTACTTTCTATCAAACATTTCAAAATATTATGCTAACAGTAAGGTAAAGAGTAAGTGAGCAAACACAGCCGCAACTCAGCAGGAGCGAGATGGGATGTGTCGTTTATTCATATGTTCTTGTTTACAAAGTGATGCCAAGTTCATTATTCGTCGGGGTTTTTTCCAAAGACGATATCGATTCTCAGCCAATCTCAGCTCAATCAATCTAACTAGTGTTATATCAGTGGAAGTGCATTTCCACACTTCCCTGTCGCCGGGTACCCGGCTATGAATGTATGGGCCGTGTAAATTGCACAAGTTCGAGTAAAAACTGTCATATTACATTACACTGCCAGTTGCACGTACGTTCATTAAAGTTAATCCTTCATTAAATCTCTTGCCGTCACTTTTTGTCTTGTTAAAAGCTAGCAAGAGATTTAATGGAGGATTAACTTTAATGAATGTACGTGCAATTGACCGTTACTGTACAATAAGAGAGAAGCATAGTGTGACGAGGAGTGAGCCCGTCGCCACTTGAATAAGTAAATAAGAAGAAGAGAATAAGAATAAGAACGCCATAAAATATGTAGGTACTTTAAGAGAAGTTTATTCCGAATGCGTAAATGCGCGTTGCATACAAACGAAGTCTGGTGATATTTTCAATACTAACCAATTAAAGTCAATGAAATTTTGCAGTAACAATCTAGAAACAAAACTCTATGATTGTATCTTGTCCGATTTTTGTTAAAATATACAGTTTCAATGCTAGGATTAATTTAAGATTTGTATGGAAATCTTTTGCGCACTGTAACTTTAAAAATATACATTTTAACGAAAATCACAGAGATTACTAGTTATCTAGATTCTTTCTGAAAAATTTCATTGACTTTAATTGGTTAGTATTGAAAATATCGCCAGACTTCGTTTGTATGAAGCGCGTTCCGAATTATATTCTCTTAAAGTTGGTTTTTCTGTAAAGGAAAACATCGAGATGAAGCCTGCATGCATTGTCCCCACCGTCCATTGTAAATGGGGGTCACTACCCATCACACTGGACAGTTCCGGTAGTACTACTAGTGAAACGTGGATGTTCTGAGTTTTCAGAATATCTCTGCCTACACCCTAGGGGAATATAGTCGTGAACATATCCTATTTAAGGGGCCATAGGTTCAGACGAATATTTTCTATGAGAAACACGATGGCCCAGCCCTCCGAAAAGTGCGTGCGTGTGTCGTATTTTCGATTAAAAAGAATTAACTTCTATAGAGTTTTTTTTGTGATTTCACTAGATAAACTAATGGTGAATATATGAGTAGGTATAAATACCAAAAATTTGAAACTATTTTAAGTTCTTCTAAAACGACAAAAATGTTTAAAAATACATGATAATACGTCATCTCTGTGACGATTTTCTATTGATTGAAGTAATTCCAATGGTCTATTCAATTTTTGATTTCACTAAATAAACTATCCAAGAATACTGAGGCTATGACTTTGGTTTCGGTATATTGTATAAAACTAGTCGAAAAATGAAAAACAAAAGATGCCTCCAAGGTATTTCGTCCTACTATTGCGCCTTAAGAAGTTACCTGCCTACGGTTTGCATCTTGATTGTATAGAAAATGGACCAAAATGATGGTACAAATGTGATTCTGATTACCCAGGCCCGCCCATTTAGTTACAGACAATCTTGCTTACAAGGCGGGTCGATATCAGAAAGAGATTAATCCAGACCAGAATACCGTTTCAGGGCAAAAGAGTCGGACACTTTCGTGCATTTTAATAGGTACTTGTTCATGTGAAAATACTTTAAATTTTAGTTATAAAGGTTAAAGATGGATTGAGATAACATCATTTCTAACTAGTATGCTAAGTTCTTTGGCTTTATTACTGTTAGTTTATAAAATTCAGAGGGTTATCTATCTACCTACACAAGGAAGAGCTATATAGGTAGGTACACAAGGCGACACATCAAGCTACGCAAAACCAAAATAAGCTAGCCGCGCGTAGGTAGAGCAATGTATAACGTCGCGCGGCCTGCTTTTATTGATTTTGCGTAGCTTGATGTGTCGCCGTGTGTGATGTATTGAATCAAAATCAAGATATATTTACTTACTCGTACCTACCTAGTAACGAATCTAAAAATATGATTAGTAGATGTAAAAGCAATGGGAGGCGGAATGGTCTTTATAACAGGTAACTCATTTCCTTTTGCTTTCGAACGTAAAATATACTTAGCTTGAAATACACCATCCTTCCCTCTGTCAAAAAAACTGATTAAGATGTAAATGAGGGAACCGCCTGTAAGGTGAAATCTGAGCCTTGAAAATTACCTGAAAATTGCTCTCAAGGTAAAAGACATAAATTGTTAATGTTACCCAGCTGTTTTTAAAAATGTGATGTGATGTCAAATTTGTGTTGTTTTCTTTGGAGAATTTGTGCGAAATAGTAATCATTGTAAAACGATTAAGTACACGTCTTTATTATTTTGCGATATTTTCGGGAAATCCACCCAGTATACCTATACCTAAATGTGTAACAGCGATGGACTTTACCCTACCAGGTCAACGTGGCGTAGGCAGGCCAAATCTCTGATGGTTTGATGTTGTTTAAAAGGACATGGATCTCAGAGGAAGGATCTCCATAGAGTCCGCATAAATTTACGATTGTAGTTAGTCTCTTTTGTCTTATGATGTACCTTTAATAGTAGAAGGAGATGGAACTATAGATATTTGTTTATGCGGCTGTCCACTTTTTTTGAGCTAGTGTGTCTGAAAAGTGACCGTAAACATAAGGTCATATGTCACTTGGTGCCTTTTGTCCATACTACTTGACACCACACACTCAAACCTTAACGTCAAAAAAAGTGGACACTTTACAATTGGTATGGCTCACTCTATTAGGTATAATCTCTTTGACATGGATAGATGCTTCCTAATTATATTTTCTGATTCCTAATTAGCTTTCTGGCCAGTTCTGATTAGCAAATATAATTCATTAATCAGAAAGATGTACTATCCGACATATCTTGGACGTAACTAAAACTGTCCTAAGAATAAGGGCGAGTGTTTCAAATATCAGTTTCATGAATTTAAAATAGCCATAAAATCGTTTTTAAAGCGGTTTATTTCAATTTATTGCGGTATTTAGATACATTTATACGTACATTTACAACACGGTTCAACGTTATGTTTTTTTCGATATTTGAATGTTGATTCCATAGTGAGACTTGTTCAGTTTGATGGTCTGATCTGAATCACCCCCTAGAACATTTAAGATTACACCTTATACAGGTTTGCATCCTTGACCCGACGAGTGACATTTTTTGAACAAGGAAGTGCTTTCGACCTTCGTACCCTCAAGTTTCGTATATGCATGACACGTATCCGGGTATCCGGTTTCCTGTTCGATGGTTGAAACGTGGTCGCTCAGAATTTATAACTTGGTTTTGAGTTTGGCACTCAAGAACTTTGTGAATCTTTGAAAGGCAAGGGGGTCTTGCTTCAGTAATAAAACCGGCCAAGTGCGAGTCCAACTCGCGCATGGAGAGTTCCGTACGTACAAATTTATACAAAAAAAAAAAATTCTCCGGGATCCTTAGCGCAATCCCGACACACACTTATTATTTGTTGTTTTACCTGAGACTATGCACTATAATCATACCAAGTTTGACGCTTGTATGTATTGCCGTTTTATATTGTGATAGAGTAAAAACTCATATTTAATAATCTTGAAAAAACACGTTTCTTGTATGGGGACCCCCTTAATTTTAGTTTTTAGGGTTCCGTACACAAATGGTGAAAACAGGACCTTTGTTTTCTTTAGTTCATAAGCCTACGCTGTCCGTCCGTCCGTCCGTCCGTCTGTCTGTCTGTCTGTCTGTCCTACCTATTTAGGGCTGTAACTTTAGCTAGACAGTTTGAATGTTCACAGTATGTGCGTTATTAATTTTGGCGGATTTGCTAACAAATAATAAAGGACAGGTATTACTGACAGACATACAGATGGACACGGAACGTAACCCTAAAAAGAACCACTTTTCTTGACGTCGGTTCAGAAACTTTTCCTATTCTTCATTTCTCCGTTGAATTACCTACACGTCACGTCCCATTTAAGAGTTAACCTAATGGTAAGTACCTACTTTGAAAGGGTAAGGCTATTATAAGAAAGTTTCAGTGTAGAGATAAACGTTACCCAGCCTATACTTACATCAAGTCGTGTAGCTGACATTGATGTAGAGAAAATCTAATGAATGACATGAATAGAATGTTTTACTTACGGTAACTTTGTCGAAGGGTTTAGGGACCTAATAAATGTGTGATTTTCGGTCCATTCGGTAAACCTCTTAAAGTTACTCGTCATACTTATTTGACGAGCTTGTTTCTGATTTATTTACGATAAGCCAGGAAGCTGGGAATAGGTATTGTCTATATCTGGAGTACAGACCGCCTAACAAGCGGTGAAACATCAACAACAACCGGCCAAGTGCGAGTTTGACTCATACACGAAGGGTTCCGCACCGCCAGACAATGTTTAAAAATGTACATGTTTTTTCCGGGATCCTCAGCGCAAGCTCGACACACACTTGACAGGTTTTTATTATATGTTGTTTTATCTTAGAGTATGCACTATAATCACACCAAGTTTGACGCTTGTATGAATTATCGTTTTTACGATAGTGCCAAAACAAAAAACGTTGAAAAAACAAGTATCTTGTATAGAGACTCCACTTAATTTTGTACTTTTTTATTATTTGTACGCAAATTCAATATGATGAACGCATATTTTTTATGAAAATTTCTATCATGTAGCTATTACATTTCAAAAGATTAATTTTTTAATTTTTTGAAAGTAAATCCGCCATAATGACGCATACTCTGTAAAAATTTCAATCGTCTAGGTATTATACTTCAAAAGATAACAGCTCTTTATAGGTAGGACAGACAGACAGACTGACACGATGGCACCCTTTGGGTACGGACGGAACCCTAAAGACGTTGTGGGGATGTTAAAACGCCTCATTATGACTGTATTTGCATTTTGCTTGATGTTTTACTTAGGCCCGTTATCTCTTACCTTAATTATAGCCTTTCAGATCACACCGTATGGCCTTCTTCGGTTTTCAGGTAACTGTTAAAGTTAAAAAAGTTATAGCCTGTAGACTCCCTCTGTAGGGCAAAGGCCTTCTCTCACGAATAAGGGTGAATGAGAGGGAGTGGGCCATACTCCACCACGCGGGCCCAGTGCGTGTTGGTGGAGGCAAGTTAGTGGTCAACCTGCTGTCAGAGAATTTAAAAGCCTAATAGGCCTCTGACCTGGCTTAACGAATAGTTACAACGCCATCTGACGGAACAATCCGAAACCAACTAATTGCTTAACGTGCCTTCCGAAGCACAGAAACGCTCGAGATGAAAAACCGCTTAACGGTCACCCATCCAAAGACTGACCGGACTTGACGTTGCTTAACTTCGGTGATCGTTTCCAAAACTGAAGCACCACTATGCCAACGAGCGCTTCATTTCATTACATATGGTATGAATGTAAAATGCTTATAAAAGGAAAGAGAATAATCACTGAAAAGTCGATTTATAATATGTAGAGACATATTGCATTAATTCCAAATAATTCAATAAGGGCATCAGGCAAAGATAAAGAATAGATAGGTAACTGTTACGTTCATTTATTTATACCATAAAGTTATTATACCTGACTAGAGTAGAGGAACTGACATGATTTGTCAAATGAAACCGTTTTTGGAGGTTGTCTGGAGATTACCGGCATGGTAAAAATTCTAAATCTGTGTAAAATTCTAAATCTAACGTGAAATCGTGGATAATTTAATGAAATAGTGTTAGTATATTAAACAAAATGATCTACGATTTCACTTTAGATTCACAATTATTCACAGAAACCGAATTTTACCCTGCGATAAGATCCCCAAAAACGGTTCTATTGCCTCGCGTCACGTATCTCTCTATTATACAGTGGTGCCGCTAGATACATCTCGCTCTCTTAGCTGTCAGTCTGTATTTTATACGAGCCCCCCTAGACAAAATGACATTCTATTGGCGTTGACGCTAGTAGAAAATGACAGAATTTATGGATCTGACATTAGCGATCGTCAAAATCTAAGAGGAAGGATCTCCATAGAGTCCGCATAAATTTACGATTGTAGTTGGTCTCTTTTATCTTATGACGTACCTTTAATAGTAGAAGGAGATGGAACTATAGATATTTGTTTATGCGGCTGTCCACTTTTTTTTTGAGCTAGTGTGTGTGAAAAGTGACCGTATACATAAGGCCATATGTCACTGGGTGCCTTTTGTCCATACTACTTGACACCACACACTCAAACCTAAACGTCAAAAAACGTGGACACTTTACAATTGGTATGGCTCACTCTAGTCTTAAAGAGATCCTTCCTCTTAGGTCAAAATGTTTCGATCGCATTTGACATTAGTCAAATCCATACATTTTGTCATTTTCTACTATCGTCAACGCCAATAGAATGTCACTTTGTCTAGGGGGGCTGGGCCTATAGACAAAGTATGTTTCGATTAGCGTTAACGACAGTAGAAAACATAAAAGGTATGGACTGGACGTATGGTGACGAAAGCAAACATCATAATGTTTCGATCGCTACTGTCAAATCCATACATTTTGTCATTTTCTACTAGCGTCAACTCCAATAGAATGTCACTTTATCTAGGGGGCTTGTCGTGAAAGGAAGTCAACGTAATGTCGCGAACGAGGAATAAACCTTGTTAGTGAATAAATAAACGTCTTTGCCGCGAAGTACCCGGGGAAATTTCATTTATGGTCGAGGGGAAAAGCCAAGGAAAAGCGGAGGCTTTATATTTTTCTTTAATTGACAATACTTTCTTCTTTCTTTAGTTAGTAAGTGTATACACCACTAGTTTTTAGGGTTCCGTAGTCAACAAGGAACCCTTATAGTTTCGCCATGTCCGTCCGTCTGTCCGTCTGTCCGCGGTTTAGCTAAGAGATGCTTAGTACTAGAAAGCTGTAATTCGACATGGGTATACATATTAATCACGCCGACAAAGTGGTAAAATATTATTTTGAAAAATATTTTTTTTAGGGTAACACGAAAAGTGGGGATGCAATTTTTTTTTCTCGTGTAGCCCATAGTGTGGGGTATTATTGGATAGATCTTTTACAAATATTGTGGGTGTGGGAAAACCATTTTTCGATTTAGGAATCCGTTAGCGAAATATTAAGCTTTAAAGTGAAAATTTTTGTTAGAGTCATAGCATAGCATATGCTCACGACTATATTCCCCGAGGGGGTAGTCAGAGATATTCTGAAACCTCAGATTTCGTCAATGTTATTAATTAAAATTGAAAGTTATTAGCACTTTAAATTTTCATGCAAAAATGATTTGTTATTATTTCAGCAATGAATGAAAGCGCTATTGTGCTCATGGATAAATTTTAAGAATCTGGTTTTGGTTGTAATGAGGTGAGTGTGCCAAACAAATTATTAAATATTATGAAAAAATTTAACCGATGCTAAAAGCTTGATAATTCGATTCTGCTCTCGATTCCAAACAAACTATTTTCTAGTTTTGCGTTTATTCATTAACACGTTGTATATGGTCCTTCTTAATATGCTAACTTTTTAAGTGTATGATCAGAAAAAAATATCTGCTGTTCCATACAAAACTGCAAACCAACTTGAGCTGAATCAGCCAAATGTATAGCACAACAGATTTTTTGTTGGCGCCATATAGAAAATCGTTCAGTTTAACGGACTGGTCATCCCCTTGGTATTGTAGTCCGTCCTCCTCCTATTGTAGTGATAACCACCAAAAAAAATTTACACTTTCCATACTAATGCAATCAGCTGATCGAACGTTTGTACGAAAAGACGTTTTTTTTTTCGAATTTCCTATTCGTTTCTTAGGGAAACTTAGGTCAAATCGTATATGAAAAGGCGATTTTATTTTTAGACTATCCCATAGGTTTCTAAGGCAAATATGTTCAGTATCATGGGTACAATCTTACAGTAATGAAACGGTTGAGCCGAGATTCAGAGACGATTCGGTTCGAACTCCCGTATGTCAAAATCCATACATATTCACCTTGCTTAGCTCGAGCTAAGACTAAAAAAATCGTCTCTGAATCTCGGCTCAACACCCTGTAACAGTGATAAAGCGTGTTTTATTGAAGAAAGTCGTCATCGTAACAGATACGTGCTTGATTCGAATATTTTCTTTCTCAGTACACGCGAGAGATTTACAATTTCTTATTCAAATGCCACTCACGAGCGTTCTTCGTAGGTATATATTCCGCTAACGAACACGATGTAAAGCTGTTTTCATACGTTTTTGACACATGTTATTCACATGAAAAGGTGACTTCAAATAAGCTTATACAACGTGTTAATGAATTAACGCAAAACTAGACAGTAGTATGTTTAGAATCGAGAGCAGAATCGGATTATCATGTTTTCAACATAGGTAATTTTTTTCAAAATATTAAATATTTTGTTTATAAAATTTACTGAACTTTAAATGTTAACTATCAAAATAATGAAATTATTGTTTCAATCTAATTATTTTGTTATAAATCAGTTTGGGTATATGAGGTTTTGTGTTTTTCATTAACACGTATATGAGTCGCGCTGCAAGTCTGACGGGTCGGACTGGGCGATCGCGTAGGTACCTTTTTATCTCGGGCTCCACTATTTTGTAACACTCTAATTTGTTCTTGGCTATACAAGGTATTACAAAAATACAAATAAACATTTAAGGGGGTGGTTTAGACAATCAAACTGAACAACTTTCACTGTGGGATCAATATCGAAATTTCGAAAATAAAATCTGATGTTCCATACGAAACTACAAATCTACTCGAGCTAAATGTATGGGACAGCAGATTCTTTTTTTCGCGATTTCGATTTTGGTCCCATAGTGAAAGTTGTTCAGTTTGATAGTCTAAACGACCCCCTTAAAAGTTTTAAATGTTTATTTTTACTTTTGTAACACCTTGTTTTTTAATCTCAATTAAAAAACTAAACTACTTGTCATTGGCAGAATTGCCGCGTTAAGTAATATTTTCTATGAGAGAAGTAAAAAAAGTACTTTTGATAGATTTTTTATGATTTCACTAGCGAAACTAATGGTGAATATGTGAGTATAAAGACCAAAAATCTGAAACTATTTTAAGTTCTTCTAAAACGAGAACATTTTTAAAAAATACATAAAAATACGTCATTTTTGTGATGATTTTCTATCGAGTGAAATATATCCAATCGTGTATTCAATTAACGATTTCACCAGATAAACTATCCAAGAATACAGAGGTATAACTTCGAAATCGCGAAAAAAAATCAGTTGTCCCATACAAAACTGCAAACTTACTTTAGCCAAATGTATGGGACGGCTGATTTTTATTTCGCGATACCGATGTTGGTAGAAAAAGTTGTTCTGTTTGATGTTCTGATCATTCCCTTAAAAAAGTGTCAGCGTATTAAGAAGGACCCTATATAGGTACCCACATCCGAGATGACTTGTGCCAAAATCCTGCTAATGCAGCAAAGGCGCGTCGCGCGCTTGTATCATATTAGATATGCTGGACTACCGGAACTAATACTGGAATTTCAACCAGCTACCCTATAACCTATTACAATAATTCAGAAGATACAGCCGCAGCCATATAAAGATAGGACAGACGGACGGACGGACGGTCGGCTTAGAGGCTTAGTAAGTAAAAGGGTCACGTTGGCACCATTTGGGTACGGAGTTGTCAAAGCTGTGGTGTTTGATTACAACTAATCATTTTTGGGCTTATACAGGGTGTTAGGGTAAACAGTTGCATTACCTACTTAAAGGGGTGATTGTACCCATGATACTGAATAGCTTTTGCTAAGAAACATAGGAAATTCGCAAAAAAAATTGTGTACTTTCCATTCTGAATGCAATCAGCTGATCGAACTTTTATATGAAAAGACGATTTTTTTTCGACTATCCTAACCATAGGTTTCTAAGGGAAAGTTGATCAGTATTATAGGTACAATCATCCGTTAAAGTAATACAAATGTTTACCTTAACACCCTGTATATTATACAAAAAGCAATGAAATTACCTTGCATGTTTGGCCAGGAGCGGTTGTGTCAGTCGCGCAGTGTTCACGCGGTTCGCGTTCGAGCTTGCCACGAGGCACCGCCATCTCTTTTCTCAAATGCGTTTTGCTCAAAAAACAATACTTGAGTTTGGGACAGATGATATACTCCTACAAACAACTTGATATTGCCTGAATCGCAGTCATAACCGGCCCAAAAAAATTGCTAAAGAATATTCTAACTAAAGATCGAGAAATAGGTTGATGCCGTCAACAGCATTATTCGATGTGTCAATTAATACTTACCTACAGTTCTTTTTTATATACTCCAGAGAAATTCAAAATGACATTAATCTGGAATCTTGTATGTGACCCTGGCAACACCAACTTTACTAATAACGTGCTGAACTGAATACCCACGCAATTAACTACGCAAGTCGAAACAAACAGTAATAAAGTCCCGCTAGATTTCTGTTTTATTACAGTACTAAACCACAGATTAACTAGTAGTTACTACGTACAAAATTTTTAAAAGGAGAGCTAACACTGAAACCACAGAATAATTTGTTTCACTCTTTATCAGCCTATTATCGTCCATTGCTGAACATAGGCCTCTCCCAAGGCGCGTCACAAAACTCTGTCCTCGGCCTTCCTCATCCAGTCGCTCCCCGCCTTTGTTTTTAGGTCGTCTGTCCAGCGAGCAGCAGGGCGTCCCACACTACGCTTGCCAGTTGGCGGTCTCCAATCTAGAACTCTGACACTCCATCGGTTGTCAGTTCGTCGGCAGATATGACCAGCCCATTGTCAATTCAGCTTGCTAATTTTCTGATCTATGTCAACCACTTTAGTTTTCTGACAAATCACTTCATTTCTGATGTGATCTCTCAGAGAAAAACCGAGCATAGCTATCTCCATAGCTCGCTGTGCGACCCTGAATTGATAAAATAGTCCTATCGTCAGGGTCCAAGTTTCCGCACCAAAGGTAGTACGCACTGATTGAACACCTTCGTTTTGAGGCATTGTGGTAGGGCCGAGGAGAATATATGACGGAGTTTCCCGAAAGCAGCCCATCCTAGTTGGATACGCCTAGCGGCCTCTTTGTCGAAGTTGTTTCTACCTAGTCTAATAGTCTGTCCAAGGTATACATATTTGTTTCACTCATATCATCGCAACTGCAAATTATACAAAAATAAAAAGTGCAAGAATCGAATTGTTGTCTTAATGTTGTTGTAAGCAATCACATGTCATTTTGTACTCCCATCCGTTTGCCGAGGTAATAAGCAGGTATTGGTATATGGCGTTAGTCTACACTGACTTCACGAAATCTCCAAAATGATAAAGACTGCAACCTTCAAATTTAGCACTCGTGCCTACTTATGTTTCCCTTGGCTTAGAAAGCCAAGGTACTAACATAGAGAAATGATAAGTTACGAACTAAGATACAAAACGTAAATCCCTTTTCAAAATTAAACCCCTAACTTGTACTCGGACTTTCTGTTCAAGTTCAAGTTAAGTTTCGTAGATATTGGAACACAGGCAGCATACTCGTAGGTATATCTCGGTGGTAAGTCTGTTGCTTAAAATTAAGATTAATTTAACATCAAATGAAATAGCTATCAAAGTTTAATGTTTTGTAAAGCTAGTTCAGTTTAAATATCTCTCTGTTATATTGACTTTGGCGAACTTGAATATCGTTGTCGGCAAGGACAAGGTAATAACATCGTAGTCTTACTAACATTCAAGTCGTTATTTTACCCACCTGTTTCCATACATTAATATCGAATTAGGTATAATGAGGCGTTTAAGACACTTACGGTCAGTTGCACATACGTTCATTAAAGTCAATCCTCCATTAAATCTCTTGCTAGCTTTTATTACGTTAACAAGACAAAAAGTGACAGCAAGAGATTTATGGAGGATTAACTTTAAAGAACGTACGTGCAACTGGTAGGGAATCGTGAAAACTTAGCTGTCAGTGTTACGTCTTTTTCTCGATTCCCTAATTTTAGGGAGGGTTGATTCATTAATTAGATCATGACGGTTTTAATACGAAAGACGTTTTTTTTTCTTTAAATTCATTAACTTTTGTACAAAATTTTGTGGGAGCTGGGGCCGGTCGCTAATGACAAATAATTGTATTACTGAACCCTGCACAGTGTTTGGTCCGACACGCACACAAGTCGTCTTATTTTGACTTATTTTGTGCCTCTTGTATTTTTTCTCTGTATTTTACTGTTTATTTTTTTTGGTATAAAATAAAGAATATTAGATTGATTGATTGATTGAAATCGGTTTTTCCATCATCCATCATCAGTTACTTTTTTCATTGAGGTTGTTCGCAGGAATCTTTTTTGGTATCTTTTAATATGGAGCCTATTCCATATTAAAAGTTGTTTAGTTTGAACCACCCCTAAAAATTTGGAAAGTGATTAACAAACCGTCCGTTACATTGAAGTGATTGGTTGGCCTCCATTGTGGTATAATGATAATGATTAATTAGCCCACAAAACACTCCAAAAAAGAATTATCATTGCTCGTTAGCCTTTAAGTACTTACGACAATCACACGGCAACAGCCTATCCAAGCAGCCCTCCGATATTAGTTAGGCCGAGCATGAATAACATCACACGTCAGAACCCAATATATTGTCAGGGCCGCCTTTACCCGGGGGCGCAAAGGTTGCGTGGCACCGGGGCGCAGGGACCTTGAGGGTACAAGCCGATTGCCACAATGCGTAATCTGCTAGTTTTGAAAATAACCTATCAAACATTCATTACCTATATTCATCGTATACCTATACAAATGTAGGCGGGTGAATATTCAGAGCGTTTGAACGCCGTCATTCGTGATCGTCATCTCTGAGATTTTCACCATGTTTGAACGAAAATGTAAACAATATCATAGTGCTTTTATAGAGCTAGACCGTTACATCAGATCTATAAAATGTTATACATATTCGTTTAAACCAGACGAAAATCGTTTAGAGTGGAATGAGGGCGTTCAAAGGCTCTAAATATTTAAACCCAGTCACCAATTTTGGTCACAAATACTGCTTATCAGCACATTCGGTTTGCTCATCACAGGTCTTATTATTACAAGAATTAAATTCATGTTCTAACAAACACGTGTGGCAAATTCAGAGAGCGCGCGGCGAAAAATGGAATATCAAAACGCAGCCCCAAGCCTAAGGCAGATTTTGCACCCCGGCCCACCCAATATGATTAAGACGGCCCTGTATATTGTTATCCCGTCCAGTGTAAGAATATAATCTTGCCATCTCGGGTCACAGAGCATTTAATATGATTAGTTTACTTACTTATTTTCTTCTGAGAATATTACATTATATCATTTTATTTTTGTTTTTAGGCACCAAATTAAAGTAAGATAACATTATGTTTCGGTAACTCAATTCGACATATTTGTAGGCACATAGTTTGCATATGTAGTCCGAAATAAATTATATATAGTAACACACATATCTATTTCTAGAGATTAGAGTCCAACTGCAGAGTACAGACCTTCCCTCATAGAATGTGTATGGTCGGTAGTCCACCACACGTGTCTAATGCGGATTGGTAGACTTCACATACGGATCAGAATTTCTTCTTTAGCGTATGCAGGTTTCCTCACGATGTTTTCTTTCACCGTTTGAGAGCAGTCAGTTTCGCGTAGATAATGTTAGAAAAACTCATTGGTACATTAACATGGCATGTCGTCCTTGCTGATTCGAACCCGAACCTTCAGGATTAAGTGCCCATGCCTCTCCGCAACGGGCCACCGACACTCTCCTCTACTTATATAGCAAAATAATCAAAATCCAGACTAGCCATGCCCAAACTACGCCCGATGAGTTGGTAACTTCGTTTAAAATGTTTTTGGTGTGTAAATTGAGAACTATTCTTGTTATGCTATGTTAATAATTTAAATTGCCCACCCATGTCCTAACATTCTAAACTCAATATTGAACGGATTAATGTAATAAGTTTTGATTGATTATTGCGTGCGTGACCTAATTTAAGAAGCTTGTATAGGAACCTAATGGTAATTTATTATAACCAAAATCCGCTGTTGTGGCGATGCTGCGGCGCTGATGCGTCGTTCTACATACAAAAATCTGCTGCTGCGACGCTGATGTGTCGTTCTACATACAAAAATCTGCTGTTGCGGCAATGCTGCGGGGCAGATGCGTCGTTCTACATACAAAAATCTGCTGCTGCGGCGATGATGCGGCGCTGATGTGTCGTTCTACATACGGAAATCCGCTGTTGCGGCGCTGATGCGTCGTTTCACATACTAAAATCCGTTGCTGGGGCGCTGATGCGTCGTTCCACATACAAAAATTCGCTGCTGGGGCGCTGATGACTCGTTCTACACACAAAAATCCGCTGTTGTGGCTCTGATGCGTCGTATTACATATAAAATCCGCTGATGCGTCGATCTATATATAAAAATCCACTGTTGCGGCGTTGATGCGTCGTTCTACATACAACAATCCATTCATCCATCCATCCAGTTGTGTGGTATGGCACATATTTTGTATAGAATCAGTGGTTGACTTTTATAATTAAATTTGGCCTTTATTAGGCTTCAAAGCAAATTACTTAATTCTACTTTACTTTCTGAAAACAATGTTGTTTGTAAGCATTTTAGTGTCGTTGAATTAATTCTGTAGAGTAATTTTGTTATCGTTTTTGTCCATAGGTACTTTGGGACGAAAACAAAGCAATTTTAGATTTAATTTTGTTTGGTTTTTTGTTATTTTCAATTAGAAATAACAAAGTGGCTTTTGTTGTATGGAATTTTTAAATACATTAAATTATTTTATAAATTGGTGGGGTACCATTTCATTAAAAAATCATGAAATAACTGGTAGTACCTATTAAGTATCTAATGTTTAATTATTGTCGGCCCGATAGCTCGTCAGTATTGAATTTGCCTGTTGTGCCAAGGATCGCGGGTTCGAATCCCGCAAGGGGCGAATTTTTGAATGGTGATGTGAATACGAATATTTGTATCCTAGTCATGGGTAGATAGTTCTATTTATCTATGTATTGTACATAATTGTCTGGTCATCATACTTTAAATGCGACCTGGAGAGCGATTCGAACTCAGCAGTTGAAAATTTCAATATTGCTATGGAGATATGCATATTTCTACTGCTGATTTGACTTTCAAAAATCATACTTCAGAAGGCAAATCAGCAGTAGAAAGATGCTTACTAACAGAAAAATTGGATTGACATACAATTCAAACAATATGAATTAAAGTAACTTTATTACGAAGAAGTAACCACTTACAAACATTGAAAATACTTACAAAAGAATGATAAATCAACACAGTTGATACTTAACAGTTCTTTTTGAACACTTTAAGTGTCTACAACAAAAATTTATCAGATAGTACAAATATCATGAAGATGTTTTCACAAATAAAAAAAATATTTGTGAAGATTTTCGCCACAAGATTTTTTTCAGCAGGTAATTTCATATTTATAGGTATAATGTTTATGTTATCTCATATTAGGTACTTAATTATCTAGTATATTACTTAAAATTTTATTATAAAGCCAACCTTTTGAAGAAATATACTTATTTACAATATTATTTATATTTTTTTCTTAATCTTTTGATTATTATTTATATTTCAGCATTTCTAAAAGAAATCTTTCACCTCGTCTTTATTACATATCTAATTCATCTGATAAAAGTTAGTTCTACTTAATTATACTACAGAACCAACACAGAACTGTAGGCCTACCATGAGTTTTCACAATGTTGTATTAGTCGGGGAAATCTACGGATTTTTGTATGGAGAAGGTTGCATTAATTGCACTTTTGGTGACAATTTGGAATATAGTAGATAAATACCTGAAAAACATAAATTCTCTATAATCCCCGATTTTTTATTGTGTATTATTGTATAATTAAGACCTTTACAAAACATTAAATTTAGGTATGAACAAAAAATGGAAAACTGGTGATATTGTACAGGATGGCTTCATTCAATACGTTTTACTTATAACAATAATAATCCCCGGTTAATATCGTAAATTTGAGTAGATATTTAATATTATGTAAGTCTTCAAAAATTATAACCTCAAAACTAAATTATTTACTGTTTGTTTGTACACATCAAATTTGCCTTGTGATGTAACTGTCTCTTTTGCTAGTATGCTGGAAGAAATATTTTTCGAAATAAGCTTGCCCTTTGTACATTTATATCGATATTAAGGTATTTCTTAGGATCCTGAGCCAATATAACCACGAAATCTCGAGAAAAATGTTATAAACTGACAGTAATATTATTTCAAACACAATTTACTAAAGTGTCTTTAATGCAATCTCAAACCTTATTTTTCCTAGACTAGTATGGCAGAATTAGTCCTCAACGAACTAGGAGCGCTGGAGCGCTGAACGAAATTCAATACACAAATGGGAGTAAAACTACTGTAGAATACTACAGTGTAAACTCATGGTAAGCCTACGGTACACATTATAATATTATTATGAGTGTAATTCAATAACACCATCGTCTCGACATAAGAAAAAGCTTTTGACTATTAATATGTGGACTGGTTACGCGTGTAATTCTACTAACAAACATTTCTGCCACTTTTTGCGGGGGGCGAGGTAACATGAAATCCGCAACTTTGGATTTTATTCCCCATAACTTTAGATTCTAATTTTGAATGGTAAAAATCATGTAAAGTAGTCTCGTGTGAACTCCAAACGTTCTAAGTTCGAAGTTATTATTTCGCAATTATAGGCTGTCTCGTTTAGTGATAAGGTGTAAAATTGAATGTAAATGCACAAGATCAATTATGCGTATACCGTGGCAGAAGGGAAATGCTACCGCAAGGCTAGTCCTTATAATAATTAGTCAAAGGAAAAAGCTTAGTTACATAGGATATGTTTTTTATCGGGCCTACACATTCCCACCACTGTATGCGCCTGCAACTGTAACCACTGGTAACCACGATCCGCCGCTGATCGTGGTTCACTCCCACCAATGAAGTCCAGTGAGCCCGGAGGATGACTCTAATCATAATCGAAGCCGCACGGTACATTTTTAGTATATTTAGAATTTCATAATGTCATGATGAGATAAGTTTGCTTTAACACTGCAAAAGAAACTTGCATATGCTCACGACTATATTCCCCGAGAGATATTCTAAAACCTCAGAACATCCACGTTTCACCAGTAGTACCGAAACTCTGTCCAGTGTGACAAGGGGGTGAGCCCGTCGCCACTTATAATGGACAGTGGGTACAATACATGCCTCGAAATTGAATCATGCAGGTTTCCCGATGTTTTCCTTCACCGAAAAGCCAGTGGTGTTACAAATCGTACATAAATTCCGAAAAACTCATTGGTACGAGTCGGCCTGGACGGGGATCGAACCATCGCCTCCTGCACGGCAAGCAAGGAGTATCCTTGCCACTGAACCACCACGGCAATAACTTTATCTTTAGAAAAGAAACTTTATCTTCTATTTTATGGTTCATAAATTTTGAGAAAGAAAAAGAAGGCATGAAACTGTTTTTTAAAAGCAACTGCTTGGTTTCTCAAGGGAGTTGTGAGCTTCGAATTTAAGAAACGACATTGAGAGAATGCTATTAAAATATCGTGAGCGGGTTTTACGTTCACCCTGAGATTCTGGGGGAATAAAATAGCAAGTTCTCTGACGCGTTGAATATTGTAGGTATTTTCACTAGACGCAATATATCAAATAAACAAAGTGTATACTTGATATACTGCCATGCGTTCAGTTATTTTTTATTGGTTATGTGTAAAGAAATTATTAAAAATTAGAACTGCGTAGAAATATTTGACCACCTTGTTGACTATGCTACATCTGATGGCGACAGTACATTATGATACAAAGTTGTTTACTGTTAGGAATTATTCAAAAACTATGTTTCTGTCATCGGTCTACTAAATCTCTTGAGAGATAAATTCGGTTATTGTAGGTACTTGTCTATTATGATTTTTCATCTGTATTTCCGTGTGTAGGTATAATAAAGGTAAAATACAAAGTGTTAATGAATTAACGCAAAACTAGAAATTCATTTGTTTAGAATCGAGAGTAGAATCGAATTATCATATTTTTGCAATAGGTAATTTTTTTCAAAATATTAAATAATTTGTTTGTAAATTTTAAAATTTACTGAACTCAATCTCAACCCACCGCACGGGCACACTCACCCTACTTACTACCAAAACAAGATTCTTAAAATGTCCACAAGCAAGCTAGCACTTACATTAATTGCTGAAATGATAACAAAAATGATTTTAGCATGATAACTTAAAATGCGAATAACTTTAAATTTTAAGCATCAAAATAATGAAATTATTGTTTCAATCTAATTATTTTGTTATAAATCAGTTGGGGTGTATGGGTTTTGCGCTTATTCATTAACACGTTGTATATAAACTTTTCTGAAGGATTGAAAAATAAATTCAATGATTATTCTCCACACTTCATTCTGTAAAAGTCAAATACATTCGCATATAACAAAACACCCTAGTAATACTTAAGGTGCTTCAGACCATCAAACTGAACAACTTTCACTATGGAGCCAACATCGAAATCACGAACAAAAATCTGTTCTTTTATACAAAACTGCAGTACCGTCTCGACTCAAATGTATTGTGTCTAGTGATGTGTTTGAATTGTAAAGAAATATAAGTTTTTTTGACATCATTATCAAGACTGTTATCTACCTATACAACGTGTTAATGAATTAACGCAAAACTAGAAAGTAGATTGTTTAGAATCGAGAGCAGAATCGAATTATCATGGTTTCAACATAAGTATTTTTTTCAAAATATTAAATAATTTATTTGTAAAATTTAAAATTTACTGAACTCGATCACAACCCACCGCTCGGGCATTCTCACCCTACTTACTACCAAAAAAAGATTCTTAAAATGTGTCCATGAGCACGTTAGCACTTTCATTCATTGCTGAAATGATATCAACACATTTTGCCTCAAAACTTAAAATGCGAATAACTTTAAATTTTAACTATCAAAGTAATGAAATTATTGTTTCAATCTAATTATTTTGTCATAAATCAGTTGGGGTGTATGAGGTTTTGCGCTTATTCATTAACACGTTGTATATTGGAATAGAATGTAAAATACGTAGTGGGCAACTAGGCTTATAACTTTCTTTTGTTTGTCAAACAATCCTTCTAAAGTTGGTAATTAGTTGAGTGACGCACAGAAAATGAAACTTTTTATCGACACTTTAAATGAGTTTTATCGAATGCTATATAGTAGATTAATTACTCAATCTACTATGTAGCATTCGAGACTATTTAAAAGAAAACCGGCGGAAAAATTAGCCGGTTTTCTTTCAACTACTATCCTACTATACTATAGGACAACCTACTACTACTAACTATAGGACAGTTGATTAATTATATTATTATTGTTGTTGATTGATTATTTATTCTTATTGATTGATGTTGTAGGATAGTTGATAGTTGTTGTTGTTTGTTTTTGTTATTATTGTCAGTGTATACAATGTATAGGATAGTTCCATACCTCTATATCTTTTATAAAAGACTAGCTGTTGTCCTCCACTCTGTCTGCGTGGACTTCAAAAAAGTATCCTATGTGTGAATCCAGAACATATTCTATCAGTGTGCCACATTCCTTTATGCTAGTATAAGAGATAGACGTTCTTTTTGTTATCATCAGCTGCTAGGCTGATTCAGTATTCATAGGGTGAAGAGCATCTCTGTGATGGGGATGGACCAGGTCTGCCTGCATAGCTCCAGTCGGTTTTGAAGTTACAGCAGTTCGAAGGTCTGCTAAAAATGAATATGCAGGTATTATCGTAATTTGCATTGTAGCTATGCGAAATGTACAATAACTGACATGATCTGTCAGTCGGTGTAGGAGAAAGCCATTCAAAGGTCGGACTTTTGATCGGCTTTATCTGAACAAGACTAACAGAAACCATTTTCATTGAACGGAAGGACTTTTTCTATTCATGATTTCTTCAGTATTTCGTTGGTTTTGAAGGGGAACGTTTTGTGGACACTGAACAGATGAATAGAAAAATTTTAGGAGTTCAAGTTTTTGCAGGTCCCATGAAAGTGAGATCACCAATCTTCACCAAATTATGAGACTTAAATATTCAGCATTGACTCCTGGATAGAAAGTGGGTAAGGAGGTGAGGAAGAACTCCCACGGAACCGCTGATTATTTTAACTGGACCCTAAGGAATAGGCTCGCTTTAACCCGTTCTTAAATTAAATAAAAAGTTACAGACAATTTGAAGACAGCAACAAGTGTTTGAATTATTCTACCACAAAGAAAAAATTTAATCAAAAAGTAAACAAAGAAATAGAAAAGTTATGACAATTGAGTTTAGTTTCCAGACACTTGGTATTTATGTCTGAATTTGCGCAGGTGTTGAAATGTAATTTTGCGTTTTTGTAACTGTTTAGACAACTTCATAAAAGTTAGAAAATAATGAACTCAATATATATACAGAATGTTAAGGTAAACAGTTGCATTACTTTAAGGGGTGATTGTACCCATGATACTGAATAAGTTCCCAGAGAAACCTATAGAAAATAAAAAATAAAAATTGTTGACTTTTCATACAAACGTACGATCAGCTGATTGCATTTAGTATGGAAAGACCAAAATTGCATGCATATGCTCACGACTATATTCCCCGAGGGGGTAGTCGCCAATACATCCACGAAGTCCAAAATTGTTTTTGCAAATTTCCTATAGGTTTCTTAGGGTGCGTCTGGCGAATGAGCCGCGAATGCGCAGCGAGCGAGCGGCTCGCGAATGGCGCGCGAGCTGCGCAGTAGAAACGCACGAGCATAAAATACACAGATCGCGAGCGACTCGCGAGCTGCGCATTTGCCGCGCGTTCGCCAGATGTGAACGCACCCTTAGGATTGTTGTTCAGTATCATGGAATCATCCCTTAAAGTAATTCAACTTCACCCTAACACCCAGTAAAATTTAACTGGGGAATCTAAATCGGTGCCACTTTCTTATAGGAACGAAAATGTGTGAAATAAAAAACCTCTTTGAGCCGATCGCGTTAAATAAATGTCAAATGAATCATAACTTTTTGCTCATTCGGTATCACGCTTCTTCTTCTTAACGTGTGGGCAGCAAGCCCTGGTGTCAGATTTTTTTCAGACCGCCTTACGGCCTCTGACGTGGTTTTTATGTAACGACTACTACCACGAGAGATAGTAGCCGGGACCGGGACTCCTGAAGCACGGAATCATCTTTTTTTTAAACTATCTGGTGATTCGGCCTGCAATGTCGTAACCAACTGGGGAAAAACGCACAAAGTGGCATTTCAATAGGTGTCCCCCGTGGGAATCGAACCCACGACCTCCGTGTCAAGAGCCCAATGCTCTTAAACATTAGTCCGTCTGTCACATAGTAAATAAGTCACGTTTAGTACGAAAGAAATTAAAATCACCTGCTTTCTATTTCTAACTCTATTCTGGAAACATAAACGATAACATCAAATGTCAGATTCTGACATTGTGAATAGGTAGGTAAGTCCGGCCGCTGAAAGATTGCGTTCGACAGTTACCATAAAATTGTAAAAAACTGAATGAAAATATTGTTTACCTGTGCTCACTCTAGTACACAGGGCACTAGCTGACCTTTTAAGTTCAAAAAGCTACTAAATAATGATCGGCATTTATAGTTTTCATTCCGTTTTTTACAATTTTATGGTAACTGTCAAACGCAATCTTTCAGCGGCCGGACTTTATATATATATTTTTTCGTAATGGCCAGTTATTTTAAGTTTACCACAAGATTTACAAGGTCAGCACGTTACTCGAAGACCTGCAACATCGAAAATATTGTTGTTGAGACAATTATCTCGAAGTGGTTTTCGATCCGAATTAATCCAACATCAACAAGTGAAATGTTAATTGATAAGTACCTAATCCCAATTACCTTCGTATTGCCTGTTCAAACAAGACTGTGTATTGATAGGTCCCATTTATTTACTCAAGCTAATAACTACCTTATACATGAATGGGCAGAGCTTAAATAAAGTTGTTCGATGGCTACCTACAGAGTGTAACAAAACACCCTGGTAATATTTAACGGGGTGGTTTAGACTTTAGAGCAACAAACTGAACAACTTTCACTATTGAGCCAACTGCGAAATCACTTTTACAGCGTTGCTCAGGGAGCGTTTACTGCTTTTTACTGCGGACTATTGGAGGGACCAGAAGGGTCACTGAGCCAATTGAATGAACTTAAACAACCGACCTAGGAGCACCCCAGGGGGGTACGGACCTCGGCATAGGACGTAGCTGGGATCGGTGAGAACAAAACTGTAGTACCTTTTTCATTTTGTAAGCGTACCATACACGTATCTTATAGTTGGATAATCCTTTACTTTGTTAAATATGAATGGAAATATTCTGTTCTGGCTCTGTCAGTACAAAATTCGTGCTTTTTTTGAGTAGATAAGATAGAGCAAAAATTATCTCATGCTTTGAACAATTTATTTACTTACTAGCTAGTTGTCATACATTCTATTTGACAGTATAAACCACGCATTAAACTATTCATTATCCTCTAACAATGTACAAATCTTCAGAAATAGAAGAGAACTAGAGTTAATCCGCGACTTCGTCCGCACAAATAATATACCAGATTTTAAGTCAGATCATAAGCTATCAAACAAAAAAGTTTCATCATTTTCATCGGTTCAGTCGTTTTTGCGTGATGCTGTTACAAACATACAAACAAACAGACAGACAAAAATTCTAAAAAAGGTATATTCGGTGACTTCAATGGTAGTTTTTTGAAAAAAAAAACATTGTCTTGGGCCACCATAAAATTAGAGCTTCGTTGTAGGCCGGGGAGGGGGCAACCGACGCGATACGCGAGCACCCAATAACAGACCTACTTACTACGCGACTCCGTTCAATACAAATTCCAAGAAGATTTATCTAGGAATGTCCGCGTTAAGGTTTAATAAGAAAATAGTCTACATTTTATCGTTTTAGGGCTGCGTCCGACTTCGGTAACTATGTTAAATATGCCAGGAAAATAAACAGAACCAGGAAGGGTTCTGTTTAACATTGCTGCCCCTTAAATTTTTTTATGATACAGTGACAGACAGACATAAAGTTACAGTTAAAACTAAATGAAAGTTACGGTCCAAAACTGTATGAAATTACAGTCCAAGTGTTTTTAAAAGCAGCAGTCCAAAAGTGTTTGAAAGTCATAGTCGCAAGGGACTATGACTTTCAAACACTTTTGAACTGTTGATACATTTTTGAACTGAGACGTTCATACCTTTACATCCTACGTGTGAAGAATTTGATCTCTACATAAATGTATTTGAATACAACACCACCTTTTGGTAAATTCAACACAAACATTAACTTATAGAAAATCGCCCTTTAATTGACATCCCTAGTCTCTAAATGTACTTTGACGTCGTTATAATAATACAAAACAGTTTCTTCTCCAATATTCTTCACTTCTTCCTCGACGCAGAATGGAGAAGGATCTTCCTTGACAAAGTCCACTTTACTGATGAAAGTTATTCTGGAATCTCGCTTTTGTTGCATAGATTTGCAGTTGAACGAGGTTAGGTCTCGACTCTCTCGACAACTGGTGAGATCGAAGTTGGTCGCGCGGGAGTCCCGACGGCTTATTTCTCGGCAAAGTAATGTTTCTTGGAATGCGATTCGATATCTGTGAAAGACAATATAAATATAAATAAACGTTGGGTATTAAATATCGACCAAAATCACCATCAATTTGGTCTCCAGCAAAACGAAATTGACTTCGAGGCAGACCTAGAAGATGGCTGCTGAACGAAATGGCATCTTAAGGGACTGGCATATCGATGAGCAAAACCGGGACCCATGGAGAGAAAGGAGGCCATTAAATTAAATTCAATTCATTTAGTTTGTCAGATCATAGATCCATAGAGGTGTTAGTAACAATGACTTAAGATATACCAACGCCCAACCATTTCCCAACGGTGGGAGTTGGGACAGCAATGACTGATATAATAGTAATGATAAGAAATAAATATATACTCTTCGACGCTCATGTAGAGGTGAAAAAAATACATAGAAATAATTCGTTATTTACCTATCTAATCATGGAATAGGCAATAGACGTTGCAAATTATACTTCAAGCTTCTTATTCAACGCAATCAAAAAGTAAGGCCATTTATATCACATATTTTGATATTCGCAAGCTCACCTCGTTAATTTGTAGTTAATTATATCAATCGCGATGTAGACGTATGGGAGACTATTTTTTTCCACTCATCATTAAGTTTGCAGGTACGGAACCATCGGGTGCGTGTCTGACCGGCTTTTTTTCGATAAAGGGATTCGTATTTAAAAAGAAGTTCAATACAGTGATATTTGTTTTCAATTTCACCTTTCGTCGCCCTTCGACCGTAATATTGAGAAAAAAAGCATCGGCTCAATACATTCATGAGATACCTTTGATATACATGACACGGGGGTTAGTGGAACAAATATCTATGCGATATAGAGGCTTTTATGTACGGTAATAGTGTGGATCAACAATATTTGAATAAAGACGTGCGTAAAATATGTGAATAACTAGGTAATTTATTTTGTTGTACTAGTTTTATCGTTATCGTTAATTTTTTTGGTTTTTAAAATGAATTGTTTCTTAGGTACACTAGCCGTGAACTGTGACAGAAACGTATGTCTGTCTGTAAATTGAAAATATTTACAAAAAAAGGTTACGATATGGTGTTTATGTTTCCCTGACTCCAAATCACAGATTTTTTATTTTTTGTTTATCTGTCTCTTTGTTCGTTTGTTCGACATCAGCGAGCAATTTACCGATTTTTAAAGATTTAGACTTAGACTTAAAAACTGGTATAAAATTTATCTCGTTAATAATGGCCTACATGGTGTGTTAAGGTATTCAAATCTTATTATTTTACTTAGAATAAGTAAGATAATCCAATTTTTTCTTGAAATAGCCTAAGTCGCCCATTTAATCATAATACAGCCTAAAATCGCATTCTATTTTATAGCCTAAACGGTGACCGGTCGCCTATCGAATTTTTTGGTCGCCGATATACCACCTGGGATAGAACTCGCACAGACAAGAAGAAGCTAGCATATTTCTGCTGAGGAGTGCGAGTGAAAGAGGAATACAACACTGGTTACTGTCATTCCTCAGTCAGTACCTACCATCAAAAGGTGGTGAGGTTAGGATTAGGGACCAGGGACTCATAAATAAAAAAGAATAAGAAAAAGTCTCGGGTAATGCTAACTAGTAACTTAGTTATAAACAAACTTTCACATTTATAATATTGATGTTATTTGTTTACTCAATATTAGAATAAACTTGAGCTTTTGAAATAAAAATAACCAAACAAGTTTTTCGGAGCAAATCGTCGGAGAAATTACGAAATCTTTATTGACGAAATTGAGAGACTTGAGAACTAGGATTTGCGTAAAGTCGAGTAATGAATCCTCTGCTTTGACTTTGGCATGAAGATTGCTAGGTAATTGGAAAAGTTTGAAACTAGAAGCTGAGTTTCTAGCCAAATCTTTTCTACAACGATGTCATCTTCCAGAGGCGATAATAGTCAAAACGTAGGCGTCGCGTCGGCGACATTAGGCCAAGTGTGTTACTAACAACAATGTGAGCCCAATTGGTCAAAATATAGTTTTCTACTATATTTTATTAGCTTTGCGAGGCACTTTCTACATAAAAGGGCTCAAAAAAGTATTATTTGTGGAATAGCATAGCATATGCTCACGACTATATTCCCCAAGGGGATAGTCAGAGATATTCTGAAACCTCAGAACATCCACGTTTCACCAGTAGTACCGAAACTCTGTCCAGTGTGACGGGGGGTGAACCCGTCGCCACTTATAATGAACAGTGGGTACAATACATGCCTCGAATTTGAAGCATGCAGGTTTCGTTTGTGGAATATATGCCACAATTTTTTTAGGGTTCCCTACCTCAAAAGGAACAAATGGAACCGTTATAGGATCACTTTGTTGCCCGTCTTTCTGTCCCTCTGCATGTCCGTCGATCCATCTGTCCGTCCATCCATTCGTCTGTCCGTCCATCGGTCTTTTTTTTTACAACGTCTGCAGTATTAAGTCGAACTAAAAATCCGTCATGATGCGTTGCACGCTCTATAGCGGAAAATGCGAACACGCACACGAAGGCCGGGTTCGACCAAACTTTTAATTAATCCAAGAGTAACTATACAAGGAATAATACCTAAAGAAAGAGGTCGTTGTATACGTACTTATTGCAATGTGACGTTATTCATTTTAATTTGTTAGGTTTATACAACACTTGTGGTTTTAAAATCAAATCAACATAAGTGACATGACAAGGGTGGACTTCTATGTCCTAAGGACTTGATTGAGGTCAAGAGCAAACCCATCAATAGTAGGGGCGTACTTAATCTAAGATTAAAATTTACTCGCGTTTGGTCGAATCGGCCTTAATGTGCGAAGTACCTACGCATTTTTCATTACGATGCGGCCCGCTCCACCCCGATGTGGCCCGCCATAATACGATTTTCTTACCCTCTTTCGTAGGCGTACTACGAAGGCAGTACTACGAAAACGTAAGTGCCATACAGTAAACCCTTTTGACATAATATTTGAACAGGAAATGCTTGCGATTTCTGACATTTTCCTTTTACCACAATAATACAAAAGCGTGCGTAAAAATTCAGATCAAAGGAGAACATGGTACGGAGAGGACTACGCACGGCTACGAATTTCACAGCCTCTTAGATTGTAGCCTGCTACGTCGTAGGCTCGTACACTATGAAAAATCGATATACCGTTTGAAATGTTAACAAAGGGAAACTACGCGCACTTTTCGGGTTTTTAGAGTTCCATACCCAAAGGATGAAAACCAGACCCTATTCATAAGCCTACGTTGTCCGTCCGTCTATGCGCCTGTCCCACCTATTTAGGGCTGTAACTTTTGAACCGTAATAGCTAGACAGTTGAAATTTTCACAAAATTTGCATTAATATGGCGAATTTGCTAACACATAATAAACTTTTAAAAAGTTAAAAATTAAGGGGTGGCCTCATACAAGAAACTAGTTTTTATGAACGTTTTTTTCTTTTCGCTCTATCGGTAAAAACGCTAATACTTACAAGCGTTAAACTTGGTGTGATTATAGAGCAAACTCTGCAGTATAACAACAAAAAATAAAAACCAGCCATGTGTGAGTCGGTCTAGCGGTAAAGGTCCCGGAGAAAACCAAACTTTTGTGTGGTGGCGTGGTACGGAACCCTCAGTGCGCGAGTAGCCCGACTCGCACTTGACCGGTTTTTCTTTACAGGTGCAGTTTAGAATAGCAAAAGACAAATATATCCTCAACTCTAACTCGACTCGACGGAGGAAATTTCTCACACAATGTTGTTTTTTACACACAATTTGAGTGAGTCGCAGTCGACCTAAGTAGCCAAAATCCCGAGGAAGCAACTAAGAATACGTGTGTCAGTGTCTATATTGCTTGGTTGCCGTATTGAGCACGTGTTTAGGCCAAACAATTAATTTGACTCGAACAGCGCCGGGCACCAATATGTGTTCAGCTTAAACAGAGAACCGTGTAGGTACAGTCGCCTCCAGCTTTGAGTATAATCTGCTGGCATACATTACATTTGTCACTAAATAATACAGATCCCAAGATACGGAACATCATCTAACAGATTAATTAATTTTCCTATTCAATCAGTGTCAAAACTTAGTGAACTAAATAATTATAAAAATGTTGTTGGTTAAATGTTTAAAATAATTATGGACTCGAATGGTTACGTTATGTCAGCATATACATATAAATGATCTTTTCGACATTGTCTCCATACTGAAAATTGTTCAATCTAATGATCTAAATATCACTTGGGTGGTTCGTTACACCTTCTATACAAAATACCATCAAAATCTTTAGAGCCGTTTCCGAGATACTAATTGTATATACAGGGTGTAAAATTAAATGGATTACATACTGGAGATGTTTCAGATCATCAAACTAAACAACTTTTAATATAGGACCAACTTTGAAACAGCGAAAAAAAATTAGCTGTTCCGTAGAAAATGTCCATGACTACTCGACCCAAAAGTATGCAAAAAGAATCGGTAGACGCTGGAAAAATGTTAAAAATAAATTAAATCCTCTTGGATAATTTAACCGAACGGTTAAGTTTTGTGGGTACATGAAAATGACGGTGACTGTACCTAGGATACCTAAACGCAACTAAAAGGACCTCTGGACTTAACGTCGTTAGGTAGGATAGTATGAGCGAACGAAACGTCAGACGACGTTGCATTAATCCGGTTACAGTGGATCTTCTAATACGTATTAGGACAAACCAACAAACAAACTTCCGGAATTACATACATCCATACATAAGCTCACGCCATTGTCCCATGGGGGTAGGCAGAGACCACGGACCGCCACACGCTACGACTCTGACACACCTCTTTAGCCTCATTCACATTCATCATTCTTTTCAGGCTCGATTGAGGGTGCTACGCACTTGTCCTTTTCGGAAAAGATCATTGATTTGATCATGTTATGTTTTCCTCGGACGGCCTCTCCCAACACTTCCGCTCACCTTTGCTTGGTATATTTCATTCGTAAGTCTTCTTTCATTCACTCCCGGAATTCAGTATGTCAATTTATTTTTCAGAATTACTTCCTACCACTACTTCTAATAAAACTCCGTAAAATAACTGGGCGGAGAGTACAGTGCTACATACAGCATAAATAATAATAATAAAAAAAATTATTATTCATAGATCCCTTACCCTTGATAGTTTTAAGCGATTCTCTTTCCATTACCTGACTATTTTCATTAAAATAAAACCAATCAATCAATCAAATAAACCTACTTTATTTGACACCAAAACATAAACAATAAATACAGAGAAAAAATACAAGAGGCACAAAATAAGGCGGCCTTGTCGCTAAGAAACGATTGAAAAACATGATTTAAAAAATAAATAACGGAAACTTTAAAAATAAACGTAGGTAACAAAGTAATAAATTCGATAATTATGTTAAAATGGAATTCTAAAAGCGATTCTTTTTAACATTTGCAATATTTCTGACTCTAGTCTAAACAAAAACCGAAAAATTTACTTCGATCAATGATATTACCTCGATTATGTTGGCTCTACAGAGTGTAACAAAACACCCTAGTAATACTTAAGGGGGTGGTTTAGACCATCAAACTGAACAACTTTTACTACGGAGCCAAAATTGAGAAATAATAAAAAAAAATTGCTATCCGATTCATTTTAGTCGAGTCAGCTCTATTGTGAAAGTTGTTCAGTTTGATGGTCTGGAGCAACCCCTTAAGTATTACTAGGGTGTTTTGTTACACCCTGTATAGTGAAAGTTGTTCAGTTTGATGGTCTGAAGCACCCCAATAAAGTTTATTTGTATTTTTGTAACACCTTGTATTACCAAATAATATAAGATCTTCCTTTGTACTTGTTTCGTCTCTTGTATTCAGTAATGGAAGCTTTTCTAAACTAGCGTGATAATTATTATAAATAAATAACTAAATTAATTAGCACCGACGCATTATAATGGTTCATTGAACGGCGGTGGCGTGGTCATACGCCTAAGGCGGGGTGATACAGTTACGAGCAAAAAGAGGACTAATATAATCCTATTATAACTTTACCACACCAATGTGGCGTTTTCCAAGGATGATATAGAAAAAAAACCGGCTAAGTGAGAGTCGGACTTGCGCACCAAGAGTTATGTACCACCACCCAATATTTCCAAAAAAGTGTGTTTTCTCCGGGAAAGCGCACGCCCGACACACACTTGACCGGTTTTTATTATTTTTCGTTTAACGTTAGAGTATCCACTATAATCACACTAAGTTTGACGCTTGTATATATTACCGTTTTAACGATAAAGCAAAACCAAAAAAAGTTTTTTGGGGTACGGAACCTTAAAGTATGTAATTACTAACTGTTGCCCGCGTCTCCGTCTGCCTAGACCTTAAAAAAGTATCCTATGTGTTAATCCAGATCAGATTCTATCTGTGTGCCAAATTTCATTAAAATCCATTCAGTAGTTTTTACGTGAAAGAGTAACAAATATCAATCCATACTTACAAACTATCGCGATTATAATATTAGTAGGATTTAGCTCCTTTAAACTATCTCTCTCTCGTTGAGATAGGCACTACTTAGACTTTCGTAGGACAAATACATTGACTAATTATTATAAGGACTAGCCTTGCGGTAGCATTTCCCCTCTGCCACGGTATAAGCACAATTGATCTTGTGCATTTACATTCAATTTTACACCTTATCACTAAACGAGACAGCCTATAATTGCGAAATAATAACTTCGAACTTAGAACGTTTGGGGTTCACACGAGACTACTTTTCATGATTTTTAACATTCAAAATTAGAATCTAAAGTTATGGGGAATAAAATCCAAAGTTGCGGATTTCATGTTACCTCGCCCCCTGCAAAAAGTGGCAGTAATGTTTGTTAGTATAACTACACGCGTAACCAGTCCACATATAAATAGTCAAAGGACAAATATAAAGAAAACTTCTTAAACCATTTCAGATGTCATGTATAATTCAGAACTTGGCAAGACAGTTAAATTAAATTTTTGTTGTTGGAGAAGCCAATAAATACAGGGTGTAAACTTAAATGCGTTACATAATACTTTATGGGTTGCTTCAGACCATCAAACTGAACAACTTTCAATATAGAACCAACATTGAAATCGCAAAAAAAAACAGTGATTTCATAAATTATAGTCAAGTAGCTATTGACACTTTCTATGGAACAGCTGATTTCTTTTTCGTGATTTCAATGTTAGTCCCATAGTGAAAGTTGTTCAGTTGGATGGTCTGAAGCATCCCTTAAGTATTTAACTCATTTAAATTTACACCCTATATGCAGGGTTTTAGGCTAGACACATGCATTACTATAATGGGTGATTGTACTCATGATACTGAACAACTTTCCCAAAGGAATAAACGTTAAACTTTCTTTTAGCTTATTGCATTTACTATCGAAATTCCAAACATTTTTTTGCTCTAGGTTTCCTATAAGTTTCTTAAGGAAAGTTGTTCAGTATCATGGGTTCAATCACCCCTAAAAGTAATGCAACCCTAAATGTTTACCCTAGTAACACCCTGTACATTTTTTTACAGAACTTTGCCCTTTTCTCACGTTTCTGTTTTTGTTGGTATTCTTTTAACATGAATTCCAAGACGCACAGGCTTCAAATACCTGTCTCGGTTGACTTCACAGCTGGCATTTCACTTGTAGGTAAATGTCCTAACAAGGGTTGTAGGTAGGGCTGCCATCAACCGAATTTCCGACCCCGAATAAAGCCAAAGAACCGTATCACACAAGTTATTTTCGTAAAGATAGCGTCGCGACATGACCGTGATAACGCCGCGATTCAGTTGCGATGTCGCATTTGTTGAACTCAGAAGTTGAAAATGTCAAAATTACTATGGAGATATGCATCTTTCTACTGCTCATTTGACTTTAAAAAATCGAACTCCTGAAGTATGATTTTTGAAAGTCAAATCAGCAGTAGAAAGATGCAGATCTCCATAGTAATATTGCTATTTTCAACTGCTGAGTTCAAAGTATGCTAGTTTCAAAAATCGCACTACTTGAAAGTCACACGTTTAATCAGCAGTAGAAAGATGCATTAAATAACTGCTGATTTGACCGTGTGACTTTCAAAAATACTAATCCAGATGCCGCAAAAGACCTATAGATTTTTGTTAACTGTCACCCAAGTAACATTCAAAGGGGTGGTTTAGACCATCAATCTGAACAACTTTCACTATGGAGACGAAGATGAAAAAAAATCGGCTGTACATTTTTTCGTAAAGTTGTAAAGTTTCATACAAAACTGCAGTACCTATTCGACTCAAATGTATAGGACATTTGAGTCGAATAGGTACTGCAGTTTTTGAAACAGCAGATTAATTTTTTTCGAATTTGACTCCATAGTGAAAGGTTGACGGTCTAACTGTACCACCCCTATACATTTTCTACGCTAATATAAGCTCTTTGTAATATGTAAAGTAATACCTAATCATATTAAATTGTTGGCTCAATATTGTGTGCTATATTGAAAATAAATAGAAAACCTATGAAATTAAGAGGTAAATTTGTCAATATGTTTTAATCTAAATGTTTTGCTGTAATATCCATTTTATTTTCGAATTGATTATTAAAGTAAAATCTAATCAACGATTTTGCTTTTATAATATACCCGTTAATTGATTGCTTTTTGGAATGAAATGCCGTAGACTGAAATTTGTCCCCAATAACACACTGTGCATCCGTCGAACAATACATTTAATTATCACCTTTATTTCGTTGACATCAATTTTATCACCTGAAATTAATGACCGAGAGTCCGAGACCGGTTGTAAAAGTCTGGATTACAAACAGATGGATAACATTATTTTTATTTTAGAACAGGCTAATTTTACATTCTTGTAAATTACTCGGGTGGCCTCTCGCTAAAATTACCTATTTACTTTTTTTTTTATTACATTATCTGGCAGGATCATTCTAAAGTTGCCGTTATTCTAAACTGCCTCCGTGGTCTAATGGTTAAGAGCATTGTGTTCTTGACACGGAGGTCGTGGGTTCGATTCCCACGGGGGCCACCTAGTGATATGTCACTTTGTGCGTTTTTCCCCAGTTGGTTAGGACATTGCAGGCCGAATCACCTGATTGTCTGAAAGAAAGATGATTCCGTGCTTCGGATGGCACGTTAAGCCGTTGGTCCCGGCTACTATCTCTCGTGGTAGTAGTCGTTACATAAAAACCACGTCAGAAGCCGAAAGGCGGTCTGAAAAAACTCTGACACCAGGGCTTGCCCACTCGATAAGAAGAAGAGAGATTCTAAAGTTATTTACTTAGGTGAAACAGCTACCTAAATCAGTCCCAGGGTCCGGAATTTTGGTAGCACTATTAATATGTCAAAGGGATTGCACGTTTATCGACTTTATTATATTACTCGATAAATCGATAACATCACAAACAAAACAGTATATCAAGAAATCTTCTTGTTTATAAATAAACTCTGAGTATTTTACTAACCATTTCACTATCGTATCTTTCTTATTACGAGACATTTTTGATATTAGATACCTAATGGATTACATTTTAAGACACAAAATAATTGGCATTAGGTATGTTGACTTACGTCTTTACAACAGTAATCAAAGGGTCAATAAAATAACTGCCAGTATCAATGTGATAAGGACCTAACAATTTATTTCAGATTAAATATATCGACACAATCGGATGCCGAAAAACATGCAATCCTTTTGACATAATATTAAAAGTGCTACCAAAGTTCCGGCCTCTGCATCACTATTCAACACTAGATACTCATTATTATACTGTGATTCAACGTAGCGTAAAACGTAAATGACAGACAGTGGGCCTACCATGAGTTTTCCCTGTACTTTACTACTGTACTTACGTCGCCAATTTCGTATGACAGAAATTAGTTCACAACGTAACCACTAGGAGCGCTGTACGAAATTCAATACAAAATTGGTGACGTAACTACGGTAGTAAAGTACGTTGAAAACTCATGGTAGGCCTACAGGCTACGGTTTTTTGTTTGTGAACGAGAAATAACAGAACTGAACTTCAGTATTTCGTTGTGTGTATGTTCTTACTCTTTTCTTCTAAGGGAATATATCCGTCAGGGAGTCCGAGTGCGCTGCATACAAACGAACTTTTGTCCTATTTTGAATATTAACCGATTATACTCAATGACAATTTTTAAACACGAACTAGAAACCAATATCTGTATCAGTACATTGTCAGATTTCCGTTAAAATAGATAATTTCAATGCTAGTGTGGAGGAACTACTGTGGAAGGTTCCTCCGGTGAAAAGGGAGGATCTTCCGCCAGGCTAGGTGTGAAGCCTGGGGACCGGCCGTGGTCCAACAGATCTTAGTTGGACCTTGTATATATATCGAATCTCTGTGATTATTTCTCTTGGGCGATTCATGTCTTGTATACGATTGTGAACCTTATGTGTAGCTGCTAATGGGTTACCAATGTGACGTCGCAAGTTGTCTTACGTACACATTTGCGAGTGCAACCGAAGCGCCATCTGTTATCTTCGTTGCTATAACTTGTGGGTGTTGACATCTGTGGCAAGTCCCCACAATAGGATTAATTTAATATTTGAATAGAAATCTTCGAACCAAGGTGACTTGAAACTATTAATGGGAATCTGGCAAGGTAAATACCGACAAAGATTTTAGGTTCTAGATTAAGTTACCTAAGTTTCTAAATGTTTAAACTGGGTCGTATCTTCGTTTTGTACGCAGAGCTTTATCAGGAATCTTCTTATCGGTTCAAAATGCACCTGGCGATTGATTGCTGTGAATCGGTGACGCTTAAAGAGCACACTCACCTGCCACTAATGATATTGTATAGTAATATAGGGTTGATAGTGGCCGACACGTAGTACAGAGCGCCGTTGACGTTGAACAGATGTTCGTTGATGATGTTCGACTTAGAGAGACGCACTCACCTGCCACTCATGACATTGTACAATGTAAACACGGCGACTCATCAAGCTACGCAAAACCAAAATAAGCTGGCCGTGCGACGTTACACTGGTAGCTTGATGTGTCACCGTGTGTATAGGATAAGGTTGACAGAGGCCAACACGTAAGACAGAGCATCGGTGATGTTCAACAGATGTTCATTGATGTTCGACTTAGAGAGATGCACTCACCTGCCACTCATGACATTGTATAGGTACAACGTACACACGGCGACAAATCAAGCTACGCAAAACCAAAATAAGCTGGCCGCGCGACGTAACACATTATGCAACATCCGCACGATTAGCTTATGTTGGTTGTGTGTAGCTTGATGTGTCACCGTGTGTTCAGTATAGGGTTGACAGTGGCTGACACGTAGCACAGAGCGCCGATGATGTTGAACAGATGTTCGTTGATGTTCAACTTAGAGATGTGCACTCACCTGCCACTCATGACATTGTACAGTATAGGGTCGACAGTGGCCGACACGTAGTAAAGAACACCGGTGATATTGAACAGACGTTCATTGATGTTCGACTTAGAGAGACGCACTCACCTGCCACTCATAACATTGTACAGTATAGGGTTAACAGTGGCCGACACGTAGTACAGAGCGCCGGCGATATTAAACAGGTGTTCGTTTATGATGTGGAACTTTGGATGACTGTCCCCGTAGATATAGAATAGTCGCTGGACGTGGAACGGAGTCCAGCACACGAAGAATGCAATCACCACGGCCGCTGTGGAAGAAAAAAGGAAATAAGTTATAGGTAGTTGTAGGTAGGTGTAGGATAACATTTTAGGACAAAGGTCTCCTCTCACGAACAAGGGACCACCCCATACTTGTTTTTTATTAGCTTTAAAAAATGGCAGAGATAGTTTAGACAGGTTCCTATCATAAAATATTTTACATGTCAAAGTTAGTTTGTCGACTCACAACTGCGATGAAAGTAAAATTTATGGATAGGCCCAAAGCGCGTTTAGATGAAGCGTTTCGAAAGATGATTTGATAAAGTTATAATTGCACAATATAATCAAAACATGATCAAAACAGACTGACAAACCTGTGGGCAACTTCTCATCTCCCAAAGTATTGGCTAACTTAGATTATTGTAAAAGTTATGATTTCTGGATCATTCATCCAGCGAATAATCACGTCAAATATTATTTGAACCAATTTCTGAAGATTTCCCAAAGATTTGAAATGTTAGATAGGACTTTTTGATACAAGCGGTTTTTCTACTCGGAGCTCAGAGATGGCAAGCGCAAAAGAGGGGGCCAGTTTCTTCGTAAAAGGTCGTGCTGAAGAGGCAGATGAAGAGTGGTGCTAAATAGACCTGGAGAGACCCTAGAGACACTATTTGTAAGGGATTAAGCACACAATGTCCCTTTTTTCTTAAAATGTCACATTCGCATAACGTCACTTTCTACACAGGGTCCTTCTTAATATAATGGCAGTTTTTTAAGGGGATGATCAGACCGTTAAACCGAACAACTTTCTGCATGGGACCAGAAATTGCAATCGCGAAAAATCTGCAGTCCCATACATTTGGCTTGAGTAGGTTTGCAATTTAGTATGGAACAGCAGAATTTTTTTTCGCGATGTCGATATTGGTGCCATAGAGAAAGTTGTTCAGTTTGATATGATGATCCCCTCGTGTCCCAAGTGTCAAATATGCTGACTCAACATATTAAGAAAGACCGTTTATAAACTCACGTTCACGCGTCACATTAGTTTGTGTCAGAAAATGTTCACAAATCAAACTGTTGGTCGACTTACCTTTAAGGGTATATTTTCTAAAACCCCAAATTTCAAGAACATTGTTTTCAGTGATATGCTATTGCATATCCAGTGTATTATATTTATTATAAAAGACCTGCCTTTATTTAAAAATCTAAGAAATCTTTTTTGTATGTTACATATAACTTAATTTAGCAATCGCGTAAAATCCAGACACAGTTTATAGAAAAACTGCTAAAAATGGGGCTACTTTAGGAACATTTTTAAAAGGGTTACGTTACACGGTTGAAAATACAGCTAACGTAAAACTCGACTCTAAAAAAAAATTTCACTTATAGCCTAATATTTCATTAACGGATCCCTAAATCGAAAAATGTTTTTCCCACACTCACAATATTATTTTAAAGGCCTTTCCAACGATACCCCACACCATGGGATAGACGAGAAAAAAAATGTCATCTCCACTTTTTGTGTAGGGGAGGTACCCTAAAAAAATATATATTTCAAGATTTTATTTTACCACTTTGTCGGCGTGATAAATATGTATACCCATGCTAAATTACAGCTTTCTAGTACTAAGTGTCTCTGAGCTAAGCCGCGGACAGACGGACTATTGACTACGGAACCCTAAAAAAAATAATTAATCGACTTTTTGAAATATGAGTGCGAAACGCACAATATTCTTGAAAACATTTTAGTAAAAATCAAACAGTCTGATTACGATACGAAATGGCGAACAAATTCAATCTCTTGACATCCTCCGACAACTGCAAAACTCTACCTATACTCGTTTCAGATTTTTTCCATTGTACGTTTGAACATATAACGAAAATATGCCCTTAAGACAATATCGAAGATGAGTGAAAGTAATAAATTGGCTGTTCTGTGCTTACGTCAACAGTCGCTCGAGGGAAGGCAATATAAATAAACAATTTCCTTTATTCAGCTGCCGTTTATCAACTTTTCCAATTAGAAAGCGATCAGATATTGGAAAAACAAACACGCTCATATGTGTACAGTCAGCTAGGATTCAAATTTAATTTCAATTTATCAAAAATAAAGATAAAAGATTAAAAACCGTCGCTGTCCTATTGTTGAGCAAATGCCTCCCTCCGAATTAATCAAAAATGGACTAAATTGAAAATTCGTTTTTTAAATGTATTCAATTGGCGATTGTTCTTTAGGATCAATTCACACTAAAAGAGAAGCCGCGAGCAGTCGCGAACTTTAAAGAATTTGAACTTCCTTTCACTAGTGGTAAGATTCAAAATGCTAGGTAAAATATTGCACCGAAATTGGTCCTCCTGCCACTTCTCGACGTTGCACTTTTAATGTTAATTGACTTAGGCTCGGAGACCACCAAAGCGGAGCGAGATGTGTAAAATCAACCAATAGAATCATCGTCATCATCATGAGCGTTATCGGCCACAGCAACCAAATGAAATAGCTTGTTTCTGTCTAGCGAGGATACTTAAGCAATTCGATTGGTTGATTTTACACAGCTCCGCTTTAGTGCATTCCAGGCCTCAGTATCAGACGGCTCCTCGAGCTAGATGTGACCTCTGGCGGGAAAAGAGCACACTACTCGACCCGTTTATCCCCACCTTGGAAAGCCTTCCCCCGGAACATGAACTGCTCAGGTCGATTTGGACGTCTTTAAATAGGCTCCGAATTCAAGTCGGCCAGAGTAAGAAGAGCCTGTTCAAATGGGGTTTTATCGATGAATCATACCTTAGGTCTGAATGTGATGTTGCCCCTCAGACTACGGCCCATCTCATATCTTGCCCTTCCTTCCGGCAAACTTACACGCGATCCGTGAGGGAAAATACTGGACTGACAAAATATAAAATGACATGCTATCGACTCGATATAAGAAGAGTATCAGACGGGACTTGAACCGGCAACCTGCCAATCTGGAGCTGTGGAATCAATTAATTAAGCAACCGGTACTATACCGATAGGTAATAAAATCTTGCGTCTTTGAGGGACGTGACTTTTTCATTTCATTCCGCTTCGCGTCGGCTTGAATAGCCTTTTTATCTTAGCCTTGTAAAAATGTATAGAGAAATACCAAAAAAAATCAGGCAATATTTCTCGACGTCCTTTTTCTCTGCTTTATATAATCCGATCAAAACTGAAATTACTAAATCGCTTTGACACAAGACCGAAAGCGTGTTGAACAGATTTAGTCCGCAGATTTGAGCCGACGAAAAGTCATTTTCAATTTATACGTCGTTTGATATTGTGCTAAATAAGAAATATCTTTTTTTTCTATTATTGTTTTTACTAAGCCGTGAAATATACCAACTTTACTGAGTTCCATAGTTATATTCTTTAACTTACGACGATAATCACTTCAGGGATGGTTATTTAGAAACTTTGCTACTACTAATCCTTTTAAACAAACAGTTGCAGCTACTTTTAGTAGATTTAGTAGATATAGAAGACGAGCTTTTAACCCGGGACTTTTTCCGCGTGGATTACACCTTCGGGGGACGATTTTCGAAAAATCCTTTAGTAGTGCATTCATGCATCCGCTGTAGAATATATATTCCAAATTTCTTGTTTCTATCTTTAGCGGTTTAGGCTGTGCTATGTCTGTCAGCCAGTCAGTCACGGAACGGTGACCGTGACGATAGTGGTAACAGGTGGCTAGACTATCGCCTACAAAAACAGTAGATGATAAAATTTATGCTCCGGTTACCCATTGTGTTGGCTTTTCTAAACTTAAACCATAAGGTACTGTTACCGAACTATCGATAGTTTTCATCTAAAAACAGCCACACTATCGATAGGCCTATCGATTGTCTTGGACTTTCTATAGTGTCGATACTATCGATAGAAGCACAAACTTTTGGTTGAAAAGAACGAAGATGAAAAGCAAAAAGTTTTGCTTGTTGAGTTTTAGTTTGGAAGTTACTAAACTTTGGTTATATTTAATAAATCATTTTTTTCGTGTGTCCAATCGTATTGCTCCCATAGTAAAAGTTGTTCAATTTGACGGGTAGACTCTTAGTTTAAAAGGATGCTACAAAGTGAACTTGATATCATCAAGTTCACTTTGTATAAAGAATATGTTATGGACTGTACTATTGTTTGTGCTTTACACAAGACGTTTAAAAAATCATTATTTCGACGTTTGTGCGTTAGACAGAGCGTCTTTGAGAATTCACGTCTCAAAGAGAAGTGAAGACAAATTTTACCGATGTCTCTGACATTTTTTTCTAAACTCTGTTTTTGTCAAAGGACAAAAGGTTGTGATTTGAGATATACGAGTACTATACTATGCGATAAGGGTATATAACTACCTAGATGGCGTAGCATTTAGACTTCTCATTGTTGGTGAATGTTCAATGTAGGCCTTATTAAATGTGAATTGAGATAAACATTTCTTGAAAGTTATTAGCGTGGAATGAAAAGGTCAAAAAAAATCAAGGTATGTAAACAAAATTAACCGTGAATTGATAGGTATATAATAAAGCTTAAATTGCAAGAAGTTTTAAATATATACTTGTATAAGTATAGGGCGTAAAATTAAATGCGTTTCACACTTAAGAGGTTACTTCAGACCATCAAACTGAATAAATCACTATGGAACCAACAAAGAAATAGCGAAAAAAAAATATCCATAGAAAAAGCGACTCCATCCAAATGCATGACAGCCCCCTCATGAACCCACATTATAATAATACAACGTGTTAATGAATTAACGCAAAACTAGAAAGTAGTTTGTTAAGAATCGATAGCAGAATCGAATTATCATGGTTTCAACATAGGTACTTTTTTTCAAAATATTAAATAATATGTTTGTAAAATTTAAAATTTACTGAACCCGATCTCAACCCACCGCACGGGCACACTCACCTTACTTACTACCAAAACACGATTCTTAAAATGAATCTACGAGTTCGCTAGCGCTTTCATTCATTGCTGAAATGATAACAAATCATTTATGCCTTAAAACTTAAGATGTGAATAACTGTAAATTTGAAGTATCAAAATAATGAAATGATTGTTTCAATCTAATTATTTTGTTATAAATCAGTAGGGGTGTATGAGGTTTTGCGCTTATTCATTAACACGTTGTATATTGTCATTATTTTTAGACCTGAGTCGCCTAAGCCATGAATATACAATGTGGTAACCTTTTTTGTAAACATCTTAAATTTACAAACACACATGTGTTGCAGATGTACTTAAACTACAGTATAAAAAAGAGTATCTAGTTCTACTCGTACATACCTAAACTGACAACCGTATACTTTACCAGCTAACGGTTGAGTCACGTTGCAGGTTCTGACCCGAGAACTTGTCTCGCGTGTTGTCCGCGCGTCGCGTCTTTGCCTGCCACGAGGCTCCGCATTCCTTAATCTCTTCTTGTTCTTTATCAAAAACAATCCCTGAGATTGGGATAGATACTCCCACGAACTACTTGACATTGGCGGAAATGCGGTGCTAACGCACAAGCAAAAAGTCAATTAATTATAAAAAAAAAAAAAGCTAACGGTTGTCTTGCTTGGTGTTCGCGTTTAGCATTATTATGCGAGCTGTTGATTCGAAGCGTGCCCGAACTAAATTTGAACCACAATAAAAATTTATTACAAACCATTATTACAATTCTACTGCCTCCAAGATCTAATAGTTAAAAGGATGGGCAAACATTTTTTACCATACAATCTATGTTACCTCTGCTATGTCCCTATGTTTTGCTTTTTTGCATTAATTAATTACTGTATGAACTAGGGATCTTTGAAAATGACCAATTTTACCGCCCGTTTTCAGACATATAGAAAACAAATTTGACGAATAAAAACAAAAAAAGCAAAACATACAGACATAGCAAAAGTCTTTCTCATATTATTCTTGAAATAATTATTAATATCGGTTTAGTTTTGGAGGAGGAAACAGAGGAATACGAAATGCTATTTTCGTAGATTTTATGTAGATAAAATTGGTCCGTGCTGCAGTTGTCTCTATCGCACTCTTGTCGGTGGGGTGCATGGATGGGGCGGATCGGACAAATATGTATACAGTCGGAAAAGCGACCTATTCTCCAAATTAGCATTTCTGCCCGCCTATCCTCTTAAGAGAATTGAGCTCTTGACACGGAGATGGTGGGTTTGATTCCCACGGGGAACACCTAGTGATATGTCACTTTGTGCGTTTTTCAATTGCAGGCTGAATCACCTGTTGGTCTGAAAAGAAAGATGATTCTGTGCTTTGGATGCAACGTTAAGCCGTTGGTCCTGGCTGCTATCTCTGGTGGTAGTAGTGGATACATAAAAACTACGTCAGAAGCCTAAGGCGGTTTGAAAAAACTCTGACACCAGAGCTTGCTGCCCACACGATAAGAAGAAAGAAGATTACAATTCTTCAAATTATGGTACCTATCATTTCAATTCGACACAATAAACAAACAGGAATGTGGAGGGTCAATCGATATGTCATACATGCGGCCCAATTTCATAACATTTCGTAATATTATCCTGTCATATTAAAATCTATGGAAGGTTCAAGCCTGGCATGCATGCCTTTTCCCATCAGTGGAATGTAATAAGCTATGAAAAAAAGTTATAATAATAATGCCTTTTAATAATAGTTTTTGAACAAACGGTTTTAAAGGACACTGAGCAAAAATGTATGGCCACTGGTCCAAGAGCCCCCCGCTGTGGCACAGGTAGGGACAGTTACAGGCGCGGTCGCAGCCTGAAAGTTGGGGGGGGGGTGGGGTCACTAATAATAAAATATGACGAGTAAATTCGACTTTATATACACGTATCCTGACATATCCCCTGTGATCCCCCACCTTCGGACCACGCCTGGACAGTTAGAGGATACTCTAACGAACATGATATTTTCGAGAGAAAAAAAGATACAGGATGTTTTATTTTTACGTGCTCATTTTAGGAGGAAATCATTTTTACATTATGGCCCAAAAGATGTAATTTCTTTCGGGGTGATCAGAATCAGCTACAACAATAAAAAGTTATGATTAAGCGAGCAGCAGTAAGAAGGCTTACGTGTACTAGAATGTAAATTTTAGGATCGAATAAAGATTTTCTTGTTTTGAGTTTACGAGATGCTAAGGTTTAAAGATTCTAACCATATGAAACAAGGAATTCAACCAGCAGATAAAAATAGCGGTGAAATGCTAACATTAGTATGAAAAGCCGCTACACAAAACACCCTGTATCTGTTTTTCTATTGAAAAGATATTTGTGGTACATATAAAAATGCTATATATTAAACCCCCTTTCAAACGTAGTATGCCACTTGGGTGGGGGGGCTCTTGGACCACTCCTGCCCACTGTCCTTTTGCGTACACTTCTTAACATTTTATAATACAGTTTACTTTCATTGATTGTTGGTTGTTTGGTTGGTTGTTACACAAATTTTTATAGTTTATACCTATCTTTAGTGATGTGGTCCTTAAAAGTATTCCTTCGAATAAAAAGCATTTGTACCCAAATAGCTTACATTAAAACCACTTTCTTTATCTTTTGCTTACATAAAAGACCTTTCCGCTCCATAAACTAAAAGTTGACGTAAAAGGTTATGCAAATATTCTGATAAAGAATAGCTACACTATTATAAAACTGTAACAGAAGTGTGTCTGCACATTGAAGATAACATACAAAGTGTTTATACTACATTCCAAATAGCATGGAAACTTTAAGGCTATTTTGAATTATAGAAACAAGGATTTGAAGCACTTACTCTTAAAGCTATGTCCAAGATATATCGGAAAGTATGTCTTTCTGATAAGTAAATTATATTGATATGATATATTGCTAATCAGAATTGGCCAGAAAGTAAAATAGAAATCGGAAAATCTTTTCGTCCTTATTTGGAATAAATTATATGTGTCCCTGTCTCAAAATCAGACATTTTTGGATTTTGTTTTGTGTTTGTTTGTTTGAGCATCACGCAGAAACTACTGGACCGAGTTTGATGAAACGTTTTTGTTAGAAAGCTTATGATTAGATTTAAAAACTGGTATAAAATGTATCTCGCTATGATTAGGGGAACCGGTGCGGACGAAGTCGGCGGTTATATTATACAGGATGTACAATTAATTGAGGGGTGCTTCAGATCATCAAACTGAACAACTTTCTCTATGGGACCAAGATAGAAATCGCGTAATCCATAATTGCAATCCTACTCAGCCAAAATGTATGGGGCAGTAAATTTTTTTCGCGCCTTCGACGTTGGTTCCATGAATGGAATGCCGCGGGCGGCACTTTACTAGGGGCGACAAATTCGGGAAAAATAACAGAGAAAAGTCGAGGTCGCTTCGCTCGCTCCAAGTTTCTGTTTTAGTGACTGTACCTTGACGTAATCCGTAACGTGGTGCTAAAAATTTCGAGCTTGCTTCGCTCGATCCATAGCTTTTACTTAGGTTAATTTGCACATGATTTGTACGTGAAAAGCTCTGGCAGCTCTCTTCGCTCGCTATAACTGTCTTTTTCTGCATGGATAAACCAAAAGATGTCTGACCACAACCCGAGTAGAAGTAGGAGTTCTAATTTAAATTTTCGTAATTTTTTGTGTTAAACTTAAAAAGATAAGAGGGCGGTAAAATTGGCCTGTGCCCCGGGCGACTGAAATCCACGCTACGCCACTGGGTTTGTATGAACGTGGTCGTAAGCGTGCGTAATTTGTACTTAGCCATAACCTAGGAGTAACTAAGTTAAGGGGTGTTTCTCCTCGGCGTTTGAACGCCGTCATTATCCTCACCAAATATTTTCGCCTTGTTTAAAAGAAAAGGTATAATTTTTTAGCGCTATTAAAAGGGTCTATTTAAAGGGCTTTATAACTGCGTTATAAAATTTTATACCTTTTCTTATAAACATAGCGAGAATATTTGGTGAGGATAATGACGGCGTTCAAACGCCGAGGAGAAACACCCTAAGCTACTAATTGTATACTAGCTGTTGCCCGCGACTCCGTCTGCGTAAACCTTAAAAAAGTATCCTATGTGTTAATCCTGAAAATATTCTATCTTCGTGCCAAATTTCATCCAAAACCGTTCAACCGTTTATGCGTGATTGCGCCACAAACATACAACTTTACAAACATCGTCACAAACTTTCACATTTATAATATTAGTGAGATTTTAATAACTTTCAACGTACCTACTTAACTTAGTAATTTTAATCATAAATTTGGTTTAATTACAATCCATCTAATTTTACTTGAAATTCGTGGTAGGTATATTTTTCAGGTGGTCTAATTATTGAAGTAGATTACTATGTTTTTGTAAAAAGACTGCTAGTTGCAAAGTCCTCTAAATATTAATTAGAACGCCAACATCTGCAATCCACCTAAGAAATTGTGCGAAATGTTATAGATAAAGAAAAAAGCTTTCTAATTTCTTTTTAATTATCTACCTACAACTCAGCGAATCATCTACCTAGACTTTAATAGACAGACTGACAGATCTGTAATAAATTATTTGTGTAGCAACGGACACCTGTGACATTTCTAGCTCGTTCTACAGACGAAGCCCCGTGAATCAAGATTTTTAATCTTACGTATATGTTTTAAGACATCTGTTCGAGGACCTGTTGGTTATAATCTTACTCCATGACTGTTATGTTCAGTATCGTGTATAAATCTATAAATATGTATCTACCTCATATTTTTCTAGACGTATAAATATTGCTTTGGTTTCTTTATACGCTTTGGTGTAGGTACATCTCAGACTCTGCTCTCCCAGTTCGGTATAATGAGCGTGAGTATATTTTTCGTGAGGTTAATTTTAAGGCCTTTGATTAAATTTAAAAAGCTACCGATAACGTTCTTGCATTACGTACTCGAAAAATGGAACTGTTAATCATGTGTCTTACGAGTGAAAAGTAATGCCGTGTGATTTGTTTTTCTTTTTGAATGATTTGTACAACGAGTACAACGAGCACACGAAAGCTTTGTGGTACCGTTATTCCGCCTATAAACAAAAAATTATCTCAATCACGCAATGCCGTTCGTGTAGCGACTAAGTAAATTAGGCGACAGGGGCTAAATTTATGCGGTCCATGCGCTATAGGCTAGTCACCTATCTTCCTATTTTAATTTAATCAAAGGTATTAAGGCTGGCTGGCTGGCTAAGTATCTAAAACAATATACGCTAATATTATAAAGAGCCAGTCGGTTGCCAGCTCTCCGGCCTGCCAAGAAACTCCACTATTTTGTGGTGCCTCAAGCGTGTTTTTGTACAAAATAATCCTTGAGATCCAAGTATCCATAACCGAACAACATCAAACGCATTTGCTATTTATACTGGAGATTGGCAAAATCGTCGAAATCACGATGGAGACACAATTTTAAGATGAATTACAATAATTAACCTGATAGAAAGCTACATTATCCATTAATAACATAGGCAAGTCCGTGTGGACAAAGTCGAACATCAGCTAGTAGAGGTTGGTATAACTATTGGACACATGACTACACGTCAAGCTATACAACGTGTTAATGAATTAACGCAAAACTAGAAAGTCGTTTGTTTAGATTCGAGAGGAGAATCGAATTATCATGGTTTCAACATACGTAATTTTTTTCAAAATATTAAATAATTTGTTTCTAAAATTTTAAATTATTGAACCCGATGTCAACCCACCACACGGGCACACTCACCCTACTTACTACCAAAACAAGATTCTTAAAATGTATCCATGAGTTCGTTAGCGCTTTCATTCATTGCTGAAATGAAAAAAAATCATTTTTGCCTCAAAACTTATAACTTTAAATTTTAAGCATCAAAATAATGAAATTATTGTTTCAATCTAATTATTCTTTTAGAAACCAGTTGAGTTGTATGAGGTTTTGCGCTTATTCATTAACACGTTGTATATTTTACTACACTTTATGCTGGTTATATTGAAACTCTAGCTTGACGTGTCGCCGTGTGTACATCTTACCAGATAGCATTTCTATAATCTAGATTGACAGTCATGTCTACGAAATTCATAGAAGTAATAATGTAGGTAATGCGACGAAATTCCAATTTATAATCATAAAAGTAATCTCTTTTATTTCATAATAAACGACGATGAAACATGACTGTAAATGGCTAGACAGAACCAAAAAAAATCACGAATTGAAAAACCTTATTAAACTGTTACAGAAATGAATAATAGATTTTTTGTAATTGGACAAATTGAATATGAAATCCTTGGCTGGATTACAGAGAAAATTTGATTTTTGATTAATTTTTGTAGGCTTAGTCCAGATTTATTGTGTTTTTTAATTAGTGTTGTCTTCGCTGAACTTTTGTATGTAGTGACTACAAATTTGTATATTTTTTCATGAAAATACCTGTTACGCAATCCTGAATAATCTATTTAGTTCGATAGCACTAAAAGAATAGTACTATCATTTGAGACTACGTATGGCGCTCACCTGGCAAGTTATACCTGGCACCTTTCAAAAAATTTGCATTTTTTAGCGTTCCATAGTTAACAAGGAACCCTCATAGTTTCGCCATGTCCGTCCGTTTTTTTAGGGTAACTCCCCTACACGAAAAGTGGGAATGAAATTTTTTGCTCGTCTATCCCATAGTGTGGGGTATCGTTGGATAGGTCATTTATTGTAGGTGTGGGAAAGCCATTTTTCGATTTCGGGATCAGTTAGCAAAATATTAAAAGCTTTACATTATTTTGTTAGAGCCAAGTCCACAACTTTTGGAAGCAAACTTGTGGAGATGACGGTATACTGCCTGTATTTTTACAGCAGGGTATTAATATCCTAACCCCATATTTGGTTAAGATCTTCAGAGCAAGCTATGCCTGCGGTCACATACCGGAACAGTGGAGTAAGGTCATAGTTCTATTCATACCTAAGGCTGGAAAAAAAGACTTCTCATTGCCGAAGTCATTTAGACCAATAAGCCTCTCCTCTTTTCTTTTGAAAACAATGGAAAAGGTACTGGACAGACACATCAGAGATGGGGTCCTAATTAGCAGACCCATCCACCCAAACCAACATGCCTACCGCAGAGGTAAATCTACGGAATCTGCTCTGCTCGACCTGACCGACAGAATAGAAAGGGCACTAGAGGACAAACAAATTGCACTGTGTGCATTCCTAGATATTGAAGGAGCTTTTGACAATACACCGATCAGAACACTGGTCAAGGGACTCGAACTGAAACAGGTAGACCCGATCACGATCAGATGGGTTAAGTCAATGCTCTCAAACCGAAGAGTAAAACTTACTCTTCTTTCCACCACGGTGGAAGTGGCCACGACAAGGGGCTGTCCGCAAGGTGGGGTGTTATCGCCCCTATTATGGACCCTTGCTGTGGACCAACTGTTGCATAAGATGGCTGACCTCAGAATTGACACTCAAGGCTACGCTGATGACTTAGTGATCACAGTAAGGGGCAATAGCCAATACATGATATCAACCATTATACAAAGAGCTCTCAATACCATAAGTGCATGGTGTAGAGAAAACGAATTATCGGTTAATCCCGGTAAAACTGTTATAGTGCCGTTTACGAACAAGCGAAAGCTTGACAGGCTTGTGCAGCCTACACTGAATGGCAATCAAATACAATTTTCCACGGAAGTTAAATATCTGGGCGTAACCTTTGACCAGAAGCTTACCTGGAACCCTCACTTAGAAAATGTACTGCAGAAGGCCAAAATTGCCTTGGGCACATGCAGTCGTATGGCAGGGCTGAACTGGGGACTAAGACCCAGAACAACCTTGTGGCTGTACACCGCCATTGTGAGGCCGGTAGTAACATACGCCTCTGTGGTATGGTGGAGAAAGACAAAACAGCGGACTGCAATCACTCAGCTAAGCAGTCTACAAAGAACCGCATGCTTAATAGCAACCAGAGCCATGTCCACCTCGCCTGGGGAGGCGCTAAATGCACTATTGGGGCTGCCGCCCTTGCACTTACACGTGCAAAGAGTGGCAATGGCCGGTATGCACAGAATCGCCTCTCAGACGACAGTGAACTGGCTTTCCGAAGGATTGAGATCTTTTAAAGACTCAGTCATGGCAATTCCCATTCTAGGCATGATAACAGATGTTATGCAGCCTAAGAACATATGTACAAAACGCTTTACTGTGGAGCTACCATCACGAACTGACTGGCTAAGTGACAATGTGCACTGGAAAGCTGGCAGTCTTGTTTGGTTCACTGATGGCTCCAAGTCTAGAAATGACGTAGGCTGTGGAGTATACGGAGAGCGTCCGAGATTTATGAAAAGTACAAATCTCGGAAGGTACGCCTCAATATTCCAGGCAGAGGTATATGCCATCCTAGAATGTGCGGAGGCAAATCTGCAAAAGCGCTATGTCAACCATACTATCTACATAAACTCTGATAGTCAAGCAGCCCTATTAGCGCTGGCTTCCGACACAATAAGCTCGAAGCTAGTGGAAAACTGCTTGACTCTCCTCAATACCTTGGGAGCATTGAACAAGGTAATTTTAAGATGGGTTCCTGGGCACTCGGGCATCGTAGGCAATGAAAGGGCCGACGAGCTAGCGAGAGATGGTGCTGGTGGCACGCAGTATGGACCAGAGCCGTTCTGTGGAGTCCCTAAAAGCCTAGTCAATTTAACGCTTAGGAACCTATGTTTTAAAAAATCGACTGATCACTGGACGGATACGCCAGGATTAAACCATTCCAAGGCACTAATTGCGGCATACGACTGCAAAATGGCAAAGGAGAGAATCGCGCTCAGCACGACAAACTTGCGCATTATAGTGAGGGCGCTGACGGGGCACTGTAGGCTGAACAAACACCTTACAACCCTAGGCATCAGGGACACGAAACTCTGCAGATTATGTCTGGAGGAGGACGAAACCCCCATTCACATCCTTTGTGAATGTGGCCCACTAATGCATAAACGATATGCTCACTTGGGTAAACACTTTGTTCATCCGAGTGAAGTAAAATCTTTCACTGCTAAAGAAATCCTACAATTCCTAAAGGAAGTGGGTATTAGCAGTGAACTGTAACTATTGTGGCGATCACAAAAGATCTACATAGGGTCGAAGTGATACTAGTCTGCAGAAGACTCGAATAGCCGCTTTACAACAATAAAAAAAAAAAAAAAAAAAACCTGTCAGAACAAAAAAAATCTGCTGTCTCATACATTTTATGATGCATGCATGCATGATGCTATACCAAAGCGTTTTCAAATTGGTTAACTATAGCATAATTAGGCTATAGGTGCATCAGAGAGACTCACCTAACATCCTGATGATAGTCTTCCTCGACTTTGCTTGCCTCGTTTCTCCATGCACGTGACCATTTAGTAGTCCCATCTTTGTCTTCTCCATTACTCTGGTTGATCTAGAAAGAGAAAAAACATTACCTATATGAGTTACAAAATTATTGGTAGGTAATATACTAATGTTGTGGATATTCTACGGTTTTTTTTTTTTTTTTTTTTTGAATGACGTATACAGCTTTGCTCAGGGAGCATTTACTGCTTTTTACTGCGGACTATTGGAGGGACCAGAAGGGTCACCGAGCCAATTGAATAAACTTAAGCAACCGACCTAGGGGCACCCCAGGGGGGTACGGACCTCGGCATAGGACGTTGCTGGGGCTACGCGGCGGATTGGGTAGCTGGGATCGGTGAGAGGATATTCTACGGGATGGTACGGAACACGCACGGTCCAACTGAGGGCCGTAGCGTTTGAGGGCAGCTTTCGCTTTCAGGCAACCAAGTGTTGGAACAATATTCCCCCACCACTGCGGTCGCTTAAGGGGCCATAGGTTCAGGCAAATATTTTCTATTTGAAACGCGATTGCCCAGCCCTCCAAAAAGTGCGTGCGCGTGCCGTATTTTCGATTAAAAAGAATGAATAAAAACATTCTTTATAGATTTTTTACCCGACTGCGCCAGACGGAGGGTTATTTTTTTCGGGCGTTTGTATGTAATATGTATGTATGTTTGTATGTTTATTTCTTTGGCCAGCCCTACAGCCTAAACGGCTGGATGGATTTTAACGTATGAGGGGTCACTAGATTCTGAAAAATTGTGAGAGTGTCATAGGCTATATTATTTTAAAATGGCGTCTGCGAATTAAACAAGAGAGGGGAGAAATTTTTTTTTGTTAAAAATTACACTATGAAAGCTAGTGAACAGACGATTCCAAATACACAGGGTCCTTCTCAATATGCTGACACTTTTTTAAGGGGATGTTCAGACCGTCAAACTGATCAACTTTCTCTATAGCACCAACATCGAAATCACAAAAAAAAATCACCTCTTTCATACAAAACTGCATACCTACTTGAACCAAATGTATGGGACAGCTGATTTTTTTCCGCGATTTCGATGATGGTCCCATAGAGAAAGTTGTTCAGTTTGACGGTTTGATCATCCCCTTAAAAAGTGTCAGCATATTAAGATGGACAAATATAATTTGAATGGTATCAAGTAGGTATTGCAGGCGGGAACAAACCAATAACCAACCAAAAATTTTCTTCGTCCCCGTTTGCGATACTGAACAACTTTTACTATGGGAGCAAAGCAAACCGATCGGAGCAAAAATAAATCAGCTGTTGCATACATTTGAGTCGGTAGGCATGGCAGTTTAGTATGGAACAGAAGACTTTGTTTTTGCTCCGATTGGTTTGCTCCCATAGTAAAAGTTGTTCAGTTTGATGGGTAGACTCTTAGTTTAAAAGGATGCTAATGATATCTATTTCACCCTGTATATTTCATTTAAACTTACACGTATTTATTATCACTCATTAGTTGCTGCGTCTGAATACTACTAAAGGTTTCATCTGAAAAACAACACCCTGCTTTCGGGCAAGGTCTGTGTAGAGCTGAGACCTATTTTCTGTTGTAGCATCCAATAAATTACATGTTTTTCTATCGATGTTTCGTTGTATTGTTATTTTGTAAACTTTTTGTGAACTGTTATGTTATGTGTGTGTTACTTATGCAAACAAATTGTTTGTCTATCTATCTTATCTATGTATCCTACCTATCTATCTATCTATCAACTGTTCATAGTGTGGTCTAGTATTTATACAGGGTGGAAATTAAAATGCATTACAAATGAAAAGGGTTGCTGCAGACCATCATACTGACCAACTTTAACAATGGAGCCAACATAAAAATCGTAAAAACAAATCATATGTTTGATACATTTGGGTTGAGGACCTAACCTTTGATGTTTTCAATGGAACAAAAAATTTTTTTGTGACTTCGATGTTTGCTCCATAGTGAAAGATCGTTTGATGTCGGTACTGTAGTACCATATTCTTTCATATACTGTGATGCTTTACACAAAAGGCGTCGTGGACGTGGTGCGAAGTGCGCACTTGCAGATTTTTTTTTATTGGAATAGAGATCGTCTTATAATAGCTAATATGTACCTATGTGAACGTATTGATTTACAGACTTTGTATATGGAATAGTTCAAGTACCTATACGCCCTTTGTGACTGAGTCCAATGCCACCGACCGCTCTGGTTGTCGCTTAAGAATTAAATTTAATCTGATCGGGTTTACACAAAAGACTTGTGAATTGGGAGCTATCACTTTGCAATAAGGTTCTAAGTACTTTCGAAACATAATACTTTGAATAGGTACTCTGAATGCTATTAGTAAACCGCTTCAATGTGCTATCAGATTAATTGCAAAACATCAAATTAAATGTATAAACATTTAATATAAGACTTAAAAGGAATTTCACTGGATGGTGTAGAAAACCTGTAGGCGTAGAGGGAGAAGTAATAGAGGTCCGAACATGTTTTGTCCTATTCTCTCAATAAGAAATGCACAATAATCATAATTAACCAATTAGGTAATCTCATCTCATCATCACAATTTTTTTTTTTAAGTGACTTTTACAGCGTTGCTCAGGGAGCATTTACTGCTTTTTACTGCGGACTATTGGAGGGACCAGAAGGGTCGCCGAGCCAATTGAATGAACTTAAACAACCGACCTAGGGGCACCCCAGGGGGGTACGGACCTCGGCACAGGACGTTGCTGGGGCTACGCGGCGGCTTAGATAGCTGGGATCGGTGAGAGCATCATCACTACATAGTATAAAACAAAGTCGCTTCCCGCTGTCTGTATATATGTATGCTTAAATCTTTAAAACTAAGCAACGGATTTTAATGCAGTTTTTTTAATAGATAGAGTGATTCAAAAGGAAGGTTTATATGTATAATACATGCATAATACAATAGTGAAACACTGATAATTTTAGAGGTTTCAAAGTAAAGTCGTAAATAAACACCTTTTTTGCGCTTACATTGCAAACGCTGGCTAAACCCTACGAGATGGATCAAAATAATGTTCTACAGTATTGTACACCTTAAAAAGGTCTACAAGAAAGCTCGCGATGGTATATGTCTATCTATTAGGGATAACCCACAATAACCATTTTTGCGTAAACCAGCATTGCACCCGTGCGAAGCCGGGACGGGTCGCTAGTGCACAATAATCATAATTAATCAATTAGGTAATCTCATCTCATGCTGTATACATTCATCATTAAAACATAGGGGTGTGTGAGGTTTTGCGCGTATTCATGAACACGTTGTATAGTTTTGTTAACAAAACGTTGTCATTTATCATCTCAAGATTAATCATAACGATAATTATTTGCTCAACGTGCGAGCGTCACAATAAATAAGACGGTTGTCGTCCTTGTCATTGGGCGTCACCGATGTTGGATGCCTGAATTTCGTCGCTTCTTACGACACCAGACGGGTGTCGTAGTTAGTGATATTCTTAGCAGGAAAGCAGAATATAAAAGGTTAAGGCGTATCCCCCACTGAAAAACCTTGCCCATTTCAAACTAGGTACGTAATTTTGGTAGGTATCAATGACATTCTATACGTATGAACTCACTACGTTATACAATAACAAAACCAAAAAATGGCACATGTCTGTAATCTCCTCACCATCATCACCTTTATATCCATCAGCTATGCTCGGCTGTCATACATTACCGTTGACATTCTAGTCCTTTCAAATATCCTCTGACACAAAGCAGTAATATAAAACAATTAAGCACATTTTGTAGCGGTCCCGTTAAAAGCGCACTGATGCGAAGTCCTTGTTTATAGAATGTCATTGGTAGGTATACATATTTTTGACTGGCTTGTACTTCATCATCATCACACAGTAACTGTGATGCCATCTAGCAACTAACTATGTAGGGAAAACAAGTACGAAAAGCATAAGAATTCGCACCAAATTTTAAAATTATTAACTCATTAAAAAGTGTCTTTGAAAAAAAAACAGTGTTCGATAAAATTCCCAAATTGACTGTTTAAATGATCATCAACTTTCAGTCAATTTGGGACTAGGACATTTCGGAATTCAGCAATTTTAAAAAATTTTAAGAATTGATCGATTTGGACTAGTCCATTCTTCAACTTATAATGTAAATGTAGCTAGTTCAAATATTTAGGCTTTCCTTTGGACACAGGTTTCATATACAGCGTGTAAGTGACAGCCTAGCAAATACTGAAACGGTGAACTCAGACCATCAAACTGAACAACTTTCGCTATAGAGCCTACCTCAGGAAACGCGAAAAACCTGCTGTACCTACCCGACTCAAATGTATGGGACAGCTGATTTTTTTCACGTTTCCTGAAGGTATGCTCCATAGTGAAGGTTGTTCAGTTTGATGGTCTGAGTTCCCATTTCAGTATTTGCTAAGCTGTCACTTATACCCTGTAGGTATATTTTATAAAAAAATATGAAATATATAAACGGGAAATAAAGCCGAGATGTTTTAGATCATTGCTACATTTTTTATTAATTTGTATGTCTATCAAATAATGAGAAGATAGCTTCAAAAAAACAGCAAAATATGGCCCGGCTCGGCGTTTACCTAGTGGGAACGTTTTAAGGGGTGAATATTCAGAGCTTTTTCTTATAAACAAGATGAAAATTGTCGGCCAGATACGCTTTGAATATACTTAGGGTAAGTTTATTGTACCTAAGTAATTTTCTAGAGTGTCTTTGGTTGGTATACAATCAAACTTAAACATGTCAAAATTCGATGTCCCAGATACGACTTTGCTTTACAAAAGGATATTTCACAATTTCATTTGTCAGCCCAGTTCGTAATGTTGAGCTTCAATTAAGGCTTGACATCTGCCTTCAGGCTTATATTTCCAGTCTGATGGCAACCGCAAGTAATTGAGTACTAAAAATAAAGTCCTTTCTAATGTTAACAAATGTTAGGACAACGTTATTTAAAGAAGTACAGTGGTCTAGTGGCTAAGTACCTTTTTTTAGGGTACCTTCCCTACACTAAAAGTGAGGATGCAATCGTTGGATAAGTATTTTAAATGTTGTGGGTGTGGGAAAACCATTTTTCGATTTATGGGTCCGTTAGCGAAATATTAAGCTTTATAGTGCAAATTTTTGTTACAAGTGCGCGTACAAATTTTTGTACAAAAGTTCGAATCAGCTGATTTCTATGGGAGGTCCAAAAAAATATCGTTTTTCCAGCCATGTTCCTTAGGGAAAGTGGTTTAGTTTCATTGTCTGAATACACCCTCACATTTTTGTTAGTAATTAAAAAGTAGTGGTAATTTACAATTTATTTTCTCTTCTTTTGAAGATTCCTTAAGTTGTCTACGCTATATCATGCTACGTTTTTTATAACAATGACTACGAAATCCTATCATGGGCGAGTCCGACACGCTCTTGACCGGTTCAATATCATCCGCAAAAAAAACCTATTAAGTGAAAAGAGAAACACAAGCTCTATAATCACTAATAAACTATAACAGCTTTATTTGAGCTAATATAATTTGAATGTTATTAGGTAGGTATCGCAAACGGGGACACGGACGATTTTAGGTTGGTTATTGTGTTGTCCCCGCCTGCAATACCTACCTAATAACATTCAAATTATATAAGCTCAAATAAAGCTGTTATAGTTTATTAGTGATTATAGAGCTTGTTTTTCTCTTTTCACTTAATAGGTTTTTTATGCAGTCGGGTTTTTTGTTTATCGTAATAATTTAGTTTATTTCATACTTTTTAGTCTTGTGTCGAAACGGTAACATAAAAGTACTTTAATATTTATATTTTTTGAATCGTCAAATCACTAGCTTTCATTTGATACCCATATTGTAATTTTAATGAAAAAAAATTGTTTATTCTCCCTCTCTTTTTTATTTCGCAGACGCCATATTAAAATACTATAGCCTATGTCACTCTCACAATTTTTACAAATCTAATGACACCTCAAACGTTAAAATCCATCAAGCCGTTTGGGCTGTAGGCCGTGCCAAAGAAATAGACATACAAACATACATACATACATACATACATACATACATACATACATACATACATACATACATACATACATACATACGCTCGAAAAACATAACCCTCCTTCTGGCGCAGTCGGCTAAAAAGAGAAAATGAGACTAAACTTAAGTAACTTCAAAAGTCTACTTCATAAAGAGTGCTACCCATTTTGAATATTCAATTCCATGTTTGACTTGAAACTACCTAAGTTTGAAAGTTATTAGGGTTCTTTTTAATCGTTATCGTTATTATACCTACTGAGATCAAACGGCCAAAAGTTAAGTGTGGTTCCGCAATCATGTTTAATTCGTTTATGATTTTTTTTTTCGACTTCAGTTACTTTCTTTTTCATTTAAAGTGATCATTATAATCACTACAGGGTGTAATTGATATAATTAGCATCCTTTTAAAACCGACCGGAGCAAAAAAAAAATCTGCTGTATGGAACACCAGAATTTTTTTTGCTACAATCGGTTTGCTCCCATAGTAAAAGTTGTTCAGTTTGATGGGTAGATTCTTAGTTTAAAAGGATGCTAATTTTATCTGTGTTCCATACATTTTTTTTTTGCTCCTGTTGGTTTGCTCCCATAGTAAAAGTTGTTCAGTTTGATGGGTAGAATCTTAGTTTAAGAGGATTCTAATGATATCAATTTCACCCTGTATACCGGATGATTTATTTTACTGTGTAGACATTTTCAGGGGTGGTTCAAACCATCAAACTGAACAACTTTTACTAAGGGAGCAAACCAGAAATCGCAAAAAAAAAATGTATGTCTCATACGTATTTGAGTCGAGTAGGCATTGCAGTTTTATACGTCTTACTGCGAAGCCATAGAGTACGGTAAACAAAGGGCAGGGCAGAGCCTATCCTCAGGAAGGTTTTTTCTTCGTAATTTCTGTTTGGTCACGAGGGTCCACTATTTTGTATAAGCTGAAATATATTTTTGTTTATAACACAATCCTGGAGATTATTGGCAGAAAATACAGTAGAACAAGAAGCCATTAATTTATAAATACAAAAAAACCGGCCAAGTGTAAGTCGGTCTACCCACGAGGGTTCCGAACCATCATATTTTATAAAATATACCCTACCAAAAATGTTGTTTTATTCCGGGACCCTTTGCGCGAGTTCGACTAACACTGGACCGGTTTTTATTATTTGTTGCTATACTGTAGAGTATGCACCATAATCACACCAAGTTTGACGCTTGTATGTAATAGCTTTTTTACGATCGATCAAGAACTAAAAATTTTGAAAAAAATCTAGTTTCTTGTATGGACGCCCCTTAATTTTTTACTTTTTGTTTTTTTATTATTTGTTCGCAAATGCGCCTTAATAACGCAGCATGTTCTGCGAAAATGTCAACCGTCTACCTTTTACGGTTCAAACGATACAGTCTTTATAGGTAAGATAGACGAACGGACGGACAGCGCAGGGTAGGCTTATGAATAGGGCCCCGATGGCATCCTTTGGGTACGGAACCCTGAAAGTAGAGTTCCTATTAGACGTCCGACTGTTCGGAAAATAGATTTATTTTAAAAGGAAGACTTTGACATGAAAATTGTATTCGTTTTCGTGTCGATGAAAATACGTTTTCGACGTCCAACCAATTAGGTATATAATTGCTCCTGGCATGGCGGAGACGGGCCAAGTCATTAGTTTCCATTTAAGTAAAAAAGGGAGACCAATTTCCATCTCATTTTGCCTAGAATGAATAACGTCTCCTTCTATCTACACTATTATAAAACTGTTACAGAAGTGTGACTGTACATTGAAGACATTTTCCAAGATTAACTGAAAAGAGAAAAACAAGCTCTATAATCACTTTACGCAAATATAATTCGATTGTTATTAGGTAGGTATCGCAAACGGGGACAAAGAAAATTATTGGTTGGTCATTGATTGGTTGGTCCCCGCCTACGAGTAAGTTCCGACGGGCTACGTATACGTAGCATTTTTTTCTCAGTGCATGGGAAGAAAGTTGGTGGTCATACTTTATTCGGGAACTACCGAAGCACCACACAAAAATGTCTCCTCTTCTAGTCAAAAGCTAATACCGCGTCGATACGTGTTGTTGCTGTTGAGAAGATGAGGCAAAAAATTCTACTCTAAAAAAGACAGATATGCAAATATCTTTCAAGACCTATCAATCTTATTTTATTTCATTAGGTAGCTCGATAAGATTCTCGATTTAGTAATAATCTGATCGTTGCCTAACTCGTAAATAGGTCTTTTTCTTATAAGAGCATATAGCAATGTAGTTGTTAACGACTGGCGTACCCTCTGCGAAAGTACGTGGCCATTTTTGTACATGCGCGTTATATAAAATTAGTTCACGCTCGACCGCTACTTATCGTTTCATAGTGTAGTAAATTCTTGAGCTTGCTTTGTTCATTCCAGATTTTAGGCCGTAAAAAACGCAGCAGTAGACGACGTGTCTACTCAGGGTATTTCGTAGAAATACATACAAACAAGTAGTGTCGCAGCTACTCGTCGGCGACGTCTGCTGCTGCTCGGGCGCGGTGCGAAGGGGGGCGCCCCCAAATCATCATAATGTGTGCAATAAAATTGTGTAATGTGCAATAAAGTCTAATTTACTCGTCATATTTTATTATTCCTGACCCCCCCCCCCAAAGTTTCAGGCTGCGACCGCCCTGCTGCTGCTGCGTACGGTCGGCTACGACCTTATACCTTAAGACTGTTATAGTGACCAGCCAGAAAGCTCACGATCGACACGGCTGTCCGCGAACCCACTCGTTACGCGACTCCGTAAACGTATACCTATTGAGTGCGTGGAATAGTGGTACCTTTATAGCTATAGGATTTATATGATTTCTACTCACCGTATATGCAAGCCCATCCTGACATAGAGACAGAGGATCAGCAGAGCTGGCACGAAGAAGAAGAAGATGCTGCTCAGCTCGAGGAGAGGCGATGGACCCATTAGAGCGCAGAATGCGGATTCCATGGATATGTTGCCGGAATCTAGAAGATATATTTAAGGTTAAGGGGATATTACCGATGCCGCGCTCCATACAAACGAAATCTGGTTATATTTTGTATTCTAACCAATAAGTAAATGATTTTTTTCAGATGCGATCTATATAGAAAGAAACCAATATCTATGCAAAAAAAATTTGCAATTGCAGGAATGAAAACTCTTAGTTTAAAAGGATTCTAATGATATCAATTTCACCATGTATACAGGGTGTAAAATTAAATGCGTTGCAATCTTTAAGGGCCTTTAGACCATCAAAATGAACCACTAGTTTATGGAACCAACATCGGAATCTTAAAAAAAAAATGGCTGTTCCATAGAAACCGCCAACATCAACGGCCCACTCGACTCAAATGTATGGTACAGCTGATTTATTATTATGCGATTAGTTGGTTCCATAGTGAAAGTTGTTCAGTTTGATGGTGATGCACCGCTCTAACGCCTGCCACACACATATAAATTCGGTTTTAGTTTTAGTATAATAGGATTTGACGTCTCCGTAATACCGAACAGAATTCCGTATGTGTGTGTGGCAAGCGTAAGTATGTAACGCATTTAAGGGTAAATTACTGTTCGCGCGCTCCATACAAACGAAGTCTGGTTATATTTTTAATACTAACCAATTAAACTAAATGAAATTTTGCAGAAAAAATCGAGAAACCAATCTCTATGCTTGTATCTTGTCAGATTTTCCTTAATATGTATAGTTTTAAAGTTACAGTGCCTCAAAGATTTCCATACAAATCTTAAATTAATCGTAGCATTGAAACTATATATTTTAACGAAAATCTGACAAAATACTATAATAGAGATTTGTTTCTAGATTGTTTCTGCAAAATTTCATTGAGTTTAATTGATTAGTATTGAAAATATCACCAGACTTCGTTTGTATGCAGCGCGCATTTACGCATTCGGAATAAACTTCTCTTAAGTTTACACCCTGTATGTTATCTATAACCTGCTGGAGGGTTTTGGTGGCAAAAATACGTATTCTGAATAATCTCACGTGAGATTAAGGGGTCAATCGAATGTGTTTATTCGATTGTGAAAATCAGTGATCCACATCTCTGATACTACCTACAAAATAAAAATTTTCGAATTTCCTCGTTATAAAAATAGCTGGCCGGTAAAAAATGTTTAGTAATTTTATTTTACATCACTAAAAATAAAACTGGTATCCAACGTTATTTTAGCTGACTAAGGGACCCTAAATTATTCGTGGTTCGACAGACATTTTAACTTTTCATTTATATTGGACAAAGTTTTACAGCTGAAAATGTTGGCGTTGCCAGTTTATTTTGATGAATTGTCGAAACTCTACCTACCGTTTAGTAGAATAACAATTAAGCATACTATTCAATTCAATTTTTGTTTAGTGGCATCCGATGTGTTATCACAATTCAGCCAATGTCTCGTTATGTGGAGAGTATACGAAGGAAAATGATCAGTAGTATTAATTAAGTCTAGCGTGGCAGTTTTGCCAATGTAAGTAGTTTATAATCTCAAGTGATTGTTTTAAGGTTAAAACACAAAAGAGTTTACAACATAATGGAGCCACGTGCAAGCCCAACGCGCCGATACGCACGCGTCCGTAATCCGCCAAACTGGCAGCGCGACTCATTAAGCATACTAAGAGTATTTTAAAGTAGCGGGCAGGCAGGTAGGTACCATTGGTTGAAGTATAAGACCGTTGAGATTTAGCTGAGATTCACAACCTACACAGGACAGAATCCCTCTTAATATGCTGACGGTTTTAGCAGAAGATGATCTGACCATAAAACGGATCAACTATCTTTAAGGGACCAAGGTAGTGCTCCGTCAGTCACGTTTGACAGCTGTGATACCTATACGGCACCTTATATCTCACTGTCGAGTCACGTTGCAGGGTTTGCCCCGAACACTTGTCTTTCGCGTGGTGTTCGCGCGGTTCGCGTCTCAGCCTGCCACGAGGCTCCGCAATCCTTCTCAGTTGTGTTCTTACTCAAAAACAATCCTCGAGATTGGATAGATACTCCCTCAAACCACTTGACACTGGCGGAAATACGGTGCTAACGCACAAGCAACAAGTCCATTAATTATACATTAAAAAAAATATATATCTCACTGTCGGGCATTGACATAAGGCGCATTTTAGTTTTCGTTTCTAAACATTGAGGTACTAGAGGCGACACCCTGACTGAACATGTTTGTAACATTCGTACAGGCCAAATGGCATATGCTTACTTCCTCACTTAGCTTGTGCCAGCCGCTCGCTGTTGTTCGCGTTCTATACATAATTATTATTCAATGTTTTTGAAGGGCAAAGTTCGAATTTCGAAAAAGCGCTCGGAATCGGAATGAGTACGGTATCTGTTACCGATGCTAAATCTATGGTTACAGTAGTAACTATTGAATACGAAGGTCGAAACAGCGAAAAGAAATCAACTGTATATTTGAGTCGAGTTACTAGTTGGTTTGCAGTTTGGAACAGCAGATTATTTTATCGCGATTTTGATGTTGGAACCTTAGAAAAAGTTGTTCAGTTCGATGGTCTGATCAGACCGTTTAAAAAACCGTCAGCATGTTTAAAAAAACATATATAAAGATAGATAGATAGGTAAACTGTACTGTACTCTACTGTAATTCTAACAATCAGTTAAAGCATATAAATATTAAGAGTTTGTTCAAGACAATTCACAGACACATCTATCGCGATATTTACATTTCTGGTGAATCTAACCGACATCGCTACTTAATTAGATAAAAAAACGTAAGAAATTTTCTGCTCCATTTCGCTGACGGAACTCTGAAAATTAAAAGAGTCTCAATTTGGAATTTGAAACTGAAAAAAGGACTCATTAAGAGACGACAACAAAAGGAAAAACTTGGTTCGTTTTTTTCCAATTTTAGGTACAGTTTGACTTAGATGCGACTAAAATGGGGAAGATGCGGCATATTCTTATGTCGTGAAGACGAAAAATATCTCCAGTACCGAACTAAGTGCACAGAATGGCTTAAAAAATCCATAATTATTGCCAATCATTCCCATCATTATTTTATAATCCTCCTTCGATTAACTTCGTTGAGGGTTCCAAGACAGATAAGACAGTATAGACACTGATCACTGAGTTGATCCTTGGTTTACACGAGTTAGAGTGGGGAATATACATAGAATAACTAATACACTAATGGAATCTCCTTTATGCGCACTCCAAACACCGCCTTATATACACCTACATCAGCCCACCACGACCGGCGCCGTCGCCCACAGCGCTGCAATTGCGGTAAATACTCGGTGATTGAACCGTGATTGAACTACGTACGAACCATAACTTTTGAGACATTTTGTATTGCGCTAATCGCGGTACTGCTCTTGACAGCCGTAAGAGCCATTTTGACGGATTGCTCAGACATCAGGCTGTCAGTTATAAAGAGTTTACCGCGATGAGGAATTCAGCATAGTTGAATAGTAATTGGATTGCAATATGATTAGAACTAAAATTGGATATGAATAGAACTTCGATGTTTTAACTTAGCGCAATCGGACTCTGACTCGACTGTTATTTACTTCGTATTTTATAGGTAAGTTAACTATAATGTATTTAATTATGTATTATAACTTTTTAACCTGCTTCAACAAAAGGAGGTTTTTTTTTTCTTTTTTCACGATTCTCAGAGGTGAAATATATTAGTTCGAGTCAGATATCAATTATACACACAAGGAGTATCTAAGTACATCGACACAAAGCAATGTTTCAATAGTCGACGATTTGCTATAAACTTTTGAGAAGTTTCAAAGCGCATCGTGAGATCGTCACGAAATTAAAATGGGACTAACTCGACGAACTACATATAATAAGCATCCAAATCGGTCAAGAAAGGTCGAAATTAACGCGCGACATTATCATAAAAAACAGATGCATTTAAAACCGATTCTAAAAACTAACCTATTTAAAAATTCGATGTTGCATTGTTTTTGAACCTAAACAAACTGCAATAATTAAGTCGAGTTTTGTTTCGTTTATTAATTAGTCTTATGGTCTATGCCCGAATTTAAATCATTGCTATCATTCAAGAGTTCTTTCATCATAATTATAGTTGTCCGTAATAACACGCCTTCAGTGTAGGATCGCCATTTTATACGGATCGTTCATCTCATTTTGTACCGAACTCGTCAAGCGAGACAATGTACCCATGAGATAAAAATAGAGCTACAAGTTCCAGAGAGCTATTCTGAGATGAGACGAAACGAATAACCGCAGAATGTGAGTCCTACAATAGAACGTTTTAATCTAGGTGCTTCATCATCCTTTTTCACATTTATCTAAGACTCTAGCTATAGGTTGAATGTTAAAGTTTAAGCGTAATGTTAAAATTAGTTCTGTCCAGCTTGTTAACGTTAATGCTTTAGGTTCAAGGATAAGATGCTATAATCCTGGTTTGAACATATAACCCGAAAAAGGCCTTGTAATTTAGGAACCTTTTCACACACTGCCTAAACTCTATTAAATGTAGAACCTTAAGTAAGAATTCCAAAACAAAGTACATCCCACGAGGGATGAGGGATGATAAATCAACTTAGTCCTTTTGTTTTTGTTTGTGAATTGACAAACTAAGTTTCCACTTAGGTAGGTACCACCAATTAATTCTACAAAACTCCGCCTCAATGTATTGTAATTCAAGCTACGTCCACACGTCGTCGTATCTTTCCCCCAATAGGCTTTATAAGACGACAATGACCAATATGTACACACGGCGACACAGCAAGCTACGCAAAACCAAAATAAGCTGGCCGCGCGACGTTGTACGTTATGCAATCCGCGCGGCCAGCTTATGTTGGTTTCGCTTGATGAGTCGCCGTGTGTACTAAATACAGACTTGTGGTATAATTTACATTTCATTACTATTTATAGTTAGAGTTCATACTATAACTTATTTTTAAAGAAAAGTACTCAAGCTAAAAGAATTACTGAAAATGTGAGTTTAGCGTTATTTTCAATGTATGTAGTCAAATACCCTATTAGCCAGTGCGTACATGGATTTATAACCAATGGATCCATAAACTCCTTACAAGCATGAAAACACTATATTCGTCCTTCTTTAGTACTTCTTTCCTATGTGTCTGTCATCGATGTTTCTGATTTTACGTTTGTACCTTTCCTTAAATTTTTGTCGTTGGATTAGAAAGGGACAAAGTTGACGTCAGAAACAACGACGGGAATGTACCAAAGAGCCAGCCAAAGAGTATTTTCATGTTTCGCCGCTTGGAAGGCAGTCTGCTCTCCAGGTATACACTACCTATTCCAACTTCCTGGTGCGTACCTATCAAGACTAAAGAATGCCGCAAATCTTGTCACTTCTCACATGCGACACAGAGAGGATAAGAGGGTGAGAGTAAGAGAGATCTGCACCTCTGATTACTGTCGTAACCTCGCGGCATTAGGTGAAACTAGTGGGGGGGCAGAGAGTGTTGGTACCAAAGTATATTAAGTTCATGGTTGGTACTGGATGTAATATGAATCATTCTTATAATGTAGTATAAACGTTCCTCCAATCTTATTAGCAAGCCATAGCAAGGGAGGGATATCTTTACCGATACGCCAGCAACGATAAGCGATAAACAGTTAACGATCAGCACGTCTAGCATGATTTCTCTACTTGCTCGCGACTCGGCTTTTTCCCATACTACAAGTCGCAGCAAGCGCGGCTTTCGCTCTCCGAATAGCGCGAGAACAGGTTATTTTCTATGCAGCGAACGTCGCGCGCTTGTCAAAAGTCAAAAAGTCAAAAGTCAAAAAGTCAAAAAAAAAGTAAAATGTACGATCAAGTAATACACGTGTGTACGCAATGTTAGATCAAGCATTGAAAGCGTGAAGGGCGAGCATGGGACATGCGAACTACCCACGCTAACAGCATAACAGTCGAAACAGCTGGCAATAAGTCTAGAGTTAAAAACAATAAATGATAACTAAAATACTTCGTCAAAATAAATTAATGATCCTTTGACTAATTATTATAAGGACTAGCCTTGCGGTAGCATTTCCCCTCTGCCACGGTATAAGCACAATTGATCTTGTGCATTTACATTCAATTTTACACCTTATCACTAAACGAGACAGCCTATAATTGCGAAATAATAACTTCGAACTTAGAACGGGTTCACATGAGACTACTTTTCATGATTTTAATATTCAAAATTAGAATCTAAAGTTATGGGGAATAAAATCCAAAGTTGCGGATTTCATGTTACCTCGCCCCCTGCAAAAAGTGGCAGAAATGTTTGTTAGTAGAATTACACGCGTAACCAGTCCACATATACAACGTGTTAATGAATAAGCGCAAAACCTCATACACCCCAACTGATTTATAACAAAAAATTAGATTGAAATAATAATTTCATTATTTTGATAATTAAATTTTAAAGTTATTCTCATTTTAAGTTTTCAGGCAAAAATGATTTGTTATCATTTCAGCAATGAATGAAACCGCTAGCATGCTCGTGGATACATTTTAAGAATCTTGTGTTGGTAGTAAGTAGGGTGAGAGTGCCCGAGCGGTGGATTGAAATCGAGTTCAGTAAATTTTAAATTTTACAAACAAATTATTTAATATTTTGAAAAAAAAATCCAATGTTGAAAACATGATAATTCGATTCTGCTCCCGATTCTAAACAAACTACTTTCTAGTTTAGCGTTAATTCATTAACACGTTGTATATAGTCAAAGTAATTATCCTTCTTCAGAAGCACCAGCCGTACAATACTGCAATACTGCTGGGCGTACAGCTACGTTTTTTTATGGGGCTTTTTAACTTTTTAGCCTTGACTTAGCAGCAGTTGCGGACGACGATTAATTGGCGGGCGGAGGCGTAGTAAAAGTAATAGCCACTCATTGACATAATAAATAATGGACGCGCCGCGCCGGGTATGATCTCAGAGGAAGGATCTCCATAGAGTCCGCATAAATTTACGATTGTAGTTACTCTCTTTTGTCTTATGACGCACCTTTAATAGTAGAAGGAGATGGAACTATAGATATTTCTTTATGCGGCTGTCCACTTTTTTTTGAAGTAGTGTGTGTGAAAAGTGACCGTAAGCATAAGGCCATAAGTCACTTGGTGTCTTTTGTCCATACTACTTGACACCACACACTCAAACCTTAACGTCAAAAAAAGTGGACACTTTACAATTGGTATGGCTCACTCTATTAGGTATAATCTCTTTGGGTCTGATACAAAATTCTTGAAAAAAGTGTCCCAGACTAATCTACAACAAACGTAAGTCCGTTATAGTAATAAAACCGAACTAAAATATTGAAAATACTGAATTTCTTTTTTATGTTGCTTGCGTAGTTTTATAAATTCTAACAGCACCGCTGCACGGTACAATAACACGGCGCGTAATTGTTACTCTTTATGCGTTTTGTTACTCTTCTAATTCAGACACTTTTGAGTGCGGATCCAACGTCCATTAGGTGGTATGTCAATGTAGCCCGTTTTCTTTACCCTGGTCAAACGCCGCGGCTGTATAGACCTCACTTTTTATGCTACACTTAACTTTAGAAACTCTAATAAGTATTCTTTGCAAAAACCTAATAAAAAATAACATTACCTATTTGATTTGGCATCTTTCTAAAACATCAGAAAATCCAATTAGGTATTAGCTCACTTTCTCTGCGGTGTCATTTTATTTATCACCAAATGTGTTGAAGTTGCCTAAAATGAGTTTTTTACACGTTCAAAAATGACTTTGTAGGTTATTCGCGAATTTTACGATTGGGCGGGTGCCAATAACTTTGCACCTTCTTTAGACGAATTATATACGGACCCACTTCGCCTTAGTATTTCCCCTCTGCCAAAGTGCAAGATCAAAAGATCTTACGCATTTACATTCAATTTATACCTTATCACTAAACCCGACAGCCTATAATTACAGAACAATAATTTCGAACTTATGACGTTTGGGGTTCACACAACGCTGTTTTTCATGATATTTAACATTCAAAATTAGAATCTAAACTAATGGAATAAAATTCAAAGTTGCGTGTCTCGTGCTACCTCGCCCCCCGCAAAAAGTGGCAGAAAAGTTTGTTAGTAGAATTACACGCGTAACTTGTCCTCATATAAGTAGTCTAAGGCCGTGCAGAAAGAGTCTTCTGTACGGATAGTACTAGTATTTATTCTGTGTCTGCGTGCAGCGACATTCTGTTTGGGACATAATCCGGTCCTCGTCCTTTACCCTAAGGACAATAAGCCCCTGATCAATCTTAAATTGAAGAGAGAATTTCAGATTGCCTATTTACAATAAATATTTGATTCCATAAATTTCACTACGAATTTCCATTATCCGATCAACATTTTCCTTTATAGAATCAGAGGTAATCTCAAATAACGAATGCTTATCGGTTTTCAACAACACGTTTGATATTAAAAACAAGGTTTTGACAAAGATGATTCTTAAATAATTCTACAGGGTGTAACAAAAGACCCTAGTTATACTTCAGACCATCAAATTGAACAACTTTCACTATTGAGCCAACGTCGAGAAAAATTAAAAAAAATTTGCTGTCCCATACATTTGAGTCGAGACAGTACTGCAGTTTTGTAAGAAAGAGCGGAATTTTTTTCACGACTTTGTGGTTGGCCCCATAGTCCGCCTTAAGTATTACTAGGGAGTTTTGTTTCACCTTATATAACTTTTGGTGCAATCTCCTACAAGAGATTGGCTATCCGTAGACTAGAAACTAAGCCCTGAACCAAGAATCGCCACCATGACCAGTCCTGCGGTTTCACCAGGTCGTCACCGTTCCACATTTTGGGGTGCCTACCTACGCTGCGCTTTCCGTTAATGAACCAATTATTGCTGGTCTAAGCTGGATATATAAAAATAATGGATCCCCGGATCTAGGATTTTTCCGAGCCTAGGCAAAAACTTGACTTTGGCGCCCCTCCCCTCCAAAGGAGTATCAATAATTTTCCCCCGATGGGATTGCAATAATACTTCATATTCATATTCTTTATTGCTACATAAAACTTGGAGAGAGCGTTGCTAGAGATTTTACTGCAATATGATTAGCTCGTCACAATAATTATGATCCAAAATCTTGATCGAATTCTGCTATAGGTATGACTAAGTTTCAACAGAATAAAAGCTTGATTACTTTTGCAATATTTTCAAGTAACAATAATGATTTGTTAAACTCTTGATTTTAGCGCCCCCTTAACCTATCGCCCGGGGCGTGATCCCCGGTTTGACCCCCCATAAATCAGAGGCTGGATAGACTCTTTGGCAAGCTGGTAAAAGTAGCAACATACTTATTACACATAATAGTTGGAAAGACAATCGAGGCACGTACTTCAACAATAAATATCTAACACGGCACAAAAAAACTTTCTTTACTTGACATTTCTAATGTAATAGATGTTATTGATATTATCTCCATTGTGTTTTATTGAGAGAGGCTCACGAAGCACTCAATTCGTAAGGTTTTTTTAGATCCTACAAAGGTGCTTTTAAAATAAGAAGCTTTTACAGCAAAGAGACTTTAGATAATTCCAAGAATGGCTGAAATATATGTTGTCTCCAACTGCATGACAATCTTCTTCTTATCGTGGAGGCTGCAAGCCCTCCAGCACGTCTAGCATGATTTCTCTTCTTGCGGGCTACTCGGCTTTTATGCGCAAGTAGAGAAATCATGCTAGACTTGCTGGTGTTCTTGTTTTTTCAGAGCGCTTTACGGCCTCTGACGTGGTTTTTATGTAACGACTACAACTACCAGAGATAGTAGCCGGGAACAACAGCTTAACATGCCATCCGAAGTACGAAATCATCTTTCTTTTCAGACAATCCGGTAATTTAGCCTGCAATGTCCTAACTAACGTGAAAAACGCACAAAGTGAGATTATCACTAGGTGTGTACGCTATGGTTTTTAGGTGTCCCTGATTTCAAATTACAAATTTTTTTTTGTCTGTCTATTTGTTTGTTCGAGCATCACGCGAAAACTACTGAACCGATTTCGATAACACGTTTTTTTGTTTGAAAGCTTATGATTTGACTTCAAATCAGGTACATATAGGTGTAAAATAAAATATCAGAAAAGTGACAGAAAGCTCGTCTAAAATATTATGAAACTGTAACGGAACTGTGTCTGTACATTGAAGATATTTAAAAAAAAAAGATTACGATATAGTTTTTAGGTGGCTCTGACTCCAAATCAACTTTCCCATCAACTTTTTTAAATTGTTCTCTGTCTGCTTCTCTCTTTCTTTTTGTGTTTAAGGTTTTTCATTTGTTCGAGCATCACGCACAAACTACTGAACCGATTTTGATGAAACTTCTGACTTAAAATAAGGAAATAATTTGTGCGGACGAAGTCGCGGGTTAACGGGTTAACTCTAGTTTATTTATAAAAGTATACTAACTTGGAGGATAATCCCTGTAACTAACGTCTGTGTAGACTCCAAACGGTGACGCACACGCGATGGATATAATCCAGAGGACTAGTATGATGCGAGAGGCCCTGGTCAGCCCCGCCATCGCGTACAGGTGCAGCGGGTGACAGATGGCCAGGTATCGCTCCAGAGAGAACGCTGATATCGTCAACACGGAGACATATGTCGCACTGGGGAAGAGAAAAGACAAGATTTATTGTGGAAATCTATAGGGTGAAATTTATATCATTGGCATTTTTTAAACTAAGTCTACACACCAAACTGAACAGCTTTTATTATGGGAGCAAACAGATCGTAGCAAAAAAAAATCTGCTGTTTCATATATTTGAGTCGAGTCGGGTAGCAGTTTAGTATGAAAAAGTAGATTTTTGCTACGATCGGTTTGCTATTATAGTAAAAGTTGTTTAGTTTTATGAGTAGAATCTTAGTTTAAAAGTATGCCAATGATATCTCTCTGTATTATACAGAGTGTAAACATGCTAGTAATAAGTATGTAAAAAGGGGTGGTTTAGACCACCAAACTGAACCACTTTCATTACTACGAAGCTAACATCGAAAAAAAAACCGGCCAAAATGCGAGTCGGACACGCGTTCAGAGGCGTAATTACCATATCATATTACAAAAAAATATGTTTTCTCTGAGATCCTTAGCGCTGGCCCGACACACATTTGACAAGATTTTATTAGGGAGGTACCATACCCGTTTTCGAGATTGTCTTTTAGTGTCTTAACTTTTTTTCAACAAAATGTCAATTTTGTAAAAATTTCAATTTTCTAGCAATTACGGTTCAAGAGGTAGGACGGACGGAACCCTAAAAATTAAATAAAACAAAAATTTGTTTATTTGCACGAAAGAAAATCAGTACAGAATAAATACACAAAAGGAGCACAAAGTGGATAGCAGTTAGTACATTAAAATTTAGAGTAAAAGTGGTCAGGCAAGCCTAGCAACGTGTGAACCAGTAGGCGGTTTTTAACAATGTTCATGCTAATAATCGTCAAGTGACGCCATGTGCATTTATTCATATAAAATAAAAATGATTAATTATTAACTTAACTTAATTTAATTCGACTCTTACAGTAAACTTTATGAGGTAGTGTTGAAATGTAGTGGGTTGTAATGAAGTCTAGTGTAGTGTAGTGTACGCACGGCGACAGATCAACCTACCCATAGTTGGACCTTTTGTCTATGAACATAGAGTTCAACTATGGGTAGGTTGATATGTCGCCGTGTGTACATCAATGTAAAGTTATATTCCTTTAGACATACTTAGTATTCAAAAATAAGAATAAACTTTGAATTTAAAATGCTCTGTACAGGGTGTTATGCAGTAGTTACAACTCAACTGATGCAATTTTTTAGCGCACCGTCGTTGCATGGTATACCTTTATCGTATTGAAGGTTTCAAGACGGAATGATGTGTCATAGGATTCGCCTTTCGCCAACAAAAATATTGCGCATAAAGAAAATCCAATACCAGTTGAAAGTTACAAAAAAAAAAAAATGCTAATCCATAGACCAAGAAAAAGTTACAAAAAAAAAATATAAATGCTAATCTATGAACCAGGAAAAAAGTCCTATCCATGTAGTAATCAAATTTAATGCAACCTGGGCCCCTAGACAAAGTATCTTTCGATTAGCGTTTACGAAAGTAGAAAACATAAAAATGTATGGACTAGATACATGGTGAGGAATGCAAACGTCAAAATTTTTCGATCGCCAATGTCAAATCCATACATTCTATCATTTCTACTAGCGTCTACGGCAATAGAAATGTTACTTTGTCTATAGGCCCTGATATATGATCGATATGACATATCTGCATGTCTAGTATGATTTCTCTACACGCGCGCGACGCGCCTTCGCTGCATAGAAAATAACCTGTTCCCGCGCTTTTCGGAGAGCGAAAGCCGCGCTCGCCGCGACTTGTAGTATGGGAAAAAGCCGAGTCGCGCGCAAGTAGAGAAATCATGCTAGACATGCTGTTGATACATTTCGTTCAGAAAAACGACTTACATAACTCATAAGGTCATAAGTCACTATGAAAATTTCATGAAGGTTAGTTAATTTTAAGTGCTATGTTTAATTAATAGGGCTGTTGGTTTAGAATAGAATAGAATGAATTCATTTATTTGCAGGGTAAAATATACATTATCTACCACACAGGATGGCGTACAAATTACGAAAAGAAAAGAAAAACAAATTTACATAAAGTCTGTTAGGTTAAACGACCATTTATATTCGTTCACAGAGTAATTTATTTATATTCAATGTTTTAAGCATATATTATGGCAATCGGTTACCTATATAGGGTACTTCTTAATATGCTGACACTTTTTTAAGGGGGTGATCAGACCATCAAACTGAACAACTTTCTCTAGGGGATCAATGTCGAAATCGCGAAAAAAATATCATCTGTTCCATACTAAATCTTACTCGACCCAATTGTATGGGACAGCTGATTTCTTTTCCGCGATTTCGACATTGGTCCCATAGAGAAAGTTGTTCAATTTGATGGTCTGATCATCCTCTTAAAAAACTGTCAGCATATTAAGTTGGACCCTGTATATTTTGATAGCTACGCAGTATGAGCTTTTGTTATAAACCTGGAGGTTTTATTAGTTTTCTCAATAAATGAAAATAATAAGTAAGGATAGCATATGTTCACGCCTATATTCCACGAGACGGGGTAGTCAGAGATATTCCCAGTACCCACGTAAAATAGATAGTGCCTCTGTAGTCATTATTTTTATCTTGTACACCAGCCTGATGTCACGATAGCTTACACATTTGGGAATACCAAAAATGTTGGCTATTAATGTTCTTATTATCATTATATTTATTCATAATACCACAAATCATAATGAAATATTAATGATTTCCTCTATACAGGATGCCGAAAACCATGACTAATTAGGCCACGTACAAACTTACCACAGTACCAAAATATTCGAATCTTTTTTACCCGATTGCGCGATGCAAAGGAAGGGTAATGTGTTTATCAGCCTATGTATGTATGTATGTATGTAAGTTTGTTCATTTCAAACGCGTCGGCCGATTTTGATGATTCTTACGTCAATCGATTTGTCTTAATCTTGCGAGTGTCACTAAAGACTTGACGGTAATCAAAATTCGAAATGTCGACAACCAGACGCTATATTTTGAAAAAGAAAAAAGTTAAAGTTGACGAACTATGTTGAGTTGAGAAAATTAATAAATAGGTATTTGAAAATCATCTTTAGATTTCTCTTACCACTTTTAATTTCAAATGACCATTTAGGATCTATGACAATTTAAATTTGAAAAAACTAAAAAGTGTAAAATAAAAAGTACATTTAATAAAATAAAAAAAGACGTCTGCGTAAAAAGTGAACTTTTCATAAAAACTGAAAAGAAAAAAAACAAGTTTTGAATTCGGTTCAGTAATATTGAAGTGGTTTTAACAGTCGGGACCCATTAAAAATTGTAGACCGTATAAATAATGGGTACCGACTTAATAACTCGCTCATTTATGCACCTATTGAATCCAAATTTGGCATGAAGTTACCCAAAAATAACAGTTACCCAAAAAGATAAATGAAGTAGTTATGAAGAAAAAATTTTCATTCCATACAACGAAAGAGGGGTTGGAAAAAATTAATGTTTTTTTTTTCAGTGAAACGAACTAGATAACGTTGCACGAAAATAAATCGCGCTATCATTGTGTTTCAAAAATGTCTCCTAGGTAAGATGAACAGGTTGATAACTTTTCTTCTTTTTCTACTTATACAATGACTATAGAACCCTATCATGGGCGAGTCCGACACGCTCTTGGCCGGTTTTTAGCAAAGCATATGCTCACGACTATATTCCCCAAGGGTCGGTCAAGTAGTCAGAGATATTCTGAAACCACAGAAGATCCACGTTTCACCAGTAGTACCGAAACTCTGTCCAGTGTGACGGGTGGTGAGCCCGTCGCCACTTATAATGGACAGTGGGTACAATACATGTCTCGAAATTGAAGCATACAGGTTTCCTCACGATGTTTTCCTTCACCGAAAAGCCAGTGGTGTTACAAATCGTAAATAAATTTCGAAAAACTCATTGGTACGAGTCGGCTTGGACGGGGATCGAACCATTGCCTCCTGCACCGCAGGCAACGTTATTTGCCACTGGACCACCACGGCTCCATTACATATTGCACCTATAGTTAAAGCTGTTCAATTTTATGGTCTGAAGCGACCTGTTCGATTATGTTACGCATTAAGTTTTACACCCTGTATAAAGGAAAAATAGTTCAGTAAACGATATCTTAACCTGACGCATTGAATCTTCGACTCATATGTATAAAATGTATTGCAAAATTTTAAATACTTTAATATCAATTTGTATTTATTATACAAGAGTGGTGCGGATTTAAACTGACATAAGTAAGTATTACTTACACGAAATCAAGACTAAGGTCTGATCACGAACTATAGCTACAACTATATCTAGCTGTAGTAACTATTTGTAGCATGGTTTCAAGGTCAAATGCCAAGATTATTGTTCGTTAATCACCGATTTTTAGGGTTCCGTAGTCAACAAGGAACCCTTATAGTTTCGCCACGGCCGTCGGTCTGTCCACGGCTTAGCTCAGAGACGCTTAGTACTAGAAAACTGTAATTTGTCGTGGGACATATTAATCACGCCGACAATGACGTAAAATAAAATCTTGAAAAATAATTTTTTTGGGGACCATCACGAAAAGTGGTGATGCAATTTTTTTTCTCGTCTTCCCATGGTGTGGGGTATCGTTGGATAGGTCTTTTTAAAATATTTTAGGTGTGGAAAAACCATTTTTCGATTTAGGGATCCGTTAGCGAAATATTAAGCTATAAAGTGACATTTTTTGTTAAAGTCAAGTGTCCACACCCCCTGCCAGCTAAACGGTTGTTTCTGGACACGTGAAAAAATGCATGGCAGTAGTGTATACAGGGTTACAGGTTAAGTCGACCTAAATCCTTTAAGAGGTGATAGTTTCCATCATTCCTGACTGATTTGACTATGGAACCCCATACCCTAAACTTAACCGTTCTCAAGTTATGGGACTTTGAAGTTTTTTTTTAAAAAATCCAGATTTTTTTGTCTAATGTCCCCTTTTTTTGTGTTTTGTACATCTAATGTTTTTGTTTTTGTATTTTTTGTGTAGCAGATTAGCTGCTTCATTATTTTAAACACAAAAACTGCAAGTAACTGTACCAACTGAGTCGTATTAGACGATTGATAGTTAAAAAAAGAAATTAATTTGTGAAGAGTTTTTTTTTTCTTTCTTTTGTATTTAAAAAAAAATCTATGACAGTTGTGCTGCAGATGTGCTTAAAAATATCTACGGTTCTTCAGCTTTCCGATAAGGTATAATACAATAGGGTATTATTGGAATTTTATAACAAAAACATCGATGATATGCTACCAGGTAGTAGTAAAAAATAACGATATTTAAGCGTCAAATTTAACTTTACTCAGAAAACAAAATAAAACAATCCAAATAGGTAACGAATGAGGTTTATTAATCATTTTTACAATACATGTTCCACATGTCCGCCCCTATTTCGCACACATACACGCATTCTGTGCCTTAAGCCACTTTTCACTACCCCAGTTGTGAGTCCTCTTCTTATTTCGTTAGCAGCATCAATTATTTTCTGCCTCAAAACATCAACAGATGTTATTGGGTTAGGTTCATCGTAAACCAAACTTTTCATGTGCCCCCACACATAAAAATCCATTGGTGTCAAATCTGGACTTCTAGCTGGCCACGGTGTAGGCCCACCTCTCCCGATCCACTTATTTGGGTAATTAGTGTCTAGCCACTCTCTGACACTCCTTCTAAAGTGCGCGGGGCACCCGTCGTGCTGAAACCACATGTTTCGAATGAGGTTTAATGGTATGTCGTCGAGCAAATCGGGTAAATCTTGCCTTAAAAAATTTTCATAGGTCTCTCCATCCAAATTTGGAGGAAGAAAGTAAGGCCCAACCAGATGGTTTGAAATTATTCCCATCCATACGTTAAGGCTGAAACGTCTCTGTGACCCCTTTACCCTTTTCTTATTAGGATTTCTTCCTGCTTTCGGAGCCCAATGATGGGCGTTATGATAATTGGTTATCCCATCTTGATCAAATTTGGACTCGTCAGTCCACAAGATGCTTCGAAAAAACGAAGGATCTTCCAAATCTGCATTCAACATAAACCTGCAGAAATCCAGCCTCCTCACAGGATCTCCTTCTTCGATAACATGCACTGGCGTGTAGTGGTAGGGGTAGAGACCGGCAGTATGCACAGTAGCCCACACTTTCCATTGTGAGATTCCAAGTTCTCGGGCAACAACGTTGGTTGACGTAGTCGGATCCAGTCGAAATCGTCGAACAATCTCATTATCTTCCTCTTCATCATCATCATTAATACGTGGTCTACCCAGGTCTGTTCGTCGCCTCGAAACAGAGCCAGTCTCTCTAATTCGTCGGTAAACTCCGTCGAAGACACTAATATCCGGAATTCGGCGGTCAGGAAAACGTGCTATGTATTCTTGACGAGCTTGTAAGGATACACAGTTGCAGTACCCATAACAAATCAAAATATCAGCATATTCTTCGTTCGTAAAGGTCGCCATCTTCAACAGTTCCAAATCAGAAGCACAAATCAAGGTCCAGTTAACAAGCACAGTCACGAATAGGAGGAAACAGTCCAGAAAAACAAGCTAAGTCGAGTAAAAAACGAAGAGCACCAAGTATCGCATCTACCACGGACGAATGGCGTAAGCAGACTAACCATAACCAAACACAATAACAACAAAATGGCGTTTGAAATAACTTGTCTCTCTTGCACCCGTTTACATTGTATGATATCCCGCTCGCACGTGACGCGCTACCCATTGTACCCATTGCAAGACAATGGGCGTTGCGAGCAACTTTACGAAATACCGTTATTTTTGTTATTACCTGGGAGTCTTTCATCGATGTTTTTTCCGAGAACCCTGATAACACCCTAGCAAATTATACCTTATCGGAAAGCTGAAGAACCGTAGATATTTTTAAACACATCTGCAGCACAACTGTCTTAGACTTTTTTTAAAATACAAAAGAAAGAAAAATAAACTTTTCACAAATTTATTTCTTTTTTTAACAATCAATCGTCTATTACGACTCAGTTGGTACAGTTACTTGCAGTTTTTGTGTTTAAAATAATGAAGCAGCTAATCTGCTACACAAAAAATACAAAAACAAAAACATTAGATGTACAAAACACAAAAAAAGGGGACATTAGACAAAAAAATCTGGATTTTTTTAAAAAAAACTTCAAAGTCCCATAACTTGAGAACGGTTAAGTTTAGGGTATGGGGTTCCATAGTCAAATCAGTCAGGAATGATGGAAACTATCACCTCTTAAAGGATTTAGGTCGACTTAACCTGTAACCCTGTATAACGAATTAAACAGGAAAACTATCACCGCTAAGTAGGCTTTCCAAGTTAACGAGTAATATTCGACGAACTTGTAAAATGTACTTTTTAGACTTTATGAGCCGTTAAACTGTAGTATAAAACAAAAAGCCCCTTCTAAGTCCGTACATTGTGACGGGCAACTGCGGAACCCTACCCTGCGCGTGGCTCGACACGCACTTGGCCGGTTTTTTTTAGGGTTGCCGAAGCATCGTAAATATATATTATTAAAACAAAACCTAGAATTCACGACCTTGTCTCTTTTTGTGTTTTTTAACCCCCGACGCAAAAAGAGGGATGTTATAAGTTTGACGCCAATGTCTGTTTGTCTGTCTGTGGCATCGTAGCTCCCAAACTGGTGGACCGATTCCGATGCGGTTTTTTTTAAATAGAAAGCTATTAAATTACAAATATAAATAACCTCCAACGCCAAAAAAAAACATTTAAAAAGTAAAAAATAATTCAGTCACCTATTATTTTTGATGTAAGCAAATGTATATTTTACTTCTTAGCTCTCTTTAAGATATTTTAGGTCAATTAATGTGTCGGGGACCGCAAGTGATTGTTAAAAAATCTATGGTCATTTCATAGCGGTCCCCTATACACAAACAGGACAAATAAGTAATTTGTTATCGCTGCTAAAGACACAAACTACGACTACGAGTATCTTATTTATAGTCACCTCGTATGATAACCACGGGAAGAAGGGTGGTCTATTCCTTGTATAAACTTCCTTTTTAGGGTTCCGTAGTCAAACAAGGAACCCTTATACTTTTTTAATACTCGATACGAACCTCTTTATTTTAATAACAACATTTTTTTTTCAGAAACTACTCGTAATAGCGAGTCATCATGAAGCGTGTCATGAAATTGGTATTTTTCCTTGTTCTCGCATGTTTGTTTATCACCGCAAAGTCAAATATAGTTTGGGACCAGCCGATATTTGGTTGGTGCCCATATCCCACAGTTTATAACACACGGACAGGGTATTGTGAACGAATAGAACAAGTGTATCAAGATGTCGATTATTGAATATGAATGATACAGCCAACATGTTGTGTAAACAAAATAATTGTATTATTTACATATAGGGTCCTTCTTAATATTCCGGCCTTTTTTTTAAAGGGATGCTTATGTTATATTACAACTCTGGACACAACAATAACACTATAAATCCTACTAAATAATACAAAACCTAACCTAATCCTAAATCCTTCATTTTAATTCACTATTTTATGTTTCTTTTTCATTTTTACCAATAAAAAATGTTTTTGTATTTCATCCTTGTATGCATGTGCTTTGGGAGTTGTGAGTCGCGTGGCAAGTCGATTTACTGACGGTCGCAGTGGTCGGGTGCTTTTTGGCTTACCACAAGGGTCCACCAATTATTACACTCTTTTATTTACTTTCACCTGTCCCAGTGTCTGTAATGAAATCTTGCAAGCTAAATTTGACCCACTTCCCGGTTTCCGATTGAGCTGAAATTTTGCATCCATATGATTATGATGATATAAAAAATTAAAAATAACTTTATTTGCATCTTAAAGTAAGTTGAATCACAGTGCCTAGCTCCCAAACTAGGATTCCCTGTCCTATGGGTAGCTAGGTCTTCATCTTTAGGCAATACGAAACAATGCTAATATATGTCATGGAGCTGATCTGATGCTGGAGCTGGATGGAATTTGGCAATAGGAACTCCGCAATAAAACGACACAATTCCATCGAGTTTGGGTTCGTTTGATTCGGATTGACGAGTACTTTGATCCTATATAGTAACCAGGGTCACAATACCATCAAGTTTGGGCTCGTTTGATTCGTTTTGATGAGTAGGTTCTTTATTTAAATAAAATAAATAACACTTTAAGTGCTCAAAACACATATGTGTGGGTTATATTAATTATTACGAGGTACATAACGGAAAAACGCTGCTACGAACTATGCCGTAGTAAATCTCGCATCATAAATACTAAAAAGCTAAATATATAAAAAAAGAAAAAATAACTTTTTGAGGGGAGGGCTATGAATTTCTGCCTTTCGCCGTAGAGACCCAAGGTTGTTGGGGTCCCGCCACAGATTAATAATAAGTCCCGCGGCGAAACTTTTTCTAAAGTGCCTCTCGAGGTGCCTGTTTGAGGCCACGGGGGACAGGAGAGCTGGAAGCTATTTTCCCAGAGGATAGGTTTGGCCATTCAAGAGGTAATGTGGCCAGCCTCCTAGGTACCCTACCTCGGGTGGGCGCCTTGGAGGATATATTTTATCTATAATATGAGTGTAAGGTTTTCCTTACTCTGTATTTTTTTGCGTTTTTGCGCTTAATAAATGAACGCAGCACTAACGCAACGATCGATTACATTTATTAAACACAAAAATTTTAAAAACAAGGTTTTATTAAGGTTTACTTGAAATAAAAAAAATAAGCAATTTATTCTAGTGGGGCAATGCATTTGTAGTGGCTATAGTTTGCATGGGTCGATTCTAATACAAGAAACTATTATCAAAGTTATCTCTAAAATATATTCAATTATACGAGTATTGTGTATAATTAATTATCTAAAAAGCCTGTCGCGTGAATATATTCTTGCTTATAAATGACCTCGAGCGAAACTAGCTTTTAGATATTTAATTAAACACACTAATTATAATTGTATATATTTCAGAGATAACTTTGATACTAGTTTCTTTGTGACCTCCGTATCAAAAGCCCAAGGTAGTTGCCTACATTCAAATTGGTTGACTGTAAAGGTAAGTATCTGGTGTTATTATTACTATGATATCTTTCTTGGTGTATGTTTCAGCAATTCTAAGTAAGTAATCTATAAAATTATGTAGCAAAACTTATAGGAGAATTTCGCTCTCTTTTTTAGCAAATTTGATATCATCATCATTCTCTCAGCCGATAGACGTCCACTGTTGGACATAGGCCTCCCCAAAGGATCGCCATAACGACCGGTCCTGCGCTGCCCTCATCCAACGGGTTCCCGCCGCCTTCACCAGATCGTCGGTCCACCGACCACCAACGACGACGGTCCAAATTTTATATAACTAACATGAATAAAAAGTTAAACTTACGCTTCGGATATCAAAGCTCTTAGTTTGCAGAAGACAACCCCTAAACTGTAGGGGTATTGATGCCAGTACACAGTCAGATCATTTGGCAGACCTGGAACAAAAGAGCATTATTGTAAACAAGTAACTTTATTTGATTTCACCAACGAGCACATTTAATCTTTCTACGGTTTCTTGTGATACTTCCTGGCCGCGCCACAGACGAAAACTCTGAATTTTATTTGAACTACCATAAAAAAAAATGTTCTCATCGGGTTCACGAGAAAATAAACAATGTTTGTGGCGCGGCTGGGAAGCATCCTTCCCAGATTTGCCACGTCGAATACCGCTTATCGAGAAGTTTAATTGAAAGGATCTAATCTCCAAACAAATGTACTAAAATTGTACTCTCTCATAATAGTAAAAAACTTTCTGAAAAGCATTCGTAGAAAGAGAAATATTCAAAATAAAAAGTAATGGCATGGAGACTACCACCTGTACGGTTTCAACTTAGGTAAACAGGCAGTGTGTGCACGGAAGCCGTTATAGTACCTACGAATGTTAGAAAACATAGAAATTACAGAGCTGTTTAGGACAGCCTTTATTGAACCAAATTCTTTCTTTTGTTAATATAGAATTAACTCCGGAAATAAAAAAAAATAATTAAAAATATAAATGCGCGTTGAAACCTATACAGGGTGTAAGGAAAAGTATCATTAACCTTTAAACCACATACTCTACCCATCAAACTGAACAACTTTTACTATGGGAGCAAACCTGTCTGAATAAAAAAAATATCAGCTGTCCCATACTAAACTGCAAAGTTAATCAGTTTGATGGGTAGAGTATGTGGTTTAAAGGTTAATGATACTTTTCCTTACACCCTGTATAAATTCATTCCTTTCTTGTAACTTAACAACGTGGGACGAACAACGAAGGACAGCTCATTTGACATATTCTGTATGAAGAATATGTCAAATGAGCTGGCGGATAAGCTAACAAGAACTTATTCGGAAGTGGTGAAACGGGCCCTTAAACGAGTTATCTGTTAGATCTATCTATTTATTTCCCTTAAATACCTATTACTTATTCAGTTTTATCAACCCTGTAAAAATGGTTTTCAGGTTTTATATTATGAATACATACATAATTAATTGATTCTAGCATTGAATACGATAATTACATTTGCAAATCAATTTTCAAAGCTATTCAAACTCAGTTCAAAATATAGTTCATAATTATAGTACTCTGTGGTATTATACAAGGTGTTACAAAAATACAAATAAATATTTAAGGGGGTGGTTTAGACCATCAAACTGAACTACTTTCACTATGGGACCAACGTCGGTATCGCGAAAAAAAATCTGATGTTCCATACTAAACTACAAATCTACTCGAGCTAAACGTCCCATACGTTTTTTTCAATTTTTTGTTCAGTTTGATGATCTGATCATCCCCTTAAAAAGTGTCAGCATATTAAGAAGGACCCTGTATAACAGATTTTAAGTCAGATCATAAGCCATCAAACAAAAAATTTCATAAAAATTTGTTCAGTCGTTTTTGCGTGATGCTGTTTCAAACAAACAAACAGACGTAGGCATGTCAGGACCCTTTATATAGGGTCTTCTTAATATGCTGACACTTTTTAAGAGGATGATCAGACCGTCAAGCTGAACAACTTTCTCTATGGCACCAACAACGAAATCGCGAAAAAAAATATCGGCTGCTCTACACAAAACTGCAAACCTACTCGAGCTAAACGTATTGGACAACAGATTTTTTTTTTCTCGATATCGATGTTGGTCCCATAAAGAAAGTTGTTCAGTTTGATGGCTGATCATCCCCTTAAAAAAAGTGTCAGCATATTAAGGAGGACCCTGTATAATTAGTGCGGACGAAGTCGCGGGTAAACTTTAGTATATTATAAGGTAGGTGTAGGTACATTGTATGTACGAAAATTTATTGTATGTACTAAGTATACTAACAAATGAATGTATAATCGGCCTTTTGTTTGAATAGAATATGGTAATCGGAAAGCCTTTTTTTTGTATAGAATAAGGCGTGCGTTATGTGGGAACCCGTTACAGTGTTACACGTGTTTGATAAAATCCAAACCATATATGTGCCGACCAGTACGTAGCACGCCTACGGATATTCAAAATAACATTTAACGACCGATATTTTTTTCAAATCTCAAAAAAAAATTAAAAAATAGATGCAGGGTCCTTCTTAATATGCTGACACATTTTAAGGGGATGGTCAGACCGTCAAACTGAACAACTTTCCCTATGGCACCAACATCGAAATTGCGAAAAAAAAATACTGTCCCAAACATTTTTGGCTTGAGTTGAATTGCAGTTTTGTATGGAACAGCAAATTTTTGATTTCGATTTTGGTGAAGTTGGTCAGTTCGACGGTCTGATCATTCCCTTAAAAAAGTGTCAGCATATTAAGAAGGACCCTATACATCTTCACAGCCTATACAAGGGGGTAGTTTATACCATCAAACTGAACAACTTTCACCATGGGACCAACATCGAAATCGCGAAAAAAAATCTCCTGTTCCGTACATTTAGCTCGACTAGATTTGTAGTATAGTATGGAACATCAGAATTTTTTTTCGCCGTTTAGATATTAGTCCAATAGTGAAAGTTGTTCAGTTCGGTGGTCTAAACCACCACCTTAAATGTTTATTTGTATTTTCGTAACACCTTGTATACGTCCCACTGCAGGGCATAGGGTAATAGATAGATACTCATTCTTATACTGTGGCACAGGGCTACCCTCAAGGGAGGGTGTATGGGCATTAGTCCACCACGCGTGCCCAATGCGGATTGGTAGACTTCACATACTTTCCTTCACTGTTTGAGAGCAGTCGGTATTACGTATATATAAGTTAGAAAAACTCATTGGTACATGGCATGTGGTCCATGCGGATTCGAACCTGGACCTCAAGACTGAGTTTCCATCGCTCTTCGCAACGCGCCATCGACGCTCTTTTATCGACGACCGAACATATTTTTACTTAAAACAATAAAATACAATTTCTTTTAACCCGACTGCGCCAGAAGGAGGGTTATGTTTTTCGAGCGTATGTATGTATGTATTTGTATGTTTGTTCTTTGGCACGACCTAAACGGCTTGATGGATTTTAACGTATGAGGTGTCATTAGATTCGTAAAAATTATGAGAGCGTCATAGGCTATATTATTTTAATATGGCGTCTGCGAAATAAAAAAGAGAAAGGATAAACAATTTTTGTTTGTTAAAATGACAATATGGGAATCAAATGAAAGCTAGTAATCAGACGATTCCAAATATATATTATAGTACTTTTATGTTACCATTTCGACAAAAGACTAAAAAGTATGAAATAAACTAAATTGTAGAGCCATGGAGCGTACCATGCTGGGAATATCGCTTTTGAACCGCATACCCAACGTCGAAATCCGTCGAAGAACTAAGGTCGACGACGTTGGAGACCGGATTACAAACTTGAAGTGGAGATGGGCGGGGCATTTGGCTAGAAGGGAAGACGGCCGGTGGACCAAGGCAATATGGGAAGGGTGCCAAGAGAAGGAAGGAGGTCCGTGGGTAGACCACCGATACGATGGTCGGACGACATTGTAAGGGTTGTGGGTCGTACATGGATCAGATTGGCACAGGACCGTGAGGAGTGGCGCAACAAAAAGGAGGCCTATGCCCAGCAGTGGGTTGATGTGGGCTGATTTGATTTGAAACTAAATTATTAAGATAAACAAAAAGCCCGACTGCATAAAAAACCAATTAACTGAAAAGAGAAAAACAAACTCTATCATCACTAGTCAGCTATAACAGCTTTATTTGAGCTAATATAATTTGAATGTTATTAGGTAGGTATTACAGGCGGGGACGAAACAATTAGTACAGTACAAATGACGATTAGTGATTATAGAGCTTGACTTTCTCTTTTTAGTTAATAGGTTTTTTAATTTAGATTTATTATTGTAATAGAATTAGAGCCTGCCCTGACTGGACCTCGACTATGTGACCCGGGTCGACGTTGATAATAATGAATCAGCGGCGGTAAGTCGCAACGGCACAGACAAAGAGATTAGTTTCTAGATTACTTGGCCTAGTTCATGGAGACGCGGGGCGTCGCGTAGCGTGGGCAATAAATCTAAGACAATTTGACGCGTGTGACACCGCTTCTCCTTGAACGCTCTATACATCGCCGTATGTTTGTGTTTCAGGCAGCCCGCTCCGCGCACCTCCGCGTCTCCCTGAACGAGCTTCATTGTGAAATATACCAAGATCCGACCGCAAAATTATGCAGCTAGTTGTTTGGTGAACGAAATGTGATTTAAGTGAAAGTTTATACAGAGGTTCATACAACGCGCCAGGTTGTCTAGCAAAATCTCGCCGCAAGTGCCTTTACCATGATGATTTATGGTACCATTTTTTCCACCTATCTATTTGGGTAGTATAAGTATATTGAGGTACCGTCTGAAGGAGACCGATGTAAAGAACTGATAAACTAGGGTTGCCACCTCTCATTCTGGTTCTAAGAAGTCTTTTTAACCCTTAGAGTTGCGAAGTTGTGGCAGACTGAGAGGTGGCAACCCTAGTTTTTCCAGTTCTTTAGATTGGTCTCCTTCAGATGGCACCTCATTTACTTCCCAAACAGATCGGTGGGAAAAATGGTACCATGAATCATCATAGTACTCGTAAAGGCACTTGCGGAAGATTTTGCTAGGCGACTCGGCGGCATTGTATGAACCCCTGTATAAACTTTCACTTAAATGACATAGGTGCATAATTTTACGGTCGGATCTCGTACCAAAACTAGGATCAAACTTAGTTTGTATGTAGCGCGCGCGCGTTCATAAGTATTTAACAAATTACAGAGAGCGCGAGGCGCCTTGGGTCGCTCACTGAAAACATCCATTATAAATGAGGCTTTAGTGGCATGTCCCTCATACTCCTCAAACTCATGAGATGGATGGATGGATATGTTTGGCGTACCTACTAGTTATACTCTACTCGATTGATCAATCGAATAGTTTGGTCTACGGGGCCGAAAAGTTCTCGAGTGTCCACCGGAAAGCGCAGAGTGGGTAGAGTAGGCCCCCGGTAAGGTGAACTGACGACCTGGTGAAGGCTGCGGGAACCCGTTGTATGAGGGAAGTGCAGGACCGCTCGTTGTGGCGATCCTTTGTGGAGGCCTATGCCCAGCAGTGGACGTCCATCGGCTGAGATGATGAATGGATTGACAGTTTGAGAATACACGTCGAGCAAAATGAAAGAGTAAGGGCTTGTTTCACCACATTTGGATAAGTCATTGTTATCTTATTTGACAGATCGTTTGACATATTGCGTATGAAAGATATGTCAAATTATCTATCATATAAGCTAGCAAGAACTTATCCAGAAGTGGTGAAAAAAGCCCTAACTCTTATTTCCATTCACCCACTTGATTTATCAACTCAGTTTACGAGCGTATGACTCAAACTTTGTCAAGTCATCTGCAATTACTATGCCCGTCTTACGTATCTTGGTAAATAAGTACTGTCTTATTACTCAGGGATTGTTGCAGCTTGTCTTACTTCTTATCTTGCCTGCCTCGAATGAGGGCCTATTGATTACCTCGCGGTTTAGGATGAGTGACGACGGACTCACTCCCCGTCACATTTGACAGAGTTTCGGTACTAGCGAAACGTGGATGTGCTGAGGTTTCAGAATATCTCTGACTACCCCCTCGAGGATTATAGTCGCGAGCATATGCGATGCATTAACGTTCAATTGTTCATATTCAGGTATTAGTGTGTTAATATTTTTTTAAGTGTGAACACCAGCATGCCTGCCTCACTTTGTTAAGGGGATATAATTCGAAGCGCGCTCTATACAAACGTACTATGGTGATATTTTTCAATAGTAACCAATTAAATTCAATGAAATTTTGCTGAAACAATCTTGAAAAAAAAAATCTATGCTTGTATGGAGTCAGATTTTCGTTAAAATATACAGTTTCAATGCTAGGATTAATTTAAGATTTGTATGGAAATCTTTGAGGCACTGCAACTTTAAAACTATACATTTTAACGAAAATCGGACTCTATACAAGCATAGAAATTAGTTTTTAGATTGATTCTGAAAAATTTCATTGAGTTTAATTGGTTAGTATTGAAAATATCACCATATTACGTTTGTCTGGAGCGCGCTCCGAATTATATCCTCTTAACTTTCTCTTTCAAGGGTCTGCTGGAAGAAATCTCTGCAGAGATAAGCCTGCCCTTTGGATATCTACTATGCTGTCTGTATTAATCTTAATTTCCGTGTGTACAATAAAGTGTTAAAAAGAAATTTTATTTGTAAAGTAATAGTAGTTTTTAGTTTGATTGTTGTTTACATCTCAAGCCAGTCCTATTGGAATGCGATACACCTACTTTTTCTATTAAAACTTCTGTACTACAGATGATAATGGTATAAATACACCCCCAGAGATATTAGGCATGTCAGCCACAGAACTTTCAGTTGAAGCCACAAAGACATAAAATATAAGTATAATTAATTATACCGCGCTAAACTAAGGCCGGCACGAAAAAATCGTTTATTTAGAAAAAAAATTGCAAATGTAAATTGTCATTTTGTGGGTAAGCGTCAAAGAAGAGACAGGTACAGAAGCGCGGGTTCATACAATCGATCTCGGATCAAGTCAGTCAAACGTCCTTACCTGTTTTGCTTGTTGCGTGAAGTCGCCCTTCTGTACTTGTCTCTTTTGTGTAAGCGTGTTCCACTCTCAGCCTCTCGTTATCACATACCGTCCAGCAGGGCTAGCATGCCCGCACGAAAGACAAAGCGCCTAAACGAGAAAGCTGTCATGTCAACAAAGACGAAAGCGCGTCTCGATTTTTCTTGGAGACGGCATGCTAGGCCCACTGGTGAAACAGAGGCCGAACACAAGGGTTTGTAGATGTCGCGTAGCAGGGCTGTTACTGGGCGGTCGCGTTTGTCGGCTCTCCGGCCTGTCATGAGGCTCCACTATTTTGTGGTGGTTCAAGTGTGTTGAGATGATATCACCGACCAATATCCATTACCGAAAAATACGTCAAGCACATTTGCTATTTCTACTGGAGATTAGCAAAATCATCGAAACCACGATGGAGCCACAATTAGTCTCTACGCCGCCAGTCACCATAGACACAAAAATCGCGATAGGTTGCAAAAAATTGCACTGTACAGATTTTTGGGATGTTATTATTGATACCATTAGTGTCAAAACAAGTTTGTAGCTTTGAAAGACTTGTGCTAACTGCGTGGTGCTCGAAAAACCCTGAAAATTTCGTACAGGTTTTGGCTTATAGCTCTAAATGGTGCATCCTACGAAAACGTTTTTTTAAAACATTTTTGCAACAATTTCAGCGCAACCTTATCTATTCTAACAACAAAAATCTGAACAGTGAAATTTGTTGCGACCTACGATGTTTTAAATGACTGGAGTATAGGGTTTGCACACGACCAAAGCTCAAAAAATGCAATACCTAAGTTGTATATAATGAAACACTTTCTTATTTATATAAGTATATTTTGGATTGTAGGTATGTGAAGTTGGTTACGCGTTAGACCATTCCTGAGGGTAAGCCTATGCCAGTGGGACGTATAAAGGCTGGTGATGATAATAATAATACGTCCGAAATTCAAATTAAGACTTTTTTAACTGCCAGCTTTTAGTGTCCGTAATATTCAATCTCGGGAGGAAAATTTACGTGGCGTTCCCCAGAGGACGTAAAAAGAAAAATAACTTAAAACTCCTGGGCACAGGCCAATAATGTTAAGTACACCACAGAACGCGCCATATAAAGGGTGTAAAAAGACCCCGAAAACACAAAGGGGTGAAAGTACCCATCATATTACGAACAACTTTTACTGTGGGACCAACAATGAGAACTGAATAAAAATTAAGATAAACAAAAAACCCGACTGCATAAAAAATTAAAAAACCTATTAACTGAAAACAGAAAAACAAGCTCTATAATCACTAATCAGCTATAACAACTTTGTTTGAGCAAATATGATTTGATTCTTATTAGGTAGGTATCGCAAACGGGGACAAAGAAGATTTTTTGGTTGGTTATTGATTGGTTTGTCCCCGCCTGCAATACCTAACTAATAATTATATTTGCTCAAACAAAGTTGTTATAGCTGAATAGTGATTATATAGCTTGTTTTTCTCTTTTCAGTTAATAGGTTTTTTATGCAGTCGGGTTTTTTGTTTATCTTAATAATTTAGTTTATTTCATACATTTTAGTCTTGTGTCGAAACGGTAACATAAAAGTACTATAATATTTATATATTTGGAATCGTCTGATTACTAGCTTTCATTTGATACCCATATTGTAATTTTTAGCAAAAAAAATTATTTATTCCCTCTCTCTTTTCTAGATTCGCAGACGCCATCTTGAAATAATATACCCTATTTCACTCTCACAATTTTTACGAATCCAATGACACCTCAACTCATAAAATCTATTAAGTTATTTGGGCTGTAGGCCGTGCCAAAGAAATAGACATACAAACATACATACATACATACATACATACATACATACATACATACATACATACATACATACATACATACATACATGCATACATACATACAATCTTCCCCGGTTTGTAACAAAGAATCCTATAATGAGATAACCCAACGGCGACCGACGGCGGGCCCATCCAAAAATTACATTGAGTATGGAAAGCCGTCCACCGTCGGCGGGCGATCGTCGTAGTATTGTATCTCAACCTTCAAAAGTTATGTGTAAATTTTTAAATTGTTTACACACCTTAACAAATTTCCAGTCATAACTTCAATGTGAAGCAAGATGGCTGTTTGCCATAGCCATTCTTGGGACGTAAACTAAAACTTACGTGTAAATATTTGTATTTATTACACAAACATTTGCATATTTTGAGGCAGGTTCAAGCATAATCAACTTTTGGGCGTAAAGTGCGTCACAGACGACCGCTATGAACCGCTATAATGTAAAATTATTGTCACAGACAAGCAGAATGTTTGCTTGTTTGTAACTTTTGAACCGCAATAGCTAGACAGTTGATATTTTCACAGAATGTGCGTTATTATGGTGGATTAGCTAAGAAATAAAAAAAAAAATTATGGGGTGTCCTCATACAAAAAACTAAAAATAATAAAAAAAACGGCCAAGTGTGAGTCGGTCTCGCGCGAAAGGTCCCGGAGAAAACAAACCTTTTTTGTAAGTTATTATGTTGTGTGGTGCTGTGGTATGGAACCCTTGATGCAAGTAGCCGGACTCGCACTTGACCGGATTTTTTAACACTACAAACGAAAATCTGATAAACCATTGTATGTGTTTAAAAATGTAATTAACTTTAATTGGTTACTGTCCAAAATGTTTAAACTTCGTTTGTATTATACGAGCGGTCTATTTTAGAAGGTTATTCAGTTATTTACTATATTCATAATTGCATTTTGAAGGCAATTCAAATTCTTGTTACGTTTACTATGAAATTCGAATATACATTTCAAAAGTGTGAGGACATTTTCAAAATAGTTTGATACAATGAATAACTAAGTAAGTAAGAAATTGTATTTGGAGAGTGCATTTTAGACTTGTTTATTGTTGAAATGTTCCAGCCCACCCAAAAGGGATTATGATAGTGAAAGGATTTACTTACCTATTTATAAATGCAAGTTTGTAATTAATCATACATACATATGCTCACGCCTGTCTCCCACTGGGGTAGGCAGAGACAACGGAACACTATCTGCTACGATCCTGACAAACCTCTCTAGCTTCCTCCACATTCATTAGTCCTTTCATACATGCTCGTCGGTTTCGGGTTGATCAGTCCTGGCCCTTTTTAAGCACGTCGCCAATTTGGTCCGTATATGTAGTTATGTACGCACGGCGACAGATCAACCTACCCATAGTTGGACCTTATGTCCATGAACATAGAGTTCAACTATGGGTAGGTTGATCTGTCGCCGTGTGTACGTCTCGGCCGTCCCCTTCCAACATTTCCACTTACGCTTACCTTATAGATTGCATTCGTCAATCTGCTCTCATCCACTCTTTCCATATGACCAAACCATCTCAACATACCTTTCTTTATCTTTGTCACTACATCCTCTTTCAGACCACAACGTTCTCCAATTAAACTATTTTTCAATTTGTCCATCCATAATGAATCATAATCAGAATAATTTATTGCATTATATGCACGGTTAATTGGTTAATTGATATCCTAAAAATATAATCGCACATAAAACCAGTAAGGGCACATAGCAACGTATTAAACAAGTCATAAAAATCCTATTACATTAATAAATTAAATAATTTTTCTGAATCTTAAACTACTTATCTTAGTATTTAGCAACATCATTGATACAGGGTTTAGGATGGGTGACTTGTTAAGTTGTATTGTATTTCATATCGAAAGACTCAGTGTGTAGTAGGAAACATTCATGATAAGCATTTGGTCCCATATTTTGCAATTCTTTGGCAGAATTCGTTGAATCCAAGGAAATCATATTTGAACAACGTAAGAAATTGGAAATAACTTTGTTTCTCATATAAGTGAAGTATAAATTTCTTTGGAGAAAATAAATATTCTTTAAACCTAAAATCATTAATATTCGCACAATTTGAATTTATCTAATAATAACTCATTAAATATATAAGGTTTTAAAAAAATTTACTACATAACATTTATGGAGTGTCGCAAGTAAAAGTTACTTACAACACTCCATAAATGCTTTTTATTGTTTGTTCTGTAATTAAAATAGTATTTGAGCTAAAGAATTACTTAAATGTATATAAAATGTATATTTAGCGTAATTTTTCAACGTTTTTATGCACTGAGAAGACAATTTTATGTAGTCAAATCCAACGGGTGCGCACGCCTGACTACATTCCCTTGCTCGGCTCTCCTAAAGTGTCCCCAGAAAGTGTGAGGTGAGGTGGGGTATCTGAAGTCAAAGGGGGCGGCGGAGAGTGGTCGTTCTGTAGTATGTAGAACTGTATACTATTACCTTTGACTAATTATTATAAGGACTAGCCTTGCCGTAGCATTTCCCCTCTGCCACGGTATAAGCACAACTGATCTTGTGAATTTACATTCAATTTTACACCTTATCACTAAACGAGACAGCCTATAATTGCGAAATAATAACTTCGAACTTAGAACGTTTGGGGTTCACACGAGACTACTTTTCATGATTTTTAACATTAAAAATTAGAATCTAAAGTTATGGGGAATAAAATCCAAAGTTGCGGATTTCATGTTAGCTCGCCCCCCGCAAAAAGTGGCAGAAATGTTTGTTATTAGAACTAAACGCGTAACCAGTCCACATATAAAAAGTCAAAGACTATTACCTATTCTGTGGTATAGTAAAAGGTTCAGAAGTAAATCAACTTTCGTTGCCGACTGTATGTGTCAATATCATTATCACTACAATCATAAGAACTAGACACCTACTTATACTTATTGGTTTAATATTGACAGTGATAACCGACGGCGGAGCGATACGACGTGATGAGCATCGTAAACGAGTTTCATATTACCCCAGTACCTACGGATGTCCGAAAATTTACCCCGGGGATCAGGGGTATGTTTTTTGAAGGCTTTTTTAATGAAGAAAATTTGATTCAATATACAACGTGTTAATGAATTAACGCAAAACTAGAAAGTAGTTTGTTTAGAATCGAGAGCAGAATCGAATTATCATGTTTTCAACATAGGTTTTTTTTTCAAAATATTTAATAATTTGTTTGTAAAATTTAAAATTTACTGACATCGATCTCAACCCACCGCTCGGGCACCCTCACCCTACTTTCTACCAAAACAAGATTCTTAAAAAGTATCCATGAGCACGTTAGCGCTTTCATTAATTGCTGAAATAATAACAAATCATTTTAGCCACAAAACTTAAAAATTGGAATAACTTTAAATTTTATGTTCGTAAATAATGAAATTATTGTTTCAATCTAATTATTTTGTTACAAATCAGTTGGGGTGTTTGAGGTTTTGCGCTTATTCATTAACACGTTGTATGTCTACAATAATAATGAACTTAAATCTTTCACTCACTTATAATATAGATAATGCAAACACAGATAAATACGTTTAACAGGATAGTTGTTGCTGCGCGCTCCATACAAATGAAGTCTGGTTGTATGTTCAATGGTAACCAATTAAAGTCAATGAAACTAACTGAATGAAACCAATAACTATGCTTTAAATTTGTCATATTTCCGTTTTCTGCTACACTGAGTTTTCTCTGTGAACTCTATCAGTATTGGAATAGGTATTATTTTACAATGCACCCTTCGCGCCCGTCCGCGCCCTCACGTCGCAATGTGAACAGAGTTTGAAACAGCAGATTTTTTTTCGCGATTACATTATCGGTCCCATAGTAAAAGTTGTTCAGTTTGATGGTCTGACTCTGATCGGTCTGGATGGTTAGACCATCGAACTAAGCAACTTTTTTTCAACTGAAAAAATACTGGTCTAAAGTTTAGACTCTAAACATTAGAGTCTAAACTTTAGACCAGTGTTAGACTCTAAAGCATCCCTTTAAGAGAAGTTTATTCCAAATGCATAAATGCGCGCTGCATACAAACGAAGTCTGGTGATATTTTCAATACTAATCAATTAAAATCAATGAAATTTTGCAGAAACAATCTAGAAACAAATCTCTATGCTTGTATCGTATCCGATTTTCGTTAAAATATTCAGTTTAAACGCTACGATTAATTTAAGATTTGTATGGAAATTTTTGAGGCACTTTAAAACTATACATATTAAGGAAAATCTGACAAGATACAAGCATAGAGATTTGTTTCTAGAATGTTTCTGCAAAATTTCATTGACTTTAATTGGTTAGTATTAAAATATCACCAGACTTCATTTGCATGGAGCGCGCCAACAGTAATCTACCTTTAAGTATGAAATGTATTTAGTTTACACTCTGTATACAAGTATCAGTGTAAAAGGCAACATTACTAGCCACTATACAGGGTCCTTCTTAATATCCTGACACTTTTTTAAAGGGATGACCAGACCATCAAACTGAACAACTTTCTATATGGGACCAATGTCGAAATCGCGAAAAAAGAAACAGCTGTCCCATACAATTGGGTCGAGTAAGATTTGAGTTTAGTATGGAACAGCTGATTTCTTTTTTACGATTTCGACATTGGTCCCTTAGAGAAAGCTGTTCAGTTTGATGGTCTGAAATCCCCTTATCCCATCATCATCCCCTTAAAAAAACTGTCAGCATAAATATAAATAAGTAAATATCTTGGACATTGTCACACAAATTATCTAGTTACATTGAAAGTACCAGAATCTAGCCTGGACTTGTGTTATGATGACTAGACAACGATATAGAATATATATATAGATACAAACGTCCATGATTCGGGTACAAATATTCATATTCATCATACAAATATTTGTCCCTTACGGGATTCGAACCCGCGACCCTCGGCACAGCAAGCAGGTTCACTACAGACTGTGTTATCGGGTCGACAAAGCATATGAAGAAGGACCCTGTATAACCACTTCTTGAACTCAAACTATATGAAAGAGTATTATTAAACCATAGGTTCGTTAGGAACGGGAGCGTAAAACATAAATCTAAACTCATATCATAACTTTTCTTCGATAGTCGGGGAAATCTACGGATTTTTGTATGGAGTAGGTTGCAGTAATTGCACTTTTGGTGAAAATTTGGAATATAGTAGATACATACCTGAAAAACATAAATTCTCAATAATCCCCGATTTTTTATGTTGTATTATTGAATAATTATGACATTTACAAAACATTGAATTTAGGTATGAACAAAAAATGGAAAACTGATGATTTTGTACAGGATGGCTTCGTTCAATACGTTTTACTTCTAACAATAATAATCCCCGGTTAATATCGTTAATTTGGGTAGATATTTAATACTTTGTAAGTCTTCAAAAATTATAACCTCAAAACAAAATTATTTACTGTTTGTTTTTACACATTAAATTTGCCAATTGATTATTAACTGTCTCTATTGCTGGTATGCTGGTCGAAATATTTTTAGAAATAAGCTTGCCATTTGTACATTAATATCGATTTTAAGGTATTTCTCAGGTTCCTGAGCCTATATAACCACGAAATCTCGACAAAAGTGTTAGAAAAACTAACAGTAATATTATTTCAAACAGAATTTACTAAAGTGTCTTTAATGCAATCTCAAACCTTATTTTTCTTAGACTACGAGAGGAGAGGCGAATTAAGACGCTCCCCATAGGTAAACGCAATATTTTGCTTGTTTTTAGAAGCTATCTTCTCGTTATTTGAAAGACATAAAAATTAATGAAATATATAGCAATGATCAATCAATCAATCAATCAATTATACTCTATTTTACACAAATAAAACAAAGTATACAGAAAGCAGACAAACAGGAAATACAAAAGGTACAAAAACAGGCGGTCTTATAGCTAAAAAGCTATTTCTTCCAGACAACCTTAGGTAGAGGAAATGGTGAAAGAAGATTTGTAGGCGGTGTTGCAGATCACAATAACATAATATACATAACATACACAAATAAAGTTATACAAATACAAGCAAACTGTAATATAAAATATATACATAATATGCATACCTATCACGAATACTTATCCATACATATACAAAGGATTATGCATAAAAGAGTACTAAAATAACAATTATCAAAGAAAGGAAAAACATGAACCGGAGGTGACCATCAAGGATAGATAGTCATGCTCGAGGAAATGAGCTTTGACCTCAACATCTGGGCATTATTTGCTATGGAGTATATTTCTTAGCATAGCATAAGCATAGCATATGCTCACGACTATATTCCCCGAGGGGGTAGTCAGAGATATTCTGAAACCTCAGAACATCCACGTTTCACCAGTAGTACCGAAACTCTGTCCAGTGTGACGGGGGGCGAGCTCGTCGCCGTTGTATATTTCTTATCTTTCCATAAAATACATATTAAACCTGTGTTCAAAGGAATGCCTAAATATTGGAAAAAATCTGTATTATGTAATTTGAAGTAACTTTTACTTGCGACACACACCATTGTGTAGACAAAAGCAAAGATCTGAAAATGCTATGAAGCTACCTATAACTTGTTTGAAGAGAATTGTAAAATTTGGTACGAATTCTTATGATTTTGGAATTTGATTTCCTTGTATTAGATGGCACCACAGTGACATAATGAAGGACAAACCAAAACTAGTCAAAAATAAGAATGTCTACTATAATGTCGTAGTTTAGTAGAGGTGAGGCGGCTCTGAAAGGATCAAGGTCGTTCGCTCGGGGAAACCTCTTAAGGGCATATTACTGTTGGCGCGCTCCATACAAACGAAGTCTGGTGATATTTTCAATGAAATTTTGCAGAAACAATCTAGAAACAAATTTCTATGCTTGTATCGTGTCAGATTTTCCTTAAAATGTACAGTTTCAATGCTAGGATTAATTTAAGATTTGTGTGGAATTCTTTGAGGAATTATAACTTTAAAACTGAAAATGTTAAGGAAAATCTGACACGATACAAGCATAGAGATTTGTTTCTAGATTGTTTCTGCAAAATTTCATTGAGTTTAATTGGTTAGTATTGATAATATCACCAGACTTCGTTTGTATACAGCGCGCATTTACGCATTCGGAATAAACTTCTCTTAAAAGATGTCTCTTAAATAAAAATAGCCCTTGTAGCCTACGTTTTAAATCGGTTTGATTCGGGGGACTTTTAAATTGGAACGAACTGTATGCCACTAGATCAATCTTCAACCACAGGATTTAATTTGATGAAAAAGTTGTGGCTGTGGGTAAAATAGATCATCCCATTTTTACCGGACTGCGCGACGCAAAGGAGGGTAATGTGTTGATCAGCCTATGTATGTAAGTTTGTTCCTTTGTGGATTATACCATAAAGAGGAAATGAGTTCAGAAATAACAGTGGCGTCATCCAAGGTCATAGTTTTTGGCTTCAAAAAAATGTTTGTAATGAAATTAGTTTTATTTTATTTAAGGAACAACATTTCGAAAGGTATATTTATAAGTTACTAGAATTTTCCCGCGACTTCGTCCGCACAAATTATATACCAGATTTTAAGTCAGATCATAAGCTATTAAACAAAAAAGTTTCATCGTAATCGGTTCATTACTTTTTGCGTGATGCTGTTACAAACATACAAACAAACAATCAAACAGACGGACCTAAATTCTAAAAAAGGTTGATTTGGAGAGCGGGGGATACCTAAAAACCATATAGTAATCATTTTCATGTACATATTGTACGTACCACACGGGTTCAGTGCAGAGTGGACTGCAACCAGTATTCATAAGCTATCATATATATCATAAGCTATTAAACAAAAAAGTTTCATCGAAATCGGTTCATTACTTTTTGCGTGATGCTGTTACAAACATACAAACAAACAATCAAACAGACGGACCTAAATTCTAAAAAAGGTTGATTTGGAGAGCGGGGGATACCTAAAAACCATATAGTAATCATTTTCATGTACATATTGTACGTATGTACGTACCACACGGGTTCAGTGCAGAGTGGACTGCAACCAGTATTCACGAGAAGTGGTCGTGTGATACATGCACCTAGGCGTCTTATAGAAGAATGTTAAATTTGTTTTAATTCATTATTGTCATTTTTTTTTGTTTGTTTGTTTTGTTTTGTGTTTTAAAAAAAGAAAGAAGAAAGATTAAGATGTTGTGTTATTTAATTAAGGTTATTACATATTACCATAGGGAGGTAAGTAGGTTTTTAACAAAGCTGGAATTATGTTTGTTTTTAATCATTGCTATAGAAGGGAGATGTAGTATGAAGGTTTTATATAGCATGTGATGGTTAGCTGTCAATAAAATCAGTTGCTTTCAAGATGTCGTATCATTCGGAACCCTACACTATTACACATATCTTCAATGTACAGACACACTGTTAAAGTTTTAGCACAGCTCTGTGGCGCAGTCCTATTTATCGCCAGGAAAATTGCTGAAAAAATGCTGGTATTCATGGAATAATCCATCCATGTTTGCATTTGAAAAGGCTTTAAAATATCTCCCGACAGCGCTCGAATAATTTATTCTAGAAACTTTGTAAAAACTCGATCCGAAACTGGCTCATGACAACAGCGAATTCCTAGCCTATTTTACGTGATGTTGAATTAATAATACTTTCTCATTGTTTCCCAATTTCAAATGCAGATAATTCGAGCTACGCATATTTTCTCGACACAACGCAAGTTGTTGTAATGACATTTTCAGATTAGTTCACCTAAGAACCATATCGTAATCTTTTTTTTTTGGTAAATATCGTCAATGTACAGACACACTTCTGTTACAGTTTTATAATAGTTTAGAATCTAAACTAAAACTTTAGATAAAACGGCTTATTAATATTAACTCTTAAAACTGTAACAGAAGTGTATCTGAACATTGAAGATATTTACATGAAAACGATTACGATATGGTTTTTAGATATCCCGGACTCCAAATCAACCTTTTTTAGAATTTTTGTGGGTCTGTTTGTTTGTTTGTAACACGCAAAAACTACTGAACCGATTTTGATGAAACTTTTTTTGTTTGTTTATGATCCGACTTAAAATCTGGTATATAATTTGTGCGGACGAAGTCGCGGGTAAACTCTAGTGTGTAATAAAGTCAAAAACAATCAAGCTTTACAGTACGACTCGTAACACCATATTGTATTTATTCGCTACGTAATTAAGTTCGCGAAGAGGTGCTACGGCGTAGGCATATGCTACGAGCGGCTACGAGTTATCAACATGGTAATTATTCTCTCTGAAATTATGTTAAAATCTTTTCCTATTACTTTGAAGTTTATTTAATTTTAATCCATTTTGTGTTTTATTTTTGATGGGTTAAACAAAATTCATCACCCGAATCACCAGAAAGAGACGTTTAGAGACGTAAACCAAGATATTGTAAGATAATTGAAGGCTGCAGGCTTGCTGCTACACATTCGGTTTAATCGGGAAAAAAAACAGTTTTTCCATACAAAATTGCAATCCTACTCGACCCAAATATACAGGGTGTTAGGGGTAGTTGCATTACTACTCATGATACTGGACAACTTTCCTAAAGAAGCAAAGAGAAAATCGCAACAAAATTTGAACTTTTCGTAGTATAAAGGTTCGATCCGCTGATTGCATTTAGTTTTGAAAACCCAAAATTTTTTTGCAAACCTATCGGTTTCTTAGAGAAAGTTGTTTGGTATCATAGATACAATCACCCATTAAAGTAATGCAACCAATGCCCTGTAGATCCAAATTTCCATGACTCAGGTCAAAATACTAATATTCATCATATAAATATTTGTCTCTTACGGGATTCGAACTCGCGACTCTCGGCATAGCAGGCAGGATCACTATATCGACAGAGCTATCGGGCCCTCAATATGGTGCGCATAGTAACCCTATCCACATAGTAACTAGAGGGTGAAATTTATATCATTAGCATCCTTTTAAACTAACCCTGGTACAAATAAACGTGGTATAAAATGTTATACCAAGAATAAACTATAAGAATACGCAAAATGTCTATTAATAAATCCGGAATAACATAAACCTATGATAACGTCGGCGTAACTGTTCTGTATCATAGACAAAGTTCTGTTTTTATTCTTACGTTTATCTATGAACCGCGACGTTGCTACAACGAGTTTATAAGTTAGAAATTATGATCTTCTTATTCTTAACTTATTTTAATCATATTTATTCCTAATATAGGGTCCTACTTAATATGCTGACACTTTTAAGGAGCTGATCAGACCGTCAAACTGAACAACTTTCTCTATGGCAACAACACTGAAGTCGCAAAAAAAATATCTGGTGTTCCATACACAACAGCAAATCTACTCGAGCCAAATGTATGGGGCAGCAGATTTTTTTTTCGCAATTTCTATTGTGGTGTGGTCCCATAGAGAAAGTTGTTCAGTTTGATGATCTGATAATCCTCTTAAAAAACTGTCAGCATATTAAGTTATTTTTTTGCTCCGATCTGATTGCTTCCATCCCAAAAGTTGTCCAGTTTGAGATCCTTTGTTTAATTAAAAGCATGCTTATAATATCAAGTTCACCCTGTATATGGCAGGTAAATAAAGATTCCGGCTTAATAACGTCAAAATTAACATCAATAATAAGCTGCCTTCGCAATAACTTACAAAGGCCTTTCATTTTCATCTTAATTTATTTCTTTTATAAATAACTAGCTGGTTCCACGTGTAAAAAATTCTCACACAATCATTTTATGAGCACTTCAAAGCCAAAAGTTGAAAGGATGAATTGATTCAATTGACGGTAGAGGAAAAAACTTCTTATTTTAGTAATGTTTCTAATATAAATGGAGAGAATTAATTTTATGGAGTCATTTCTTTTATGCCCAGTCATTTTATGGAGTTTTGTTAGGAGGGGTGGGGTGTAATTAAGAATGGTAATTTTAAACTGTAACCCAGAATTGCCACCCGTCTCGATTCAGTCGGGACAGTCCCGATTTCGATCATATTGTCCCGTGTCCCGATGCCCTATCAGTTTTGTCTCGATTTTTAGGGTTCCGTAGTCAACAAGGAACCCTAATAGTTTCGCCATGTCCGTCCGTCTGTCCTTCTGTCCGTCTGTCCGTCTGTCCGCGGCTTAGCTCAGGGACGCTTAGTACTAGAAAGCTGTAATTCGACATGGGTATACATATTTATCACGCCGACAAAGTGGTAGAATAAAAATTGAAAAATATTTTTTTGTGGTAACACGCAATGACGCGCGCAACTTCTTAACTATTCGAACTTTGAAGACTAGTGTAGGAAAGAATATGATAACACAGATTGACCAAAGTCAAAGTGTTGATAAAAAATGGGTAAGTACAAGTATTTAAAAGCATAAACGGCCGTAAGTTAAATACGTTATTTTGCGTTGTATCTCGCGCTTTAAGCATACCTTCTTCAAATGCTTATGTTGAGCAAGTATTTTCCCATATGACACCAATATGACACTTAAATGCTCTTATGTCAGAAATTGTTGCTCTGTACCTTCAATGAAAGCAGAATTGCAAAATTCACTTAACATACACATGTCTTGTTCGGAATTAATAAATAAATATAAAAATGACGCGGAATTGTTGAGAGCGACCCGTAGCAACACAAAATATGTATGGAAAATAAATTAAAATTAAAAAAACATGAAGGCTCTTTAATTTTGTCCTTTAGTCAGATGGTCCAGATAGGTCCGAAACTCCGATGAACGAACGATTGTCCCGATTTTGTCGACTTGTTTATTAATTTCGATTGTCCCGACTTACAAATCCAAGTTGTACCTCCCAAAAGGGTTAATACCAAAGCACTCATTTAATTAAATTCAACAACATAAATGACTTTTGAGCAATAAAATTGCTATCGAAATTTTAAAAACCGGCCAAGGGCGTATCGGACTCGCCCCAATGATAGGGTTCCGTAGCCATTGTATAAGTAGAAAAAGAAGTTTAATTCTAAATTTTTTATCTTATCTGGGGGATGGGGGGTATGTTCTGTGTGATACAGTTCCGCGACTAACTGATAGACAACGCACAGCCTAAACCACTGAAGATAGAAACATATGAATATACAAGGTGTAACAAAAATACAAATAAACATCGGATGTTCAATACTAAACTTCTTACAAATCTACTCAAGCTAAATGTATGGGACAATAGTCTTTTTTTCACGATTTCGATGTTGGTCCCACATTGAAAGTTATTCTGTTTGATGGTCGAAACAAGTTTTAAATGTTTATATTTACTTTTGTAAAACATTGTATATTCTACGGAGGATGTAGGGGTGCACTGAGGAAGAATTTTGCGGTCGTCACTCGAGTAATGTGCCCCGTCCATTGTCCATTGCCAAAACAGAATACAATCTGAGATTAATATGTATGGTATTAGTTTTTGGGGACAAAGAATCTGAACTACTTTTGAAACCAAATTCTTTTGTTGTCATTATTGACGATCCCTGAATAAGGAACCCTTATTATTATGCTGGTCCAATTTAGGATCCCATTTGATTTGTAACTATTCCGCACTCAACCTTGGGCTCTATGTAGATACGATTAGAGCTCAAAATAAATCCAAACAAGAGTAAGCTTGTATGTAGTAACAAGGGTGTAAAAAAACACACTCGGAGGTGCTTCAGCCCATCAAACTGAACAACTTTCAGTATGAAGCCAACGAAAAAGAAACAAATAAATCAGCTGTTCCATACAAAAATGTAGTACCGACTCGACTAGGTAAAATGTATGGGAATAACAGATTTTACCTTTTCGCGATTTCCTAGTTGGCTCCAAGGGGAAAGTTTTCAGGTCACTTACACCCTGTATAAAAAGTTTAGAAACCGACTTCCCTCCACTGCAAATGGAAGACAGCTATAGAGAAATGTAAGCAAAACTGTGTTAAAGTTTGCTATATCTAATCGTATTATTGTGGCTCCATAAGGCGCGGTTTATACAGAAGATACGTGTGGCGGTGGCGGATAGTCAAAGTAACACAATCATAAACCTTATAGTACGTAGCATAGCGTCGTTTGGAGAATTACGCCCGCGCCTCCAGTAGACATCACCCGGAGGTGCGGGCGCGATTCTTCTTTACGACAAAAACGACGCTATGCTACGTACTATAAGGCGCGGTTTATACAGAAGAGACGTGTGGCGGTGGCGGATAGTCAAAGTAACACAATCATAAACCTTATAGTACGTAGCATAGCGTCGTTTGGAGAATTACGCCCGCGCCTCCAGTAGACATCACCCGGAGGTGCGGGCGCGATTCTTCTTTACGACAAAAACGACGCTATGATACGTACTATAAGGTTTATATTGCGTTACTTAGATTATCTGCCAATGCCACACGTCTCTTCTGTATAAAGCGTGGGCATTAGTGTCGATGATTTTGTCAATCTCTAGTAAATGTGCTTCACGTCATAATTTTTAGAGTTACCTATAAATTATAATCATGAGAGTTTGCTCTCAAACGGATTATGTAACAAAAAAGGAAAACCGAAGCTGTTCCTCTATTCAAGCATTCGAACCTGAGCATTGAACAAACTGAAGGTGACCACACTAAACAAAATTTCCATGTAAGTAAACTTATTTTATTTCACATTCCAATACGAGATACCTGCTCTAAAAGCGGTCTCAATGCTAAAAAGCTATTTATTCAGGGTACCTTCTACCTAAATTAAGTTACACAAATTGATATTGGTCCGGAGGTAGGATTTGCTATGGCGAACAAAAATACTTTTTAGGGTTCCGTAGTCAACAAGGAGCCATATCCGTCCGTCTGTCCGCGGTATAGGTCAGAGGCACTAAATACTAGAAAACTGTAATTTGACAGGGTAGTAGGTGGTGGGGGATGCAAATTTTTTTTTGTGGATATTGGAAAATCATTATTCGATTTAGGAATCCGTTACCGAAATATTAAGCTTTAAAGTGCACATTTTTGTTAGAGTCAAGTGTCGTCGTCCTCGTAATGCTGACGGTTTTTAAGAGTGTGTTTGGACCATCAAACTGAACAATTTTGTCTATTGGACCAAAATCGAAATTGCAGGGGAGTGCAGTGGGAATGTAGTGTTGTCTATGACAGCTAAATGATTTTTTTCGTGATTACGGACGTTTGTCCAATAGAGATAGTTGTATAGTTTGATGCAAAGAGATTATACTTAATAGAGTGAGCCATACCAATTGTAAAGAGTCCACTTTTTTTGACGTTTAGGTTTGAGTGTGTGGTGTCAAGTAGTATGGACAAAAGGCACCAAGTGACATATGGCCTTATGTTTACAGTCACTTTTCACACACACTAGCTAAAAAAAAGTGGACAGTCGCATAAACAAATATTTATAGTTCCATCTCCTTCTACTATTAAAGGTACGTCATAAGACAAAAGAGACTAACTACAATCGTAAATTTATGCGGACTCTATGGAGATCCTTCCTCTGAGGTTTGATGGTTCGATCATCTCCATAAAATGATTCACAGACGCCATATTGTAATAGTGTAAAATAATTAAAATAGGAGTGTATACAGGGTGTAACAAAAGATGGTACCTAGTAACACTAAAGGTGCTTCAGACAATCAAACATTTGAGTCGAACTGTAGTTTTGTATGAAACAGCTGAGTATTTTGTGTATAAAAGTGTTGTACAATACTTAGTACAGCCATGTTTTAAAATTACTTACCAAATAAAAGCAACAATAAATCGCTGACAGCCAAACTGAATAAATAATAGTTCGTAGCCGTGTGCAAGCCCGGGTGTTTAACTATAACAACGCACACACACACGTTCCCAATCACACCTGTCAAAAATATCACCAATAGAACAATACTAATCGGCACTATTTCAGTTAGAGGCAATCTCCTGGACCCCATCATCCACCACAACATTTCGTCTTCACTACAATCGAAAATCGATAAGTTATTGCATCGATTATAAAAATCGTCATTTGTCTCATTTTCTCGAAGAAAAACGTCTGCCATCGTCATTAAAAAGTTTAATTTAAAAAAAGAAAATAGATTCACATTTGTTTTTAACTAAATTCAAAAAGTTAAGTTTATTTAAAAATCGAATGTTAGTTTTTCGAAAGAAAATGGATTACTGATTCACATTTGTTTTATAACGAAATAAAAAAGAACTTTATTTGAAATTCGAATGTTAGTTTTTCGCGCGTTCCACCGCAGAGCAGTCAGTGCATGTCCGTTCGAGTGAATTTCCCGCGCCAACTGAAACTGAAAGTGGGAAAGCGACGCGACTCTATATTATTAACCTACTTTTATCAGCAGACTTTGAGAGGTTCTTTGATTAATATTAATGTCCTTTGATAGGTGATTATGATCAGCAAAGAGAATATTACCGAAAGATGATCAGAGTGGTAGAGATGTTTCCTCTTGGGCAGGTGCGTATTTTCCCATGAGCGAAATGGGCAAGTGCTTAGGGGGGCCGGCTCAAGGGAGGCGGCGGCCCGTGGGGCCATAGACATTTTGAGGAAAATTTTGCCCAAAAAAATTCTATTCTAAAAGTATAGCCAGAACAAAAGGCCAAACTTGCATCGAACAGACAGAGTTCTGTTCATAGCCATGATGAAAAATGTTGAGCTCTGCGTTGCATACCACGGAAAAATCACGAACTCGCTTCGCTCGCTCCATATTTTTTTATTTGTTGCTACAACAACACAACACAACTAGATTTTGATGTAAGACGTGGCAATATGAAATAGTTAACCGACAACTCTTGTCGGTAAATTCTTAGATATCTTAAAAAAAATGAGAACTTTTGCTGGCATAAATCTTGGGTACGGATGGGCCCGCCGGCCGCGCCGCCGCCGGAAAGTTGCAGTTTTTTTTTTTTTTTTTTAAATTTATTTAACTAAAACAAAATAACACATCTTATCACACATAGCCACCCTACGAAAACCACGTATGGTTTATATGAGGAGTGGCGAGGTCACTTTAACTCGATACATTGTCATTTGTTAGGTAGTATTTTTTAACTATTGACTTAACTTTTTTTATGTTTTTTTATTTGACAGAGATCATACAAGACTCGTTCGGGAAGTTCGTTCAATATCTGAGGAAGTAAATATTCCCACGTCCGCATGCCATAAGTGTTGTTGTATCGCGGTAGATTGTAGGTAGGTAGATTCGGTATTGAGCGGAGGTTCCCCGGACGGGTTCTGTTTACAAGCGTGTTTATTTTAGAATAGTGTTCACAGATAATTGCCTGTTTGATTTTATTAAATACATTTATGGTTTTACAATATTCAAATAGCTTAGATTCATCGTTTTTTAATTTATTTTTAATGTTAGATGGTACAATGTTCTTAAGTAGCCTTAGTTGGAGATCATATATTTTATTTAGATAGGTAGTATATAGTATACGTATAGGTAAGTTATGGGGGGCGGGCGGCCAAATATATTTCGCCAGGGGCGCAATATTTGTAAATACACCCCTTGTCTTGGGCGCCTACGTATTTTGAATTGTAATGTAGGTATATCTAAGGTACCTTCCGATTTCTCCGAAGCATTTTACATCAAGTCACCTTCCTATCCAAAAATGGTGCTTTGTCAAAATTAAAATAATTGATTTTTCTCAAACATGCTTGGAAATTTGAGCATTATTTTAACAACCTTCTTCGAGATAAATCGATATTGCTGTACTGGCCAAATACATGCGAGCAGCGGCCGGCAAAATTTGTATAAAAATCCATACCTGTCGTGGTTTAGCGGCCAAACGATCTTTTACTCCGAAACATGGCAACCAAGGAGATAACTTATCAAAGGTTTTATTTAAATTTCGAACTGGCATGCAAATAGAAAGCTGTTTATTGAAAAAAAAAACTGATGAACACTTTAACGCGGGAAAAATTATTGTTGTTCTTTGTTCGTCATTAATATTAAAAAGTAATTCTAATTACTTGAGAAACGCACTATACAAGCCTTGGCCACAACTAGGCATTGATGGGCATACGTATGTGTGCCTCGGCTTCGCTTCGGCCCACATTTACACTTTCGTCCATCAATGCCTCTTTTGCTGGCCTCTGCAGTAATGTACTATAACATAGGGAGCGAAAGATCAACCTGCCCATAATTGAACTCTAGAGGGTGTAAGGAAAAATATCATTAACCTTTAAACCACATACTCTATCCCTCAAACTGAACAACTTTTACTATGGGAGCAAACCTGTCAGAGCAAAATATTTCACAACAAAAATAATATGATAGTAGATAAATTTTTTTTTGTACACAGGGCGAAACATCCAAAGCAACATAAGCTGGCCACACGCGTAACGAGAATTTTGTATAGCTAGAAAGATTAATGTTTTTTTTTTCATTTGTAACTCTTAATTACCTTTTACCTATTTAGCTGCGGTATGCGTATGCTCGAAGAAAAGAATCACATTCACCGAAAAATCTTAAAACTATTTGAATCTAATGGAATGGAACATTAAACGTTCATGAATAAGTAAGCGCATTCGAAGTGAAGACATTTAAATTCCCAGTCATGGACGATAAAATTGTGCATTCGTTGAGAATATCATCGTCTTCGTTCTATTATGCAGAAAAGTTTAAAACCATTTTTAAACTTTGATGAAACCAAAAAAGCGGAGGAGGCCGTCTGTTTTTGTTTGTACCTTGAGGTCCTTGAGTAAGGACTTAAGGGAATACAATTCGGAGCGCGCTCCTTACTAACGAAGTCTGGTTATATTTTCAATACTAACCAATTAAAGTCAATGAAATTTATCGGAAACAATCTAGAAACTAATCTCTATGCTTGTATGTTGCCAGATTTTAAAATTAATCCTAGCATTGAAACTATTTATTATAAACTAAATATAGGTACCTATATTTTAACGAAAATCTGACTTCATGCAAACATAGTTTCTTGATTGTTTCTGAAAAATTTCATTGACTTTAATTGGTTAGTTGAGTGGGGGTTGAGTAAGGGTTGAGTGGCGGTTGATAGGCGGTTGAGTGGCAGTTGAGTGGCGATTGAGTGGCGGTTGAGTGGCAGTTGAGTTGCGTTTGATTGGCGGTTGAGTGGCAGTCGAGTGGCGGTTGAGTGGCAGTTCAGTGGCGGTTCAGTGGCGTTTGAGTGGCGGTTGAGTGGCGGTTGAGTGGCGGTTGAGTGGCGGTTGAGTGGCGGTCGAGTGGCTGTTGAGTGGCGGTCGAGTGGCGGTTGAGTGGCGGTTGAGTGGCAGTTCAGTGGCGGTTGAGTGGCGGTTCAGTGGCGTTTGAGTGGCGGTTGAGTGGCGGTTGAGTGGCGGTTGAGTGGCGGTTGAGTGGCGTTTGAGTGGCGGTTGAGTGGCAGTTGAGTGGCGGTTGAGTGGCGGTCGAGTGGCTGTTGAGTGGCGGTCGAGTGGCGGTTGAGTGGCGGTTGAGTTGCGTTTGATTGGCGGTTGAGTGGCGGTCGAGTGGCGGTTGAGTGGCAGTTCAGTGGCGGTTCAGTGGCGTTTGAGTGGCGGTTGAGTGGCGGTTGAGTGGCGGTTGAGTGGCGGTCGAGTGGCTGTTGAGTGGCGGTCGAGTGGCGGTTGAGTGGCGGTTGAGTGGCAGTTCAGTGGCGGTTGAGTGGCGGTTCAGTGGCGTTTGAGTGGCGGTTGAGTGGCGGTTGAGTGGCGGTTGAGTGGCGTTTGAGTGGCGGTTGAGTGGCAGTTGAGTGGCGGTTGAGTGGCGGTCGAGTGGCTGTTGAGTGGCGGTCGAGTGGCGGTTGAGTGGCGGTCGTGTGGCGGTTGAGTGGCGGTTGAGTGGCGTTTGAGTGGCGGTTGAGTGGCGGTTGAGTGGCGGTTGAGTGGCGGTTGAGTGGCGGTCGAGTGGCGGTTGAGTGGCGGTTGAGTGGCAGTTCAGTGGCGGTTCAGTGGCGTTTGAGTGGCAGTTGAGTGGCGGTTGAGTGGCGGTTGAGTGGCGGTTGTGTGGCGGTTGAGTGGCGGTTGAGTAACGGTTAAGTGGCGGTTGAGTGGCGGTTGAGTGGGGGTTGAGTGGCAGTTCAGTGGCGGTTCAGTGGCGTTTGAGTGGCGGTTGAGTGGCGGTTGAGTGGCGGTTGAGTGGCGGTTGAGTGGCGGTTGAGTGGCGGTTGAGTGGCGGTTGAGTGGCGGTTGAGTTGCGTTTGATTGGCGGTTGAGTGGTGGTTGAGTGGCGGTCGAGCGGCGGTCGAGTGGCGTTTGAGTGGCGGTTGAGTGGCGGTTGAGTGGCAGTTGAGTGGCGGTTGAGTGGTGGTGTTGAGTGGTTGGCAGGACGCAGGAAATGAAGTACCCTTACTACCAACATCAGAACACCCTCGACTTCGAGTTTTTGGCGGGAATTTGTCAGCTACGTTTGGAGTCCTCATATTTCATCGAATTTTATTGTTTATAGTGAGTTTTGGTTCATAAAATTGGTGTTGTTTTGCGTAACAAGGTACAAGGTGCAAGTGAACAATATACAGTTCTGTGAAATATTATGGTGTATGGGTCGTAAACAGGAAAAGTGTTCCGTCATTTGTAGCGCGGCAAAGCGGTTGGTTCACCTCTTCCTGTGGACTTCTCTGCGTTTCCTTCGTCTTTCGGGTGTCTCCAAAAACTCCAAAGAAGCGTCAAAACGTCGAACACCAACGTTTTAATTGCTATAAATAAGAGAATTTTATTAAAGACATCGGCTGTATGGGATATTTAACCCTTTGCCTTGAATTGAACCAAAAAAAAAAAAATTAAGTTTCCGGTATAGCCAATTTACGAGGCATTCCATGATTTATGGGGAAGCAGGTGGTCCAGTGTAGGAATATAACCAGAATCCAGTCATTAAATATTCAAGGCAACGACGATCTGAAACTAATGCATGAGATAGACAACTAAGCGATGACAGTCTTTCTTACTGGATACATGTGATTTTTATATCATGCCAATCAATATAATAAAAATACCAGGTAACAATATTATCAACTCAAGACGTTTAATGATCTTGTAGCCAACGTTTAGGACGCCGGCCTCCGGCAGGAAGGAAGAGTAGCAGGTAGGCGAGCAGGCAGGAAAAGAAGAGGAACAGCAGTTGGTATAGGGTAGATTTTTAATAGGGATAGAAACAGCACTGAACAGGAAGATACAAGATAAGAAAATTTATAAACAGATTAGCAGATGAAAATAATGCGAAAACAAAAGACGACGCTTTTACGGTTTTCGGCTAGCGCCGACGTGCGTCTCGCCTCTCAGTCAGTGGCAAACTGCAGTTTCTCTGCAGCCGTCGGGAATCGTTCTAGAAGACCGAGCGTCACGCCCGAAGCTTCCCGACGGGTGGCGGAAACGTCGATGCACTCCACACGCTGCACCACGGTGCGCGCCCCATACGCGCGATTGAGGTGCGGTATTTCTTCCGCCACATCACTCCCCCGCTGAGACCGTGACTACGGTTGATAGTCCGTCAGGTGATCTGGGAATCGCACCCTTCTTCCACTCCGGGTCCGTCTCTCTGCGTCTCTGGTTACTGGACCAGGTGAAGTCGGTGCCGGAGTTGCAGTAGCCGTAGGTACAGGCGGCACGCCCATATCTTGGGTAACATGTGCCGGCTTTAATCGATCGACAGTGACATTTACAGGCTTCCCTTGAACTGAAATCTTGTAGAATTTATCATGCCGTTTTAAAACTTGATAGGGTCCTGCGTATGGTGGCTCCAGCGGTCTTCGGACGTGATCCTGCCGCAAGAAAACATGGGTACAATCTGTGAGGTCTTTAGGAAAGTAGAATGGACCTTTTCGATGCCAAGTGGTGGCTATAGGAGTCAGCTTGGCCATGTGCGATCGTAGTCGTGATGAAAAGCTGGTAAGGTCTTCGGAGGTATGATCGTCTGAAGGTGACAGGAACTGACCGGGTAGCCGTAATGGTTCACCGTAGACTAACTCGGCTGCAGAGGCTTGAATGTCATCTTTCCAGGAGCTCCGGATGCCGAGTAGAACGAGTGGGAGTACCTCCGTCCACTGTGCAGTGTTGTGGCACATGATAGCTGCCTTCATTTGGCGGTGCAGTCGCTCGATGATCCCGTTGGAAGCGGGGTGGTAAGCGGTAGTGCGAAAGTGATGTGCACCGAGTAGAGCTGTGATGGCCTTGAACAAGTTGGACTCGAACTGTCGACCACGGTCTGTAGTTATGCGCGCCGGGCAGCCGAACCTGGATATCCATCCAGATAAGAGGGCGGCGGCGCAGGTTTCGGCAGTGATGTCACGCAGCGGTATTGCCTCAGGCCATCGTGTGAAACGGTCGATGACGGTGAGACAATATCTGTAATCAGAAGATGGGTTAAGGGGTCCCACGATATCGAGGTGGATATAAGAGAACCTCGACGTTGGACAAGAGAATGAAGCTAGAGGAGCAGATGTGTGTCGGGTTACTTTGCTACGCTGGCAATGTTGGCAAAGCCTAGACCACTCTCTACAATCCTTGCGGATCCCTGGCCACACGAATCTATCAGTGACCAGTCGCACTGTAGCTGAACTTCCGGGGTGGCTCAGATTATGGAGGTTATCAAACACTTGTTTTCTGAAGCTCGGGGTTACAAACGGTCGTGGTGATTTGACTGAAACGTCGCAGTATAATTTAAGACTTGAGCCATCGGTATTGAGTTTCTGTAGGTTGAGTGATGATCCGCTACGAAGCAGGTCTTGCAGCTCTGGATCCTTCTCCTGAGATTTTGCAAGTGCCTGATAGTCTAGCGCTGCGGTTACTTCTTCGACTCGTGAAAGTGTGTCGGCCACGACGTTCTCTGCTCCAGGTATGTAACGAATGTCCGTGGTAAATTGTGCGATGAAGTCAAAATACCTGTATTGTCTTGGTGAAGAACAATTATGTCTAGGTGTAGTAAAAGCGTATGTAAGCGGTCGGTGATCCGTAAACACGGTGAAGGTCCTGGCCTCAACCATATGCTGGAAATACTTGATCGCTTCATAGATCGCTAAGAGCTCGCGGTCATAGGGGCTGTACTTCTTTTGAGCCTGGTTCAATTTTTTTGAAAAGAAACTCAGCGGCTCCCAGCTCGTACCGTTGCGTTGCTGGAGGACAGCTCCTATGGATACATCTGACGCATCAGTGAGGATGGAAAGTTCAGCATCTGGATGAGGATGAACCAGAAGCGTGGCGTCTGACAGGGCTCGTTTAGATTCTTCGAAGGCGTCCAGCTGCTCCTTAGTCATGTTAACTGGATATGAACCTTTCACCTTCTTTCCTGCCAGGATACTGTTGAGCGGTGCTTGGGTTTTCGCTGCCATAGGAATGAATCTACGGTAGAAGTTTATCATACCTAAATATCTACGGAGCTCTTTCACCGTTCTTGGAACTGGAAACTCGCGTATGGCTTGTACCTTGGTGTCCATAGGTTGGGTACCAGCAGCGGAGACACGGTAGCCGAGGAATGTTACCTCAGGTAGACCCCAGACGCACTTTGTAGTGTTAATTAAAACTCCATATTCCTTCAACCGGGTTAGGAGTTGGCGCAGGTGCTGCTTGTGAAGATCTGGAGACGGAGAAAAAACCAATATGTCATCGAGATATCCAAAACAAAAGTCACCCAAGCCAGTAAGTACCTCATCGATGAACCTTTGGAACGTTTGTGCGGCGTTTCGGAGGCCGAATGTCATGTACGGGAACTCGTAGAGTCCAAAGGGAGTGGTGATAGCTGTCTTAGCAATGTCATCTGGATTCACAGGTATTTGATTGTAAGCCTTAACAAGATCTATTTTGGTATAAATGGTGCTACCACTAAGCTGTTGTGAGAAGTCTTGTATATGACGTATTGGGTACCTATCCGGTATAGTCCGGGCGTTGAGCGCCCTATAATCGCCGCACGGCCTCCATCCATCATCCTTTTTCCTTACCAGGTGCAGGGCTGATGACCATGGGCTCTCCGATCGCCGAGCGGTACCGCACATCATCATATCCTCGAATTCCTTCTTGGCGATCTTCAGACGGTCTACATCCAAGCGCCGAGGCCTGCAGGATAACGGAGGGCCTGGGCTCGTTCTTATGAAATGCATTGTATTGTGTTTAGGTTGAGTTACGGTACCTGCAGGGCGAGTGACCTCTGGGAACTCACGTAGTAGCTGATGAAACTCTGTTTGACCGGAGACAGTCTTGATAGAAGCTACGTCCTCTGGAATCTTCTGTCGAGGCGCTGACACAGACAGGGAAGTTATACCATCCAAGAGACGATGGTTGCGGCAGTCTACTAAAAGATTGAAAAAACTTAAAAAATCCACACCAATGATCGGTTTCGAAACGTCTGCTATTGTAAACTTCCAGGTAAAGTCTCGTCTGAGTCCTAGATCTAGATGTAGCTGGATAGGACCGTAGGTATTTATGACTGTTCCGTTTGCGGCTATTAAGTTGTACTTGGTCTGAGTACAGGGCGTTCTGACAGCTGACCGGGGGTAAACGCACAGGTCCGAACCTGTGTCCACTAGGAATAGTTGTTTGGAAGCCCGATCAGTTATAAATAAACGGCCTGTATTGGCGGGGCAGTCATAGGCCTCTATTTCTGGCTGCCCGCCTCGTTTTCCGCCTTCCAGGTACAAGGGTTGATGCATTTCCTGGCCTTGGCGCCGTAGGTGTAGTGGTACCAACAGTGTGGGTGGTTGGAGGGCTGCTGGCGTGGCCGCGACGTTGACCTGTCCCGGTTGCCCCTGGATCGTGAGCGCGAGCGCCATTTGAACCGCGACTGCTCGTTCACCTGTGCGGTCAGTTTGGATACCTGCATGGTTAGCTCGCTAAGTTGCTTCGTTAGCAGGTCATGGGCGGCAGCAGCTGGCGGCGCGGTTGAAGTGCTTGCGACTTGAGGGCTCGCTGGCACTATCTCGTCCATTGTCGGGGTCACCAATGTAGCCAACGTTTAGGACGCCGGCCTCCGGCAGGAAGGAAGAGTAGCAGGTAGGCGAGCAGGCAGGAAAAGAAGAGGAACAGCAGTTGGTATAGGGTAGATTTAATAGGGATAGAAACAGCACTGAACAGGAAGATACAAGATAAGAAAATTTATAAACAGATTAGCAGATGAAAATAATGCGAAAACAAAAGACGACGCTTTTACGGTTTTCGGCTAGCGCCGACGTGCGTCTCGCCTCTCAGTCAGTGGCAAACTGCAGTTTCTCTGCAGCCGTCGGGAATCGTTCTAGAAGACCGAGCGTCACGCCCGAAGCTTCCCGACGGGTGGCGGAAACGTCGATGCACTCCACACGCTGCACCACGGTGCGCGCCCCATACGCGCGATTGAGGTGCGGTATTTCTTCCGCCACAATCTGATCAAGTCCAATAAATGTGTCTGTGAAATGCTAGCGAGCGTAAGGACGGGGCTATTCAATGACATTCTATACACTTGGGCCGAGATGCCGAATCCATACATTTTCGCCGTGCTTAGCTCGAGCTAAGACTAAAAAAATCGTCTCTGAATCTCGGACTTGGACTCACAAAGGAATCGTCATGATACGAAGTCCTTGTTTATAAGAATGTTATTGGGTATTCAAGTAATATGTACCAAATTTTCGGGGAATTCCAAGACTAGTAATGACAACATTATTCTCGTTTGTCTATGACTCTTGACATTTTGTTTGACGTTTACAAAAACGTCGTCGGGCAAGCTTCGCCTGTATTTATTTTCCATCGAAACAAAACGAATTAAAATGCTAGCTTCGTAGTTTGTTTTAAAAGTCTACCAGTTAATAAGTGCTAGTGTGCTGTATTAGCCCATTGTTCCCAACAGTTGTGTAAAATGACGGATGATATTGGTGACCTAGCCATGACCACCGAAGCGGATTCGTCCCAAACTCACGGACACGAAGGTAAACAAACAAGTTTTAGCTTTAATAACACTTGTAAAACATTACTGAGACTTTCCGAAGGGTGTAGGAATAAAGATACGCGAATACTGAAAGACTTGTGGTATTTTTACTCACAAGAACTCTTTAACCCTGGCGCGCTCACGAACGAAGTCTGGTTATATTTTCAATACTAACCAAATAAAGCCAATGAAATTTTGCAGAAACAATCTAGAAACAAATCTCTATGCTTGTATGTGGTCAGATTTTCGTTAAAATATACAGTTTCAATGCTAGGAGTAATTTAAGATTTGTACGGAAATCTTGGAGGCACTGTAAATAAATCTATACTTTTTTGAAAATTTGTCTACATAAAAGCATAGAGATTAGTTTCTAGATTGTTTCAGAAAAATTTTGTTGACTTTAATAGGTTAGTATTGAAAATATAACCAGACTTTGTTTGTATGGAGCGCACCAACGGTAATATACCCTTAAGATGCCGTAACCGAGTATCTAGTACCTACTACAGACAGTGCGAACACTCCCTGCCTCCCACCAATTTCTTACCTCACCCCATCTGTCAGGATCGTGGCATAAAATGTAAGCAAATGTGTATTCCTGTCTTGCTCGCACTCGTTAACCGATCCTAATAAAGTTTTAATGAAAACATTCATTGTTTAAGTAGCTATAATTTGTTTTTATCACGCACAAATCATCATAGAAGTGAGCAATGACATTAAAAAAGTATTGGTCAACATTTTTACGGTCCTGTCTTGCTATTCTGCTTGGACGGGAGTAAATTACCATTTCCCGTTTTTTTCTTAGTATCGTCACAGTTGAGAGAGTCTGATAGCCCACTTACCTTCCAGGTCCATTACAATGCTCTCCTCTTTGTACTTAATGCCTGACTGGAATTAATTTTAGTCAAGGAGTCGAGTAGTTTGATTTTAGCAGTATGGAAATATTACCTAATTTAGGGCTGCCATACATCCCGTTGTGGCCTGGTTTTAAGCATTTTCACAGAATAGGTGATAGTATAATATAGTTCTAAATACAGAATGGCCACTCCCCGCCCCCCTCTGACTTCAAATACCCCACCTCACCTCACACTTTCTGGGGAACTTGAGGGGAGCCGAGCAAGGGAATGCAGTCAGGCCCGCCCGTTTGATTTAACTACATAAGCATAGCATAAGCATACATAGTTAACCGCCACACTCTTGTCGGTAGAGTATTTGCTAATCCGGTCTCTTTTCCACTAGTACCTTGACTTACTAAAATTATATGTTATCAACATACACATACATACATAAACTCACGACCATAATGCCACCCCGAAGGTGTTTACAAGCCTTGGTACAATTACCAACATGTGTATGTAAACAAGTGGCTTCAACCTTTTTAAAAAAATGAATTTCAATCATATTATTTCCAGCGTCTTCAAGTGCGAACACAGATGACACTGCGTCCAGCAGTGCGGCCACTCCGGCTGGCAGCGAGGGCCAGGCATCGAGACAGTCCAACCTCCAGCGCATCCAGCAGCGCAAGCAGCAGGTCTACAACTGGCCTCACAACAAGAAGCTTCTCAAGTTGGCCATCTACTCTGCTTGTCAGGTAGATAGATAGATAGATAACTCATTTATTTCATCAGAACAATACAGGATAAACAGTGACAGACAAAGGCAGTATGTATCATTATGGAGTCCGCATAAGGAGCAAAGTTGCAACAGCAACGGGAGCTCCCATGACGGACCAGTTAATAACAACCACGATATTGTAGGTATAGTTGTTAGAATATGACACCGGGCGACCTGTATTGCGCCGATGAGAAAGGTTCTGACTCAGCATTTAGTGGTCTATACTATACTCAGGTAAGTGTGACCACAGATGACACTGCATCCAGCAGGGCAACCACGCTGGCTGGCAGTGAGATAGTGGCACGTATGATATGAACCCACACTCGGCTTATTTATTTTTCTCATGATTGTGTCTTATTCAGTGTATTTACATCCTTGTTGAATTATCTTAATAAACTGGTGGTACTTTCTTAACAAAAAAGTTATCCTTTGTTACAAACACAGACTCCAGACTGCACATGCAATGGATGGAAGACTCCGGTGCCACAGCAGGCAGTCAAAGGCAATGCACGAGCTGACACCCAGCCTCTAGCCAGCTTCAATGACCCGTGTCGCAACTGCAATCATATTCTAGGTAATACTATACTAACTTTGTTTCATTACGTATAGTCAACTAATGTCAAGCACTCATTGTTAGTTAAATTTCAACTCTATGTGCTGTCAACTGTATTCCCTCGTATAGTTTTAAAGGTGATTTGTTAATCTCTTTCAAAATGTTCAAGGGTGGATTCTGATTCACCGTTAAACTGATCAACTATTACAATGGGAACAAACGCGAAATCGCATTGCAGTGTAGTGTGTATGTATGTGATTTCAGGTTTGATTCCATGGTAAAAGTTATTCAGTTTGATGATCTGAACCACCACTAAAAAAAAATAAAGCGTTTAAAAAATCGCCCTGTATACTCATGAAAAATATTCTTATGGTATAGATTTATTCTAAAAATAGTATATTCTGAATAATACTAACATTTCATGATTTCACTTAGATTTGAGACACATTTACCGACGGCGACCGACGGCGGGCCCATACTAAAATGTCATTTGGTCAACTCTTAAAGTCCCTAAACTCTGATCAGTTTAACAAACTGAAATGCATTAATTATTTGAATAATTTACAGAAAAGCATGTTACTCAGCTACAAGGTCTGCTAGTGCCCGAAGTGAACAGATTGCTCGGTGCTGTTGTGGACGTGGAGAATATATTCATGTCCATGCACAGGGAGGACGACCATGATACCAAGAGAGTCTACTATTATCTGTTTAAAGTAAGTTCAATGTCGACATTAAACAATTTTTTTAAAGTTTACTAGATTAAAAATGGAAAAAAATCATTATTGACGGCGGCGGTAGGTAGGTAAGTAGCAACATCGAATTCGCGACATGAAACCCGCCCATCGAATTCGCGGCTGTCCCATACATTTCGCTCGACAAGGTTTGCAGTTTTGTATGGAGCAGCTGTTATTTTTTTCGCGTTTTCGATATTGTTGCCATATAGAAACTTGTTCAGTTTGACGGTTTGATCATCCCTATACAGGGTGTAAGGAAAATAATATTTTAACCTTTAAACCACATACTCTACCCATAAAACTGAACAACTTTTACTATGGGAGCAAACCGAGCTGAACAAAAAAAATATCAGCTGTCCCATACTAAACTGCCTACTCAATTCACATATGGGACCGCTGATATCTTTTTTGATCTGACAGGTTTGCTCCCATACTAAAAGTTGTTCAGTTTGATGGGTAGAGTATTTGGTTTAAAGGTTAATGATACTTTTCCTTACACCCTGTATAATATTGTCCAGTATAGCGAGGATACGGCCCACCCCTATTGTAAACCAACAAAACGAGAACATAAGTGCTCGTTTTGCCATGCGAAATGTAACAAAGACAGAAGCACATCTCAATATTTCTCATTTTCCGTATCAACAAAATAATGATTTGTCCACAGCTGCTCCGCAAATGCATTCTAACCCGTACAAACCCGCGCATCGAGGGACCACTAGGCCAGCCTCCGTTCGAGCGGCCCTCCATCGCCAAGGCCATCACCAACTTCGTGCTATACAAGTTCAACACTCTGCCGCAGCGCGAGTGGCAGACTATGTACGACCTCGCCAAAATGTTCCTGCATTGCTTCAATCATTGGAACTTCGAAGCGCCCAGCGTTAGGAAGTTGGTGAGTGCTTTAATTAAATATCTGTGACATTGTCACACCGATTTTTTTGATGTAGGTTTGCAGTTTTGTATAGATATGGAGAAGCAAGAGCGATGATAGTCCATAAGTCTCAATCATGAGGCGAAGGTGGTTCGATTTCTAGCCTGTACCACTAAGTTCTTCGAAATTTATGTACTGTTGTTTTTATCATTTAACCTAGCTCGGCATTGAAGGAAAACATCGTGAGGAAACCTGCATACTCGAGAATGAAAAGAAAATACCATAAGTTCGGAGGTATGCGTAAAATATGGGTGAGCATGGGGCGAACACAATGGACTAGCGATGGTCGCAGTGTTACATAACGACCCTTGCTTACAATAGCCCAACCAACAATAATAATAAGAGAAATGGAACAGCACATTTTTTTAATGTTAGTCCTAAGGAGAAAGTTGTTTAATTTGATGGTCTAGTCATCCCCTTAAAAAACCGTCAGCATATTAAAATAGATCCTATATGTACCTATAGTTATTGGTTAGGTTAATTTTCAAGCAAGTGGTATGCAGTGAAGGGTCTCTCTTAATATACTGACCAGACCATCTCAACGCAACAAACATTGACTAACTTTACCACCTTTATTTGCATCAACATAAGGTTTCAAGTGTGATAAACTTGTTCCGATTATACGTTATTCGTATTTTCTCGTGTTTTTCTTTGTAATGTTTTCTCATCTGATATTTCCTTACAGCAAGTGTCAAACCCGGAAGATATATCAGCTTACCAAATAAACTACACTAGGTAAGTCTTGAACTTTTTAATTTTTTAGTGCCGCTGAGCCTTTTATATTCATTATAATTCAACTGTAATCACTCTATCCAGATGGCTGGTATTCTGCCACGTGCCCGCATTCTGCGATTCTCTCCCGCACTACGAGACATCGCTGGTGTTCGGTCGCACGCTGCTCCGCGCAGTGTTCAAATCCGTGTGCAGGCAGCTCATGGACAAGTGCCACTCCGAGCGGGATCGCATGCCGCCTGAGAAACGGGTATGACATGTTGTTTGGATAATTAGCAAGCTAAAGCAGCACTGGGCTGGTCGTATCTGCAGACGAACTGGCAGGCGTAGTGTGGGACGCCCTGAGGCTCGCTGGACCGACGACCGAGTTTTGTAGCGCGCCTTGGGCCTCTCGTAAATTCCTTTTTTCGGCAGTGGACGATGATTGACTGATGATGATGATGATTTGATGATTGCCGTACCGATGAGTGTCTTGCCGTCACACCCCGGCCACACAGAAGTGCAGGGGTAGATAAAATAATCTCATAATATTTGAATATGACTTCTACAGAAATAAGATGGCATAGGAAAATTCGTTATCCCGCTCTGACTGGCGCATTGAGTGCCAGGCTGCCTCACAAATAAAAACGCAGTGTACCATTTTTGTACTTTCGAAAAAGAAGCATTTGAAGTTACACAATCGAGTCAATACTGCGTTTTTCTCATCAGACTTGCTACTTCCACGACTTCTACACTAATAAGGATTTTTGATTCTTATGGGGATGGTTCAGATACGTCATTAAAAACAACGAATATTTTGACATATTGCATTTTAAATTTGTGCGGCAGTAGGCAACGCTGCTACTTCAAGGCATTACCAAGGCATTCATTTACTAGTATAAACTATTTGATGCAGGTGTTAGTCCTCACACACTTCCCTCGGTTCCTGGCGTTGCTGGAGGAGGAGATATTCAGCGCCAGCTCTCCGATCTGGGACCCCGACTACAAGCAGGTCCCACCCAACCATCTGCAGGCCATCTTGGACAATAAATCCAGTATGTATTGCATCTACTTACATGGTTTAAGGTAAAATCACATTGTCTGTTGGAATTCATTTAACTTGTTCACCGCCACGTCAATACACAATTTGTCACACCCCATGTCTGTTTACACATTGCTCATGAAAATTCATTAGCATTTCGGTTACAAGGGCAATATTTTTAATATTTATTTACAGAGTGAAAGTGTAGACAGTTTCATTACTTAAGGTGCACTTCCGATGCCAGCGGACGATGCGACTGACGCGCGCGTCTGACGCGTGGTTCTGTCATATGCCATATGTCTATCGCATCGGCCGCGCGCGTCTGATGCACGCGTCAATCGCTGGCATCGGAAGCGGCGCCATACGGTTTCATAGCAACTAGTATTGTCGCATCGGCCGTCGGCCGTCGTCGCGCGCGTCAGGGGCATCGGCCGCAGGCATCGGAAGTGAACCTTTAAAAGGGTGATCGTACTCATGATACTGAACAACTTTCCCCAATTGGACTTGTCATACTACCTATAAATTCAATTAGCTGATCAAACGTTTGTATTAATTTTCGTTAGGTTCCTTTGTGAAATTTGTTCAGTATCATGAGTAATGAACCGTTTAAAGAATTGGAACCGTTTACACTAACACCCTGTATAATGTATGAAACTAAAATTGTAGTGTGTGAATCCTATCCTATCTCATCCTCGCTAAAAGTAAGATTATTGCCAGCAGCGGGTCGCCGCGGTGAGTTCGAACGCGTAACCCCGACGGGGGACAGCAAGGATGGATTCACCACCGTCTCCCTGTCATCAGGTACATTGTATTAACTGTCCATCGCTTACATAATAATTATTAATAATTGCATAACATTTTAAACGTCCATATCGTCGGCGTTTAACTTATATAGTCGTGCGAAAACCTGGCAAATACCAAAAATTATCTGAAGTTACATTTAAATTTTACTTTATTTTTTATTACGTAAGGAATATTCCGATGTTTTAGAGATCCGCTTTAGAGAAACTCTATACTTATCAAAAACAATCCAATATTAGAAGGGGCTTCATTATCAGACGGTTTTTTGCTTCACCTGTACAATTTGGTCTCTTGCACAAACGAGGTTTTCACAGTACGCCGACGATCTGCATCTCACGCCATCTAAACATTACCATTGCATGCTGTTTTGTGATTGTCCTAAACATTACAAATTTCGCTTTAAAACTAAAAACAGAGTTTAAAACCAAGGACAATTTATGTCAATGGAAATTCCGCTTACAACCACAACCTTTGCTTACAACCTTTACCCAAGTAGGGAAGCGGCAATCATTATCAATGACATCCATAACAATGCCATTGCATAACTTTGATTCGTTTCTCAAGTGGACTTCCAAGAAGCATAATACTTTAACTAAAAACACAAATCTACTATTTTATCAGGTTCCATAAAACAAGAGTTAAAGAGGAGCGCGGAATCGCTACCAGTAGGCGCTGCCAAACGCCGGCGGGTTGTCGACGAGGCGGGAGAGGACGTCAGTGAACGTACTGTGGCCGACATTGTGGCCACCATCAACGATCCCAACTACATGTGTGGACCTGACGTGAGTCTATACTAAACAAACTAAATATAAAAATAATACACGAGGCTGTAAGACGTCAGTGAACGTACAATGGCATTAGTAGGTCATTATTGTGGCGAACCTTGGGCCTATTTCTTTGATGTTTACTGTAAGAAACACATTAAAAATATCAATAATTAAGAAACTTTATCAAAGGCATTCTCTTTGATTTTAATTGAATGGCTTGATATAATAATAATGTTTTCAGGCGTTATTCCAAACGCAAGCGCCGCGTGATGAAGCGGCCAAGTTGGAAGAGCAACGCAAACTGATTGAATTCCACGTCATAGGCAACTCTTTAACCGGGCCGGTTAATAAGCAGACCATGCTTTGGCTTATTGGTTAGTATCCACTTCTCTATTAGAGTCAATTCACATTAGAAGAGCATCGGCGCGCAGAGGCAACTTATCCCTAGTGAATAAAGGTAAAAATTTGCACGTCGCCGACGCGTCGGCTGCTCGCGGCGCCTCGCCTTCGATGCTCTTCTAATGTGAATTGACCCTTAAAGTTACATTATGTTTGCTTGTAAAGCCAATTTTTTTAGAAATCTTACTTATCTTACTAATCTTATTTTGAAACGCAGAGGTTTTATTCGAAATTATTTCAATAATTTGTAACGTAGCTTGCAACACTAATCTTGGCGAAATCTATTAAATCGATTGCTGCCATTGTGCATTTTTTGAACTATGAACATGAAAACTTTCTGGAAAGTCGAGGAAGCTCAAGGTGGTTAGGGAAATATTGAGGAGGTGTCCTGAAAAGTCAAGCATATCTTCCAAAGAACCTAGAAATAGAAAGTCAAGGAATAATTAGATCTTTTCCAATGATCATAAAAAATAAATCTTTAATGCAAGGTGCAAAAACTGTACAGCTGTGATATGTTCTAACTAAAAGTGTGTTTTCAGGTCTTCACAACGTATTTTCACACCAGCTACCTGAAATGACGAAGGAGTACATTTCACAACTGGTTTTTGACCCGTAAGTATTTTATCCTTTATAAATTGCATGTGTAGCTGCCAGTTGCACGTACGTTCATTAAAGTTAATCCTCCATTTAATCTTTTGCTGTCACTTTTTGTTTTGTTGACGTAGTAAAAGCTAGCAAGAGATTTAATGGAGGATTAACTTTAATGAACGGCCGTGCAACTAGCAGTAAGATACCCAGATAACTAAATAATTGTTTGTTTCACAGAAAACACAAGACATTAGCCCTAATCAAAGAAGGAAGGCCAATTGGTGGCATCTGCTTCAGAACTTTCCATTCTCAGGTATTTTTTTATGAATTACATCTTAGACTACTTTTATGGCCTATAAAAAAAAGGCCACAGATCCATTCAAATCACTTTTGAATGATTTTTTGAGCGTTATTTGCGTATCAATTTTTTATTTTTGATCAAAGGTTTACCGCAACCTTATTTGCACCTAATTTCTGTATTTTAGGGTGCGACCACATCTGGCGAATGCGCAGCTCGCGCGCCGTTCGCAAGCCGCTCGCGAACGGCGCGCGATCTGCGCAGTAGCGACGCTCGAGCATAAGATGCAACCGCGACGATCGCGAGCGGTTCGCGAGCTGCGCATTCGCCAGATGTGGACGCAGCCTTAAGTTTTATGTTTTGATGTGCAATAAACTTGATTGATTGGTGTTATTGTGCAGGGTTTCAGCGAGATAGTGTTCTGCGCGGTGACGTCCAACGAGCAGGTGAAGGGATACGGCACGCATCTCATGAACCATCTGAAGGACTACCACATCAGGAACAATATCCTGCACTTCCTCACGTTCGCTGATGAATTCGCCATAGGTATGTACACTTATTGTATAGTTTGGTTTTCGGGATGAAAATAGGACATTTCCATCAGACAAACGATGAAACATGAAGAGCAAAAATTAATTTAAAAAATCTTGTCAGTAAGGGAAAGAAGCTATGTATAAAGATGGTTTGTGTTAATGATTTTATTTTTAACTGTCCATTATTCAAACTCTACTGTAAAGTCTAAAGAAAAGTTCAAAAGGATCAATTTTATTTGAGAAATGACAAAATTTTCAACATTGGTCTATCGACAAAAGAAGTCAGTCTTGAATTCAGATAAATATGGTATTCCATATTTATCTCGCTCAAAGCACAAAGCAATATTGTTATCGTCACAGCGATTTTCTTGCGATCATACTAAACCTACTGAATGACTAGAGATTGCAAAAAGGTCTTGCAATTTAACAGGGTACTTCAAGAAGCAGGGCTTTAGCAAGGACATAAAGCTGCCCCGCGCCATGTACCAGGGCTACATAAAGGACTACGAGGGCGCCACGCTGATGCACTGCGAGCTCAACCCGCGCATCGTATACACACAGTTCACCGGTGTTATTCGCAAACAGAAAGAGGTATGAACATGGTACTTCAGTAAGTACATCAAGCTGCCCCGCGCCATGTACCAGGGCTACATAAAGGACTACGAGGGCGCCACGCTGATGCACTGCGAGCTCAACCCGCGCATCGTATACACACAGTTCACCGGCATCATTCGCAAACAGAAAGAGGTAAGAACAGGGTACTTCAGCATGGACATCAAGCGGCCCCGCGCCATGTGTACCAGGACTACGTAAAAGACTACGAGCTCAACCCGTATACAACGTATGAAAGTAGTTTGTTTGGAATCGAGAGCAGAATCGAATTATCATGGTTTCAACATTGGTAATTTTTTTCAAAATATTAAATAATTTGTATGTAAAATTTTAAATATATTGAACTCGATCTCAACCCACCGCTCGGGCACTCTCACCCTACTTACTACCAAAACAAGATTCTTAAAATGTATACATGAGTACGTTAGCGCTGTCATTCAATTGCTGAAATGATAACAAATCATTATTGCCTGAAAACTTAAAATGTGAATAACTTTAAATTTTAACTATCAAAATAATTAAATTATTGTTTCAATCTAATTATTTTGTAATAAATCAGTTGGGGTGTATGAGGTTTTGCGCTTATCCATTAACACGTTGTATAGGGTCCAGCCTCGCGGTAGCATTTCCCCTCTGAAATGTTATAAGATCAATTAATCATGTGCATCTACAATTGTATCTACCTGATCACTAAACGAAACAGCCTATAATTATGGAATAATAACTTCGAACTTATCACGTTTGGGGTTCACACGAGACTACTTTTCATGATTTTTAACAATCTAAATTAGGATCTAAAGTTATGGGGAATAAAATCCAAAGTTGCGGATTTCATGTTACCTCGCCCCCGCTATTAGACGCAGATGTGTTTGTTAATAGAATTACACGCGTAACTCATCCATAATATAAATAGTCTTAAGTATCTGATATTATTTTACTATAATTTTCTCATCTTATATGGTAGCTTTCTATTTGTTCTCTCACACTGATCTGTGAGTGAAAGAAAACTTGAAATGAATCAATTCCTTATCGTCCCGCACAGTATGTGTAACAAAATTGATACGTTATTGTTTCAGATTGTAAAGAAATTAATTGATATGCGACAAAAGGAAGTTAGAAAAATTCATCCTGGACTGACCTGCTTCAAAGAAGGGGTGAGTATTAAATCAAACAGGAAGACGGGGACCAACTGCTTAATGTGCATTCTGTAGGATTTAGACGCTCGAGTTCTGATGTCGTCGGTGGTGTTACTATTCCTTAAGTTAGGTCGGAGGCCTATTAAGGTAGCTTGAAAATTGTCTGACAGCTAGTTGACCACTATCTTGCCTCCACCAATCCACACTGCGTCTACGTGGTAGAGTATGGCCTGCTCCCTTTCACCTTTATTCGTGAGAGGAGGCATTTGCTCTAACTTAACTTTAAACAAAAAACTTAATATTTAAAAATTTGCGTTCATTCTAATATACCTTACACCATTTAATTAGGGACCAATCTCGCGTTGTCATTACCTCGTCCCCATAAAAAGTGACAGAAAAGTTTGTTAGTAGAATTACACGCGTTAAGGTTGAACCTCATATGCCAGCACCGCATTACATTTTTCCGTCGCTCCATCCTTTTCTGTCGTTCAGGAACGTCATTTGCTAGGGCGAGAAAGATAGCGGGAATGCGATCGCACTATAGCGGTATGCGGCCGCGTGCGGTTGCGTTCCCGCTATCTTATTTGCAGTGCTGAGGTACAACCCTAATTCGTTCATAGTCAAATGGTCTAAGTAATATCATAATCATAATATTTGCTGTGCTATAAGTGAAGTGATATGTTACTACAGGTGCGCAACATCCCTGTGGAGTGTATCCCGGGGCTGCGCGAGACCGGGTGGAGAGGTGCACGCGCCCAGCACGACGCCGAGCCCGAGCCAGACCTCGCCGTGCTGAGGAATGTGCTGCATGCGGTCTGTTGCTACACTATAGGGTCCTTCTTAACTCGAGGCAAATGTTTCGGACAGCTGATTGCTTTTAGCGATTTCGATGTTGGTCCTATAGAGAAAGTTGTTCAGTTGGTGTTCATACCCTTAAAAAAGTGTCAGCATATTAAGAAGGATAAACCGCGTAAAAAAACGATCGTTGTGGCTATCATTGGGGGCCTTGAATAAATCTAAATACAGTATTTGATGTTGCTACAACTTATATACATAATCTGAAAAAATAACATGAAGTCACGTCTTTTTTTCAGAATTTTCGCCTAAATCATTTTTGAGGGGATTACTTTAAAAAAAAATCGTGGCGAGACCACAGAAAATTTTACGTTTAAGAAAAATGGCACACATTAATGAAGATGATTATTTGCAGGTAAAGAATCATGCAGCTGCGTGGCCTTTCCTGAAACCGGTTGACAAGACCGAAGTGCCTGATTACTACGATCACATCAAGTATCCGATGGGTAAGCTACTTTGTTTCTTTTTATTAATTTTACGGCAATATCCCCGGATTTTGACGTATTACCGATCGCTTAACGTGGCACCAATCTGCACTGTGTCACACTTATCTACGTTATTATGGTATTTTTCAATGTTTATGAGGTTGGTTTATTCTGTTTCAGACCTTCGTACGATGGGTGAGCGTTTAAAATCGCGATACTATGTCTCTAAACGGTTATTCATAGCAGACATGACCAGAATGTTCACCAACTGTCGACTCTACAACTCTCCTGATACTGATTATTATAGGTAAGTTCTCATATCACTAGTCTACAGGATGGCAATTCGAAACGGTATAACATTCATGAAGCCGCCGACTTATGTCGACTTGACCACTCGTAGTTTCTAAATTACGTATTATCGACAATGATGAAATAAATTAACTAAATATTAGGAATCAGAACTAATAAGATCTGCCGAAAAACACGAAACCGATTGAATCGGGAAGTTACACGATAAGACCTCTGTTTGGGAAGTTGGTGTAATCTATGTCTTATGTTCTATTTTCTGACGTCGGGAACTCGACGTTAAAACTTTATTTCCATTGACAGATTTCGAAAGAAATAAAACCAAAATTGAAAACGCGAAAAAAATCTGCTGTGTGTTGTATTGTATATGGCGACATTAATCCAATACGCTAGTATTGAACTTTTTTTTAAGATCTTACAATATTTCAGATGCGCCAACACCCTAGAGAAGTACTTCCACTCGAAGATGAAGGAGGTGGGCCTGTGGGACAAATGATCGGAGTTCAACTTCGACGCCTTCTTCGTGCGGGAGATCGCCGCCGCGGCGGCACAGCCCGGCCCCAGCGATCTTGTGTTAAGCTAAGTTACCTCACACTCCTGCAGTGCTGTCACAGAACATAATACAGGGTGTTAGAGTTCCATTACGGGGTGATTGTACTCATGATAATGAACTCAAAGGAACATAAGTGAAATACGCAAAAAAAATGGTTTACCCAATGATATTATATTCCAAAAAGAAGCAGATATGTTACTAGCGCGAGCAAAGTTAAGTCTCGAAAAAGACCTAATTAGGATGACTTTCTATAGTCGACGTCAAACAATACTACGTGCATGACGACTGTGCCGCGGCACATTTTTCTATGAAGGTAACATATCTTGTGTAAAATATCATTACCTTTTCATACAAACGTTCAACCAGCATTTAGTATGGAAAGTCCGAATTTTTTTTGGTGAATTTCCTATAGTTTTCTTAGGGAATGGGATTCAGTATCATGGGTACAATCGTCCCTTAAAGTAATGCAACTGTTTATCCTAACATCCTGTATTATATCCTACTAGTAAAATGCACCCTACTTGCGCAACGATGTTTTTACCAAACTTCGGCTCTTTCTCGTACGTGAACGTTCACGTATTGCGTACGCAGGGGTGTACCGGCCGCTACGAGCTTGTATGAAGTGGTTTTTCTGGTAGGAAATCTAGTCGGTGCGGTGGTACTGGCCTTTCATTAACACGTAAGTAGAGATCGGATATTCGGATGCATATTTACGTAAAGTTGATGTGTTGGCTGTTCTGGAGTGCAGTTTTGTGTCGGAAAAAAAATGTTTTTTGTCTAATTTTATTATTTTAAAAGTCTATTTTATACTATGCATCCGATTCATTATGCATTCCCGGACTTCCTGACATTCCCCTTAGATTTATTTGAACGAAAAAAAATATCTTTTTTAATTTATATAGTTTTAAGAAGTTGCTTCCGTACTATGCATCCGATTAGTTATGCATTCCCGGATTTCCTGGCTTCCCAAAAAATATTTAAAAAAAGGTAGTTTTAAGAAGCCGCTTCCTTAATGTTATAGCCAAAAATGAAGTTTATGTAACTATGCATCCGAATATCCGATCTCTACACATAAGGTGACCTTTGAGGGTTGTTGCGCACAGCGTCCGATCTGAATCCGGGAAAACACGGATTGTCGGAAAAAATGAGGATTTTGACTGTAAAATCCATGATTGTCACGGAGTGCTATTTTTCAATCGTGATATTGAAAATTCATGACCGAATGAATATACACAGTTCATAATAATAAAAATTCGTTAATGTCTACAAAAAAGTCGGCACAAGCTTCGTCAATCATAATATCACAGCCAGTAATGAGCAACATGCCTCGTCAAAACCTTTAAGGCTTTAACATTTCACAGTTCATTTCCCTGTTTACGCAGTGTTTACATCATTTTCAACTGCAGGTTTCAACTTGTGACTTCAAAAATCGCACTGTCGTATGGAATGTTCATACATAAGTGAATATGTCCATATGATAAATGTCCATACATTTATTGTTTGTTCGTGATTTCTCGGATTCGGATCGGACGCAGCCCGTAAAGTCGAGCCCATTTAATAAGTCACATTTGACATCTGTCAGTTTTAGCTTCGTAGTGAGGTGACCTGCTTAAAAACCTCGATTAAAGTGAATGAATCAATACGGATTTCAAACATACGTGAATCGAATTATATTTGAATATCGCGGTTTGTTGGAACTACGTTTTATTTCGATTTTTTTGGGTAACATGTCTAGTGTTAAAAAAGAAAAAAGGTTCACTGACGCAACATTGTAACGACGTTCAGTTCTTTAGAACAGAAATTGCTTATTGTGATTAGAATGGTTTATTAGTGAAAGTAAATCGAAAATTACCTTCTTTGGTCATTTTTATAATAAATATGTAATCGTATTTAGAAAAGTTAAGCAATTGTACAGTTCTAACTTCGAAAAAAATTATATTCTTCTACGCCCGCCGTTACAAGGTTACGGTCAATGTAGTATCAATAGATGTCAAATGTGACTTTTTAAATTGGCCCGACTTTAAGTGCTCTTACGCAAATGTATGCTCGTTTTTCCAACAATATAACGGATTCACGTTTTATTCTGTATTTTGTTGAAATATCAATTTCGTTTATATGTATGTGGTTTCTATGGCATAAGAGGTCAATGATTGGCATCAATCTTTGTCGTTATTTATTATTTTAATTGTATGTGAAAATACCAAAACTTTTGAATGAACTATAATAACAGTTTTAAACGATTTGTAAACCGTCATTCTTGTATGAATTTTCATATGGTACCCAACAATTTTGCATGTTTGTACAAATAATATCGATCTTTTCCTTGATCATCACGATAGGTATAGAGAATTAAGTTATAAAAATAAATTGGTTAATTACCTTAGATGGTACCAAGAAAAGAAGATGCGAGATTAATTTACTGCTTATGAATCTTAAACGGACTCCAGTGTAGTTGGCATACTACCAAACTTGTCTCTGCCCTTACATAATTTAAATCACGCCTTTGCATTGTGCTGTTGGACTTCCAAACATATAGTTTTAGTGGCATATTTTTACATGGCGATGCTTTCAATATAGAACTAATAGTGGAATACTTTTAAAGAAAACATTTTTCCTGTGTTTTTTTTTTTCGAATTATCATCTTTGATTGTCTCCTGAACCAGTATAAACTTGCCTATTCCCTGTTACCGGCTTAAGGTGGAGTTTCAGGACACCCTGTATAGTTCAAATAACACATTTTTCGTTTTCGCTTTGTATAAATATTCTGCATCTTCTACTTTTTGGTTTTTCTAAGTAGGTTATCTTGGTCACGGCAATTAAGGTATGTCAATTGTTTTCCCTCTAAGGGTCTTCAATATGATTGTCTTACTACATTGTTAAGAACTGTATGCTTTTAGCAATTGATTTTGTGGTGTATTTATATGGACGTAGAGTCCGTTTTTAGATATATTAGTATCTAATCAATCCATTAGTGAATTCTCACTGGTCTTTTGTATAAATGTTGTTAGGAATTCAAAGCTCAAGAATGTATGAATCACTTAAAAATAATGTATCTAATAAGTCATTGTACTGAAAAGTATACAGAATTGTGGTTTAATCATTGACTTACAAACAAATGGATGCAGAGTTTAATACAAATTTCTCGATAAAAGTGTCCCAAACTAAACTACATAATTAAGTGTCAGTAATATAAAAACTAAAAGCATAAAAGCAAGCAACAAAAGCATACTTTTGAACTTATTTTTATATTGATTGTTTTTCCTCATTCCTACCGCACAGCAGCGTGGCATTATAGACGTGCGCATAGTCGGTCGATCAAACGAAGACTGGCGCGTAATTGTTACTCTTTACATGTTTTGTTACTCTTTTGGTTCGGACACTTTTGAGCGCGAACCCGACTTCCAGGAGTTGGTAAGTCAATGGGTTTAATTCAACTATACTTCATTCCAAATAAGGCCGACGACATTTTCCGATTCCTATTTAGCTTTCTGGCTAATTCTGATTACCAAATGTAATAAATTTTTTGGATAAATATACTATCCGAAATATCTTGGATGCTACTAAAGCTGTTCTAAGAATAAGTGAGAGGAAGTGTTTTAAATGTCTGTTTCTGTAATGCAAAATAGCCTTAAAATTTCGTTGCTATTTTGAATGGAGTATAGGTGCATAACTTATGTATAACTGTCGATAGCATCGGAGGCGCGTCGCGTAGAGGCGTTGACCTTCAATCATGAGTCCTTATTCGAATCCACGACGTGCCATGCGGAAATTAGTTTTTCTAACCAATGTCAAGTTTTTTTGTGTACGCAATGCTCTCAAACGTAGGAATACATCGCAAAGAAACCTGCATACGCTAAAGAAGATTTAGATGCGTATGTGAAATCCTCCAGATGGTTTTATAGTGGAATAACATGATAAATGGTTATGTTGTTTGTAACAATTTCAAACTAAATGCACTACTTTTATGGTCATAGTGTAAGTCCAAAGCAATACACATACTGTGACGACAACTAAAGCTTAAGTAAAATGGCTTATTATGCCAATTTTAATGAGTTTTTCGGAATTTATGTAAGATTTGTAACACCGCTAGCTTTTCGGTGAAGGAAAACATTGTGAAGAAATCTACATGTATGTCAAGTTTTTTATTTCACACTAGACAGAATTTCGGTACTAGTGAAACGTGGATGTTCTGTGGTTTTACAATATCTCAGACTACCCCCTCGTGGAATATAGTCGTGAGCATATGCTTATGCTAATGAGTTAAAATATACTTTTATTGCAAAACCATAAGACTAAAAGTCATTTGTCTCTGAATTTGACTATTTCTTATTTAAATTAACTCTATTTCTCCTACAAAATAGTTGAAAAGCGTATTTAAGCCTCTATCAGACGACGTTCTTTTTGAGTGATTGAGAATGCCATTTATTTTAAACGGGATATTGGGCAACACTAACGGTCAGTTGCTCGTACGTTCATTAAAGTTAATCCTCCATTAAATCTCTTGCTAGCTTGCACTAAGTTAACAAGACAAAAAGTGACAGCTAGAGATTTAATGGAGGATCAACTTTAATGGGGAATTGCACGTACGTTACGTGCAACTGGCAGTAAATTTGATGAAGCACCCCAGCGCATTAATAGAATGTCGAGTCTACGTTCTCGACGCTCAAACAGAACGTCACTCTTGTAGTGAATGTTAGAATAGAATGTACTGAATCTAGTAATCTAGTAAATAAGGTTGAATGTATACTTGAATGTGATATTTAAAGATATTCTCGATGTTAGCTGTTTGGGAACTTCCTTAGCTAATTGTATATAAGTACCGTATTTCATATGTATTTAAGATACATGATCATGAACTTTTTTGTGTTTTAAAGTAAATAAATGAATTTACTTATTACAGATGGCTGTATATATTTTTGATTCCCAGCAAAACGAAACTATATTCCCCACGCCGGATAACCGAACTACAGGGTGCAATTAAATGAGTCGACACATTTTAAGGGGTGGTTCAGACCGTCAAACTGAACATCTTTTACTATGGGAGCAAACCTGAAATTGCAAGAAATAAATCAGCTGTACATTTGAGTCGAGTAGGCATTGCAGTTAGTATGAAATAGCTGATACTTTTTTTGTTATTTCAGTTTTGCAACCATAGAAAAAGTGGTTCAGTTTGATGGTCTGAACCACCCCTGAAAATTTGTAGACTCATTTACACCCTGTAGAAGTCCTGGGTTCGATCATGGATGTTATGTTTGTGTCGTTGTAGCACGTTTGAGATCATAATAATGTATGTGACTTTCATCGTTATTATATATCGCCTTAAAGCCATAACCACTATAACGACAGAATAGAAACTTGGCTTGAAAGTTAAATAATGAAAAGTGAGCTTTAAATCATGGTGCGTACAGATCACTTCGCATTTGTAGTGTATGCGAAGTGATCTGTACGCATTTCATACAAAATTTGAGATCATAATAATGTATGTGACTTTCATCGTTATTATATATCGCCTTAAAGCCATAACCACTATAACGACAGAATAGAAACTTGGCTTGAAAGTTAAATAATGAAAAGTGAGCTTTAAATCATGGTGCGTACAGATCACTTCGCATTCGTAGTGTATGCGAAGTGATCTGTACGCATTTCATACAAAATTCGAGTTGAGACGGAGTCTATTTCGGGTTAAGTGACATTTAGGGCCGTATCACACTAGGGATTTTTGAGCGTAGGCGTTGACGGAATGATATCGCCGCTACACCACCGCGTTATCAATGCGATGTTTCTAAGATCAATCAGTGACGCGGTGATAAGGCTTAGCCAATGCCTATGCTTAAAAATCGAGGCAATTCAGTCGCGAAATTGCGGCATTGTAGTTGCCATCTTGTTGTCGTTGTGGTGCAGTTAAGACATCGCCAACTCTTAAAAATCGTCTTTGTAACTGTCTTAGCTTGAAATCGCTCTACTAAAAATTGAGCGTATAAGCCCGGCTTGCACCAACAAGTATTTAGTGATAGTTCTGTCTTGCACACTGCTCATACAAATGACAGTGACAGCATCATATTTAAACATGTTTAAGCGTAAATACTTGTTGGTGCAAGCCAGCAGGAAGCCAGCCTTAGGTATTATTTGACTAACTAAGCCACAAATGAAACAAAAATGTCAATACTGTATTGGTTTTTATTTCAACACTTGATGTACTATCTGGAGTACGATAAGAACATTTCAAGAGATGGGAATGTAAATATTTTACACAATTAACTGTAGTTTATAAAGTACTTTACAGTCTCCTTGTTAATATAAAAATCCAGCGGATCACCCTAATAAGTACCTTAAAGTGTACTGCATAAAGTTATAACTTAAATGCTCACCTAGGGTATTCACGAATCTATCGACGCTGAATCGAAATAAACTGTTTTGTAACTACAACCAAAGATGGCAGCACTAAAACTAGAAATTAGATGTTATTGATTTAACAAGTTTCAAAATTTTACAGTTATTGTGCGATTCAAAGTCAATAGATTTGTGGAGACCTTATTAAACTTAAACATAAAATAATTTTCGTTTCTTAAAAAATAAAGTTTGAACGAATTAAAGTCGCTTTTAAAAACAATATTCGACAATACTTTGGTTTGATTAAGGTGAACGGTCACGCGTCATGCTCTATACAAACTGAAACCTACTTAATTGAAGAATAGGTGATAGTGATGTTGATTTTTATCAACTACTGCACTCATACTGATATGAAATTCACACGAAAATTTTTACATCACATCTGCGAAAAACACATCGTTGCGTATTTCTTTCCAGTAAATTGATAAGTGCATTTTATACTGATAATTATTTGATGATTATAGTATTTATAATGATATGATTTTAGTATTTATAATAAGCTACATTTCATGTACAAGGTGTTACAAAAGTAACAATATATATTTAAAACATTTAAGGGGGTTGTTTAGACCATCAAACTGAACAACTTTCACTATGGGACCAACATCGAAATAGAGAAATAAAAATCTGCTACCCCATACATTTAGCTCGAGTAGATTTGTATTTTAGTATGGAAGATCCGATTTTTTTTTGCGATTTTGATGTTGGTCCCATAGTGAAAGTTGTTCAGTTTGATGGTCTAAACCACCTTCTTAAATGTTTATTTGTATTTTTGTAACATCTTGTATATCCACTGTTGTATTGTATATCTCCTTAATAAATCAATATACAAAATAAAATAAACTTTATCACTGTTTCTCAGGTTCAAACTGGTACGTTTGTATAAAGCATGAAGCGAAACGATACCCCCCTTAAACTAAAAAGTTTTAACGATTGAATTTAAAAGCGATTTAATTTGAAATCAAGTTCAGACTAGATATTATTAACTACCATTTTCTCTGAGCCACGAAATTAGTGTTTTAGGTACATCTATTGTACAACCGCTTTTACCCAGCCTTAGATAATATACAACTGGCAATATATGGTTGTGTTATGGCCCCCTTTTATTTAAAAATATATATAACTTGTTAGAATAACAATCGAGTGTTTAGTAAGCAACATTTGTCGTGCAAACGCGGAGGTGGGAGCTCTCTCTTAAGAAAAAGCACAGAAATGAATAAATACACCCGATGAGACCTTTTTATCGGGTCTTATAACGGTCTTATTGCTAAAAAGCCTTATTTCCTCCTATACCACCTCACTTAGCTGTTTTTCATTTTGTTAGTTCATATTTCTGTATGGTAAATAAAATATTTCATCGATTTAGGTGCGAGCTTCGAAATGTCAGTCAGGCCATCTCGATCCGTTAAAAACTTTACATGTCGAATCAGGCAATCCTACGAGAAAAATCGAGACGTGCCTCCGTCTTTCTTACTTTGCTTATGCGAAAGCGAGCGCGCATGACTTTTTATCGTACTGTCGTGTGTGGCATTCTAGCCTTACTGCGTTGATAGACAAGGTTGATAAACAAATATTGCTCGTTAGGCGCAGTTTACACCGAAAACGCCTTTGTGTGAAGTAGCAATGCAGTATGGTAGGTTCTCCCTTCACTAATAACCGTGTAAATAGGTTTCGCAGCGATCGAATACCATGTCAGATGAACGAAGGATTTATTTTCTTCTTTTGTTATTAATTACGGGATCTGAGAAGTTAAGATATCTTTATGAAGCTGTCTCTATTAGTGCACGTAGAGTCAAAAATAGGAATACTGCAACACAATTCTGATCACAGTTCAGTCCAATTTTGAGCTCGCTTCGCTAGCTCTTGATTCGGATGTAGCTCGTGGCAATACTATCATGAAATAACCGACAACTCTTAAAACCTTATAATTTTGCTGGCACAAATCTTGGCTTCGGGCCCGCCGGCCGTCGCGCAGGCAAGCTGCAGTTATGGGGAGCGGACAAAAATATTTGTTTAGGGTCGTAATATTTGTAAATATATCCCTGTTTCTTAGAGTGCAGCATTTGATACTTTGTTGTGAAGTGATCCAGCGTATCGCACAGATAATGTTGCCTAAATCACACGATTAAAAAAACTTGAGTAAATTCTAAAGAGAACAGAATATTACAACACATATGTTATGTACATGAACATAAAGCTATTTCTTAACACTTTACACGTGTTCAACCGACGTCCATTAAGAAACCCCACTAATATGAAAGATACCGAGATTTTTGTTTACAAATTGTTGGTTGTTCAAGTTTTTTTGTACGAATTGGTCAATGATCATACATACGAAACTAGCGTAATTTGACACTCAATTGTCACCTTTATGGCATTGACATAAAGTATTAAACAATTTTGAACCTTCTTGCATTAGTCATATCGGCTGCATTTTACGATATTTTGTTTTTGTTTCATTCGCACTTGCTTTTTTCATAAAAGGCTGTCTTCTACCACAGATTATTTAATCTTGTACTAGGTTCGTTTACTAAACTTTCATAGTAAATTGAAAAAAAAAATGCTGAAGGAAACCAACAAAGAACATAGCAAACTATAGTAAAGTTAGTTTTACAAGATGGACGGATAACATGAATTATATTAATATTAAAGATTATATTAAACATTCACAAATGTTTATACAAGCGAAGGGCCACCACAACCGTCTGATTTATATATATGGATTTTATATAAACACTTTGAAAAACACTAACATATGGATATAACATACGGGCTATTACATAAGGGGTTAGTTACAAGAGAAATTCGACTTTATAACATTGCGTTTTGGTCGATTTTTGTTATGTATCTATCAATGTAAATATAGTGTTTGGGAGTGTACTCGTTTCGTTGTCCCTTTCTATCCTGTATGACGATTTACAGATTAGAAAGTGATAGAATGAATTATGCTTTTCGTGCACAAACTTAAATCTTTCTATGTACACAGAGTGCACTCCCCATACAAAATTCCATTACTTATTTACAGCCTGTATAAGTATTAGTTTAAGAATTAATTGTTTCAAAGAGTTAAAATAAAAGTTACGTACTTATGAGATCAACAACCAATTAAATTAAATTTTTAAGTACAATTGTTTCACTTTTCGAAAGTAAAATGGCATTTTGTAGGTACATTAGGGTTAAGAACACTATTTCGCTGACTAGGCGGAGTCGCGGTATTTAACTAACTTCAATACAAAACTACAATATCCTTAAACATATAAAAAATATCACTTTTCATCCACCACTATGTTCACTGGAAATCCATCTGATATGGTATAATTTTTTTAAAGATTTTGAGTATTTCTTTTTTTTATGATTATTATTTTGTTGAACACATCACTGTCTCAGTTTCCGCACTATCTCAACTTCCAAATTCATACTGACCAATCGCGTTAGTGTCGCTCTGATTGGTCGGTTATTGGCCAATGAGGTAGCGCGTCGCATTCAGTCATAAAGGCCTGTGTACACCAGTTTTGGCACGGCGGCTGCGGCGGGATGCCATAGTTAGCTAAATTCCCTCTATCCTAGGGGCTTGGGGAAGAACTGACTGAGGCTGTGTCCTGCCGTGAACTCTCAGCTCTTGGGCCTCCAGAAGGCGTAGATGCGCTGGACCTGCAAATAAGAAGTATTTAATGCAACGAGGTGGTGATTTGAATCTTATTTTAATACAAAATCAAAGATTGAAAAATTAAGTAATGGGCTGTCCTTTCGTCCAAATTAAGCTACCAACCCTACTACATCAGACTGCCTCCGTGGTCTAAAGCATTGGACTCTTGATACAGAGGTCTTGGGTTCGATTCCCACGGGGGACACCTAGTGATATGTCACTTTGTGCGTTTTTCCCCAGTTGGTTAGGACATTGCAGGCTGAATCACCTGATTGTCTGAAAAGAAAGATGATTCCGTGCTTCGGATGACACGTTAAGCCGTTGGTCCCGGCTATCTCTCGTGATAGTAGTCGTTACATAAAAACCACGTGAGAGGCCGTAAGGCGATCGAAAAAACTCTGACACCAGCGCTTGCCCACACAATACGAAGAACTACGCCAGAGAACTCAATTCTTCAACCTATTCCGTCTAAGGGACCGTGGCGCCATCGACTGACGTTTTTTCAAACTACCAATTCGCACTTCATTTTCCTTATTCCGAATTTTTCCTAATTATTATTTATTCATATTCTTATCATTCCATTTGAGAATTTGATGTTCCATTCTTTTTATAATCACAATCCATTTTTGCTCAAATAAGTAGGTAACTAATAATAACAGTATTTCTGTGTTCAATGAAACAAAGTATTTTTAATTCATTTATACACAAATATACAGGGTTCTGACCCTTTTTTAAGGGGATGATCAACCCGTCAAACTGAACAAATTTCTCTATGGGACCAACATCGAAATCGCGAAAAAAATCTGCTGTCCCATACATTTGGCTCGAGTAGGTTTACAGTTTTGTATGCTGTTTTTTTTCGCAATTTCGATGTTGATGCCATAGAGAAAGTTGTTCAGTTTGATGGTCTGATCATCCCCTTATAAAAGTGTCTGCATATTAAGAAGGACTACCCCCAACAACGTGGACCGATGACCTGTTGAAAGTGGCTGGAACCCGTTGGAAGAGGGCAGCGCAGGACCGGTCGTTGGCCGGTCGCTGGCACTCGGCTGAGTCGATGATGAATTTTGTCAGTACCTGGACACGTGGTGCTGGTGACACCTGCTGGCGTCAGACCGCTGTGTTGTGGGGTCACAAGCCCGTAGCGACGGCATCAGCTCGTCTGGCGAGGAGGCGCGACTGCTGCGTTCACTGCCAGCTTCTTCGTACGAGTTGTCGCTTGTCAGCTGCAATATGTTTGACTGAATAAAATACATTTTTATTTTTATCTTCTCACTAAAAAAATCTTTGAAAATAACGATTAACGCTACGGTAGAATTTCTTGCTTTGTTGGATTTTTATGGAACCGCGTCTATTGGATCGGCGTGGCGGATATCGACATTTTGAGTAAGATCTGCCGAAGGCGTTATTCGTACTGAACGCGAGAAAATGCCGAATCTAGTGGACGCACTAGATCGACAAATCCGTTATGCCGACAACGCTCGATTCTGATCCAGTGGACGTGTACCTTTAGAGCGGTTTCGCACTACGTCCAATCGGTATGTAAAATCGGATGCCGGAAGCCGGATCTTGTGCCGACTACTCCGGACCGTATTTTCACGGGTTAGGATCTGATTTGGATCGTAGTGCGAAACCGCTCTAAGGATACCGGTTTTCCTTTTGGAGGTTCGGATCCATAAAAATTTATAAAAGAAATGTTGTTTTTGGATTAATAAGTAAAAACTTCATAATTATATGGATTTTTGAAGAGTTGCTTGTTTGAATCCTGGGTCTGAACTGAACAATCAAGAACCTGTATTTTTACAACTACTTGTCTATATTATAGTAAAAGACGTCTGGGAAAAAAATACTGTACCTATTTTATCTAGTGAAAGTTAGTGTTTATTGGGCACATACCAGTGTGAGTGGATTCCTGTTGCGCGCAGGACTGAGCGCGCGACTCCTCGCCTCCTCCACCTCCAGCTGGAGTATGCTCTCCTGACTCCCAGTGAACTGCAATTACAATCATTACATATTATATTGTCGCTATAATTCATACAGTCATAACGTGAAGACAGACGACGCCATAATTTTTATTGTCTTGTCTTTAGCTTCCGGAATTGGATGTCATGGATCTGATCAGTTACAATCAGAAAAGGGTTCGAATCTACGAATGAAGGTCGAATGCAGTAACTAACCAGTGGCCACACGGTATGAGCACGCCCTGGACACTTCATATAAACGTGCTCGCAACGGCATGAGGTAGGCAAGTGCGATACTGAGTGAGAAAGGACTACACCATTGCCTACTGTCGCCTTCCCATCGACAAATCAATTAAACTAACGTTTGCTACAAGTAGCTTCGATGCTCTCGGGAACTAGTAGTTGCGTTAATAGATTTTAGATGTTATTTCAACGCAAGGAAAGTCGATAATGGTTTGGCAGTGAAAAAGGCTCTGCGCTGCGCTTTGCCAATTGTGTGCCGGCCCTTAGACGAGCGTCGTAAGACGAGCTTAATGAATTCGCTAATATCTCGTCTCTACAGGGTCCAACTTAATATGCTGACACTTTTTTAAGGGGATGATCAGACCGTCAAACTGAACAACTTTCTCTATGGGACCAAAATAAAATCGCGAAAAAAAAATCTGCTGTGCCATGCATTTGGTTCAAGTAGATTTGCAGTTTTGTATGGAAGAGCAGATTTTTTTAATGAAAACCCAAACCCATGGGACTAATCCCATAGAGAAAGTTGTTCAGTATGATGGTCTGGTCATCCCCTTAAAAAAGTGTCAGCATATTAAAAAGGACCCTGTATAGAATGACAACAAGAGTTGCACCGCTCCGTAGGTAGCCGCGCGGCGAGGTGCTGGGGCAGAGAAGCCTACTCCGCTCTGCCATTCCGTCGTAGACTTTCGCGGCGGCTACACGCACTGGTCTGTGTACGTCATACGCACATGAGATAAAATATCCAGAGCTCTGTCGCACCCAATGTCCAGTCCTTGTGGTCAGACTATCATAACAGTTATTTAAATGAATGAGTGCTTACCACAAAACCGTAATATTTGAGTATGTCCATCTTGCACATTGGACAAGTGCGGTGTTCCAGTAGCCACGGATCTATGCAGTTCTTGTGGAACTCGTGTCTGCAAACAAAACAAACTTATATTACATTCTTCTTTATTACAAACATCATCATCAGGTTGATGCCTGTAACGTCCTACTGCAGGGCACAGGCCTACCTTCAGGAGGGGTTTAAGGTCGTTAATCCACCACGCGTGCTCAATGCGGATTGGTGGACTTCACATATGCAGAATTTAGTCTTCAGCGTATGCAGGATTCCTCACGATGTTTTCCTTCACCGTTTGAGAGCAGTTGGTGTTACGAATTTATTTAATTATTAGAAAAACTCATTGGTACATATCATATCGTCCATGCGGAACCCTCATGATTAAGGGTCCATACCGCACCACCGAGAGGCTCTCATTTCATTACATATTACACAAATGCTCGTGACGTCTTTAGAATGGTTTCCTGATCATTCACTTTCTGCTTTGTTGCCAGCAATTTCATTGTTGCTCTATTTGGAGTTGATTTGGAGCATTGATTTTCATAATATGGATGAAGAGACTTCTTTACACAAATATAAATAGCGTTGAAATGGAATTTTGTTTTAATAAATTCATGTTAGAGTATAGAAATTAGGGCATTGCCCTGCACGAGCAATGTAACATTTTACTTACCTACAAGGAAGAGATCTAAGCGTTTCAGATACTTTGTAAGGCTCTATACAGATGGCGCAACATTCGCCGTCTCCTTGCACCTCCTGCAATAACACAAACGTTTTTACATTAATTAACCTTTAATTTAAACTGCCGGAGGGGAGATGACTGCATAAAATATATTTAAGTTTTAACTTCTCAGTAAAAAAAAAATCTCACATTTTCAGTAATTCACGTAGCTTTAATACTATTTTAATAACTGGATAAAACATAGTAAGTAACGAAACGACGACGATGACGTCACTGTTCATTATTAAGTACAATTTTTCATACAAAGCGCGCGGTTTGACGTCCAATAAAGAGTTTCTGATTTGACTAATAAAGTTGGAAACTCGCGGATTGCGGCAGTCTATTGGTTAATTAGCAACATGAAAATCAATAGCACTACGAATAAATAAACCAAAAGCATAACAAACATAAACTCACAGCCCCTTTCGGAAAGGTTTACTACAAATACTAGTATTTATTCTGTGCTACAACCACCAACTGATTTTAAGATGTTATATCGACGGTTAAGAATCAATAATGGCTAACTATCAAAGCACTAATTTAACAGGAGACGAAAAAAACGTTTTGCTCTTTCATATGTTGACTTATCAATAACTGTTTTATCAGTATAAATACATAAAAAGTACAAGATATTGGCATATATGTTTTTGCCAGGACACGTAAAACTCAACTTTAAATCTAACCACATTTAAAGGTAATTTTCGCCATAAATTTGAGATAGCCGTTATTGATTCTTAATCGTCGATATGTGATTATTAGGCAATATATTTTTTTTATTTTCGAACCAAGTTTATGCTTTTGTAGGGATTTAATAATTTTAAATATTAAATAATAAAGGGTGCCATTCTTGCTGCCAGTTGCACTTACGTTCATCAAAGTTAATCCTCCATTAAATCTCATGCAGTCACTTTTTGTCTCGTTGACGTAGTAAAAGCTAGCAAAAGATTTAATTTAATTAATTTAATTAGCCAGTTTTTGCCCCATTAGAGGGCACATCTGATTTAATGGAGGATTAACTTTAATAAACGTACGTGCAACTGACCGTAAGCAGGTTCAAATACTTACTCTGTCTTCAGTCTTTAAACTCTTAACAGGTATTTTAGAAAGCGCTTTCTTAGCAGCACAGCACAACCGCTTCTGTCGAACAAAGAAGAAAGTAATTAATATTACTACACTACTGACCTAGATTCCTTCCTAAAAGAAAATAATATTCACTATAAGTAAATTACCTAAGTATTGACAAAAATCTAATACACAGCCCGGCTTGCACCAACAAGTATGAAGATTAAATGTATTTAATGATAGTTCTGTCTTTCACACTGCTCATACAAATGACAGTGTCAGCATCATACTTAAACATGTTTAAGCTTAAATACTTTTTTGGTGCAAGCTAGCCTAAGTCTGATGAAAGTTTAATTTTATTTTCCTTGCGTAGTTTTTACAAATTCTTACACCACAGCAGCACGGTATGCAGACGTGCGCGTAGTCCGTCAATCAAAGGAAGACTGGCGCGTAATTGTTTCTCTTTATGTGGCTTGTTTCTCTTTTGGTTCGGACACTTTAGAGCGCAGACCCTACGTCCAGTAGTTGGTAAGTCAATGCCTAGTGCGATTTGAACCAGCGCCCTAATGTTTTTAAAACAATCGTATAAATAAATATAACTAACCGAGAGGCGGTCCTTGGCGTGTATGTACCTAAACCTCTGTATGTAGTAGAAGACCAACCACGCCAGAGATATCACCATCAGCACGATGAACGATATCGACACAAAGAGCACCGACGTCCTGCAAACCAACAAAAAACACTATAAAATGCTATAGCTAAAATAACTTTAACATAAAGGTGGTTGATAATTGTGACAAAGTTTCAAACCGCGCTGGAATAACCCTTCCGGTCGTGATGTAATAGTATATTATAGTTATACCGGTCAAGGTGTCTGAGCGTGTTGCATACTAATGAAGTTAGCAAATGCCCCGGGCGGCACTTTAATAGGGGCGGCAAATTCGGGAAAAATATATATTGACTGAGCTCTGTCTATAACTAATTCGTAGAGCAGAGAAGAGTCAAGCTCGCTCCGCTCGCTCTAAGTTTCTATTTTTGCATGCCTTTAGATAAACCACCAAAAGATGTCTGACCACAACCAGAATCGATGTGCAAAAAAAATTCGAGTTCGCTTCGCTCGCTCCCTTTTTTTTGTGTAGGTAAGGTAAGCGGGCGGCAAAAATGGTATTTGCCCCGGGCAGCAGAAACCCACGCTACGCCACTGATAGGATTGGTATGTTTTATTTTCAAGGCATCATCTTTACTTGACCTATTATTTCACCATAAATAAAGACAACAAACTACACAACGATCAACACGAACAAAATTGAGTTAAATGGCGCAACAATGAAAGCAAACGATTGTTGGTACTCATTCGCTCCGATGAGTAAGATCACAGTTAGACACCGTCATATAATTTATTTAATGTAATGCTTCCGTGACTCAGGAACCTACTTGCGTTATCTGATGGCTTTTGTCCAAATATCAATGTTATTAATCATCATTGGTTCCTTACTTTCACAGAGACGGGCGAAGCGATAACTGAAAGTTTGCAATCGTTCACAAGATGACGTCACGAAGTCAAGAGTGATAATATACAGCTGTTTCATACATTTGAGTCGAGTAGGCAGCTGATTTTTTTTCCCGTTTCCTGAGGGTGGCTCCATAGTGAAAATTGTTCAGTTTGATGATCTGAATTCACCGTTTCAGTATTTTCTAGGCTGTCACTTACACCCTGTAGGTAATTAATTATTGTACTACGGATAGAGAAGAGAGCTAAAGAATAAGATTACGTTAAAATTGTAATATATAAAAATTTTTGTAAAAAAGTCGGCTCTACAAGAAAGACAATGCTCGGTTTCCAAGAAACTTAGGCCACCAGTGTACACGTATGAAACTAATATGGAAATGTAATGGGTATGTAATGTATAAATAAATTATTAAAATGGCAAAGGAAAAGGTTTATAGAAAGTTCGTGGTTTGCAGTTCTACTATGCGAAATTACCTATATTTTATTTTTAGTTTTACCTGTTTTCGGGATACGTAATATAATAAATATTAAGTAGTTTGCAATTTCAAAATGATCCCGGGATCGGTTAGAAGGCTTTTTATACTTAGAGAAAAAATAAATCATACAAAAACAATGTATTTATCTTCGATATCGAATAAAACAATTACGAAGTTCTAGTAATTAATAAATAGTGCGAGTAATTATGAATGAATAATTTTTTAATTCTTACTAACTCTAATTTGATGTACCTACACTCCTCTGGGCCTAAATCCAGCGTCCTTCTATGAGCTCATTTTGACTTCATCCATCAGAAGTTTTTTTTTTTTTAATTGGCTTCGCCCAACAGAAGTTAAAGATAATGTATTCTAAGATCAAAATACTTTCATAAAATCTGAACTGTCCTATTACATTTTATTATATAGGGTCCTTCTTAATATGCTGACACTTTTTTAAGGGGATGATCAGAACATCAAACTGAACAACTTTCTCTATGGGACCAACATTAAAATTGCGAAAAAAAATCAACTTCTCCATACAAAACTGCAAACCGACCCGAGCCAAATGTATGGGACAGCTGATTTTTATTTCGCGATTTCGATGTTGGTCCCATAGAGAAAGTTGCTCAGTTTGATGGTCTGATCATCCCCTTAAAGAAGTGTCAGCATATTAAGTTGGACCCTGTAGAGACGAGATATTGGCAAATTGATTAGGCGCCTCTTACGACGCTCGTCTAAGGGCCGGCGCACGAATGTGCAAAGCGCAGCGCAGATTAAGAAGGAACCCTGTATAATAAAATTAGAATGATCTCCCGTTGTAAATGGATAGTAGACTTAGGTCTAAAGGGCACGTGACCAAAGTAACGTAGGGCCTTCGTCTTAAGTCTAACTAACTACTGCATAGTAATGAATTGAGAAAAGGACCCAGGGTTACATGTCAGGGCCGCGGGAAGTGCATAGATACATTTATAATTAATGTAATTTGAGCTAAAACAACTCTTAAGTCCACTAGAACTTGTATAGAAATCATGGCACGCAGACGAAATATCGCTGCACGTGTTAACTTTTATACAGGATGTAAAATTAAATGAGTTACATATCGAACAGGGTGCTTCAGACCAGCAAACTGAAAAACTGTTATTATGGGACCAAATGTGAAATCGCGAGAAAAATGCATACATTTTGGTTGAGTAGCTATTGATATTTTCTATGGAACAGCTGATTTCTTTTTCACAAGGCACTTTAATGTAACACTGCGCTTATGTTATGTTATGTATACAAAACGGATACGAACCTGTTAATATTGCCGTTCATGTTTGTAAAGGTGCCAGCAGTTTTCCAGGGAGGGGGGTGATAGGTAGTCTTATCCCCCCCCCCCCGAAATCAAAATATTTGTATGGAACAGTGATTACAGCTCTTCATTTTCCATTGTTTATCAAATCCCCCACCCCCTCCCCGAAATCAAAATATTTGTATGGAACAGTGAATACAGCTGTTCATTTTCCATTGTTTATCAAATCCCCCACCCCCCTCCCCGAAAATAAAGCCCCCCCCCCCTTCCGAACCTGTTGTCTATAAGTCTGGTGATCTCCCCCTTCCACTTGTACGTGAACACTGAGCTTATATTATGTATACAAAACGGATACGAACTTGTTAATATTGCTGTTCATGTTGGTAAAGGTGCGTCCCCTCATGATGCCGACGTAGACCTTGGTGCCGTTGTCTATCAGTCTGGTGATCTCCTCCCCCTTCCACTTGTACGTGAACACTGCGCTTATGTTGCCTGCAAAGAGGGATGATAGAGGCGTTCAGTATTGTACGATCGACCACGTGATATTAAGGGGTGGACAGAAACACTGATACAACTGCCAAATCGCAGTGCTATTTTAGTAACTTGTCGTTTAACCCAATATTGCCTTCGATAATACAGAATGTTACAAATATAAAAATAAACATTTAAGAGGGTGGTTCACACCATCAAACTGAACAACTTTCACTATGGGACCAGTATCGAAATCGCGAAAAAAAATCGGATTTTCCATATTAAACTACAAATCTACTCGAGCTAAATGTATGGGTCAGCTGATTTTATTTTTCGCGATTTCGATGTTGGTAGGTTGATTAAGAATTGAATTTTATTTAGGTATTTCATTTAATTTAATTTTTAATTTAATAATTAATATTTATCTCGTTCTAAAAAACCTGAAGGAAATTTTTTCTTCCACATTTTTAAGGCCCTTAAAACCATCTCAACCTCAAACACGAAGCAAATATTTTTGTCTACTTAGAAAGCTTTGAAAAATACATTAGTATTTTCTAGTGAATTACTAATTTTTTTATTTCGATAGCTTTTTTATTGCACTTAAGTCATTTATATTGAATAATCTAATTAAAATGAGTGCATTGTTATTAATATTATTAAGTTAAAAGCCTTCTAGGAGAGACAATTTTGTTTTTTAATAAGTTTTCAGATAGTCTTTTTGTCACTAAATGGTGCCGGTTACAGTTTAAAAGTCTTATTCATAATTACAACCCACCCCTCTTAACAAAACTCAATAAAATGACTGGGCTATAATTGCTATCTGGGCTAGTGAATCACAATCAACGTTATGTCGAACTATGTATATCCCTATTCTGTGTCAACGTACAATTCAGAGGTATAAAATGTTATGATAAAACTATCACAGTTTGTAGTAGTTACATAACTACGAATTAATTGTTCTCTGATAAACAGAAAATTACGTGTTATGTTGACTCAAATGTTATAGGTATATTTCTTGTTTATTTAATAATCTTATTTAAATAAGGAAATGAATGATTTAACAATTTTAATTATTTTACCGGAATCTACATGTAAATAAAGATTGGTGTATGTAATTATTGTTCTTAATATGCTGACACTTTTTTAAGGGTATGATCGGACCATCCAACTGAACAATTTTCTCTATGGGACCAATATCGAAATCGCGAAAAAAATATCAGCTGTTCTATACAAAACTGCAAACCTACTCGAGCCAAATGTATGGGACAACAGGTTTTTTCTTCGCGATTTAGATGTTGGTCCCATACAGAAAGTTGTTCAGTATGATGGTCTGGTCATCCCCTTCAAAAGTGTCAGCATATTAAGAAGGACCCTGTGTGTACCAAGTTGTAAGTTTAATAATATAAAGTTTATTTTTAAAATCTTTATTAAAGTGCTTGGCCTGAGGCCATGTCGCTCTGTGGGTTTTTCTGTTGGGTAGGTTCACTGTCTTTATAATATTAATAACAAAAACTAGTAAATACAGAATGATGAAATAGAAAAATAAATAACTACAAATTTAAAGTTTTCTTGTAAATGGAGTAAAGTGCCTTGGCTGCAGCCGACGTAGGTGCAGCAAAGGCACTATTACAACGGCTGATATTAAGAGGATATAATTCGGAGCGCGCTCCATACCAAAGTACTATGGTGATATTTTCAATACTAACCATTCAAACTCAATGAAATTTTTCAGAATCAATCTAAAAACAGATTTCTATGCTTGTATTGAGTCAGATTTTCGTTAAAATGTATAGTTTTAAAGTTACAGTGCCTCAAAGATTTCCATACAAATCTTAAATTAATCCTAGCATTGAAACTGTATATTTTAAGGAAAAACTGACTCCATACAAGCATAGATATTTGTTTCAAGATTGTTTCAGCAAAATTTCATTGACTTTAATTCGTTGGTATTGAAAATATCACCACAGTACGTTTGTATGGAGCGCGCTCCGAATTATATCCTCTTAAGGGACGGCAAGCCATCAAACACCTGTCTCCTTAGGGGCTCTCCCCGCGAACACTCCATCAGGACATGGAAGACAAAAAGTTACAAACAAACATTTACAGTTTTATAATAGAAAAAGTCAATTCGTTTTCCAAAATACCGCATAGACAGGAAATGGATCTTTCAGTGGTCAGCGCGGACGAAGTTAGCGGGAACAGCTATACTCCATTCATAATAGTAACGAAATTTTAAGGTTATATTGCATTACAGAAACAGAGATCTGAACCACTTCCTCTCACTTATTCTTAAAACAACTTTAGTAACGTCCAAGATATGTCGGATCGTATATGTATCCAATAAATTAATTACATTTGGTAATCAGAATTGGCCAGAATGCTAAATAGGAATCGAAAAAACTCGTCGTCCTTATTTGGAATGAAGTATAGTAAGTACTAATAAAAGTATTATCTCTGTACTATTTAAGTCTAAGTACATAACCGCCCAGTCTCCACGTGTTTTCATATCCAACGTCAGGCCTCACAATAGGGTTATGCGTTATATCGAATTACCCCGGCAATGAAACCCGACCGTGGTGATCGCATTATCGCAGTATGTCAGTGTCACGGATCACGCCCTTAACCTTAAGCTTGAACAACGTGAATGGACACGGGGGATGAAGAAACGTGACCTTTTCGCCGTGGAACCGTGTGAACTTTCCGTTGGCACGCTCCATACAAACGAAGTCTGGTTAAATTTTCAATACTACCCAATTAAAGACAATCAAATTTGTCAGAAACAATCTAGAAACTAATCTCTATGCTTTTATGGTGTCAGATTTTTGCTTAAATGTATAGTTTTAAAATTACAGTGCCTCAAAGATTTCCATACAAATCTTAAATTAATAAAAAAACTCTAAAACTGTTTATTTTAACGAAAATCGGAAAACATACAAGCATAGAGATTTGTTTCTAGATTGTTTCTGCAAAATTTCATTGACTTTAATTGGTTAGTATCGAAAATATAACCAGACTTCGTTAATATGGAGCGCGCCAACGGTAAGCGTCAGCGCACACCTAGCGTTAAACTGTTCGAGTCAGTTTGAGAGATTCAGTTGATTATGAACTCGATTACCATTGAAATAGAGTTGAAAGTAAAGTAACCTATGTAAATGCTATGGATTGAGCGAAGCAAGCTCGAAATTTTTAGCACCACGTCTTAGCTGTGAGAACTCTTTAGGATTATGACTTTTCTCTGCTCTACGAATTGGTTATAGACAGAGCTCAGTCAATCCATATTTTTCCCGAATTTGCCGCCCGGGGCCCCTCGCTACGCTACTGGACTTAACTGGGCCGTTACGCTCAAAAGATTTCTTTGACTCTCTACCTTAAACACACTTGGTGAGTCTTAAAGTTTTATCTAAGGTTATACACATAACTTTGTCGATTCACACCAACTAATAAAATAAAGAAAATGGTTTCCTAGAAAACGGGAAAAAGTAATTGTTTACATAATTGCCCGAGCAATTGTTTGGTTATCGAAGTTTTTTATGTGCTTCAAAGTTAATGAACGGCTGACAACTATCGTTAGAACGTCGAGGAAAGAGAGAAAACTATACATAGGAAATAATATGAGTTTATTTTATGAATACCAGTATGAAGTTTAGTTATTTTATTATGCTGAAGCTGTGGTGGTCCAGTGGCGAGTAACCTTGCCTGCCGTGCAGGAGGCGATGGTTCGATCCCCGTCCAGACCGACTCGTACCAATGAGTTTTTGGAATTTATGTACGATTTGTAACACGAATGGCTTTTCGGTGCAGAAAAACATCGTGAGTGAAACCTGCATGCTTCAATTCCGAGGTATGTATTGTACCCACTGTCCATTACAAGTGGCGACGGCCTTACTCTCCGTTACACTGGACTGAGATTCGGTACTAGTGAAACGTGGATATTCTGTGGTTTTATAATATCTCTGACTACCCCCTCGGGAAATATAGTCGTGAGCATATGCATGCATATGCGTGGATCAATACTAGTATCAATAGGAGGCTCTATTTACTGATTCATCATCTGGTCATACTTTTCTTATAATTATAATAAATTTTATATAACTATTTAACAAATAATTATTATTAGTCTAATACTACTAACTATTGCTAACTATTTGTACAAAATAATCATTTAAGAACCTACTTACTATTAAAAATGTTGTCCAAATTTAAAAAAAATAGTGTACTTACTTATTATACCTACATAACTATTATGTATGATCAGGATTATACAACGTGTAGTGAATACTGTATTACGCTAAGGAGGAAGTTATGGCAACATAGTTAAATCACATATTTGCATACTTCGTTGAACTGCAGACATGCATGTTAATGAACTGGTATTCATAAAAATATCATTAATATTAAATATCAAGGAAAACATGAGAAAACTTGAACTATTATAAAAACATTATGGGTCGTTGTTTTTTTAAGAAACTAGTATTTTTTATTTTAAATATAGATCCTTAAGTGGAATACGAAACTATGTTTTCTTACAACATACGTCCTAATCAAGTTCGAATACTAAAGAGAAAATAACTTAGACGATTTATAAACGGACCCGCCTCGCCTTAACGTACTAGATCAAAAAATCTTACGCATTTACATACAATTTTATACCTTATCACTTAACGCGACAGCCTATAATTGCGAAACAATAATTTCGAACTTATGACGTTTGGGGTTCACACGACACTGTTTTTCATGATTTTTAACATTCAAAATTAGAATCTAAACTAATGGAATAAAATTCAAAGTTGCCTATCACGTGCTACCTCGCCCCCAGCAAAAAGTGGCAGAAAAGTTTGTTAGTAGAATTACACGCGTAACTTGTCCTCATATAAATAGTCTAAGTGATTAAGTGATAAATAATTTATAAAGGGTCCAACTTAATGTGCTGACGGTTTTTTAAGGGGATGATCAGACCATTAAACTTATCAACTTTCTCTATTGGACCAAATACGAAATTGCGAAAAAAATATCCTATTCTACCGAAACGTATGGGACAGCAGATTTTTGATTCGTGATTTCGACGTTGGTACCATAGAGAAAGCTGTCACACATTTCATATTTCTGATTAAGTGTAGTACTCTGTGATATTTCTAAGCTCTCTACATGTCAGGTACCTAAGTGATAACTTAATAAAAAAGCTTTCATCAGCAAGGTTTCCTTTTTATTTTAATCCCATTTGTTTATTTAAGAACGTAATAAATTCCAACATTTTAATACTAACGTATAGTTAAATAAGTAAATATATTTGCCAAACAATAATAAACTTCAATTACACTCAGATCAATTGTCAATAAGGGTTAATGTAATATCGGACGTGGGCGCGAGGCTTGTTAGCCTTGTAACGACCAGCTCACCATATCGCCATATTGAGAGAGATATACAAACAAAAGAATCACAATGTTTAAGACGTATCCCCCACTGAACGACCTTGACCCTTTCAGAGCCGCCTCGCCTCTACTAAACTACGTAATTTTAGTATACCTATTTTTGACCATCTTGTGCTTCATTATGTCACTTTGGATCCAAGGAAATCAAATTTGAAAATCATAAGAATTCGCACCATAAAATTATCTAATTATTTAACTTATCAAATATTGGTTTTAAAACATTTCAAATCTGGCATTTCAAACAACTTTTTGGATTTGACATGATGAGGTTCGCACCATAGAAATATTAATTTACTAGGATATCTATGGTTCGCACATGCACACTTGGTGCAAATTGTCTTTGACATAATGTGTATGGTTTGACTTACCAAGCATCGTTTGAACATCATCTACATTTCGTTACTTTTTATTTTTCATTCTGTTATTAAAAATACTATTTGAGCTAAAAAATTGCTGAAAATGTGAATTTAGTGTTATTTTTGAACGTTTTTTATACACTGAAAAGACTCAATTTTATGTAGTCAAATCCAACGGGCGCGCGCGCCTGACAAACTACTTTAAAGTTTTGCGTTTATTCATTAACACGTTGTATAGGTACCTACTTATTGTAAAGGTATGTTTTTATACTTTACAATTCACGCATTTGTTATTTTTAAGGCACATGTTCAAACATGTTATACTACATACCGCATTATGTATAGAAGTATGATAAGATAAATATAACGTTTTCTTTGTTTGATACTTATGATTATAGTCATGTATTCATGCATAATACATTTCCCTAGTATACCTTCCATACCTTTGCGACTTTCCGACACGAAATTGCGACGAATTCTCTTAAAAAACTTAAAAACTCACATCCATAGAAATAAGACTTTTCTATTGTAGGCAGTGAACGCAAACGTCTTATTTGCGTTCACTGACTGTAATTTTCGCTAAAACTATTTCTACGACGTAGATGATGATTATGATGTCTCTTGTAGAATTAATCTTCAAAGTTTAAATGAGTAAGGGAAACATTTTTTTCGCATACATTACAATCTACACATTTAAAAGATTGGAAATTCTCAGGCAGAGAAATTAATACATTTCCGGTTTAAGGATCAAAACATTTATATTAATACCTTAATTATGAACCAATGCAAATAAACAAATTATAATAGCTAAATTTAATTAATTGTCGTCTCTACTCTGCAGGCAGGTGCGTCTCCCGTGCTTTCCTGTGTTAATTAGAGTGTCATTTAATACCTTCAAGAGCGTTTGTACTGTTTACGATCTCGAAAATACAATAATGAAAGCTCGAAAGTACAAAATATTTGAAATCTTTACTACTTATATTTTATTATTATTACTTATCACATCGAATACAAGGGAACAGAATTTTATAACTCTTATAAACCACTCCTTGAAGTGGCCAATAAATAAACCTTTTTAAATACTGCGACTGCAGCATTTTTTTACACACATGCATGACGTAGGTACTTGTTTATGAGCATACGTTAACATACAGTGCTACGTAAATATGGTAAAGGTACATAACATATTAATATTTATTAGTGGAGTGGAGTGTAGGTATGTCTCTTACGTAGGCACAGAATAGATAAAAGTATACAGTTCTATATACAGAACGGCCACTCCCCTCCCCCCTCTGACTTCAGATACCCCACCTCACCTCTGACTTTCTGGGAAACTTGAGGGAAGCCGCGCAAGGGAATGCAGAATCCGTTGGATTTGACTTCATAGAATTGAGTCTTTTCAGTGCATAAAAAACTTTGAAAAATAACACTAAATTCACATTTTCAGTAATTCTATAGCTCAAATACTATTTTTAATAACAGAACGAACAATAAAAGTAACGAAATGTAGATGATGTTCATACGATGCGTGGTAAGTCAAACCCTACACATAATTATGTCAAAGACAATTTGGACCAAGTGCGCATGTGCGAACGTCATCATGTCAATTCCAAAACGTTGATTGAAGTGCCGGACCTGTGACGTAGGATAAGATGAAGAAAATATCTATTTTTATGTAAAAAAATGACTCGAAATGGGTAGACACTTGACTCTATCAAAAATTTTCACTTTAATGCTTAATATTTCGCTAACGGATCCCTGAATCGAAAAATGGTTTTCCCACACCTGCAATATTTTTAAAAGACCTACCCAACGAAAGTTGTTCATTTTGTTAGGTAAACTCTTAGTTTAAAAGGATGTTAATGCTATCCATTTCACCCTGTAGATAGGTAAGTCTAAATGATAGGATTATCTTCCAAATAACCCTCAGTTTAAGCTTGCTGTAGTAACTCACTAAATCCGAATCGCAAACCTCCATGATTATATTCTATATCCTTCTATAAATATTGAAACCAGTCTTTGTAATATTTACTTGTATATTTGTACTCTCTTTTAGCAACCATGTTTACCTTGGCTGAAGCGGATGAGAAAAATATTTATATCTTGCATCTCACGATATGATACGATTAATCATAATTTGTTTTAACGTATGTTGATCCGCGGGGAGCAGACATATTGTAATAAAAATATCAATACCTACTTCTCTTTGCCGATGATACAAATGCTGAGCTGCAATCGCGGTAAATATTCGGTCATTGAACGTTGATTGGACTACGTACGAACCATAACTTTTGACACATTTGGTATTGCGCTAATCGCGGTACTGCTCTTGACAGCCGTTAGAGCCGTTTTGACAGCGCTCAGACGTTAAAGGATGTCAGTTACATAGAGTTTAGAGCGATGCGGAATTCAGTTGGATTGCAATGTGATTAGAAAATTTGATAAGAATAGAACTTCGATGTTTTAACTTAGCGCAATCGGGCTGCAGGGTGTTAAGGTAATCAGTTACATTACTTTAAGGGGTGATTGTACCCATGATACTGAAAATCTTTCCCTAAGAAATCTACAGGAAATTAGCAAAAATTTTGACTTTCCATAGGTACTTACTAAATGCAATCAGCTGTTTGTGTGAATAGATTTTTTTTTCGTGAATTTTTCCTCTTTCCTCATTGGGGAAAGTTGTTCAGTATCATGTGTACAATCACCCATTAAAGTAATCCAACTATCTACCCTAACACCCTGTATAGTAAAATACTCCAAGAAGAAGGTCAGATGCAACATAATTTTGGTTTTTATACGTTGCGATGTTACAGACGCGACGGAGGAACGCCTAATTTAGCATTTTATCCTTAAAAAAGAACCCTGAAGACAGATCGGTCACTGAACCAAACCGATTTGTTAAGTGTATTATTTTAAAGGGTGATTGTACCCATGATACCTACTGTACAATTTTCCCCAAGGAACATTGAAAAAAAAATAGAAAAAATATTTTTTTACTTTAAACTAACGTTTATACATGGTCCTTCTTAATATGCTCACACGCATATACTGACACTTTTTTAAGGGGATGATCAGACCGTCAAACTGAACAACTTTCTCTATGGCACCAACATCGAAATCGCGGAACAAAATCAGCTGTTCTAAACAAAACTGCAAACCTACTCGAGCTAAATGTATGGGACAGCAGATTTTTTTTTTCGCCACTTCGATGTTGGTCCCATATAGAAAGTTGTTTAGTTTGATGATCTGGTCATCCCCTTAAAAAAGTGTCAGCATATTAAGAATGACTCTGTATTTAGGCTTTCCTTTGAAGACAAGTTTATATGTAAGCATCGGTGAGATTCTTGACCCTTCCCCACAGCAGAAGCTTTGATGGAGTGATTTCTGTAGTTGGTATGCAAATCCATTTATAATCGATGCCCTACCGACCTACAGATTGAACCCCCATCACCTGGTTCATTTGCCTTTATCTTTCCTACTCAGGTTTTTCTTTATTTGTTCTATAATTAACTTGTTACTGGATTGTTGGTTGTTGTTGCACTCTGCGCTCGAAGTTGTCGACAATTATGTTATGATTAATTATCGAGTTACGTAGGTGTAACTTCGAGAAAGAGGTCTACCCTCGAATCCATCTCGGCTGCGCTGCGTTCGGGAAACTACGCATGTATGCATGCATATGCTCACGATCATATTCCCCTGAGGGTGTAGTCAGAGATATTCTAAAACCTCAGAACATCCACGTTTCACCAGTAGTACCGAAACTCTGTCCAGTGTGACGGGGGGTGAGCCCGTCGCCACTTATAATGGACAGTAGGTAAAATACATGCCTCGAAATGGAAGCATGCAGGTTTCCTCACGATGTTTTCCTTCACCGAAAAGCCAGTGGTGTTACAAATCGTACATAACTACCGAAAAAGTCATTGGTACGAGTCGGCCTGGACGGGGATCGAACCATCGCTTTATATGTATAGAAAGATAAGAAATAAAGATCATTGCTATTTCATTAATTTGCATATCTTTCAAATAACGAAAAGATACCTTCTAAAAAATATGGCTCGGCTCAGCGTTTACCTAGTAGCGAAATTAAACTACACTGTATACTATCATATACTACTGAGTGAAAGAAATTATCTAATCATATTCGTCCTGTTAATAGGACACTTGTCTGCAAATAAGTGTCCTATTTCTGACTTAGTGATATCATTTTAATCGAGTTTCAAGTTCAATGCCGTCTATTTGAAATTCCGTTATATTGCTAAGGGAAATTAAAATTTAAAACTTTTAAGGGGGTTGTTTATACCATCAAACTGAACAACTTTCACTATGGGACCAACATCGAAATTAAAATCAACTGTCCCATAGATATAGCTCGAGTAGATTTGTTCATTAGTATGGACCATCAGTATTTTTTTTCGTGTTTTTGATATTGGTCCTATAGTGAAAGTTGTTCAGTTTTATGGTCTAAACCACCCCCTTAAATGTTTATTTGTATTTTTTGTTGTGTACCTTGTATAAATTATTGATTTCTGAGATATAGGTAGGTATCAAACTTAAATTACATTTTTACATGATGCTGTCACTATCATTTTTGTATGAGCAGTGTGAGAGATAGAGCTATCACTAAATACGTTTTAACCTACGAGTAAATACTTGTTGGTGTAAGCCAAGCTTAATTGCAAGCTACTCCAGTGCTGTGTAGATGGAGTGGATGTTCTGAGATTTCTGTCTGACTACCCCCTCGGGGAATATAGTCGTGAATATAGTCGGAATATATCCTATGATCCAGTGCTTAATAAAGCCACTGTCACAGTATCTACTTGATACCATATTCAGGATTGCTAGAGTAACAATAAAATGTAAGTACTTACGTCCATTGTCAGTAGAAAGTTTCATCTTTTCGAGTATAGTGGTATCCCTATCATTGTAGATGAGTACCGCAGTAGCATTTGCTCGCCACGCATTCTGCACCTGCAATTCAATAGACACTGTTATACAAGGCCCATCTTAATATGCTGACACTTTTTTAAGGAGATGATCAGACCTTCAAACTGAACAACTATCTCTATGGGACCAACAACGAAATCGCGAATAAAAAATTTGCTGGTCCACACAAAACTGCAAACCTACTTGAGCCAAATGTATAGGACATATGATTTTTTTTCGCGATTTCAATGTTGGTCCCATAGAGAAAGTTGTTCAGTTTCATGGTTCAGCATATTAAGAAGGATCCTGTATACATAAACATATTTATACAGCGCATTCAAGTCAGTTCATGTAGCTGGATGACTAAAGCTAAGAACTACGTAACCTCGACACTTATATCCAGAAGTAAAAAAGGGACCTAAAACATCACGTGATTAATGGACGACCCACTAGTAATTATGATAGAATATCTAGCGATATTACGAACATTCAATTTCACCCTTATCATTATCTCAAACTAAATAAATTCCACACGGTTCTACATCAATAATATGGTGACCTAATATGAAACAGTTATCAAACGATCAATCTTCAATATCGTATCTAGAAAGACAGATGTGCCCAATAATCCATCCTAAATCACTTTGTCTTGTAACAGAGGCTCATGTACGAGTGTTATAGCGTAATATTGTCGTATCGAATACGTCGAAATTGACGTAACCATTTTTTTTTACTTCGATTGGCAAATTACTTGACAGAAAGCGTGCTTTGCATGGATCTAGTAGCTGGCGGACAGAGAAGGACAGTTACGATTACAGATACGACAGAGATTTCGCTACATAATAACTCGATTGTAGAGCTCATCTTGAAATAGAGTAGGGTATATTTTACTATACAAAAAGCTGGAGCGAACGGATAGAGTTCTAAAATATAAACCAAGAAAATGACTGTAGCAAGAGTAAAAAAGGCGATCGAGCTCGAATTTTCGCAGTAGGCATTCTGAGTACATAGATTTTTCAAGAAAGTGGACGCGAGAAATGAAATACAAAAAAAAATTGTGTTTATTATTATAGATGTCTCTTATTTCTATACTCCATTCAAAATAGCAACGAAATTTTAAGGCGATTTTGCATTACAGAAACAGCGATTTGAAATACTTGCTCTCACTTATTCTTAAAACCGTCCAAGATATGTCGGATAGTAAATGTATCCATTAAATTAATTACATTTGGTAATCAGAATTGGCCAGAAAGCTAAATAGGAATCTGAAAATCTCGTCGTCCTTATTTGGAATGAAGTATAGTAAGTATGATTCATTGGATTTCTGGGGTGAGCCGATCTTTACCTAAATATAATTTTGTGGTTTTCGACCTATAGCATAGCATACTTTTATTAACTCTCGCGTAATATACAACGTGTTAATGAATTAACGCAAAACTAGAAAGTAGTTTGTTTAGAATCGAGAGCAGAATCGAATTATCATGTTTTCAACATAGGTAATTTTTTTCATAATGTTAAATAATTTGTTTGTAAAATTTAAAATTTACTGAAATCGATCTCAACCCACCTCACGGGCACACTCACCCTACTTACTACCAAAACTAGATTCTTAAAATGTATCAATGAGCACGTTAGCGCTTTCATTAATTGCTGAAATGATAACAAATCATTTTTGCCTTAAAACTTAAAATGCGAATAACTTTTAATTTTAACTATCAAAATATTGAAATTATTGTTTCAATCTAATTATTTTGTTAAAAATCAGTTGGGGTGTATGAGGTTTTGCGCTTATTCATTAACACGTATATATGTCAGATAATACAAACAATGTAATGATAAAGTTAGTAATAGAGAATATCTCAATAATCTATCTATTTATTAGTATGTAGGATTACCATTTATAGGGCATTCGATATTGAAGTTTATGATTACGGATATTATTGTCGCTATCTGATTGATAATTTTATGAGTAGAAACATATGATTGATATTGTGAGCCCATTATGTTTATTTTGGGGCCGCGGCTATGTAGAACACATTACGGTGCACCCAAAAGAGACTGTTTTTAATGGATTTAATTCCATATCTAAATTTCAGCCTGAATACAAATCTTTAGGAGAATGCTTCGCGCTCGATAGTTATTGCGATATTTGGAATCCATGATCATGGTCAAAGACCATATATAAATTAAGTAAGTTATGGCCTGTAGAATCCCACTGCAGGGCAAAGGCCTCCTCTCACGAATTAGGGTGAGAGGGAGTGGGCCATACTCCACCACGCGGGCCCAGTGCGGTTTGGTGGAGGCAAGTTAGTGGTCAACTTGCTGTCAGAGAATTTTCAAGCCGCCTTAATAGGCCTCTGGCTGGCTTAACGAATAGTTCCAACGCCGCCTGACAGAACTATCCGAGACCAACTGCTTAACGTGCCTTCCGAAGCACGGAAATACTCGAGATGAAATACCACTAAACGGTCACCCATCCAAAGACTGACCGGATCTGACGTTGCTTAACTTCGGTGATCGTTTCCGATACCGAAGCTCCAATACGCCAACGAGCGCTTCTATAAATTATCGCGGTAAATATTGAGCGTGAAGCATTCGCCTTACAAATTAAGTACCTTCTTTTATTTGCTGATGAATGAGAATTATGATCTATCGTTCGACTACAGTAACTACTTATACGACTACTATAACACTACCTTGATCTCAAAATTGCAGCTCCCCCGTCTGATGACGGCGACCCAAGGTTCGTCAGGGAAGGGCTCATTGGGGGCCGCGACGTTGAGAAGGGGCCACGTGCAACCAGTGTGGTCCCTCTCACCTCCCATCCCCTTGGCTCGTATGTGGACGGCGACGCCGCGGGACGAGCCGATGTAACCCTCGCCGTATTTGCCGGACTGTGGAGAGAGGTTTAGTATTAGTCATTCGTTAGTCGAGAAATGGTACGGCAGTGCCTTATATAAGGTGCACTTCCGATGCCAGCGGCCGATGCGACTGACGCGCGCGTCTGACACGTGGTTCTGTCATATGCCATATGTCTATAGCATCGGCCGCGCGCGTCTGACGCACTGACGCTGGAATCGGAAGCGGCGCCATACGTTTTCATAGTAACTAGTATTGTCGCATCGGCCGTCGGCCGCGAGCCGCGCGCGTCAGACGCATCGGCCGCTGGCATCGGAAGTACACCTTTAGGGCACTGCGTTCCCGCAGATGCTGAATTGGGTCTTATTGAAGGGTCGTAAGAATCTTAGTCAGTTGTGGAGACTTTCTTAGGTCCAGGTTAAATCATGTTTTTTTTTGCAGTCGATGCATCACGTCTTAATAATAGGCTAAAGAAATCTTTTGCGTTAGCGTTATAAAAAATTTGAGTACGTTTGTATGAAAATCCATGATAAATATTAAGAGTTAAAAGATCCAGGTTTCATACATTTTTATCGAAAAGTGAAAGTGCCGGCCAAAAAATAATGTTATATTCTGTTATATCTTGTTCATTTATTATTTTGGTACCAAAGCTGTAGGCTGAAACGCTGTTTCATTCGTCGTAGAAAATTGTCTCTTTCTATATGAAAAGACAAAGCACTAATATCCCACTACAACAATCAAGCAGTAGGTACCGATGGGAGATAATTTCCTACGCTTGATGAGAACGACCACACGTTAATCATCTTGTTTACAACATAAGGTCCGTTGACTTAGAGGCCCGAATTCCTTTATTGGACATCTATAAATTATAATATTGTCTATTTGAACGCCACGACAAAAAAGTGACACACTTCTTGTACCATGTCGCTTTTTGAGGGGAACGCATACCAAGTCGGATATTTCCTTTTCCTACTCCTCCTATCTCCTTAGATTAAATTCATTGCGGGTTCCAAGACAGATTAGAGTCATGCCCCGGGCTCGCTGGACTTCATTGTCTAGTGTTATGAATGGTCGCCGCTGTTGATCCTGGTTTACAGGAGTTACAGCGCAGTGGTGGGATGTGTGGTGAAAAGAAAAAAGAAGCAGATATGTCACAAAGTCAAGACTCGAAATCGACCAAATTGGGACGTCTTTCAATAGTCCGCGTCAAGGAATGCTACGAATGAGACGGCTGTGGTGCGGCACAATTTTACGCGCCATTTTCTATGAAGGTAAGTCACGGTTTACATAGAAAAAACGTGTGGCGGTGGCGGATAATCTAAGTAACACAATATAAACCTTATAGTACGTAGCATAGCGTCGTTTTTATCGTAAAGGAGAATCGCGCCCGCGCCTACAGGTGACGTCGTCTGGAGGCGCGGGCGTAATTCTATAACGACGCTATGCTACGTACTATACGGTTTATAATTGTGTTACTTTGACTGTCCGACACCGCCACACGTCTCTTCTGTATAAACCGCGCCTTCATATCTTGTAATTAGAAACAAATATTGGTAATCAATAATAGTACCTACATAGTTTATAAATACTTTATAACTATTTAGCTTCTGGAATTATGTTATCACCTATTTACAATCACAACACTTCGGACGGATGACTTATTAACAATACGGTCAATAAATTTCTCTTGATAACCTATGACTCAGAGCTACAAGAAGTATTAATATTTAGATACATTATTGTTGATGTTGACGGCCTGAACACGAGGACTGTATCGCTCATTGGGTGCGACAGGGCTATTTACTATCATATCGTTTCAGTTTTTAAGAGGATGATCAGACCATCAAACTGAACAACTTTCATTATGGGACCAACATTGTGATCAAGAAAAAATCTGCCATCCTTTACATTTAAGTCGAGTAGGATTGACGTTTTGTATGTTTTTTTTTCGCGATTTTGATTTTGATCTCATAGAGAAAGTTGTTCAGTTTGACGGTCTGATTATACCCTTAAAAAGCATCACGCCGCACAGCTACCAGACTACGGAGCGGTACCTCCATAAATACGGTGTAATGTAGATAAACCTTTGCTTATATTACTTCCTACTTAGGCACATGCATAAATTTCACGAGTATAAACCTCAAAAGATTATTAACTAACAAAAACAACATTATAATGATTAATCTAATAAAGATACGTATAGTATGACGTATTTGCTAGATATCAGACAGGTCATCGAACTGCATGACCGCTGCGGATCAGCTGATCGGATGGATCGATGATGCGCACACGCAAGTAGGTAGTATTTTGTTAATGGCAATGTTAATAATTCAGTTAGGTAGGTCCAACTTCGAGGAAGAGATCAACCGTCGAATCCAACTCGGCAGGGCAACGTTCGGCAAGCTACGTAGTATCTTCACGTCCCAAAAACCGCAGTGTCTCAAAACGAAAGTTTTCGAACAGTGTGTGTTGCCAGTGATGACATATGGAACAGAGTTGTGGTCGCTCACTCAAGGCCTCATAAAAAGGCTGAAAGTCACGCAAAGGTCCATGGAGACGGCTATGCTCGGAGTTTAACTATCCGAGATCGAATTAGAAATAAGGAGATCCGCAGAAGAACCAGAGTGTCTGATATAGCCCAAAGAATTGCTACCGCGTACTATAAAGCGCATCGTGGTTAGTCCCCCACAAGGTGGACGTTGGATGAGGACAGCGCGGGACTGGTCGTTGTAACGATCCTTGGGGGAGGCCTATGTCCAGCAGTGGACGTCCATCGGCTAAAATGATGATGATTATGAATAGATAGATGGAGATAGATACCTATGGGCCCGCATAGCTTAAAATTGCCAGGAGAAATAAATATAATGGAGATCGTCAGGAGAATATTTAAAATCTGTAGGACCTTGGGCCACTAATGTTTATTCAACAATCGACGTCTGAGCTGAGCGCAAGTGACATCTGCTGGACGTTTTTATAAATAAAACATTCAAATAATTATGCAAAAGAGGCTTTGTTTATCTCTGTTCCGAACTGCCTACCCAATTGTACTTGCAGAGTTTAAGATAAACGTACAATTGCTACCATTTTACGTGTAGTATTAAACTCGATAAAGAATTCCTTTTCGGAGAGGTCAGAGTTTCCCGTTGCTGCTCGCTACCTTTTGGGTTGTTTATAGCCAGATTAACTTTTACTACATCACGGAAAAAAAACATTCACTTTTGTTAAAATTTCATTTTCAAATGGGTATGAGTAAAGGTATTGTCATTTTTTAAACAGTCGCGGCCACCAATCAAAGTATTGTATAATTATAGTACTATAAAACACAAATATATTGTAATAAACACTTATGCCCTAGCTCGCATCGGAGCTGAAATATTTGACTCTAAAGGTTCATTAAAAAGTAAACAAAGCCTTTAAGAATCAACTAATTTTCAATCAATCAATCGAAACATATTACCTACTCAGCAAAATATACCGTAAAGAAATACAGAAGATACAAAACAAGACGGTCTTAGCGATAAAAAGCGATTTCTCCTATACAACCTTAGAAGTTATTTGTACCTTAATAGCACAGCTCCGATGCAGTTTAGCAATGAATGTGAAGTTTTTTAATGTATTTTGAAAGGTCCTCTTAAAACCTTTGACTATTTATATGTGGACTGGTTACGCGTGTAGTTCTACTAACAAACATTTCTGCCACTTTTTGCGGGGGGCGAGGTAACATGAAATCCGCAACTTTGGATTTTATTCCCCGTAACTTTAAATTCTAATTTTGAATGTTAAAAATCATGAAAAGTAGTCTCGTGTGAACCCCAAACGTTCAAGTTCTAAGTTATTATTTCGCAATTATAGGCTGTCTCGTTTAGTGATAAGGTGTAAAATTGAATGTAAATGCACACAATCAATTGTGCTTATACCGTGGCAGAGGGGAAATGCTACCGCAAGGCAAGTCCTTATAATAATAAGTCAAAGTCTAAAACCTATGTAAGTTTTATTACTGGCCGATCAAAAAAAAATATTAAAATTTGTCTCTATACAACCTTAATCATACCCTTTACCATTTTAGAATACACAAACAAAATGTTTCTAGTAAATAATAATAGGGGTGTATATTTTATACTTGTTTTATTTTCAAGGCTTTTCAGTAGGTAGCGGGTTCGTTGTTCATAAATGTAACTAAAAATTGCTTACAAACAAACGTGCGTTGAACTCTTTCGTATGGAAAAAAAATATTAAATAAAAATTTTGCATTTTTTATTTTATTGAAACGGTGGAACGAAATGACTGAAAATATTCATGCAAAAGAGTAGACAGGTGCAAGAGGAGTTTGCATTGTCCAACGTCTCCTTCGTCAGTGAAGCGCTCGTTGTCGTAGTGGGGCTTCGGTATTGGAAACGATAACCGAAGTTAAGCAACGTAACGTTTTTCATCTCGAGCGTTTCCGTACTTCGGAAGGCTCGCTAAGCAGTTGGTCTCGGATAGTTCCGTCAGATAGCGTTATAACTATTCGTTAAGCCATTTCAGAGGCCTTTAAGGCGGCTTGAATATTCCCTGACAGCATGTTGACCACTGACTTGCCAGGACGTGGAGTATGGCCCAATTCTTCTCACCCTTATTCGTTAGAGGAGGCCTTTGCCCTGCAGTGGGATTCTACAACTTACTTTTTTTTACTAGTCGTCAACTACCTAGTCAAATAAGCAACTCTTTATTGGACATCAAAACGCGCGCTTTGGTAACTATAAGTACCTACGTTGCAGGTTGTGACGCGAGCAGTTGTCTTTTGCGTGGTGCTCGCGCGGTTCACGTTTGAGCTTGCAACGAGGCTCCGCAATCCTTCTCAGCCGTGTTTTTGTCAAAAATAATCCTTGAGTTTGGACCTTGAGAGTATGTATCTGCATGTATTTGTGTAGAGAATGTATGTGTATGTAGCTCGCTCATACATGTTTGGACAGATACTCCCACAAACCACTTAACACTGGCGGAAATGCAGCAGTAACGCACAAGCAAGAGTCCATTTAATTTATAAATTGTATTAAATAAGGCACAGTGACGTCATCAACATTTCATTATATATTACTTATATACCTGTGCGTATTTTTTTAAATTGTTTGAATTTCAAAGGGACGCGTTAGTAACAAAAACATTTTAGAACCCTAAAAAGTGAGATCATCGACAAAAGTCTTAAATCTGCTAGATCTACTGCAGTTAATCCTCCATTAAATCTCTTACTGTCACTTTTTGTCTTGTTGACGTAGTGAAAGCCAGCAAGAGATTTAATGGAGGATTAACTTTAATGAACGTACGTGCAACTGACCGCTACTCAATTATATTATAATACACGACGAAAACTCCCGCGTGCCATGAATTCGTAGATTTTTTCTAGATGAATTTTTAGCTCAATATTTATTTTATTTTATATTTAACTAGCTGTTGCCCGCGACTCCGTCTGCGTAGACCTTAAAAAAGTATCCTATAGGTTAATCCAGAGCATATTCTATCTGTGTGCAAAATTTCATCAAAATCAGTTCAATGGTTTTTGCGTGATATGCGTTCATGATTTTATTATATATGTAGATGGACTCTTGCTTGTGCGATAGCACTGCATTTCCACCAATGTCAAGTAGTTTGTAGGAGTATCTATCCCAGTTTTAGATCATGAACAAGAAGAGATTGAGGATTGCGGAGCCTCGTGGCAGGCAAAAACGCTACGTGCGAACACCACGCGAGACAAGTGCTCGTCTCAGAACCTGCAACGTGACTCCAGCTCAGTTTATTTTAGATTAATTTCTAATTTAATTTATTATTTAGTTATTTAAGTGTGATACTAACTAAAAAAATGTCTGAAATAAAGATTTTTATTGTTTGTATTGATTTTTTATCTTTTTTCATCCTTCATGTTCTTATTCAATTTTTTTTTTAAAACAGGATTTTTGTCAAATTTACTAACGCCATCGTATTAAAGTCCTTGGAAAAAGCCTCACTGTGAAACCATTATGAAACGCTAAGGGCCGTTAAATATTTTTTTATCACTTGTTTAAAGTTGCCATGCCAGTCTCGTTCACACCGTGATTGTAATGCCAATCAAATTGACGGCAAAACGTGGCTTCCGCTTCCTTCTTTGTAATGAATACAAGGTGTTTACAAATAAACACAAAATTTCAAACTCATTTCACCAAAATCGATCAACAAATTAAGCAAGTATAACTTTTTTTTTTTAATTTTGCCAAACTTTTAAATCTCGAATCATTTTCATTTTTATAACACATTTTTAAACAGAATTTCAAAACATTTCCAGGGAAATATTAGTTATTCAATCATGGATATTATTTACTTTTTTCAGTTTTTACATTCATTTATAAACACGTTGTATTACGTAAACAAAGTAAGTAAGATGAAAGATTAAACTGATATGCAAATCAGTATTGCATAGATAAACACTGTAATTGTAGGCTTTTGAACTCGGTATAGCCTAGACCTTGAAAACATTGTTCATACCGACACTACTAACAAAGAACTAAGGAGTTAAACTAGCTTTAAATACACCAAGGGATCGCACATACTTTACGTATTGCCTGCCTATACCTGCCATGGATTGACTTGACACTGTACTTTACTAATGTCTTTTTCAAGCTTATTTTGTATGAATAAATTAGGTTCGTGAATACTCCACTGCCAATATCGGAGAAAAACTACATTAGTACACTAAAACTACAGTGTTAACTCAGGCCCTATACTCGGATTTTCGACATTATCGTGACCGTTTCTGTCCGAACTTCATTGGTATAGAATTGACATTAAAACGTATATGAAATATCGAACAAATAAAGTTCGAGTAGGTCTATAGAATTCCTGCCGTTGTGTGTCACAGATTAACGAATAAAGATTATGGTCTATCCCTTTTACGCCAAGCGAGACATTAAAAGTGACTAGGTCATACGGATAAAACAGAAAAAACCTACTCGTAAATAAACATTAACTAAATTATGACAACCCTCTTTTTGCGTCGCGCGTCAGGTATTAAACAATATAGAAGTAAGCCATGAGCAATGAAATGAAGGCTAATAGAGATGAATGGAAGGAAATAATATATGAGCCGACCAGAAATAATGGGATTATGAAATCGCTGTGTAATATTTCGCGTTCTTTTCCACTTTTCTTATGACCAGTTGGATCGGATTGTTTGGATGTTTTTGTATTTGAAAAATCTTAATTTATATAAGTACTTATTGACATGGCCTGAAGCGACTTTTAGTATAGAAGTCATTCATTTAAAAACAAGAATATGAAGAGTCCAAAATAGATTCAAAATTAATCATGTTCATGTGTCATGAAATCTTCATTTAAATATCTCAATGTCACATTGAACCCCATTTGTTGAAACGTGAGGGATGATGTGGGATGCGGCTATTCTGTTTACGAAACTCGTAATACATACATGGAAACCCCCTAAACACACTTATTGTTTCTTTTTGCAGATATTTAATTCAGTACACGAGTACAGAATAGGTAATAGTATTATAGTTCTACATGCAGAACGGCCACTCCCCGCCCCCGTCTGACTTCAGATACCCCACCTCCCCTCACACTTTCTGGAGAAACTTGAGGGGAGCCGAGCAAGAGAATGCAGTCAGGCGCGCGTACCCGTTGAATTTAAAAACCTAAAATATATTTAATTGTTATCCTCTCAGTAAAAATAAACGTTGGAAAATAACGTTCAATTCACATTTTCAGTGATGCTTTAGCTTAAATACTAGTTTTAATAACAGATTGAACTATTTAAAGTAACGAAATGTATTATGATGTTCGTACGATGGGTGGTAAGTCGACCCTACACATATATCATGCACAATTTGCGCAAAGTGAGCATGTGCAAACGTCATCATGTCAAATCTAAAACGTTGTTTGAGTGCCGGACCTGTGACACGAGTCTTGAATCTTTAAGAGGCTATGTGAAAAAAATAGGATTCTTCAAAGCATCATATCTCATGAAGTACTAACAGTAGGAGTATGATTTGCGGATATTTGTGTAAATTGAACATATAATTGAAGTTTTGATTAGAGCCAAAACACGATTAAGACACATTTTCTCGATTGAAAAACAAGCCAAAGTAGCCTCCGTCTTTATCGATAAACGCTTGGAAGTGCTAAATGGTGAATATTAGAAACAAGAGGCTTGATTTAAAAAAAAGAGATTGATTTTTATAAATTTTGATTAGAGCAGAATTGAACTTACATAAATATTACAATTACAATTAAATAAAGTTTGTTTTATGCTTGCGTTATTTCAGGCGCGCGCGCCGCCCTGTCTCTTTCTCTCGTTTTTCCATTTCGCTTCAATTATTTTTCGACATAGGCCCTTAACTTATGTTCCTATTTGTTCTATCACAATAGCATTGGTTATTTTGCAATAGAAGAGTAGTCACACACATAGGCTTCGTACTGGACTTACTTCGTACATTTGTATAATATGCGTAAATGCGCGCTGCATACAAACAAAGTCTGGTGATATTTTCAATACTAACAAATTAAAGTCGATGCATTTTTTCAGAAACAAAAGAAATTAATCTCTGTTTTGTATGAAGTCAGATTTTCTCTTAAAATATACAGTTTTAGTGCTAGGATTAATTTAAGATTTGTATGGAAATCTTTGAGGCACTGTAACTTTAAAACTATACATTTTAACGAAAATCTGACAAGATAAAAGCATAGAGATTACTTTCTAAATTGTTTCACGGACTTTAATTGGTTAGTATTTAAAATATAACCAGACTTCGTTTGTATGGCGCGATACCCTTAAGGGTGCAAATGCAAGCATTGTTCAGTTTGGTAATTCGGTAGGGTGTTTGACTCTGAAATTTATAGGGCACTAAACCCCGACCATATACCTAATAGTAAACAGGTTAACCCACATTCACAAGTGAATGGCACTCCGCCAGATACAAATCGATTCGATAAGGCCAATGCACCGGCTCCGGCTCGTTTTTAAATAAAATATATCTTAAACACGTAAAAAACCATTTAGAAGGGAATGACCGTGCCTTTATTCTGCTAACGAGCAATTTTCTTTAAATCAATTATCATCATACCATCATCAAGAAGTCCACTACTACTGGGTGTGTGAATATTTTATACGTGTTGTTAATCACTTGCTATGATATCAGCCGTGGTGGTCCAGTGGCGAGTAACCTTGCCTACCGTACAGGAGGCGATGGTTCGATCCCAGTCCAGGCCGACTCGTACCAATGACTTTTTCGGAATTTATGTACGATTTGTAACACAACAGGCTTTTCGGTGAAGGTAAACATCGTGAGGAAACCTGCATGCTTCAATTTCGAGGCATGTATTGTACCCACTGTCCATTATAAGTGGCGACGGGCTCTCCCCCCATCACACTGGACAGAGTTTCGGTAGTACTGGTGAAACGTGGATGTTCTGAGGTTTCAGAATATCTCTGACTACCACCTCGGAGAATATACTCGTGAGCGTATGCATGCATACATGCGTAGTTTCCCGAACGCAGCCCAGCCGAGATGGATTCGAGGGTAGACCTCTTTCTCGAAGTTACACCTACGTAACTGGATAATTAATCATAACATAATTGTCGACAACTTCGAGCGCAGAGTGCAACAACAACCAACAATCCAGTAACAAGTTACTTATAGAACAAATAAAGAAAAACCTGAGTAGGAAAGATAAAGGCAAATGAACCAGGTGATGGGGGTTCAATCTGTAGGTGGGGGCATCGATCATAAATTGATTTGCATACCAACTACAGAAATCACTCCATCAAAGCTTCTGCTGTGGGGAAGGGTCAAGAATCTCACCGATCCCAGCTACCCAAACCGCCGCGTAGCCCCAGCAACGTCCTATGCCGTGGTCCCTACCCCTCTGGGTGCCCCTAGGTCGGTTGCTTAAGTTCATTCATTTGACTCGGTAGACCCTTCGTGGTCCCTCCAATAGTCCGCAGTAAAAAGCAGTAACTGCTCCCTGAGCAACGCTGTATTAGTCAATTCCAAAAAAAAAAGGGCCAAGAAGGCTGTCGGTAATATTGTGAACTGGAGTCGAGATAGTTATATTATTAAATTGTACGAGCCACAATCAGTAAAATCATAATAATCCTGGTAAGATTCAAGATCAACCCTCGCTCTCTCGGCTACAATGCTACAAATAGCTACTAGGTACTATTGATAATATACGACACAGATATGACGGGCAGGCAGCCCTCTTCTCTGACCCGGAACCACTGAGATAGAATAACAAAAATAGCTCCATAGCTTGACTCTGATTAAAACTCTCAAATGTCAGTGTGAAAATTTGGGCTTAGGTACGTAATTCGGTATGTCACGTTTTTTTTGGAGGGCTGAATCGAGACCCATTTCGAGATAATTGTCTCAATAATAATATTTTCTATGTCAGAAATTCTAAAATTAAAGGATTACAGATATTTTTAATAAAAAACGGTATTTTTCGGTCCTTCCAGTGACGTCATTGGAAAATCTGTGAACTCCTTAATATAACTTGAAATAACTGGCCATTAAGAAAAATAATACATTCACAATGGCAGAATTTGACATTTGATGTTGCCGTTTCTGTTTCCAGAATAGAGTTAGAAAGAGACAATATTTAGGAAAACAATATTTTTTTAAATAAAGCAGTAAGTAGTTTTTCTCCATAGAGTTAGAATTATTTTCTCTCCACTATTTTTGCATTTAGAGATTACAGAACAAAGTATGTAATTTAAAATTAAATTTATATTGATAAACTCGATGAATCGCAATAAAAATTAAATTGGTTTCTTAAAATTATGTCTTCTATCCGTAAAAATATCCAAAGACGACCAAAAAAACTGGACATACCGAATTATCCTCCAATCATCAGAGCTATCCCTTTCTCTCAGATGAATTAACCGATATACAAATAAAACAATGGCCTCTGTCCGTTTATGAGGTAACAGCAGAAACGTAAAGTCATTGTCATCGGACAGGATAACAAAACAATACAAATTGTACTTGCACACAATAGCATGCGCTTGCGACACGTAGGTACACCTAAATGGAACAAACATGGTGATAAGCCGGTTATAAATAAACTTGTAACATAGGTATTAAAAGTCTTGACCATAGACTCTTTCTAGGTGGTCAGAAAAAATGCTAAAACTACCAACTATTATAGCTCAATTTTGTTTCAAGATGAAATAACGTGTAAAGTAATAATGAACACTTACTTAACTACTACATATACAACGTGTTAATGAATAAGCGCAAAACCTCATACACCCCAACTGATTTACAACAAAATAATTAGATTGAAACAATAATTTTATTATTTTGGTAGTTAAAATTTAAATTTATTCGCATTTTAAGATTTCAGGCAAAAATTATCTGTTATCATTTCAGCAATGAATGAAGGCGCTAGCGCGCTCATGGATACATTTTAAGAATCTTGTTTTGGTAGTAAGTAGGGTGAGAGTGCCCGAGCGGTGGGTTGAGATCGAGTTCAATAAATTTTAAATTTTACAAACAATTTATTTAGTATTTTTTAAAAAATTACCTTTGTTGAAAACATGATAATTCGATTCTGCTCTCGATCGTAAACAAACCTCTTTCTAGTTTTGCATTAATTCATTAACACATTGTATATAGGGTCCTTCTTAATATACTGACACTATTTTAAAGTTGCATTTTTAATATACGAGTACAACGATAAGAGCAAGAACCTACAATTGCAATCCAAAATCAACAGCAACTTGAAGATACTGTCGAAATAACAGTCAAGATTGGATCGATGTTTGTATAAGACGTTACGATTGAACAATCGGTATATAAAACATACACTCCGTCCTTGTTAGTTTCAACACTAGACGATCAAACGAGACACAAGATGTGTAACGTGGTTAGCAGAACCGCAATGAATTATTTGCGGTCTTGGTTTAGTACTTTATTTACATAGAAGAGTCTGGTGGTGGATTAAATTAGGTCTCAATTTACTGGTCAGGGACATGAAGAAATATTCTAGTACCAGTCGAATAGTAATTGTAATATTTATTTGGTGAAATTGATATCAATAGCACCCTTTTAAATTAAGAGTCTACCCATCAAACTGAACTACTTTTAATATGGGAGCAACCAGACCAGTGCGAAAAAAAAATCTGCTGTGCCATACGTTTGAATCGAGTAGGTATTGCAGTTTAGTATGGGACAGCTGAATTTTTTTTGTTCTGACAGTTTTGCTCTTATAGTAAAAGTTGTTCAGTTTGATATATGATATCAATTTCGTATAAGTAAGACTTGGCGACTACACTAGGCAACACCTGTATCGTGGGAGTCAAACAAAATAGTGGTACCTACCTAAACAGTATCAGAAGATAAAACTGACTGGAATTTCAACCAATTGAAATCAAGAGAACAGAATCGCGCGACAGTAGTTTTCATACGTAATTGTAATAACACTTATTAGGTCTAGCCCAAAGAGATTATACTTAATAGAGTGAGCCATACCAGTTGTAAAGTGTCCACTTTTTTTGACGTTTAGGTTTGAGTGTGTGGTGTCAAGTAGTATGGACAAAAGGCACCAAGTGACATATGGCCTTATGTTTACGGTCACTTTTCACACACACTAGCTCAAAAAAAAGTGGACAGCCGCATAAACAAATATCTATAGTTCCATCTCCTTCTACTATTAAAGGTACGTCATATGACAAAAGAGACTAACTACAATCGTTAATTTATGCGGACTCTATGGAGATCCTTCTTCTGAGGTCTAGCTTGACGGCAGACCTTTCCGCACATTCTGCTCTGTTAAGAAAAAAAAATATATGGGGATTCCCTACGAACTGATGTTTTTTTTTTCTTAGTAGGGCAGTGATGTTCCATTAGCAACAGAAGTAATCTGCAAACTAATAGCTAGTTGGGGTACATACACAACTGCAATTAAGAGGATATGTGAAAAAAATAGGATTCTTCAAAGCATCATATATCATGAAGTACTAACAGTAGGAGTATGATTTGCGGATATGTGTAAATTGGATTTATAATTGAAGTTTTGATTAGAGCCAAAACACGATTAAGAGACATTTTCTCGATAGAAAAATAAGCCAAAATAGCCTCCGTCTTTATCGATAAACGCTTGGAACTGCTAAATGGTGAATAGTAGAACCAAGAGCCTTGATTTTAAAAAAGAGATTGATATTTTATAAAGTTTGATTTGAGCAGAAATGAACTTAAATAAATAGTACAATCACAATTAAATAAAGTTTGTTTTACGCTTGTGTCGTTTCAGGCGCGCGCGCTGCCCCATCTCTTTCTCTCGCATCAGGCAGTAATATAAGCTATCACACTCCTATTTCGCTTCAATTATTTTTCGACATAGGCCCTTAAGGGTATATTTCTAAAACCCTAACTTTCAGGAACATTGTTTTCATTGATAAGCTATTGCATATCCAGTGTATTATATTTATTATAAAAGACCTGTACCTAATAATCAAATGAATCGTTTTTTTGTATGTTTCATATAATTTATTTTAGCAATCGCGAAAAATCCAGACACTGTTTGTCGAAAAATTTGGTTATTTTAGGAACATTTGTAGAAGTGTTACGGTTTAATTGGTTAGTATTGAAAATATCACCAAACTTCGTTTGTATGCAGCGCGCAATTACGCATTCGGAATAAATTTCTCTTAAATCTATTGGCACAATGTTTTCCGCATTGCAGCTAAATGAAAGTAGCAATGAGAAAACGATTAAACCAATTTAAAACTGAACTGTGCAGAACAAACCACGAAATTAATTCATTCGATTACGAAGAAAAATACTTGAAATTTAAATCTATACAACTCAACACTTTTTTCAAGCAAATCAACCATAGACTTTCAATGGATCCGGACTTGACGAGTGCGATTTTTGAAACTCATACGTTGAACTCAGCAGTTGAAAATGACAATATTACTATGGAGATATGCATCTTCCTACTCCTGATTTGACTTTAAAAAATCGCACTCCTGCCCCCCTAGACAAAGTGACATTCTATTGGCGTTGACGCTAGTAGAAAATGCTCAGAGAGAAAATGACATTAGCGATCGAAACATTTTGACGATCGCTAATGTCAAATCCATACATTATGTCACTTTCTACTAGCGTTAACGCCAATAGAATGTCAATTTGTCTAGAGGGGCTGGAGTGTGATTTTTGAAAGTCAAATCATCAGTAGAAAAATGCGTATCTCCATAGTCATATTGACATTTTCAACTGCTGAGTTCATGGAATGACTTTCAAAAATCGCACTCCTGGATGGCATCTGTATATTATTGACGTCTCGCTTATTCTAATGGACGTTTGTCCTATGTGTGAATGAATGTCAAGTAGCATTTATATGTCTTCTATCTATTCCTGATTATTTTATTTTCAAAGGATTTGCCAAGATAGACATGACATCAATCTACCAAAGGAATTGCGAGTTACTAGATATTGTTACTAGTCGAAAATAGTCTGCTAGAATCGTACGAGGTCACCCTAAATTTCTCAATACATTTCAGCAGTATTTAAGTCACAGACATTATGACCACGAGGGAAGCTAAACAGTTCTGGATAGCAACTACCACGTAGAAAATGTTCTAATTCTACAAATCTTCAGTAAGCCAGGTCAGCAGAGGTAGCTTTTGAGTATACAATCATACATAAATTCCTAAGAACACTTTCCATACACGCTCACAATGAAGGTATTTAATATTAGGTAAGAAATTATGATTATTAGTGCATACGATATGATGATTTTGAGTGCAGAGTTATACGTATACAGAGTGTAGACGTGAGCGTGAATGGAATGAGTTTTTGGAATTTATATATGATTGTATATGTAACCGGCAATCTGTATAATCAGGTATTCTATACAATACCCAGGAACAATTTCAAATATTATTGATTTTAAACATGTTACAGCCAGGTTGTTTGAAATTAGAACAGGGTGTGTCATCTATATCGTATGAATTCCAGTTGTAATACTGGACTTGCGGGTGAGTTAGTTTGTAATAACTTCCAGTAGATGGCGCTCACGTTCCCTTAAGACGCAATAGATTGAAAATTTCGTTCTCTGGGTAGTGGGCTCGGTGACGAAATATAAACGCAATTCCCTGGTTTGGAACAGTGCGGGTTCAAGTCCCGCCCGAGACTTAATTTTTCAATCTTTAATTTAATGTATAAAATACCTGGGGCGTCCAGGCAATGTATGAAATATAATGAATATTATTGTCCATTACATACTTTACCTAGGTAATGTATAGAATCCCCAGGGATTGTATAGAGTACCTGCTGGTCCACCGACAATGTGTAAAGTAGTAGATACATTGCCTGGGTATTGTATAGAATACCTGAATTATACAGATTGCCGGTAACATATACACTCTTCCATTCAAAAGCTGCCTCAATCAAATGGGCCTCTGACTGACCTGGCTTACTGAACGTGTATACTACGAAAGGTTCAGCGAAATTAGAGCTGTACTAGACGCCTTTCACTTAAGGACGATTTTGTAATGAGTCGTGACCCACATGCTGAGCCAGTTTTGATGTGGTGCCCTTTACTGGGCTTGCGGAGCGGCGCGGGCGCATGATTGTAACATATGGTTATTGGAGATCGTTTCGAAATGTAAAGCTTTTAGATCTGTTTGATAGACGTGTTTTGAAATTATAAATGGTTCCTACTCTGTGAAGATTTCGTCCCGCCTCCAGTGCTGGCCTCGATCATATTTTTTAAAATTTCCTAATAATTGTACAACATTACCAAAACAACAATGTCACATTGTCAGTCATTGTTGATTTTCAGATGATTTTCAATTTACGGATTGGATTTTATAATGTTTGTAGTTACTACAGGGTCCTACTTAATATGATGACACTTTTTTAAGGAGATGATCAGACCATCAAACTGAACAACTTTTTCTATGGGACCATCATCGAAATCGCGAAAAAAATATTGTACAGTATGTAAAAAAAAACCCTGTTGGAGCCTTTAGGGGATGCTTCAGCCCATCAAACTGAACAACTTTCACTATGGAGCCAACATAGAAATCTCAATAAAAAAAAACATTAGTTTCATACAAAACTGCAGTACCAACTCGACTCAAATGTACAGCTGTTTTTTTTCGCGATTTCGAAGTTGGCTCTATAGTGAAAGTTGTTCAGTTTGATGGTCTGAAGCACACCCTAAATGCTCCAACAGGGGTTTTTTCCACCCTGCATACTCCGTGAAAGATTTTAACACGTTTTGAAACGAACCCTAGATTAAAAAAACAAAATCTTACCTCCGAGGTCTCCGTATACACCTCTCTGTGTTCATCTTCGTACGTTATATTAATATTAGCGACGGTATACGTGTCACTGATAAACCTCTCGTCACCAGGACCGTATCTCACCGACTCTATCTCACTACCAGGAGCATGGCATCCCACTAAAGACACCAAACAACCTAAAGTAGCAACACTACACCACAAATCTTCCACGCGCATTTTTCTGAACGAAAAATTCACATCAAAACACAATGTAACACTGTTTTCGAACACTGTTGTGTAAAGCGATCGAATTGTTTCTAAACATGGACGCTATCAATATCGACGTTATCTCGTCGTTTAAAAAGTAACGGTTATAATATCGTTATCTCGACAACACTGGCTTCCTTTAGGAACTCCTTAAAAGTTCTAGAATTATGTCGGTGTGAATTCGTCACGAACTCGTAGCTGACATAGTTTTTCTCGTTAATGTTTCGAAGTCGACGGCTGCTCCATAACCGGCAAGGAACTTCACTGCGGCGGGCAACTGGAACAATAGAATTGTGACGTAAGATTATAATTGTCACCTATAGACATATTTAATTGTTACAAGACACTTTGTTGGTCGGCAGGTACCTACTTGTATCGCGTTATAACGTTTTATTCTAAAGATGATATCTATACAAGGTGTTACAAATATACAAATAAACATTTAAGGGGGTTGTTTAGACCATCAAACTGAACACGTTTCACTATGGGACCAATATCGAAATCGCGAAAAAAAATTCTGATGATCCATACTAAACTTCAAATCTACTCGAGCTAAATGTATGGGAGAGCTGTTTTTTTTTCGCGATTTCGGTTTTTGTCCCATAGCGAAAGTTGTTCAGTTTAATGGTCTAAACAACCCCCTTAAAAGTTTTAAATATTTATTTTTACTTTTGTAACACCTAGTGTATGACCAGACCGTCAAACTGAACAACTTTCGCTATGGGACCAACATTGAAATGGCGAAAAAAAAACAACAAAAATGTGTCAGCATATTAAGAAGGACCCTGTATATGATTTGTCAATGATTCTGCGCGTGTTAGAAAAAGCAGCGAGATCGTACATTGCTTCAAATACAACTGAAATATATTTTTAGGGTTCCGTACCTAAAGGATGCAAGCGAGACTCTATTACTAAGCCTACGCTGTCCGTGCGTCCGTCTGTCCCACCCATAAAAGGTTGTATCTTTTGAACCGTAATAGCTAAACGGGTGAGTTCACAGACTAGCGTTATTACGGTGGTTGCTGACAAATAAATAAAAAAACAAAAAGTCCCCATACAAGAATCGTGTATTGTTCAACATATTTTGTTTTAGCTCTATCGTAAATATGGTAATACTAATAAAAACTTTTGATTAAGTGCTTACTCTAAAGTAAAACAACAAAATAAATAAAAAATCGGCCAAGTCGGCAAAATCGGGTTCGCACGCGTTAGGATCCCGGAGAATATTGTATGGTGATACGGAACCCTCCATGCGCGAGTCCGACACGCACTTGCCCGGTTTTTTTCTCTTTATGTCCCCTTGTAAAAAAAAATACACTTATCCCACAGAATATGTAATTAAATAAAACCAGCAATTTTTTTTTCTTGTTAAGTATAGAATTTATTTACACAACAACACTATAAAATCGTTATTATAGTACTCTGTGCTAATAGTATACTTACATATAGTTCTACCCAATACGTCAACATATAACATATCTACGTCAACGAATAATTAAGCAGCCAATATCAATCATTATTAATCGAACCACGATAAAAGTAAAACTGAAAACATAAATAAAATATTTGTGTCAAATACTTTAAGATATCTAAAATAGATAACAGCATGTTAATATCTTCGCCTTAGTCACTATACTAAATGTCTCGTAGGTATATAAATATTGTACCCAAACAAATAGAACGGTCATCGACTTTATAAGTTTATTGACCACAAACACTAAGCATAAAAAAGTTGTAATCAAATTGCGGAACAATATTTAATTAATTTTACAACGATAAAGAACTTTCATTGCTTATTATTATTACTTGCGTCCACCTTGCGTCAGATTTTATTCCACTACAAATAAACACCTTTTTTATCTGCGTCACTATAAGGTGGGTTTGTTAATACCTATCTAAGAGGAAGGATCTCAGAGAATGAGATCCTTCCTCTTAGATACCTATACTTCATTTCAAATACATTTCGAATGAAATATATTTCAAGTATATTTCATTCATTCATTCATTCAAATAAGGGCGAAAAGATTTTACGACTCCTATACAAGCTGTAAGGAAATGTTTTTTGTTCTAACAGGTTTGCTCCCATAGTAAAAGTTGTTCAGTTTGATGGGTACAGTTTGTGGTTTAAAGGTTAATGATACTTTTCCTTATACCCTGTATAGCTGTCTGGCCAATGATGATTACTATCCGACATAGACGTTACTAAAACTGTTTTAAGAATAAGTGAGAGGAACTATTTCAAATCTCTGTTTTTGTAATTCAAAATGGAGTATATATTATAGAAGCATGAGTTGCTAAGCAAGTCTCTTAACAGGCGGTCGTGTCGGTAGCGTGTTTTTGGGCTTGCCACGGCGGCTTAAGTTGCCCGGGCGGAGCCATCCGCCCGGGCAACATATCCGTAGAAAATTTCAAAGCTTTATATCTTCGTAATTATATTATAAATTCCAAATGTTATTTGATACGCGGCATCTAGATTTTCTAAACTATTTTTCCATATAAAAAATATTACTGTTAGTAATACCGTCTACGCGTATTATGCGTCAAACTTTTGTATGGAGGTCCTACACCTATTTTAGTGATTTAACTATTATCAGAACTGTTATTAGTATGACTGTCTGTAGATGGACAATTACCTATTAATTTTGTTATTAACTATTCTAAGAACTGACCTATGTGACATAGATCATGTTTCTCGTATCCAATGGTATTCAGTCTTGCGTTGCATTTAATACAGGGTCAAATTGATATCATTAGCATCCTTTTAAACTAAGAGTATACCCATCAAACTGAACAACTTTTAACATGGGAGCAAATCAATCGGAGTAAAAAAAATCAGCTGTTGCATACATTTGAGTCGAGTAGAGCATACAGTTTAGTATGGAACAGCTGATTTTATTTTTGCTCCGATCGAACTCGATGATTATAAATGACCAAAATGTCTGGTCTTGACAATGTTACACACTACTTTACACAGTACTTACACAGTATTTGTACTTTATTATATATATTTTGTTTAAAGATGTGTGTTGTGTTGCAGAGTTTCTGGCCGCATCTTCTCTACAACGGAACACCTTCCAACGCGGTAGAGTCAAATATGACATCAGAAAGTTATCAATTTGATATTATTTTGAATAAAAAATTTTGAGTTTGAGTTTATGATACCTACCTACTCTGATTCGACCTGGATATTGTTCAGAATTTAATACTGTTTATAGTAATGGTGATAAGAATTTATGAAGGCAAAGACCCAGAGTGTGTTGACCGATTATTTAGAGATTTACTGAATTGATTTAGTGATTTCCGATAAAGATTAATATTTTTACAAAGGTGCTGTGACTTCTGCTTTAAAAAGATCATTGTCAACAGACTAAGGGCATATGCCTCCTCTCTTTTAACGTAGGTATAAATGAGGGCACTTATATTTAAAAGTGAGGACCTTTATACGCATAAGTTTTCAGGAATATGACGTGTTAAGTGTCGATAAATAGCTACCCACAAAATACTGATATACAACGTGATAATGAATTAACGCAAAACTAGAACGTAGTTTGTTTAGAATCGAGAGCAGAATCGAATCTCTTAGACACTACGTACCAGTACGACTCTCACAGGAAAAATTGGGGTAAGTAAAGTAAATATAAAAGAATCACGTGAAAGCAAAATATCACAGAATGGTTCATGAAATTGGAATAAACTGCCAAGTATAGCTGTAACAAGATGGCGGAAATTGGGACGCCGTAAAATTCACACCGTAAAATAAAAATGTTCGTCCATTTCCGAATTGACTTAGCGAAGTGGACGTGAAACGAACGATGAAATCATGAAATATACTTCATTTTTTAAAATTAAACTAAAATAACGTGAGTTTAACAGATATTGGAAATTTGGAACATGTTGGTTTTATGGTTAAGTTTTGTTTTTCTAGGAATCCGTGAAGTAATTTATGTGAAAGAATACGAAATAATATTCTAAACTTGACAGACAAAAAGTTTAAATCCCATGTTAAACAAGTCCTCTGCAATAAACTCGCTGATTATTTGAATGACCGAAATGTCTGGTCTTGACAATGTTACGCTATGTAATTTAATATTGGATTTTAAGTACTTTGTATATTTTGATTTGTTTAAAAGAAGTGTGTTGTAGAGTTTCTGGCCGCATCTTCTCAACAACGGAACACCTTCCGACGCGGTGGTAGATTCAAAAACATGAAGTCAGAAAGTTATCTATGTGATATTATTTTTAATAAATAATTTTGATTTTGAAATTAGATTTGATTATGGCTATCAAGTAGTGTATATTATAAAATGGTTTTTTATAATTAACTACCTATTTATTATTTGTGGCATAAACCAATAAATCTTTAATAGGTAATAGCGCATTAAATAAAAACTGAACCCTTCTTCTGGCGCAGTCGGGTAAAAACTGTAAAAACCATTTTGTAAATTAAATACACTATTATTCGTACCTATAATTAAGTATGAATAATTGTCTTTTTTTTCTCCATACCGTCATGATAATAGTGGTTGTTAATTTTTACACGTGCATCTGGTTATGTAAATTATACATAATATTTATAATAATCATCATCATCATCATCGGCCTATCATCGTCCGCTGCTGAACATAGGCCTCTCCCAAAACGCGCCACAAAACTCTGTCCTCGGCCTTCCTCATCCAATCGCTCCCCGCTACTTTTTTAGGTCGTCTGTCCAGCGGGCATCAGGGCGTCCCAAACTACGCCTACCAGTTCACGGTCTCCACTGTAGAACTCTGACACCCCACCGGTTGTCCGTTCTTCGACAGATATGACCAGTCCATTGCTACTTCAGCTTGCTAATTTTCTATATATATGTATAATATCTCATGAGATTTACGCCACGATTCATTAAACTTCTTAATACCTAGGAAATAACAACCAATTTCCCATTCCTGGTTATTACAACGATTACGAAATTAATGCACAAGCAATGTCATCTCAAACTTCCTTATATTAAAATTAAATGTTCTAACGTAATAATTATGTTAGGAGATAATTTTTATCTTATTGCTTATTTGTTTTGGGTTGAATTTCGAGTGTTACGTCATTCGGCGCCTTGGAGATAGTAACCTACCAGTTTATGATACGGCTTCAGTTCATTTTCTTTGTTAAATTTATCTGGTTCTGAATTTCAACAACTTTATTCTAATGATGTTAAGGTTTATTTTATATTGCGCCGAGTGTCTTATTTAGCAACACATATTTGTAACTTGTCATCATCATCAGCCTGTAAGTATACATCCTACTGCACGGCAAATGAGCCTGTTCTGCCTTTGAATTGGATCTTTAAGGTAATATAATTCGGAGCGCGCTCCATACAAACGAAGTCTGGTGATATTTTCAATACTAAGCAATTAAAGTCAATGAAGATTTTCAGAAACAATCGAGAAACTAATCACTATGCTTGTATGAAGTCAGATTTTCGTTAAATTGTATAGCTTTAAAGTTACAGTGCCTAAAAGATTTCCATACAAATCTTCAATTATTCCTAGCACAAAAACTATATTTTTAACGAAAATCTGTCTTCATACAAGCATGTAGATTAGTATCTAGATGTTTCTGAAAAATTTCACTGACTTTAATTGGTTAGTATTGAAAATATCACCGAACTTCGTTTGTATGCAGCACGCATTTACGCATTCGGAATAAACTTCTCTTAACACCAGGATTCTAGACAGGATTGTTATTGTTTTTGCACGGTTCCTTGACAAAAGCATGACAGGTTCAACATTTCCATAGGTTTCCACCAGAGAGATTATACCTAATAGAGTGAGCCATACCAATTGTAAAGTGTCCACTTTTTCTGACGTTTAGGTTTGAGTGTGTGGTGTCAAGTAGTATGGACAAAAGGCACCAAGTGACATATGGCCTTATGTTTACGGTCACTTTTCACACACACTAGCTCAAAAAAAAAGTGGACAGCCGCATAAACAAATATCTATAGTTCCATCTCCTTCTACTATTACAGGTACGTCATAAGACAAAAGAGACTAACTACAATCGTAAATTTATGCGGACTCTATGGAGATCCTTCCTCTGAGGTTTCCACTGAGAGTGGAGCGGAGATTCGTAAAATCAACTAATAGAATAGCTTGATTCTGTCAAGCAGTGTCAAGCGAGGAAAATTGAGCAATTCGATTGGTTGATTTTACAAATCTCCGCTTCATTGGAAACAGAAACGCACCCTTGATCATGGAAATAGTCTATGGTCTATTCTACGCCATCAAAGCTTCTTGGATTTAATGAATATACGCACAACTATGTCAGAAGTTGACACAGTTACAGAAAGACCGTAAACCTTATCAAGTCACGATCGTAATCCAAGGACTTAACACTTGGAACGCTTAGTGCTAATTCAGAGCTAATATTTGGTTTTATAGCTGTAATCATGTTGGAGTATAAAAATTAATAGCAAGGCGGTCGACTATAGTCCTAATTTAGGACTAATGACATCATATATCTATCGTGAGGAAACCTGCATGTTTCAATTCCGAGGCATGTATTGTACCCACTGTCCATTATGTGGCGACGGGCTCACCCCCCGTCACACTGGACAGAGTTTTGGGTACTACTGGTGAATCGTGGATGTTCTGAGGTTTCAGAATATCTCTGACTACCATCCACATCACATCTGACAAACATCCATCGATTTCCCGAACTATTTATAATAATGCCTATCTCGAAAGAAAGTGGCATCAAGTATCATACTAGATTAAGCAGGATCCTGCGATTTTAGCAGGATTAGGCCTTATAATTTAAGGCTTATTTAGCAGTTTTATAGTAGGATTGAAAAAATAAGCAGGATTTTAAAACCTTCGCAAAAATTTAAAAATTTTAGCAGTTTTTAGCAGGATCTGCTAAAACCTTAGCAATGATATATGTGGTTCAGACCATCAAACTGAACAACTTTTACCATGGGAGCAAAATAGAAAATTTTGAAAGATTACTTAAATTTTGTGAAACCACGAACTGAAAGTTAACAAAGCAAAGGAAAGTGAAGGAGGTCACCAGTTCAATCCATTTAGCGGAACATAAATTGTTTTAATAGATGCGCACACGCATTTCGTTGTTGTCACTACTTGTCACAACATTGGTTGCTCGAATCCTCTTGATATGAAACATCTATTGGCGTGCCTTGGCAGTAAAACCGACTCAAATGCCGTGACGACATATGATGACATGACGCTCTCTCGCCAACGTTTGACACCTGCGATTAGTTCGTCGTGGATCGTTGTTCCTGAAGCGCAAAGTTCGAAATACGAAAAAATCGCGCGAAAACGGTAGAATGCGGTATTTAGATCTTTCACATCTGCCGGGTGTCCCGCGACGGCCACTTATTTTTACTTTCTCATCTTCATATTTTGTGAAAAACAAGAATATACCTACTTACTTAACATAATTATTATATGGATGGAAACCATGTCAATGTTATTTGCATAGATATTTGTGTGTCGAGATATTTGTCATATGTGAATGAACTTTAACGCGGCTGCCATATGGTATCGACGATTTTTGTAACCCAAAACCGTTATTTTAATCACTTATTTTTTATCTTAAGAAATAGTGTCGTATAATATCTATACTCGCGCGCTCGAAGCGCTCGTTGGCGTTGTGGAGCTACGGTATTGGAAACGATCACCGAAGTTAAGCAACGCCAGGTCTGGTCAGTCTTTGGATGGGTGACCGTTTAGTGGTATTTCATCTCGAGTATTTCCATGCTTCTGAAGGCACGTTAAGCAGTTGGTCTCGGATAGTTCCGTCAGATGGCTTGTAACTATTAGTTAAGCCAGGTCAGAGGCCTATTAAGGCGGCTTGAAAATTCTTTGACAGCAGCAGTTGACCACTAACTTGCCTCCACCAACACGCACTTGGGCCGCGTGGTGGAGTATGGCCCACTCCCTCTCACCCTTATTCGTGAAAGGAGGCCTTTGCCCTGCAGTGGGATTCTACAGGCTATAAACTAAACTAATATCTATTGTAAATGAATTTGTAATAAGAAGAAAGAAATTGAATATAGGTAATACAGGGTGTAAGTTTACAGTAGCATTACTAAAGGTGATTGACACTGAACGGGAAATTCGTAAAAAAGTTCTACTTATCAAACGTTAGATGAGCTACATTGCATTTAGTATGGCATTTGCAACTGAAGTGATTTTTTTTGTTTGTTTTTGCCCTAAACCCAATTTCAATTTCCCCAAGGAACCTAATGGTTAAAGATTGACAGTCTGATCATCCCCTTGAAAAAGTGTCGGCATATTAAGAAGGACCCTATACAGGGTGTAATGACAGCCTAGCAAATACTGAATCGGTGAACTCAGACCATCAAACTGAACAACTTTCACAATGGAGCCTACCTCAAGAATCGCGAAAAAAAATCAGCTGCCCATACAGAACTGATATACCTACCCGACTCAAATGTATGGGACAGCTGATTTTTTTTCGCGTTTCCTGAGGTAGGCTCCATAGTGAAAGTTGTTCAGTTTGATGCTCACGACTGTAATCCCCTAGTTTCACCAGTAGTTTCCGAAACTCTGTCCAGTATTGTGTGTGTGTGTGTAGCTCCTAAATTATATCCTCGATTAACACTTTATCACAGATTATGTAAAAGTAAATTCAAATTTCGAACGAGCGATAGTCTGTTATAAATAAGATGCGTTCAATAACTTCCTAAGTATAACTTTACCTTACCGTGCGTTCATAACAAAAACATCTAATAAATAATCGAAGAAACATCAAACTGTCCTTATTCAGACCCATTTCCCTGCGAGGTCAAATTGAATAGAAAATAATGACAGCACAAAGTGTTGAGGCCTTTTAGCCGAGCAAGGTCTCCTGCACGACCGTGACTGTGCTTGTCCTTCAAACTGGAATCGACCTAGGGGTGCTAATAGTGATGGCTGTTGTACGTAATAGTTATCGATTGTTGCCCTGAAAACTTGTCGGGACATGGACTAATGGTGGAACTGTTTAGGGCGTTGTTGTTAAAGCAATATACAGAGTCTTTCTTAATAGGTATGCTGACTGTTAAGATAAGACAATCAAATTAAACTAATTTCTCCACGGGACTAACACAGGGCCGTAGCTAGAACTGGATTGAAGGTAGGGCATAGAAGGTTTAAGGTAGGGCGGAAGCAAAAGGCAAGTTTTTTGGATGAGTACTCGTACCTACTTTACATAATTCAGTGTCTGAAAAAATTGCACACTCCAGGACTCAAAACGGTGTTGGTATGAGCCTGCCTATGCTCATAATTTTCATATGTTGGAGCGTGCGAAGCGAGTTCGAAATTTCACACTCCAAGACTCAAAACGGTGTTGGTATGAGCCTACCTATGCTCATAATTATCATATGTTGGAGCGTGCGAAGCGAGCTCGAAATTTCACACTCCAAGACTCAAAACGCTGAGGGCATTCATAGACCAGAAAATGTGAATGTGTTGAATTTATTCATCGTTTCGTCACTAATAGGGACATTTACAAAATTTCAATATCTAGTATGTATTTAAGTAGGTACCTAAGTAGGTATAGAACATTCGGTCGAAAATCTAACGTTCTTTCTAGGTAAACTAGTAAGTACTTATTTTGTTTAGATCTTATAAATAAAATATCGATTGGAATCCACACTTATAAAGGATCTTTGTCGGTTGTTTGTTGTTTTTGGATATATCTAGTTAAACTACTGAACCTATTTTAAATAAAATCGGACTGAAAGTAGGTAGGTATTCTGTACCACATGAGTAAATATCCCAAAGAGTTGAATTGTTCTCCTAACTTTAGTCAGTGGCTTTGCTCGCATAGAATAAATAAGAACGTATAGTCTAGGAAAAATAAGGTTTGAGATTGCATTAAAGACACTTTAGTAAATTGTGTTTGAAATAATATTACTGTTAGTTTATAACACTTTTGTCGAGATTTCGTGGTTATATAGGCTCAGGAACCTGAGAAATACCTTAAAATCGATATTAATGTACAAATGGCAAGCTTATTTCTAAAAATATTTCGACCAGCATACCAGCAATAGAGACACTTAATTATCAAAAGCCAAATTTAATGTGTAAAAACAAACAGTAAATAATTTAGTTTTGAGGTTATAATTTTTGAAGACTTACAAAATATTAAATATCTACCCAAATTAACGATATTAACCGGGGATTATTATTGTTATAAGTAAAACGTATTGAACGAAGCCATCCTGTACAAAATCACCAGTTTTCAATTTTTTGTTCGTACCTAAATTTAATGTTTTGTAAATGTCTTAATTATTCTATAATACAACATAAAAAATCGGGGATTATTGAGAATTTATGTTTTTCAGGTATGTATCTACTATATTCCAAATTTTCACCAAAAGTGCAATTAATGCAACCTACTCCATACAAAAATCCGTAGATTTCCCCGACTAGTAGTCTTTATCTTTTTCAGACTACAGACCACATGAGTAAATATCCCACAGAGAGAAATCTTCGACACAATCGCGCTAGTGGACAATCTGTGGGAGACGTTGGACGACCGCGTCTCGTGGTCATTTTGTGTGCTTCTATCCCTAAAGAGACGAAGCGCACAAAATGTTCACGTGATGCGCTCGCCCAATGTCTCTCATAGATTGTCCACTAGCGCGATTGTGTCGAAGCTTTCTCTCTGTGGGATATTTACTCATGTGGTCTATAGTCTGAAAAAGACAAAGACTACGTTCTTTATTATTCTACCCGAGCGAAGCCACTGACAAAAGCTAGGAGAACAATTATGTTTTATAGATTGAAAAACATCCTATTGATAAATATTGTTTTTCAATCTATAAATAAATAAGTCAGTGTCCTGAGAAGGTTAATTATTATTGACTACGGAAAACAGATTCTGGAAATGCGAATGACATTTACTTTGCGTGTTTACAATATCGTCTTCGATCTATGTATACCTACATAATACACCTATACTTAGATTTTTTTGTATTTATTGTATTGATCAATATCAAAGACATTTCAATAGACTGTTGGTTGTTGGTAAGAGAAGTTTATTCCGAATGCGTAAACGGGCGCTGCATACAAACGAAGTCTGGTGATTTTTTCAATACTAACCAATTAAAGTCAATGAAATTTTTCAGAAACAAATATAGAAAGTAATCTCTATTTTTGTATGAATTCAGATTTTCGTTAAATACACTGTTTTTGTGATAGGATTAATTTAAGATTTGTATGGACATCTTTGAAGCACTGTAACCTTAAAACTATACATTAAAAAAAATCTGCTGTTGCATACATTTGAGTCGTATGGAACAGCAGTTTCTTTTTTTGCTCCGATCGGTTTGCTTCCATAGTGAAAATTTTTCAGTTTAATGGTAGACTCTTAGTTTAAAAGAATTAAAAGGATGCTAATGATATCCTTTAGTTGTAATAGGAACTATTTGAATTAAAATAATATTATTGCAAAAGTACCTGCCGTCATAGCACCACGATCAACGTTCCATGTTAAAACTATCATTTTCTTTAAGATTTATCGCGGAAATTTTAGTCTGACGATAATAAGGATTCGGGAAAACACAACACCGTGCTGAATCTCCTAGAACAACTCCAACCAAATCAATGATCCATGACCGACAGCTTATATAATAACCCTGGAAACATCGAAAAAGATTTTAAAATCTCATCACTAATTCCAAGGGGCAAACATAGCAGGGGAAATATCGCGTGACTCGTTAATCATGAACTTCGGCGTCCACTATGACTGGCATCCATAACAAAGTCTCACGAAATGAGCCGTTGTCATTCTTTACACTAAACCCATAAGGGTTACAACAGGGGACTTGTTGGTACGGAAGTACTGAAGTAGTTTGAAGGCTGCAGTAAACTTGCACCCTAATGATAACGTGGCATTGACAGCGGCATTGGTGTGGGTATACGATCAATGTGAAGTTGAAGGTTTAGGGGACCATGGCTTTCTGTGGTGTTTTATTTTTGTATTCATATAGCTAGCTCCGATCTAGCTATAGGGAATATAATTCGGAGCGCGCTCCATACAAACGAAGTCTGGTAATATTTTCAATACTAACCAAGTAAAGTCAGTCACATTTCTCAGCAACAATCTAGAAAATAATCTCTATGTTTGTATGAAGTCAGATTTTCGTTAAAATGTATGTTTCAAAGTTACAGTGCTTCAAAGATTTCCATACAAATCTTAAATTAACCCTAGCAATAAAACTGTATATTTTAACGAAAATCTGACTTCATACAAACATAGAGATTAATTTCTAGATTGTTTTTAAAAATTTCTGTGACTTTCATTGGATAGTGTTGAAAGTATCACCAGACTTCGTTTGTATGCAGCGCACAAAATTCTGACTCTGGGTCACATCGTTTTTTATTTACTAAAATCATGGATTACGAAATTATCTTTAGGTTGACGAAAGTGAGTCTAGATTAGTGCTGGATTTCCCTAAAAATTTAAAAGATAATTCATTTCGACATTTAATCAGATTTAACACCTCAAAATAGAGCAAAAAACATCATAATCTTGTAACAAATTAATGTGTCCTTCCTTCAAACCATCACCTTCATAGATAGAGTTTGGTGATCCATTCCATCTAGCAAGAGATTTAATGGAGGATTTACTTTAATAAGCGTTGCAACAGAGTGTCCATTGAGTTAATCCTCTATTAAATCTATTGCTATTAGCTTTACTACGTCAACAAGAAAAAAAGAGACAGCAAGAGATTTAATGGAGCATTGACTTTAATGAACGTAAGTGCAACTGGCAGTAAGTATGTCGGACAAAAATTTGCTAAGATTTTGTATGAGGCTTTGACATACCTAAATGAACTATATACTATTAGCTATTCTGTGCCTAAACACTAATTTATGTCAATGCACTAAACATTCAAAGCCTGTGACAAACGGATGAATAGACATATTATACAGGGTCCTTCTTGATATGCTGACACTTTTTGAAGGGCATGATCTGACCATCAAACTGAACAACTTTCTCTATGGCACCAACATCGAAATCACGAAATAAAAATCTGCTCTTCCATACAAAACTGCACACAGACAGCAGAATTTTTTTCGCGATTTTGATGTTGGTCCAGTAGAGAAAGTTGTTCAGTTTGATGGTCTGATCATCCCCTTAAAAAAGTGTCAGCATATTAAGAATATAGTTCATATTCTTGCTCAAAAGATATATAGTTACAAAAAGTAAGATAATTATCATATATTAATTTATAAACAAACAAATAATAACAGACTTGAGGCAACCAGCTCATTCTAAACGACAAAAAAAAACGCATTGCAAATAACATCAATGGATGTGAAATGGAATCTAACATTTCCCATCATTTCTACCATCAATCAGCCAGAACGGGATCATTTCCTGATGCTGTATTTTTTGTCCCATCCAATCAGAACACTAAATGGAGCGGATCACTCTTTTTGTCTGAATTGACCACTTTTTTTTACCTCCGGACGAGTTCCGTATGAAAAAAAAATGTTTACACTCGGCTAGGTTTTTTGTCGTTATGCGGATTTTTCTGCAATATTATATTGTTTGATGAACATTCGTGACAGCTTTATCGACTTAGTATTTATTATGTTACTAGCTAGTATACCTACTAGTCTAGATTCCTATTACTGGGGATATAGATTGGTTAAGACGTCATTGGATCCTGAAATCCTCATCTTTCAATAATTTCAAATATTATTGATTATAAACATGTTACAGCCATGTCAAATCAAAAAAATTAGGTCTCGGGCGGGACTTGAACCCGCACTCTTCCAAACCGGGGAATCGCGTTATCTAATTTCGCCACCGAGCCAACTAGCCAGAGAACGAAATTATTTTTCAATCTATTCCGTCTTAAGGGGACGTGAGCGCCATCTACTGGAAGTTATTACAAACTAACCAATTCGCAAGTCCAGTATTACAACTGGAATTCATACGATACAGATCTCGCTCACGTCAGATTAAAAAATTTCGTTCTCTGGGTAGTTGGTTCGGTGGCGAAATTGGATAACGCAATTTCCCGGTTTGGAAGAGTGCGGCTTCAAGTCCCGCCCGAAACTTAGTTTTTCAATCTTTAATTAGATTTCAATAATTTACTGCACAACCGTACGTTTTAAATGACAGTTGGAAATTAAAGTAACGTACACACGGCGACACATCAAGCTACAAAAAACCAACATAAGCTGGTCGCGCGGATGTAGCTTGACGTTAAACGTCGCGCGGCCAGCTTATTTTGCTTTTGCGTAGCTTGTTATGTCGCCGTGTGTACAGGGCAAAACAAGTACGTAAAAAAATTTTAAAGGAAACATTCTCGTAGGTAACCTACTATAAGCAAAATGCGTGATTTCGTAATGATTGACTAAAGTCTTAGACTACTTATATGAGGACAAGTTACGCGTGTAATTCTACTAACAAACTTTTCTGCCACTTTTTGCGGGGGGGAGGTAGCACGAGATACGCAACTTTGAATTTTATTCCATTAGTTTAGATTCTAATTTTGAATGTTAAAAATCATGAAAAACAGTGTCGTGTGAACCCCAAACGTCATAAGTTCGAAATTATTGCTCCGCAATTATAGGTTGTCGCGTTTAGTGATAAGGTATAAAATTTTTTGTAAATGCGTAAGATCTTTTGATCTTGCACATTGGCAGAGGAGAAATACTAAGGCGAGGCGGGTCCGTATATAATTCGTCTAAGACTAAAGTGTGTATACACAGGTAACCGACCATTGTATTACCTATGACATAACGAAGTTTTTTAAACTATCGACGAGACTAGGGGAAATACTAATTGTTTCAAGAATCGCACGACCGCTCTTACATAACCTGTATACGTGAATTAATTACAGAAATAATCATAGATTGGATGTCTATCACACTGCGAAGCCGCAGGCCGCAGCAATAAAAGGCCGCGCGGAAGACAGAAAAGGAGATGGATTGACTGTGTTGAGGAAGATCTGAGGGCCATGGGCAACTTTACCTGCTGGAGAAGGAAAGGCAGGGATCGTGACAGATGTAATTCAATCGTATTGACCACCTTGACCTTGACTACCACCACCATACTTGAAACACGACACACACAAAAGCAAGCATATAATGCCAATTATTGGAAAATCTCTTCACCATGATGACAAGTCAATCTCAATGAAATGTCATTGATTTGACTGAAGAATTTACTTTAGGTTAAAGGACTGTTGTAGCAGCTAATGATATTCTATCAGTAAGTTGACCACTAACTTTCCTCAAACAATTTGAACAGACTCTCAGACTAGTTTCTCTCGCAACCTCTGCAGTGGCACATAAAATTAGGCTACGGTATGATAGGTTGCATCGGCATCGGTCCCAACTGAACGAATCCAATCGCAATAATAGATATAATAATGACGTAGAAGATTAGATACCTAGATAGTTCAGTAATTATCAATGCAATGAATTGAAACTGATTAAAACATAAGAGATTATTTATAAATAAACTACGGAGAGAAATGGTACTTTAATCCGGTATGACAAGTTTTTTCTTTGTTCTTTATTTATATGTTTTACGGATAGAAGACGTCATTTTAATAAACTAATTCCATTTTTTTTTGCGATACATTGAGTTTATCAACATAAAGTTCATTTTAACTGTTATCTCTAAAATGGTAAAAGTGGTCGCGAGAAAATCACTTGAACTCCATGGAGAAAAACCTTTTTCTAATTAAAAAATAAAAATTACCTGCCTTTTCTTTCTAACTCTATGCTGGAAACAGAAACGGCATCATCGAATGTCAAATTCTGAAGTTGTGAATTTATATTTTTCCTTAATGGTCAGTTATTTAAAGTTGGTATTAAGTTTACCAAGGAGTTCACTCGTCAGACCTCAGAGGAAGGATCTCCATAGAGTCCACATAAATTTACGATTGTAGTTAGTCTCTTTTGTCTTATGATGTACCTTTAATAGTAGACGGAGATGGAACTATAGATATTTGTTTATGCGTCTGTTCACTTTTTTTTGAGCTAGTGTGTGTGAAAAGTGACCGTAAACATAAGGCCATATGTCACTTGGTGCCTTTTGTCCATACTACTTGACACCACACACTCAAACCTAACGTCAAAAAAAGTGGACACTTTACAATTGGCATGGCTCACTCTAGTCTTAAAGAGAGATCCTTCCTCTTAGAGAAAAACCTTTTTTTAATTAAAAAATAAAAATCACCTGCTTTTTCATTCTAACTCTATGCTGAAAACAGAAACGACATCATCGAATGCTCCGAATGTCAAATTCTGACATTGTTAATTTATATTTTTCCTTAATGGCCAGTTATTTAAAGTTCATATTAAGTTTACCAAGGAGTTCACTCGTCGGACCGAAAAACGACGTTATTTTGCGTCATGTTACGTGCGTCACATCGTTACTGAAGATAGAGAGCGAGACCACATGCAAATCCACAGTCCTATCTTTTATCACATTGACCGTTCGCTATAGTTTTCTTTCCTCTAGTTATCTTCTTTACCGTTTCTAAACATGTTCATAATAAAGTTCCCAATAAAGAAATTAAAAGCATCAGCTCAATTTGACCCAGGATGTTGATCTTTAGACTATCACTTGGAGATCGCGTAGTAAATTAAGTAGATACTTGAATAAAGACAGACAAAAGACAACCTCCAAAACGGGCCATTTTTGTGCTACCTACCGAATGTTATGTACGGCGTCATAAAAATATGGTAATAATAGTTTGCATAAACATATCACTAAAACTTTATATTTCAACGATATATTTTGTCGTACAAGATTTCTTGAATTTCATGATGGATATTTTTGTTCACATTGTGCAAAAATCGCGGGAAAAAATCAGATCGGATTTAGTGGAAAGATGTTTTTTTTGTATCGCTAACTGCGCTATTTGTAATTACTTCGAGTGGTCATAATATTACTTTAAATATTTTGTAACACAAAACTACTTTATTTGGGGCTTTTTTTGCAATTGTCTATACTTTGATACACGCATTATAATTTATAATGCATGTAGCAAAGCAATATCACAATTTTGTCGAACGGCCCATACATGGACGCATTTTGCGTTATTACTGCAGTACACAAAACGCATTGCAGCTGAAGTCGATATTTGCTTTGGAGAGTTTGAAGTATTATCCACGAACTCGTCGCGACGGGGTCGAAGTCGAGTGCAAATACAAGATGAAATTAACAATAGATTCGATACAGTCTTCTTTAAACTCTGTAACAAAGCGAAGCAAGCCTTGAAGGTGAAACCTTTCGAACATTTGCATTGACGCTGTGTTGCCAGTTTAGCTGAGAACAGGGCTTGAAATACCGGTATTTTAGGGAACCGGTATGTTTTGCCTTAGTGTGATACCGATACCAGACGCAGTACCTGTACTATTAAATTCCTAATCAGTAACGGTATTATACCCGTACCAAACAAATATCAACGTTAGTTATAGCGAGAAAACAATTGTGGTACCTGAATTAGGTACCGGTACTTGTTAGGTGGAGTACCGGTACCCGTAAGGAACCGGTACCCAGGTACCGAAATGGAAAGAACCGGAAAGTACCTGTCTAGAACCTGTACTTTTAGTGCCGGCTCCAAGCCCTACCTGAGAATAAGGCGAACGATATTTTGTAAGGATCGTAGAAAGTGGGGCACCCTAGTCTGTATTACTTAGCCCACAACTGGGAAAGAGGAGACGTTATAGATAGATTTTATAGCCTGTGTAATTTGATGTAAAGGTTGTCCATCGCTATCCAACGCGGAAACGCGACTAGCGTCATGGGCGCCTTTGCATCCGGTATGAACCGGGGAGGGCTTTTTGACTGATTAAACTGTTTTTATTCAACTATATTTTGCTTGCTTTTGTGAATTAAATTAACTTCAAATTCCAATTTTAGATTTATGGCTGCACCGTTATTTACAATTTCCCCGACCCCCTCCTTTTTACGTAAATTTTTGACGAAATGTGTCCCGTTGAATACCCGACCCGTACCACTAAAAAATTAATTAATCTATGCACTAGAGCCGGGAGTGTAATATATTTTCGCAGCTCGTACTGGCCATGCCACAATGCGACGGTTTGGTGATCAAAGACGGCTGATGATGATGATGACGATAATAATGTTTTAGCTCTATTGTTATTGTTGCTAACACAAGGATAAAATGATCACACTTTTAAAATGTCTGAAATTTCTTTTTTGTTTTATTTATTTTACATAAGTTGGCAACACTTACAATTGGACAGTACAATCAGTCAATTCATTTTACGTACCTACACGCTTCTAATTGTTGGTTTCAGTAATTAAATGTTAATGATACGGCTACGCACGGAATTATTAATTAGCTATTATTAATTAATTGTGCAGTTTCAAAGCGTGTTTAACGACACTGTCACAAATTTCCGTTTAATTTAATAATCATACTATTTTAAAATTTTATTTTTACGTTAGCATTGTTGTTAGTGGTAGCTGACGTTGCATTTGACTAAATAAATAGTCTCTTATAAAATGTTCGCTTTAAGTGCTGTAATAACTGAACAATTTGTATGGAATCCGGCTGCAATTAAAGTTTTATTAAATTGATATACAAACTTTTTTGAGTCAGCAAAAACTTTTTAGATGCTGACTGAAATTGGAGAAAAAAATATATTTGAAATCGCCATAAAAAAAATTGAAAAGAAAAATTGATTTCTTTTTCATGGCACTTAATGGCTTCATGGCCGATTTTTTTTGACAATAGCCGGTCACTGCTAATTTTCACACATGTTATTAAAAACTCTTTGGTTATTTTTTAACAGCAATGAAAAATTCATCATAACAAATATGATTTTGCGGAATCATAAGAGTTGAAGCAAAGATATACATATATAGGTATATTTATGTACCTTACACCCCAAGGTTCAGCAAGTTAATTGTCCTATTGTACTATAGAACTTATAAAGGTGTTGGGTGGTGGTGGGTGTCGATATAGGAAATTACAAATTCAAGGATAAGTAATTTATTTAGTAATACGTTGTTTATGTGAAGTTAGGAAATATCATTGTGACTATAATACTATTAATTGTAGGAAATTAAGACATTAAAATATATTTTTGTTATGTAGTTTACTAAGTAAGTACCTACTGTTTTGCTTATTTACGATGGGAACTCGTGTATAATCTGTGGTACTTAAACTATTTTAGCATTTGTTTGGAATTTCGCCATTAGATTGTGGCGCATTTTGAAGATGGAGTACTTATCTCAAATATTGACTTATTCGTCCGATTGCGATGAAACTTAGTTTCCTGACAAAGAAAAGGCATCACAACGGCATAACGCCTTTCACAGTTGGTGTAAAATAAACACTGCGTAATTGCTAAAGGTAAATTTTAGTTGGACAATTGAAATACTTAAAAAAATGATTTATTACTTTTTATAGACCTATTTGATATATTAAACACTAAACTGAAATTAATTTTTGAAGATCTTTAAAAATATAGGTGTTTAAAATCTACGATTAGAGCGATTATGCATTTATATGTATATAAGAGAAGTGTCGTCATAGCCTCGTGTTTACATACAAATCATGACAACAATTAATCTCACGTTGTCAGGTCTCTTCCATTAATTTGTTCACTAGTTGTAGGTACTTAGCATTATTTTAATGTAGGTAAATAATTAATTTTTTAAATCGCTCTTTAATCAGGTTTATCAAGATTATATTTTGTGATATTATCATCATTGTCAGTGTTTACTAAAATCACAAGACATCTACGATATCAAGTTGAATCCACGTACAAACATTTAAATTTGAAAGCAAATAGTAAAAATGTACAATAGATTAGATATCTTAATAAATGCGATAATGAAAATGCTTTATTGCGGAAAAACATTATTTGGTAAACAAAGAAAGCCGAGGCTAATAAATCTGACAAAAATTGCAATAGTCACGAAATTAATTTAATACTCTTTGAATGGGGAACTTGCACCAACATTATAATGATAATTCAATAATAATAGTTGTGAATAGAACATTACTGAAAGATTTATTCTAAAGTTTACATTTTTTACGAAATATTTCAATTATAAGTTACGTGGATCGGAACGTAATTTCAAACACCAATCAGCGCAAATTGACGCAGCGATTAGCAACTTGCGTGCGTTAGAAGAGTACGGCAACATATTATAGCAGATGATTTGTAATGAGCTTCACGCGTCATAAAAGAAGTGAAGTCACGTCATGGCAGTGAGCGTTTTGGCGCGGAATTTGAAAAGTCAACATTTGATTTGCAATAAATAATTGATTTATGCATATTTTACCATTTTTGTTTTTGGTATTTTTATGAAAGCCTTAAATCTTTATGATACACTAAAAATATATAACTATGCAAGTTCCCCATTGAAACATAGGCTCGTAGGTACGTCATATCTAGACCAGGGTCTAATTAAAATTTGGGCCTGCATGTCTAGCATGATTTCTCTACTTGCGCGCGACTCGGCTTTTTCCCATACTACAAGTCGCGGCAAACGCGGCTTTTGCTCTCCGAAAAGCGCGGGAACAGGTTATTTTCTATGCAGCGAAGGCGCGTCGCGCGCGTGTAGAGAGATCATACTAGACATGCTGGTCTCATCCCAGAAACGTTTCTAAAACTACAAACTATCTTTTTTAGCGTAAAGTTTAGCTATTATTATTATTGTATAAGGGTGACAAATACTCCCTGAGTCACAGAAAAGAATACCAAGCTTTCTGTTCTGTACCCTGACCTAAGTAAAATGCTAAAAAAACCGGGCCAAGTGTGAGTCAGGCTATTCTCGCACCGAGGGTACCGTACCACCACACTATAATATTAACTTTAAAAAAAAAGTTTTTTTCTGAAACCCTTGGCGCGAGACTGACTCATACTTGGCCGCTTTTTATTATTTGTTGTTATACTGTAGAGTTTGCAATATAAATCTCACCAAGTTTTACGATTACCGACAGAGCGAGAGGGATAAAAACTAGTTTTTACCTTAGTAAACCCCTAAATTTTGGTTTTTTATTATTTGTCATAAAATCCAATTCAATGATACGTATTCTGAGAAAGTTTCATGTGCGTATGGATTGAGGAGCCACATTTGAAAAAAAGATTCTATGCCTATTTTGTAGGAAATTAGTAGATTTTGTAGGCCCAATTCTGGAATTTGTAGCAAAAGTATATAGCAGTTGCGTGAACAAAAAGGTGGCTCCTCACACCAGATGCATACGCACATAAAATTTCAACTGGCTACCTATTAACGAAGATACAGCGCTCTGGAGCTAGGACGGACAGCATAAGCTTTTGAATAGGGTCCCAATTTCACCCTTTGGGTACGGAACCCTAAAAACGATCTTTTCAATTTGGACGAAGTGTCCATGGTGTATTATTTCTAAGCATACAGTTTTTTTTCAGGATGGTAGGTATATCATATCTTAAATTGGAAACAAAAATATCTAGCAACATAATACTACAAACCGTTAATTAATATCATGTAGGTAATTCAATACGCCATTGTCCCATTATACCTCCTCTATGCCTGTTAGTGTCATATCATTACAATGCCTACTTTCATTGTATAAATAACAAGTGAAACCTCACACTTCTATTTTGCTTTCTTCGCAAATTGTGACGGTTGTGATATTTGATACTTGCTTGCTTGCCTGTGATAGGGGTTGCTATGACATGCTGTAGATTACGATGCATTTAGTGTTTCCACTGTCCTAAGCTGTCTGAAGCGCTCGTTGGCGTAGTGAACCTTCGGTATTGGAAACGATCACCAAAGTTAAGCAAAGCCAGGGCCTATAGACAAAGTATCTTTCGATTAGCGTTAACGACAGTAGAAAACATAAAAATGTATGGACTTGACGTATGGTGACGAAAGCAAACGTCAAAATGTTTCGATCGCTAATGTCACATCCATACATTCTGTCATTTTCTACTAGCGTCAACGCAACATGAGGTATTGTATTATATTAAAGCATGTTGGAAATCATGCAACAGATGTTCTTTACTCAACTTTAAACAATCTACCTACAATGTTATAATTGAGTTTACCGTATCCATGCGAATGTGGAATGATTAACATACATTTAGCTGATGTTGGAACAAAACATGGTGAATCACACGAGGTCAGAAACAGGACCCCTTTAATTAAATGTGCATTGTTAATGTAGGAACGGTGTTAGTCAGCAACAAATACGACAATATCTATTTTAAATTAGATTTGGCTTAATCATTGTTGAAGTTTTATTGATTAATTACGATACAAGTGAGTTAAGTTGGTCATTACACTAGAAGGTAAATTTCAGCCCGAGCAGAAGGCGAGGGCGTAATGGAGACGAGAGTGTAATTGTCAATGCTCACGCGTATCATACAAAGTTGTTCAACATACCTACCTACTTACGAGGAATAAGATAAATAAATTTAATAAATATTGCAGAGATTCAAGAAAAAAATATGAACTAAAAAGCATTAGTGCGGTTATGTTACTAAGATAAAACAAAACTATACCTATAGTAAAAAGAAGTACTGTCTAGATAAGTAATGTAAAGTAAAAATCACGCGTGTTTCATAGCTGCATTATGAACTTAAAAGCGATGCAATTAGAGCCACTTTATGAGTAAATGTGTTGCAAAATATGATTTCTATATTCGTCATTCCATCCTGAAACTTTTGATAATGCTAAACGTGCTTAAAAGATAGTAAGTTGTAACAATATTTCTGACAACCCCGACAAGGATTGTCGTCGAATTTAAATAAGACTCAAATAATGTACAAAAAATGTCTAGAGCTTAAATAGGTACTTTTGTAACGAAAAGAAAATCTAATCAGGGTATTTAAATCAATTGTAGGTACTTTCTGTAATATTATTTTATCTATCTATCGAAATAAATAACTAAAAATAAATACCTATATCTCTTTCTAATTGAACTGAACCTTAAAATTCATTTTTTTCTGCAAATTATAGTTATCAGATCAGACATAATAGGCGGTTAAGTTATCTTTGAGAAATCTCGTCAAATTATGTTCGCATAACATCTGCATACAAATTGATACATGTTCTAAAATTATTAATAACCAACTAGGTAGGTAGTTTTAACATTATCCATAATTTATGATTGTATTTAATAATAATGCAAATGTTATGATTTTATTACCATAATTTAATTTAAGATTGAATCTAGCTTTTTCCCCAATGATATTTGTGAGACAATGTATAGCATGGTATACGCTCACGACTAATATTCCCCGAGGGGGTAGTCAGAGATATTCTGAAACTTCAGAACATCCACGTTTCACTAGTAGTACCGAAACCAGACACAGACCCTGGAGCGGGGAGTGAGCCCATGTTGAAATTGAAGCATGCTGGTTTCCTCACGATGTTTTCCTTCACCGAAAAGCCAGTGATGTTACAAATCGTAGGTACATAAATTCCGAAAAACTCATTGGTACGAGTCGGTCTGGACGGGGATCGAACCATCGCCTCCTGCACGGTATGCAAGGTTACTTGCCACTGGACCACCACGGGCCATTATCAACTAACCAAACCTACACCAAGCCCTACGCCTAACCTACACCAAAGAAAATTTATAAATTTTCGTGAACTATGATTTTCCGATTCCTATTTAGCTTTCTGGCCAAGTCTGATTACCAAATGTAATTTATTGGATACATATAATATCCGAGATATCTTTGACTTTACCAAAGCTGTTCTAAGAATGAGAGGAAGTGTTTCAAATCTTTGTTTCTGTAATGCAAAATAGCCTTAAAATTTCGTTGCTATTTTGAATGGAGTATAGGTACATCGCATTAAAGTCAAAGTCAATGTAATTTATTCAATATACGAGCTTGAAGCACACTTATCACACGTCAAATCTTTTTTAAAGCTACCACCGCATCGGAACGTGTTGTCGCTGTAGAGAAGATGCGGCCAGAAACTCTACAAAATAACACGATCATCTCACACGTGCAGATTTAAATGATCCATGCCATAATGCCATGTCTGTGGCATAGGCCTTAAACATGGATTAACCTATACAATGTAGGTATTTTATGACAAAACGATAGATAGCCGGCGCTTCGTTCACTTCCTTAACCGGCGGACTCCAAGGATCTTCCTGTACTTAAAGCCACCATTATAGTTCCATAAGATTACATGTTACCTACGTCAGAACATAACGAAAAGGGTTTATTACAATGTTAATTGTATGTTTATTAAGAGTTATACAACTTTATCTCTTTTATTATTTGGTGTAAATAGGTAATAAGAATAAAGCGTTTTGTTTAGGAAATGGAACATGTAATTAATGCTAAATGCTAATACTATACCTGCCTACTCGTGTATACACGGCGACAGATAAACCTACCCATAGTTGAACTCTATTTTCATGGACATAAGGTCCAACTATGGGTAGGTTGATCTGTCGCCGTATGTAAAACGGACCAAAATCAAACCGCGAAAAAAATCTGCTATCCCATACATTTAGCTCGAGTAGATTTGTAGTTTAGTATGGAACAACACTTTTTTTTTCGCGATTTACATATTGGTTCCATAGCGAAAGTTGTTCAGTTTGATGGTCTAAACCACCCGCTTAAATGTTTATTTGTATTCTTGTAACACCTTGTATAGTACATTGGTTACATGGTTACAGTTACAGCACTTAAAGCATAACAAAGCCGATAAACAATAGTCACGCTTTGCAAACTAGGTAGGTAGGTATATCAATTTAATTCAAATGTGAATGAAACATCAACGTTAATGTTTATTCGTTGAAAACAAAGACTAAGTATGTAAGTAATATACTTGTGTATATATCCATTGTTTTATACCTGACTAAATACCGATCCACCTACTTTTGCGTTCACCCGACCACATGGGCAAATAAATACCCCACAGCGACAACTTTCTTTTTTGTTTTAAATTTATTTATTTAAATATGTTTTCAGATAGACTTTTTGTCTCCAAGTCGTGCCAGTTACAGTTTAAAACTACCTATACATACATACATATATAAGCTCACGCCATTGTCCCATGGGGGTAGGCAGAAACCACGGACCGCCACACGCTACGACTCTGACACACCTCTTTTGCCTCATTCACATTCATACATCTTTTCATGCACTTCCGTCGATTGAGGGTGCTCCGCACTTGTACTTTTCGGAAAAGATCATTGATTTGATCATGGTATATTTTCCTCGGACGGCCTCTTCCAACACTTCCGCTCACCTTTGCTTGATATATTTCATTCGTAAGTCTTCTTTCATTCATTCTCTCTACGTGACCGAACCATCTAAGCATACCCCTCTCAATCCTTGTTACTCATCATCATCCTTCAACTTACACCAATCCCTTCTTCTTCGATCAACCAAAGTAATACACATAGATACTTCGTAAGGAGCGCATTTCAACTGCATTCACTCTACTTTCGTTTCTTTTATTCCATACCCAACATTCACTCCCATACATCAGAGTAGGCACCAACACACCGTTGTGAATAGCTCATAATTACTTCCCACCCCTCCTAACAAAAGTACAAAAATCCGTAAAATGACTTGGCTAAAATTAGTGACACAATAAAAGTGCGATGCACTTGGTGCGTGATATCCATCCAGGCTGAACTATATGTATTATAAGTCAATGCAAGTCCATGCACTTACAAAGTTTATAAAAGAACAATAGGTGCCTTATCTGGCTGGTATCCGGATGATAAATTTTCTTATTTATATGCGGATGCATTGGACTTTATGAGGTTATCCTTGGCCTTAAGGATCGTCTGCGCAAGGGTCACGAGTATAACACTCGTTTCTTGCAACTCGTTTGCCATGGAGTGAAATGTTGGTATTTTGTGAGATACGATGCCCGGAACTTCATGTGGAAGATCAAGGCTTTCTCGTATTCAGTCAATAGTTTATGGCATCCCACAATGTTCTCACCGGACGATTTATTTGTGAGCATTTAAAGCTGAAATGCTAGTAGAAGTAGTAGTAGTCTGAAACCTCAGAGCACTCACTTTTCACTAGTAGTACCGAAACTCTGTCCAGTGTGACGGGGAGTGAGCTCGTCGCCACATACAATGGACAGTGGGTACAATACATGCCTCGAAATTGAAGCATGCAGGTTTCCTCACGATGTTTTCCTTCACCCAAATGCCAGTGGTGTTACAAATCGTACATTAATTCCAAAAACTCATTGATACGAATTAGCCTGGACAGGAATCGAAACATCGCTTCTTGCACGGCAAGCAAGGTTCAACAGTAGATTTCGGCCACGACGATTGCTTCAACTCTGTTGTGGGCGTTGATGACCTCTCATGTGGCTAACATAGCCAATTTTCCTGGAGAAGATCCTCGCACATAGCGCGCACATGAACACGTCGTGCATAGTCATATTGTATAGCGACTGGTGGACGGGCTTTCAATTCATCACGTTTGGCAAAGAAGCCGTGGTGGTCCAGTGGCGAATAACCTTGCCTGCCGTGCAGAAGACGATGGTTCGATCCCCGTCCAGACCGACTCGTACCAATGAGTTTTTCGGAATTTATGTACGATTTGTAACACCACAGTCTTTTCGGTGAAGGAAAACAAAGTGAAGAAACCTGCATACTTCAATTTCGAGGCATGTATTGTATCCACTGTCCATTATAAGTGGCGACGGGATCACCCCCCGTCACACTGGACAGAGTTTCGGTACTACTGGTGAACCGCGGATGTTCTGAGGTTTCAGAATATCTATGACTACCCTCGGGGAATATAGTCGTGAGCATATGCTACTGGCAAAAACATTTAAAAGTACCTAGGAAAGAATAACAGCCGTAGTAAGGTACTACAAAACATAAATCCTCAGTTTCCATTTCATGTTGCAATGTCATTATAGTGTCCTTGAAAACATTAAAAATGAAAAAGAGCTTAATGTATGCGGAAGTAAAGGCAAGGCACGCAAGCCTGTTACACCTTGACCGAATTGTGCATTTGTTTACTTTCACCGACTGCCATTAACTATTTTAAGGTTAGAGGTTATCAAAAACTATCTATTGATAGTTTGTAGGTTGATACCTCGAGGACTAATTTTCATCCTAGACTTATCGAATGCGTCAAACCAGACGACTATTTGAAATGGAATCAAATACAATTAACCGGGAAATAAAAGTTGTCAATACTTACGTGTTAATGAATTAATGCAAAACTAGATAGTAGTTTGTTTAGAATCGAGAGCAGAATCGGATTATCATGGTTTCAGCAAAGGTAATTTTTTTCAAAATATTAAATAATTTGTGTGTAAAATTTAAAATTTACTGAACTCGATCTCAACCCACCGATCGGGCACTGTAACCCTACTTACTACCAAAACAAGATTCTTGAAAAGTATCCATGAGCACGTTAGCGCTTTCATTCATTGCTGAAATGATAACAAATCGTTTTTGCCTCAAAACTTAAAATGCGAAAAACTTTAAATTTTAACTATCGAAATAATGAAATTATTGTTTCAATCTAATTAATTAGCAATAAATCAGTTGGGGTATATGAGGTTTTGCGCTTATTCATTAAAACGTTATAGTGACAACGTTTTTTTTTTAAATGACTTGCTTTCTAAAGGTTAAACATTATTTTACGTTATAATAATAAATGTCTGATTCCATTAACGGCGGCCTTTCTTAAGCAGATTCTATTTTAGTCAAAGGCTTTCCGATTTTTGATTAGATGAATAATTTATCTGAGAAATGAGGAAGCTTACAGGTAGCTTAACCTACCTAGGTAGTATTTAAAAAAGGTATTCTCTTAGTTTTTCTCACGATTCCATTGATCATAAATGTCATAATAAAAGAGTGATCACTAAGGTCACACTAACCTTTGATGTCAGTATAATGTTTTTTTTCCCTTTTCAGATTTATTTTCGGAATCACGTGGTTCCCTGTGATATTTTTATCAGCAAGAAATGGCATTGCATTTTGTTAGCACCAATGTCAAATTATTGTTAGAAGAAAACTCGAATCAGCCGGGCTAGTGGCAGATATTTACTCATAGGGTCCTTCTTAATATGATGAAGGTTTTTTAAGGGGATGATCAGACCGTCAACCTGAACAACTTTCTGTATGGGACCAAGGTCGAAATCGCAAAAAATAAAGCTGCTCCATACAAAGCTGAAAACCTACTCCACCTAAATGTATGGGACAGTTGATTTTTTTTTGCGATTTTGACCTTTGTGCCTTGGAGAAAGTCCTTTTGTTCAGTTTGATGGTCTGATCATCTCCAGTGCAAGAAAAGAGCGAAGCAAATTCTCTACTCTCTACCTATTCCGACTCCTCATTAAATATGCAGGGTAACTTAGTGAACATCTTTGAACGGGTTTCTTTCAGTTACACATTTCTAAGCTGTTTATCAAATTTTTCCTAGAAGCGTCATTTTAGGCTTTATTAGTAAGCTTTAAAGAAATAAGGTTAATGAAGAGCAATTTAGGGCGGAGCTTTGTTCTACTTCAGTATTACTGCCTATTACTTATTTAGGAAACCAGGTCAGACAGGAATTACCTAAAGTTTGGGCTTTGATGATATTCCAAGTTTATGATCAAGGAAAGCTACTAATTACACTTTTATAATTTAAAAATTATGTAGCTATAGAACATCATTAAATATCCTTTCAAAAACGTGTCAATTTTGAGCACCGACGTGGTCATTAAAACTTGAAAACTGAACCTTTTTTTATAGGAGCTTTGTCCGTCCAAGAGAATTAAAATAGCATAGCGTATATAGCATAGCTTATGCTCACGACTATATTCCCCGAGGGGATAGTCAGAGATATTCTGAAACCTCAGAACATCCACGTTTCACTATTACCGAAACTCTGTCCAGTGTGACGGGGTACAATACATGCCTCGAAATTAAAGCATGCGGGTTTCCTCACGATGTTTTCCTTCACCGAAAAGCCAGTGGTGTTACAAATCGTACATAAATTCCGAAAATCTATTGGTACGAGTCGGCCTGGACGGGGAACGAACCATCACCTCCGGCACGGTAGGCAAGGCTACTGGCCACTGGATAACCAAGGCACCAATTAAAATAGAACCTATTAAATTAATATTTCTAAGCAAAGTAGTACCGACGTGAAAGAACAGAAAACGCGAAGGAAAAGAAAAAGAAACGAAAGAACTACGCGTGCATAGTTTATTATAAATTAACTATTATCATTGATAATTTGACTACCTACCGGAAGTCCGGAACTAAGGAAATAATCAGTGCAATAACGCAGGAGTGTGCTAGCCTTTTCATATTAATAGAACTGACCCTCTCCAAGTTCATAGTATCGAACACCACGAGGTCACGTGAGGTCGTTTTCGATAGTAAACATAGATCACGTAGCAACTATTGTTACATAACGTTGTAAATACAGGATATTATGTAATGGTATTATAGTTGGTATAGTAAAGAAGCACGTATATGGTAGTGTTAAATGATAATGTTGTACGCATTGTCACGATTTCTGTCAGTGTTTTAGCCTATTGCGAAAGTTTTGATTACAGGTGTCGCCATGACGTGTTTGAATCGATGAAATGTGGTTTGAGCAATTAGAGCTGGCATTATGGTCATTTTTCGGTGACACTACAATAACTATGCTACCTTCCTGCATGGGTAGCATGGCAGCGTGATATAGCGCTATCACACCTTTGCTCTCTTTCTATTTGCGCGCGAACGAAAGAGAAAAAAGACGTGTTACAGTATCACGTGTAACATGCCACGGCTTCTGGAGTGCGATTATAGAAACTCATATTTTGAACTCAGCAGTTCAAAATGTCAATATTAGTATGGAGATATGTATCTTTCTACTGCTGATTTGACTTTCAAAAATCGCACTCCTGAAGTATGATTTTTGAACTTTGACTATTTATATGTGGACTGGTTACGCGTGTAATTCTACTAACAAACATTTCTGCCACTTTTTGCGGGGGGCGAGGTAATATGAATTCCTCAACTTTGGATTTTATTCCCCATAACTTTAGATTCTAATCTTGAATGTTAAAAATTATGAAAAGTAGTCTCGTGTGAACCCCAAACGTTCTAAGTTCGAAGTTATTATTTCGCAATTATAGGCTGTCTCGTGTAGTGATAAGGTGTAAAATTAAATGTAAATGCACAAGATCAATTGTGCTTATACCGTGGCAGAGGGGAAATGCTACCGCAAGGCTAGTCCTTATAATAATTAGTCAACGTTTTTGAAAGACCTGGTGCCACCGAATCGTGAGGTCGACGTTTCTAACAATAAATATACAATCTTTTATTTTCGTATTGTCGGCGTTTTTATTTCGGCGCTTCGTGGCCATTGGGGTCGGTGTTAGACATTATTGACGATGTTAACTACGCAAGAAGGACAAATAAACAGTCTGTAAAAAAAATGCCCTCTGAAGAAATTGTTGGCACGATTATTTAAAAAAAAAAACACTTATTTTATCCGTTACGTTATGATACGTTATTCTAATTATCAGAGATGTACAACTTTTTAAATCTTTATTTAAGAGCTTGGCTTGAGGCCATCTCGATTTGTGGGTTTCTCAGTACTATACAAAAATCTGATAGTCACAATGCATAGTTTCTTAAAAATTGAATGAAATTTAATCAAATATTTGACTTTGTTTTGATTTCACTTCGCCAACCTAATGCTTATTTGACAAGTCCTGTACCGTGAAAACTCTTTCTTTATACTGTGAGCGTGATGAAAAATGTTCCGGATTACGATAATGATGATGATAATGATGATACAAACATAATCCAATTAACAAAATCAGAACAGTGTCAGTGACAGCGATACACTTTACGAAAATAAAAGCAATTAATTTACTCAGCTGGTTCTCTCATGCCATGCCAGGCGAAACGTAAACAAAGTTTGAAGCCAAATCGTTTGGAATTTTGGCATAAAATTGGTAGTTCTCAAGCTCTATGGCCATTTTATAGAAACTTTACACGTAAAAGTCGTAAAACGCTTCGTCATTTATAATAGGTAGGGCTGTCCAAAACCTTAAATATAAGCATTAATCATAAAAAATTATAAAATAGACAACCAGAGAAGGAAAATTCTTGAACATTTGATACACTATTTGGAAAAAATAGAGAGAACGAGAGATTTAACACATGTGAAGGAAAAGATCTATATAGAAATATTAAAGAGTTTCTGCATTCCAAGTATCTTCAATAATTTTTCAACAAATCAGAAACTACGATGGACGCCCCTAGCTTTACTTAAAAACGACTTCAAAGTGTGACATGTAATTTGGCAACGTTAAGCGTTAAAATTAATACTTTTATGTTAAATCTGACAGAATCACACATCCAACAAAGTAAACATGATATCACTTTAGTAGTTACATTATACCTAATAGAGTTATAAAGTTAATATAACAATTAAGAACGCATAAAGAACCATAGGTAAGAAGCCCAGAAGGTAGAAACTGGAATACACCTCACATAGTTCATAGTAAAAGTACAGATAATTAGTTTGTCCTGTAGACTGAATGCTACGGGTGACCTATGAGCTACTCATACATTGACCAAGAACCAATACATATAACCTAATAAATGATCAATAAAAATATCAGATGAGCTGTGTAACCCAACATACCAACCACTGTAGTAATTCTGCGTAAGTAGATATGCTTTGTTATTATGACAATGGGGAACTTGCACAGTTTTATATTTTTAGTGTATCATAAAGATTTAAGGCTCACATAAAAATATCAAAAACAAACATGCACAAATTGTGTAAAATATGCACAAATTGTTTATTTATTGCAAATCAGAAGTTGACTTTCAATTTCCGCGCCAAAACGCTCACTGCCATGCCGTGACGTCACTCCTTTTCATGACGCGTGAAGCTCATCACAAATCATCCGCTATAATATGTTGCCGTACTCTTCTAATGCACGCAAGTTGCTAATCGCTTCTTGGTGTTTGCGCTGATTGGTGTTTGAAATTACGTTCCGATCCACGTAACTTAAAATTCAAATATTTAGTAAAAAATTAAAACGTTAGAATAAATCTTTCAGTAATGTTATATTTGTTGGCAACACCAACATAAATTGTAGTAATTGAAAAAGTTGCGTTTCCGTTTCCGCCTTCCATATTGGTACGGTGTTTGTGCGTGTAACTAACTCTGGTGTAAAATCACTAAAATAAACCTCCAGTGCTGCAAAACAAGAGTTTCCTTTACACCGAACCACTCCTGCCACCAGAAAAAACTACAGTCGACTAAAACCTCTCCAGTGGAGCCAAATAAAACACCGTAAGGCCACGTTCCCTACACTATTCACAACTATTATTATTGCATTATTAAGATAATTTCTCATTATAATTTTGGTACAAGTTCCCCATTATCAACTCCCTTGCCTGTTAGTGGATACCATTCATTCAACCTGATTCATACTCGTAATATCAAAACCACCGTTCAAAATCAGCAATGCACTAGTTTTGCTACCGCTGCCAACGATTGAATGTAGACCATTGACCTACAGGGAGAATAACACGAATATAATCCTAATCCACACAGCATTTGAGTTCGAAATTAATTGCCGAAAATGTGGTGTGCCAAACTGAAATTCTGACGCTTTCGTGTTGGTTGCATCACAGTGTAACTGGTGTATTGAAATTCAAGGTAATATTGATAATAACTGGCTCAGACTATAGTAAATTGTACACAATCGTTTAACTTGTTTTAGGATCGACATTTTAATTAATTAAATTTAAAAAGAATCTAGTATTTCCATTAAACCTAACTCAATAATATATGTTGAAGTATTACAAATACTTTTCTTTGGTACTTTTCCTTGAAATCAAACCACTACAGTGGTAGAATAAACAGTTGCATTACTTTAAGAAGTGATTGTACCCATGATACTGAACAACGTTCCTTGAGAAACCTATAGGAAATACGTAAAAATTTTTTTGGACTTCCCATACTAAATGCAATAAGCTGATCGAACTTTTGTATGAGAAGTCGAAAAATTTTTTGCGATTTTCCTATTGGTTTCTTATGGAAAGTTGTCCAGTATCATAGGTACAATCACCCCTTAAAGTAATGCAACTGTTTACCCTAACGCCATGTATACAAGGTGTAACAAAACACCCTGGCAATATTTAAAAGATTTCTATTTTTCCTCGAAATTGGGTCCAAAGTAAAAGTTGTCCAGTGTGATGGTCTAAAGTCTAATCCACCTGTACATAAACATTACTAGGGTGTTTTATTATTACACCCTGCTCAAAATGCATCAGTAAAAATAGCGCATTCGATAAAATTCACGAAAAAACTGAAAATGCTATCGATAATCGACGAGTATCGTGATGTTTGAGTTTAATTGATTTATAAAGTATTATTGAATGATTGATTTGTGGATGGATATAAACAGATCAATTTAATTGAATCATAAGGTCAGTAGACAAAATCACGTGACGATTAGCAAAGAAACGACACAATAGAGTCGTTAAATATTAATTAAAACTTTTATGTAATTCGTATTGGAAGGCTCTTTGAATTGTAAGGCCAGATTCAGAGACAAGATTTTTTTAAGTTTGAGTCGTGTATTCCCAGTTGTCGCCACGGGCTCCGTCGCCACAGGCGACAAATGGGAATAAAGTCCCAGTTATCGCCACTGGCGACAAAGCAGTGGTGATGGCTGGGATTTTCTTTCCCATTCATCGCCAATGGCGACAACTGGGAATAAAAAGTATTGATTGTCGCCACTGGCGACGTATGGGCATAATTTTCTCACTTGTGACCACTGCCATCAAATGAAATATAATCGCGTAGGTGATTCCAAACTTGGTTTATCATAGGTACTTATGTTTTGTATGACAAAAGTATAAGGTCGGAAATGTATGAACTAAGACTTTTAAAATGTTTGTGAATCTCAGGCAAGAGCCTAAGCAAAGGAGTGTCCTTGTGTGACTTCCGATTTGCTTACCATGACACCCGGCAATAGGAGACGGAAGTAACATGCATGATTATAATAATTACTATTCATAAACTATGTAATTTGCGTACAAGTATTTTAGCATTGTAATTACTAATTTATATTAATAATAGGCAAGTACTACGTATAGTATCTACATTCCTATAGATAAACTTACTAAATATCTTATCACGGGAAGTGAAAGCAAAGTAACATGACAATCAGATAAGCAATTACACACATACAGAAACTCACGACTGTAATCAAATTCGGGGTGGTCCGGAATTTAACCGAAGGAAACGAAAGAAGATAAGTGATTGGATAAACAGAAGCTGTTTAAAAATAATTTCCAAGACTTGTGTTGTTTACCAAGTTTTCTAGAACCCTTGTTAGTTGACTAACAGAGGTGTGAACTGTGAAGCTAATTAGATGTCTGTAATAAAATCATTATAAAACTGATATGATACGGTAGTAAACCTAAAAACCTTGCTTTCCCTAAATAGGAAACTTATTTATGCACTTATGCCTTTCATTAGTTCGTTCTACATACAAGATTGCAATCTACTTTTATGCTTAGGTATACAGGGTGTTAGGGTAAACAGATGCATTACTTTAAAGGGTGATTGTACCTATGATACTGAACAACTTTCCCTAAGAAACCAATAGGACATTCGGAAAGTTGTTTAGTATCATGAGCAAAATCACCCCTTAAAGTAGTGCAACTGTTTACCCTAACACCCTGTACGTACCTACCTACCTACTGCAAAAGTAAAGTGACAATATTTCACCACGGGGGTCTGATATTTATATCAGCTTGGAGTTACTTTATGCCCACATGGTAACAATTAAACACGATGTTTATTTCAACCGCTCCCGCCATGGTAAAGGTTCAAAATAAAACACCCATGCGGGCACCAAATTAACTTGTTATGTTTATGCAAAAGCACGATCGGAGTAACGCTGGCTTTACAAAGTCTAAATAAGCAACCAGTTTTAGAAGGAGATTGTAAATTCAAGTTTAAATAAGATTCTGCTGGTTAATTAAAGTTTCAAACGTGTTAGAAGTTTTCTTTACGCTACGGGGCGTTAACCTAGTTGCTTTAAGAATTTACCTTCCTGATCCCATTGTAATTTTATTAATTGCCTCTTGTTCCTACAATTTCCTTGTCAAGTGCTTATAAATAAAAAAAACATGCGATGTTGCTTTTCCGCGTATGTGTACTGGATGCATTAGAATTTCCTTGTTGTCTTTGTAGAAGGATCTGTTTTGATTTCATCTGCATACGCCATTTAGCACCTCAAGTCGTTTCGAAGCCTACTTCTCAAACCATAACAAAAGTAGTTGACGAGGTCGCACAGCTTCCGGTCGGCCATATTAGTTTATTTATAGCGGTGTTCATCGCAGAAAGTTCAAAAAAAACGAGTTTCTTAATGTTGTGCCATGCGCGACCAAACGGAAACTTTTCCCTGTGGCCACATTTCCTTTTATCGTAAGTCAATTCAATTCTTAACGGTAAACTCAAAATTAATTAACTATTCGTGGAGTCACGTTGCAAGTTTAACCATGAGCGGAGTTCGCGCCGTTCGCGTTTGGGCTTGCCACGAGGCTCTTTTCTCAAATGATTATTTTTCAAAATACAATCCTTAAGATACTTCCACAAACTGACATTGGCACAAATGCAGAAAAGTAAAACGCCATTAATTTATAAATAAAAACTATTCGTGTCTACACCACAGATTATACGATCTATACTTTAGATTTAGATCAATTTCGAATAATAATGACAGTATCGATTAAAAACGAGAATTTAAGTTATTAGGTTGATTAAATTCCAATTAAACGTTTACCTGCCTCGTTAATTGATTTCTTAGTAAAAAACTCAAGAAAATCTCATCATACCGTCATGAAGAAGACAAAATTCAGACAACTTGTTTGAAAAGGTTTTTTTTTTTAAATATACGAAGGTAGGAATCGCATATACGAGTATTTATTAGGTAGGTACTTATTACAAAGATTATAAACAACCAGCCACCCACGTTTTTTTATGCCAGTTTCATTTTGATAACATCTTTTATTTAAACGTATTTTGGAGCATTCTATATTTAGATCAATCGTGGGTCATTCACCCGGTCGGGTTCGCTAAAATCATTGACCCGATACATATAAGATAAAGCTAAAAACTGGGTTTAGGACGGAACACTTTTATTGGTCTATTATCGTACGCCACTCGACTGAATTCGTATTTCGTTCCCAGGAAGTAAATTCTGGAATAATTCCAGAAGAACGTGGAAACTGGCACAGAGAAAAATAGTTTTGCGACTATACTTTAGATCTACCTCCACGTAAAGTCATAAGTAAGTACCTACTTCTTTCTTTTGATGTTCTGATACTAAAGACACAAAAGAGACAAAAAGATATTTGAATCGCAAGTCATTGCTAGAAAGAATCGTTACTGTATCAGAGACGCAGCCAAAGAGTACTTTATTATACCGGACGCAGCCGCAGTGGCATACGTGAAACGTCTTGTACCGAGTAATGGTTTCTATCTAAATAATGGTAATAAATAATGCCAGTAGGTGCGATGTTTTTAAAGTAATAAGCGATCTTATCATAATATTTCGTTACATATGGTTTTTGCAGGAAGGTGGACTACCTTACACGCGGTGAAACATGAAAATACTCCTCTTAGGTCGGTAATGTTCGTCTTTCTTCATAAATTTCCGTCCATAATTCAAAAGTTTTAAGTTTGTCCCTTTCTATCACGTGTAAAACCTAAGAGGAAGGAAAGTGTCATTTGATAGAAAGGGACAAAGTAAAAACGTTGGAAACGATGAAAGACGTTACCACGTCAAAACTGTTCGATGAAAGAAGTCGGAAAGAAGCTGAAGTTTGACTTAACTAACCAATTTAAAGATAGAGAAAAGATAAAGTTAACGTAAGTCCCTAAGTATATGCGAGCTACGACTACGAATATGGAAAAATGTGATAGTCAGGCGTTCACCTTTTCATTGGTCTACCATTTTTATAAGAATGCTGGCATTATTCTCTAACGAAGACTTGGCTGTTTATTTATAGGTATCTCAGTTGTTGCACATACATAACGCAAACAATACTTATTCGTAGAGTAGGCACAGCACATAATTAAATCAGAGCATATGGAATCCTCACGAATGCAGACTCACATGTAGGTAGGTATAGTACCTCAATCTCATTACAAGACGTAGGTGTTGGTAATCTCTTAGCTTTTTTAGAAATATGACGGCATGTTTGTTATATTTGACATTGTGATTTGCATTGAATAACCGCTGCAATCAAGCATAAATTTTAAAAGGTCTGCTTTTTCTGTAGTTCTATGTAACTTGGGTGAATCATCTAGTTTCCTGTCGACATGACCAACCATAGGTACTCTTTCTTATACTGTGACATGACTGGAAAATGCGTAGTGTTCAGTTTAATAATGTAGAACAGTAAAGAACGTACCTCTACACACGTCAGGTCAGGTTCGCACATAATATTCGCAACGGACTCTTATCATGATCCTATTCCAAAAATGACGTTACTTTCACTGATTAAAAGTTATGATCGTCCTTATAAACTTTCGCTGAACTTCCTGTTAATTAAAACTTAAATATCCTATCGTCCTATAACGGGTCGAAAGACTATCATTAAGTAATGTACCTAACCTACCTGTGTCTAGAAATTCTGATGTGGATGTGAAGTCTACCAATCGGCTTTTCGACTCGACTGACGCCTATACACAGGTGTGTGCCATAGGGAAGGCCTATGCCCTGCAGTGTATATGCTGATGATGATGATGTCGTTATCAAACATAACGGTTTATTCCCATTACCCCGTCACACGGACAGAGTTTCGGTACTTCGATGTTCTGAGGTTTCAGAATATCTCTGACGAGGTGGTACCCTCGGGGAATATAGTCGTGAGCATATGCTATGCTATTCCTATTACTTTCGATTCTAATATTCAAGAGCCGAAAGCAAAATATACAGTTGCGGAATTTATACTGCGCAAACAATAATTATTATAGTCATGACTACCCATCATTATAGGCATTTGTTTAATTACCTACACGACAACATTATCACACGGAACAAGGTCTCTTATGGTTTTCCTTGTTATTAACTCAATTTGTAACTGCTGCGGTTCAAACAGATAATAATTATACCTAATATCAACAATTTAATAATAAGGACGAAAAAAGCAGAATTACCGATTTCTAAAATACCTATACAATAAAAAAAAAATACAAACAGTACCTATAAACATTTGTAGTAATAATACCTACAAAAGAGTTAAAATAAAAAGAAACAATTTTTATTAGGGAACGTTGTGGTTTGAATGAAGATGTAGTGGTTAAAGTAGAGAAGGGAATGCTTCGATGGTTCGGACATATTGAAAGGATAAATAAAAATCGACTTACGAAACAAATATATACGGCGTGTGTGGAAGGAAACATTGGTAGAGGCAGACCTAGGAGAGGATACCTAGACCAGGTCAGGGACGTCATTAAAAAATTCCAGGTTCAAAGTAGCCGAAATTGAAGGGAATGTATGACAAGATGTATGGACTTAAAGGAAGCAAGAGAGATGTGTCAGAACCGCCCAAAGTGGAGATCTATAGTTTCTGCCTACCCTCTGGGAAAAAGGCGTGAGTTTATGTATGTAACAATTACAATAGAACAACATCATTATCATTTCAAATTGATAAGTTAATGATATCCTTTAAACTAAGTTTTATAATGTTGCCTAGGTTAAAAAAAGATTCTATTTCTTTCAGTGTCTTGTTTCAATAATAAATAATAACACATGGTTGGAATCAATCTCCGAATTAGGTTGTTTAAAAAAATCGTATCCCTTTCAATTCACTTGATTCTTTGAATGCTTCCTTTGAAGTGTATATTATGCACCCTGTATCCATAATAAAGAGACCACTGATCCACGCGCGCGCATGATTCACCAAAGATGGCGACTGCAAACATGGCTGCCGGATTGCACTCCATATCGGTTATCTACGTGACAAGGAGCACGTTAATTTTTTATTTCAATCACGTTATCTTGAGGTCTTGACTGAACCGCTAGATACTTTAACTAAGCATAGAATACCACAGACTAGTGGATGGTATACATTTTGAATAAAAAACTCAGAGGTAATGTCAGAGCTATGTCGAATTGTAACTTATTAGGTAAAGGCAGCAACTTTCATAGTCTTCTCTCGAAGTTCTCGATTGGCATCTAGGTGAAAAAAGCTTTCTTTATGCAGACCATGGAAACTTTCTTTTCCTAATCTTGGAGATTAATAATTCTTTCTTCCATCCATTCTTAAATAGATCTTGGTAAACAAATGAAAGTCACTTGTTTTGAATATTTATAAACCTACGTAGGTATCTTGTTTAAATTAAGAAGTGTTTACCCCAAGAAAACAAAGCAATTAAGCCATAGTAGTTATGATAAAACCGCAAAACTTGTAAATTTAGTTAGCCTTCAAAATACAATATAACAATTTTATAAATATGTCAATTTATTAACGTCCTCGTAAAATTAACTAATCATAAACGAGTTTTTCACCCTGAGATTATTCACCCTGTGTTCCTAATAATAAGGTAGTGACAATGCAATGTAAGGAAAGAAACAAAAGTTGTTGGTACCTACAAAATAACAATATTGTATACATTTTGCGAGATTGGCAAACTTGCGTTCACAATTCCAATTAGAATTATATCAATTAGAATTCCATAAAGCGAAAACGTCACTATTTTGTTTATTAAGTGCCTATTTCTTTACAAATTACTTCTTCATGTGTCCAGTCAAAAGAGTACACGGACATTTTGAGTAATGTTAACAAAATTTTTAACTATAACACTAATGAACATAGACCGGTTCAAATATTTGGTTGGCAGCTAGTGGTATTTAAGTGTATAAATAATAGCTCTGGTGTCTACTTTATTATTGTGACTTGCCTGTTCGGATGTAGAACAACGTACTTTGAGTTATCGTGAACCCAACCTTTCTTTGCACGATACATTAATGATAAGAAGTTTATATTTTTACCAGACTGTGTGGTCCTCTTTCAAGGTGGTCAGAAAGCAGATACAATACTAGCAAAGCAGGCCTTGAAATACCGGTATATTTGCGAACCGGTACCATTCACGTTGGTGTGATACCGGTACCAGACGTAGTACCTGTACTTATTACTTTCTAATCAGAATCGGTATTATACCGGTGCCAAACAAATATTTATGTTACAGTGAGAAAACGGAGGAAACAGATGTATTAAAAAGGATAGGCATTCCCATACGCGGCGAGTACCTGAATTAAGTACCGGTACTTGTTAGGCGGAGTACCGTCGTCTGGAACCGGTACTCTACAGGAGCCGGTACCCACCTGTTTACCTGTTTAACCACCTCGGTACCGAAATGGCAAGAACCTCCCAAGTATCGGTACAGAACCTGGAGTTTTGGTACCGGTTACAAGCCCTGCTAACAAGCGTTGCAGCGGTTCATTTTATAATTTATAATGTTTCACGATGATTATGATTTATGACGCATCTTGTGGTGATAGGTGACTACTGGCTAGCCCTTCGCCCTCTAAAATAGGGTACCTAGATATTCTAAGCATAAGCATATCTAGTTAGGGTATGGGTAAACACTGAAAGCATAACAATTTTAAGCTTGCGGTGGCGGAGAATCCATAGCTACGCTAACAGTTCTAAGAGTTAATAAGTAGGTACCAATATGAATCTGAAATTCTTCTTGGTTATTTACCTATTAGCTACAACAATAACCACACGTTAATTGCTTTTATAATTACACGCTAATTTGCAATATCACAGTTAGTTATGGTTAAGGTGAAGTTACACGGAATAATTAAGTTTGTTATTCTACAAATAAAGCACCAAATTCAATTACAACGTGGGTTGTCTGGAAATCACTTTTTAACTATAGGGTCCTTATTAAGCTGACACTTATTTAAGGGGATGATCAGACCATCAAAATGAACAACTTTCTCTATGGGACAAATGTCGAAATCGCGAAAAAAAAACAACTGTTCCATACTAAACTGAAATCTTACTCGACCCAATTGTATGGGACAGCTGATTTTTATTTCGCGATTTCGAGTTTGGTCCCATAGAGAAAGTTGTTCAGTTTGATGGTCTCATCATCCTCTTAAAAAACTGTCAGCATGTTAAGTTGGACCCTGTATAAGACCGCATGTTTTTGTACCTTCTATATTTCCTGTCTGTTTACTCTTTGCACACTATGTTTTTAATGTAAAATAAAGTAGGTATATTTAATTAATTGATTTAGTTTTAGCTAAAATATAAGAATACGAGTAGGTAGTTAGTTTTATTTATGTGAATGCTAGTAACATTATACCTACCCAACTCTGTAGTCTGATCTGAACTAACAACCAATTTACTGTTTCTAGGCCAGAGAAAATAAAACGCGAGATAAAACCTATTGTAAAATACCTAGTATACCTACTTTATGAGGATGGGAATAAGTCGATGGTCCTATTGTGTCGAGTTTTATATTTTTCCGAATAGGTAACTAATTCGAATAGTTCCCTAACTGAATTTTGGTGACACGAAAATCATAGATTCCGTAACTGAACTCGTATTAGTTCGATGGAAATAGTTTTCCCGAGTTTCGATCATGTAAGATCTCGAACATAGAAAAGTTTACAGGACCCAAGATTTTAGGTCTCTCAAACGCAAAGCTCGCATGATCTCCTGTTTTTTTGCTCCTACTGAATTTTCTTTTATTAAATTCCTTGCGGGTTCTATTACGGTTTACAGTAATCCCCAGGGATCTCAGTACTTCATTGTCTGGTATTGTGAAAGACAACACCGTTGGCCCTGGTTCCTGGCTGTACAACAATGGTAGGTACCGCAAAAAAGACCTTTATTGTCAGCATTTTATTCGAAGCATCATTTTTTTGAGTCCCAATAGGTAGGTAATTAGGTGACCTTATCAAAGTAATTGTATAGGAAGGTACGTGGGCAATATAAAAAATTAATTGACTCGCTTCGACGAGAAAATACGGAAGAGTGTAGTGGAAGCTAGAAACTGTGGAAACCAATTGACTTGGTGATATAACCTAAAACTGCCTAATTAATAGGATGATTAAGCGACTATTATCGAATCACCCTCCGTGTTTTCATGCTACCTATTTATAATACGAAAATTTTTACCGTCTTTAATAATGGCATAATGGCAAGCGTATCGAATCAAAAACAATGCGGTACAAACAGTTTTATTAATTAAAGTGGTCGATGAGGGGTCTATGCTCAGGTGATGCGTGAAAGAGGTAACTTTCGTGTCTTCTATAATTTCACCTTTGTTGAATGGAATGCTTCTTATTCGGATATCTGAATCTATTTGTTTCTAATTGGGCGCCAATCTGCAGGATCTCAAGGAATTCTTGGTTAGCTGGAATGTTAGTCTAAATAAGAGTTTTAGTTAGTTGGGATTTGGGTATATTTAGGACTTAGAAACTAGAGGCGATAGGAATCAGTTCAGGTAGGTAGCTATTTTTATAAATGATAATTTCAACTTAAAATAAATAGGCAACAGGTAGGTAAAAACATTGAATTGTAATGTAATGTCTAATACGTACCTAGGTAAGTACATAATCTAGGTAGGTACCTACCTGCGCCTATATGATAAATAAATGGAAAGATAAATGTACAAAGAGATAAGTACCTATATTATGACAAGAAATCACATCGCAATCATTACGGATGCTATAGTAGCTACCCACAAACAATAATTGCTTCACATTTACATAAATTCTACATAAAAAAACAGGTTTACAAATATAATGCATTCGTTACGTTCGTAGATAGATACAAAGAACAGAAAGCAAAGTCAAAATGTTGTCTCTTGCACATACGATATTGCTACCGCTATTGAGACGAAATGGAGTGTGGCAAAGCTGTTTAACTACTGTAATTAAAACAAAGAATGTAATTAACAACGTACTTACAATATGAAGCATACTATGCACGAACAGCTGTTAGAAATTTCCTTCTCCGTTAAATGTATCGAAATCTATTCGACCGAAGCAACACCGAACGAAAACACAACACTGTTGTTTGTTTAGTCTATTTTCTATAAATATTCACGCCTTTCTATATAAATTCTTCATGAATGTAATGTTATCATACACTGTGAATTTAAAATAAACGTGAAATACTCAAGTTTCTTTTGTAACAATAGAAAATAACGTATAAGAACTGCGAACGCACAGAAGTCACGGCGGCAACGCAACATACGTCTCGCTCGCTAGTGTTCTCAAAACTGTTTGAAAATTTTATCGAATCGAATGAATGAGCGAACAACGGGATCGAACGATATGAATGAAACCAAGTGAATGAATGAGTTTTCAAAACCGCTCACTAGTCAAGAAACTAGTACTGACTCTTTTTAAAGCCTTGAACAAGAACAGGACAGAGCTATATTTGATTGATTGGAAAATGTTGCCTGATTTAAAATTGAAACTCCCAATTTTTCAAATGGCAGTAGAGGGACAATTTGTCCGCGGGCACCTGCGGTTACATCGCTTCAGTATGAGATTTTCTACAGATATTATGCGAGTTACTTATACACATATCCATAGATTTTCAACGTGCAAACAACATGACTGCAGGTGCCCGTGGGAAAAAATGTCCGTCTGTGCAGCCACTAAATCTCAAAATCTGGGGGCAAGGCAGTGCTAGACGCAGAAAACTTCAATCCAAATAGGTATTGTCTGCGAAGACTGGGGCCAAGACGAATCAAAACGAGCGGGGTACTGTTGTACCTAGGAAGTTGGCGTAGATATTGTCTACACCCGGAGAGCAGACTGCCTTACGACCGGTGAAACATGAAAATACTCCTTGGCGGTAGTCCCTTTTTCTTTTTCCGTTTTTGTTTCCGACGTCAACTTAGTCCCTTTCTAATCCAATGACTAAAATTTACATTTCCCAGAATAATACGTTTGTAGCAAGAGCAGAATTTTAGAACGCAGAACCAAAATAACTAAATTGAGCGAGCTGAGCGAGCTCGATATTTCGCAATTATTTTATCTAAACTCTATTTTTTATTTTCCTTCATACTTTTGTATGTTGCGAGTGTTGTAGTTACAAGATCGCTCGGCAAATTTAATACAGTTCCAGTAGGGTGCGTTTGCACCCGTATCTTTACGCGATAAAAAATATTGTAGTACATGATTGCCCCAAAACTTAGTCCTGGCAGTGGCGCTCGGGGCACAGGCAGATTTTGCCGCCCCTTTATCACACCCACAAAAAAAATCGGAGCGAGCGAAGCCAGCTCGAAATTTTTTTGCACATTTATTCCGGCTGTGGTCTTTTGATTTATCAATGCAAAAATAAAAATGTAGAGCGAGCTCGACTTTTATCCTCTATACGAATCGGTAAAAGCTAGCTATGGATGGAGCGAAGAAAGCTCGAAATTTTGAGCACTACGTCTTAGTGGTCAGAACTCTTTAGGGTTATGTGTAGGCACAGTAACTAAAACAGAAACTTAGGAGCGAAGCGAGCTTGACTTTTCTCTGCTCTAAAACTTGGTTATAGACAGAGCTAAAGACAGAGTAAAGTGCCGCCTGGGGCATTTGCCCCCCCCCCCCCCCACCTCCCTTCGCTACGCTACTGAGTCCTGGTCATTTCTGCGCGCCTCCAGGGTCTGAACTTTGATATTTAGCGACCGTTACGGTCGAAACTTCATTGTAATAGAGTTAATATTGGAAAGAAAACGTTCACACGATTGCGAAGTTCGAAAGTCCGGGTAGACCCTCAGCACCCTGTGCCCACAGCAAATTCGCTCTAGCTAAAAAAGGAGATCGCTACCATATTGCTATCCTTATCGACGTAATCACATTTTTGTACTACGGCCACCTGATTCTGACATGTCACTTCATATAAATTGTACAGGATTTTATGACTATCGCTGTCTCATATGCAGTTACACTGACATTCTGTCTACCAGCGTAAGCGAAAAAATGTTATGTGATGCTTGTAGGGACGATTTGTATCCATTGGTTTATTTTATATCCGTGGGAAAATCTCTCGTTCAATAAATGCATTTGTCTTTAGACGATTGTCGTTTGATTTGATTGTTGTTCTTTTTTGTAATAATTTTTTTTATAATGTCTTTAACGGCTCTGGATACTAGTCCTTTTGAGCCATTCGTTAATTTTTTTCTATATATTCTTTATTTTGATGAAGGGATGATATATGACGATGAATCTGTGGTCGATTTGGTAAGCTCGCGCGATGCCGCCAAAATGACAATGGACGAGTTAACTTGAACCAAAACTTATGTTCTGTTATCGTATTTATTTGAGATTCCTGTTACGTCGGTCGCTTTACGCAACTGTTTGGCACACAATCCGCACGAAATTATGTCACAAATATCACTAAAACCAACTTTTTACGAATTTCAAATAACACGAAACACAGCAAGAGCAATGGCGCCAAGCAAACTCCCTTTTGTAATAATTTGCTTTAGTGTTGCTAGTTTTCTAGTTTAATGAAATTAATTAAATTTAAAACAATAATTATAATGTGGTAGGTATTGCCACAAGATAATAATGATGTAAGCAATTTTCATGATAAAATAATTATCCATTTAAAATCTACAGTCAACATCCAAGTCACTAATGATAAGATAAAAAAGCGATTACATTACCCTACATGCTGGGCCGATTTCGTCATACATTGCTTGCTTTGATCGCTACACTTTTAAATATAAAAAACCTATCGGGCAATGTATGCTGAAATTGAAATTGCATGTAGGGTAATGTAAACGCAGCTAAATCTGGGTCACCGTTTCATAAGAGGGTAATTGAATGAACGATTATGGCAACATTTTTCATCCGTCCATTTTAATTTTGACAAGCTCAAAAAACGAGTAAAACGGCGACGGAAAAGAAAAAAGGAAATTCTTTTGTCGGTTAGGATATTTCTTGTCGGTGGATAATGTGAGTGGACAACGTTGAATGCTGTCGACATTTCATTTCAGTTATTTTCTTCTGCCGACATTAGAAAGGACAGCTGTTTAACGGTAAGTCGTGACATTTGACTCATATTTGTTTGGGAAAGTAAAACCGTTGGGCGAAGCCACTGCAGATGTGGTCCAATTTCACATCTCAATTTATAACAGGCTATAAATGAACCGGTATGCAATTTACTATTTGTTCCGCAATATTGCAGGTAGCCATTTCTCCACTCTATTAGGTATAATTTCTACCTTTACATTGATGTATTTGTAAGTTTCTATTGCATTTTATGATCTCGGTAACGTGTAAAACTCCTACGCTGTAAAGAAAGCGGGTATTGACATTTCTAAACAAGGCTAAAGACACCTAGATTTGTTCTATTGTACCCAAACAACATGCGTAAGGGAAAAAAATTATGTGTCATATTGTTTTGTCATGTACCCACAATATACAGGGTCCTTCTTAATATGCGGACACTTTTTTAAGGGGATGATCAGACCATCAAACTGAACAACTGTCTTTGTTCCACAAAGAATCCCATACATTTGGCTAGAGTAAGTTTTCAGTTCTGTATGGAAAATCTGATATTTTTTTCGCGATGTCGTTGTTGGTGCCATAGAGAAAGTAGTTCAGTTTGATGGTCTGATCATCCTCTTAAAAAAGTGTCAGCATATTAAGACGGACCGGATATTGTGTTCTATATTGATTGCATATTTTAACAATTACTTAAATTCCTTGGAAGCGCTCGTTGGTGTAGTGGAGTCTTTGGATGGGTGACCGTTTAGTGGTATTTCATTTCGAATGTTTCCGTGTTTCGGAAGGCACGTTAAGCAGGTGGTCTCGGATAGTTCCGTTAGATGGCATTGTAACTATTTATTAAGCCAGGTCATAGGCCTATTAAGGTGGCTTGAAAATTCTCTGACAACAAGTTGACCACTAACTTGGTGGAGTATGGCCCACTCCCTCTCCCCCTTATTAGTGAGAGGAGGCCTTTGCCCTGCAGTGGGATTCTACAGGCTGTAACTTACTTAAATTCCTTGACCTTGCTAGGGAAACTGCGTTTATTAGTCAAAGGTCAGATGCAGCATTAAACTGTAATTTAAATTCAGGGCCAACTGGAGTCCTTTTTTGGCAAACAAGTGTAAAGTAAACCAACCGAGCTAGAACAACATTTTTATGCACATAAAGTACATTTACAAAGCATCAGCGTATGCTCACGACTGTATTCCCCGAGGGGGTAGTCAGAGATATTCAGAAACCTCAGAACTTCCACGTTTCACTAGTACCTAAACTCACAAACACTCACATATTTACAAAGTGTAAACTAAAATGCTTCAGACCACAGAAATAAATCAAGATAGAACGGCCATAATCATTGTTTTACTTGTGTTCCGCACTTGCCTGTTTCGGACCACCTGTACATTTTAGAATTTTTGTTTTAATTGTCATTAAATAATGTTTTTAATTAAAATTAAGTGCTCAAATCTTCAGTTTCCTCAGAACTTTTGTTGCTGCAGTTAGAAACCGCATAATAAGGCATTTTCTCTGATTTGCCACTGATATTTATCGTAGTGCGTAACGAGTAAACGTATGGCAAATTAAGTCATTTATTGCTTAATGTTGGCACGCTTGCCCCGTGCACTTCACCGTTCTATCTTTATTTATTTCTGTGCTTCTGACCATTGAAAAAAGGAAAAAAATATCAGCTGTTTCATAAATATTGGTCGAGTAGACGTTTTCTATAGTTAAGCTATTTTTTTTTTATGATTTCGATATCGGCTCTATATTGATAATTGTTCAGTTTGATGGTCTGACCGCACCCTGTTTTGGCTTTAAAATGACCCCAATTCCACTGTGTATATTTAGGGCATGAATATACGTCACTTAAATCAATGTTTTGGATTTGTCATGATGGGGTTCGCACATGTTGCAAACTGTCCTTGACATATCATTGTTGATACTGCAATATGTCACACATGCAATATGTGACATATCGTCAAGTTCAAGACGATATGTAAAGGATAGTTTGCACCAAGTACGTATGTGCGAACCCCATCATGACAAATCCAATACACATGTGTAGGGTTGACTTACCATGCATCGTATGAACATCATCTACATTTCGTTACTTTGTATTCTTCGTTCTGTTATTAAAAATAGTATTTGAGCTAAAGAATTACTGAAAATGTGAATTTAGCATTATTGTACATTTTTTATTCATTGAAAAGACACAATTTTATGTAGTCAAAACCAACAGGTGCCTGAATGCATTCACTTGCTCGGCTCCCCTAAAGTGTCCCCAGAAAGTGTGAGATGATGTGGGGTATCTGAAGTCAGAGGGGGGCGGGGAGTAGCCGTTCTGTATGTAGAACTATATACTGCTACTATTCTGTGCTTTGGGCCCATCCATTCATTTTACTTTAATCAAATTATTATTGACCTGGGAAACAGAGCTAATAAAAGTTTCGATCGATGATCCAGGTATTAGCAAACACTGGGAATTTGATTTAAAAAATTAATAATTTTTCATTTCTACAGTCCAAACAACCAATACATGAAATTCTGAATATAACTTGACAAAATGGAAGACGAGAATGAATACAAGAAATTGCCGACCGAAGACAAATGTGTACACAAGTTGTGGAAGGCCAGAGTCGCCGGATATGAAGAGGCGATCAAACTCTTCAACCAGATCGACGACGAAAAGTCTCCAGAGTGGAACAAATATTTGGGGCTGATCAAGAAATTTGTCACTGATAGTAATGCTGTCGCTCAGGAGAGAGGTATGTTTCTGTTTTAATACAAATCTATCCGGACATATTCCTAAACATGTTTGGATGATCATCATCACAGCCAATAGTTCACTGCTGGACATAGGCCTCCCCATAGCATTGCGACAACAAACGTTTCTGCGCTGCCCTCATCCAATGGTTTTCTGCCGTCTGTACCAGGTCGTCGGTTTACCTTGAGGGACGTTTAGTTTGAATACCTTACAAAAAAAGACAAACTCACCAAATTGTGAGGCTTTAGGAGTAGTCGAGGATATTTAACACTTGTTGGTAGAATGTGTCCGGTACAAGAGGCACGTATAGGATGCGTTGATCAGGTTGTTGGAATGTTCCACTCATTTTTGGCATCACCAGAGTCTGTTTGAGTTTGTGAACTCAACAGTGTCTCAATAAATAGTAAAAAGTTGTCTCAAATTAAAATTCAAGTTATACAAAAGTCCCTTAGTAAAATTGGTAAAAAAAATATATTATAGTAATGTTATACAGGGTGAAATTGATATCATTAGCATCCTTTTATAAACTAAGGGTATTCCTCAAACTGATTAACTTTTACTATGGGAGCAAATCGATCAGAGCAAAAAAATAATCAGCTGTTGCATACATTTTAGTCGAGTAGGCATTGCAGTTTAGTATGGAACAGCAGATTTTTTTTTTTTAATTTGCTCCTATAGTAAAAGTTGTTCAGTTTGATGGGTAGACTCTTAGTTTAAAAGGATGCTAATGATATCAATTTCACCCTGTAGTATCGATTGATGGTATGGACTGATTTGATCCTTTCATTGTAAATTTCTTATTTTCATTTCATTCATTTACTGTTTCTTTTGTATATGCGGGTGACATATTCAAATCATGAATAAAACCTCTAGTTGTAGTAGTAAGTAGTCAATAAAGAAAAAATAAAATACCTATAAACGGAATTTACTCCAATGACTGGCACTATCATACTAGAACTATTTACAAAATCAGTTTATGTGCAACTTCTAAAATGTGTTAACTACAGTCAGATTTTTTAACGAATTTTTTCTACCGTGAAAAACGTGCAATTGTATTTTTATGAGTAAGCATATGCTCACGACTATATTCCCCGAGGGGGTAGTCAGAGATATTCTGAAACCTCAGAACATCCACGTTTCACCAATAGTACCGAAACTTTGTCCAGTGTGATGGGGGGTGAGCCCGTCGCCACATAATGGACAGTGGGTACAATACATGCTTCGAAATTTAAGCATGCAGGTTTCCTCACGATGTTTTCCTTCACCGAAAAGCCAGTGGTGTTACAAATCGTACATAAATTCCGAAAAACTCATTGGTACGAGTCGGTCTGGACGGGGATCGAACCATCGCCTCCTGCACGGCAGGCAAGGTTACTCGCCACTGGACCACCACGGCTTTTTATGAGTAATATTATGTTAATTAATTTTACCTACACTTATTTTTTTGTAGCATTCTGCTAAACAGTTGTTTTTTTTCTATAATTCGTCTTCAAAATGTTCTATGTAGACAGGACAATTAGATCATACCAAATTACATATAATTACATACTTACATTCAATTGTAATGTCTCCCGACTTGATAAATTACTTCCTAAAGCAGTTATTGGGGCAGTCTAAGTATTAATAGCCTTAACATTTATTGTTCTTAAAATAGGTTTGGTGCCAATGCACTCTGAAGCAAAACTGTCCTTGTTTTGGTTTGTTAAATAGGTGCGAGTTACTGTTTTAGTCATAAAGTTTAGTAACTGTTAAACAGAAAACTGATTGATCAATTAATTTATATTTCACTATCTTTTGTCTTGTTGCCCATTTAGAATTAGTTTTGTTTTCGGGTTATAAAGTAGACCTAAGATCAACGTAAAATTAACGGATAGGCCTAAAGCGCGTTAAGTTGAAGCACACAACTGGTGCAATTGGTCCATACAAACTAGCACAATTGTCTGTCATATCGGTACAAATGAATTATACCATTTATTTGTTTTGCCTCAGTTTTCTGGTTTGAAATGATCGCGTAAGGCCTATCCATTAATTTTTCTTTGATCTAAGCAGTAGCCTATACATTCTTTCTCTAGTTGTTGTTTTTCTTTATTGGAAGAAGACATTTATGGCTGAAGAATTTAAAATTGAAAGCCAGCCATCTACCCAGATGCCATGTAGGATTTGTATGATGCGCTTTCAGGAAAGTGTCTTTGAAAGCACAATTTTAACCTTCTAAAAGGAGCTTTTGACAGTAACTTTATTTTGTGGACAATAGTTGTTATCATGTGTGTGATGATGGGAACTGACAAATCGATTGCAGCGCCCGGGGTGGCAGAAATGTGTACTTTTGTAGGACATGCTGTGTAAAATATGCTTGAATCTATGCAAATCCATACACTAACTCAACACGAAATCTCCAAAACTGTAAAGACTACAAACTTAAAATTTGGCATGGGAGTTTCTATTGGCATCTAGGTGATCACTAAAAAGGGTTTTATGAATTTTTATCTCCAAAGGTGTGAAAACCGGTATAAAAGTTTGTACGGAAATTGACACTGCAAATATTGTGGATTCTAGCAAATAGGCATTTTAAAATTTTTAATATCGATAATGTTGCAAATTTCTTTAGTTTTTACATTATTTTATTATAAAAATAACAAACTGTTATGTTACTTGAAAAAATTCAAGGCGGTCCGACACCGCTAGGGGCGCTAGAGTCGTGCACATAGCCAATAGTGTATCGTTATTGTATGGGAAAAAACTTTTGCTTGAAATTTAGGCATTTGATATGGTCACAGTACCACTTCTCTACTTTGCGCCGCGGCCTCGAAAGTCTAGATATACAGGATGCTGTCCAAGACGAAGATGAAGATGTTCTTTCTCACACTACATAACTTATTAAACACTTCTAAAGTTAGACCTGAAGACAGCAACAGGGTAATAAGCTTAAACACATTTCATACTTAAAATCCGCATACTCAATACATACATAAGCTCACGCCATTGTCCCATGGGGGGAGGCAGAGACCACGGACCGCCACACGCTACGACTCTGGCACACCTCTTTAGCCTCATTCACATTCATACATCTTTTCATGCACTTCCGTCGATTGAGGGTGCTACGCACTTGTCCTTTTCGGAAAAGATCATTGACTTGATCATGGTATGTTTTCCTCGGACGGCCTCTCCCAACACTTCCGCTCACATTTGCTTGGTATATTTCATTCGTAAGTCTTTCATTCATTCTCTCTACGTGACCGAACCATCTAAGCATACCCCTCTCAATCCTTGTTACTATATCATCCTTCAACTTACACCAATGCCTTATCACACTGTACTCAATTCATATGTCCTAAAGTCCCGTGAATTTAGTTAACACAAATGTTTAGGCTAGACACTAAACTAAGAAAGTGACCTAAAGTAATCCAATACAGTGATTGATTACGGACTTGTTTCTATACTATACTGCAGGGGTTTCATTCACATGTACAGACACACGTTCCAAGTTGTATTGTTGTATGGCATCTGCGCCATGTGTCTGGACTTTTGTTATAGTTAATCTAATATAGTGGCTGAGCCGACGTGGGCTGATGTCATTAGCGAATCTTGACAAGTGATCATATTAAATACAGGGACCTTCTTAATATGCTGACACTTTTTTAAGGGGATGATCAGACCGTCAAACTGAACAATATTCTCTATGGGACCAACAAGGAAATGGCGAACAAAAAATCTGCTGTCCCAACATTTGGCTCGAGAAGTTCAGTTTTGTAGGGAACAGCAGATTTTTTACAGATGTTGGTGCTGTAGAGAAAGTTGTTCAGTTTCACGGTCTGATCATCCACTTAAAAAAGTGTCAGCATATTAAGATTTACCATATATACTCTTAGCCATATTGATGTAGAAAGCCACATCAATCGCTACCCTGATATGGTAAATCATCTTATTTAAGAGCTACGCTCTTGCCGGTGGAATATTCGCCAATCCAGTCTCTTTTCCGCCAGTGCCTTGAGGTCCTGATACGACACGACAGACATCTACCTTTTCTTTCACCTGTGTTAGGTAACTGTCTCACACTCAGTTGCAGAAACGCTCATTAAAGTTAGCTTTTACTACGTCAACAAGATTCCTCTTCCCGTCTATTTTATCTTCCAATATAGTTTCAAAGAATTTGTAATGTCGTATAAAGATATAGGAATATAAAAAATATTAGGATATTGTTTGCATAACAGATAAGAAATAAGAGCGTAAACTTATAACAAAAGAATGGTTGTACTATTTCAAGAACATGACATTCCAAAATGCACTTTGAAACTTTGAATAAGATTTACTAAAGCTAAACACTGCATGGATCCTGAACAAAACATAATGGAAGATTTATTATTACTTCTATAGGCGTCGATAGCACGAGAAAGTGTTAAAGGTACCCTTACGATTTCTTCGTTGAAATTGCGCGGTATTTGCGACACGAAAATATGTAGCTTCCCAAAGCTGCCAATCAGATAATCTCTGCCATTTTAGATCTAAAAGTAACTATAACTCTTGCGTACCAATGTCCAGGTTTGGAGGCAGCCCTGGTGTTTGTGGAGAACTGCGGCCATGCCGGCAAGACGACCGGCGAGGTGATGTCCGGCATCGTCGCCAAATGCATCGCCGCGCCCAAGACCAAGACGAAAGACATCGCTTTACAGGTAATCTGTTAACTTGGAATTTGATCTCTATATAATGATAGTTAGAATAGAAAATTGAAAGAGACTAATCCGATTTAATTCTAGCTCCCATACTAATGAACTGTGTTGTGTTCCCAGCAGCTAGTTCCTTGTATGGGGATTGCTTTTTTGTTATCTAAACTATTATAAAACTGTGACAGAAGTGTGTCTGTATATTGAAGATATTTACAAGAAAAAGATTACGATGTGGTTAGAGGTGTTCCTTGACTCCAAATCAACCTTTTTTTAGAATTTTTGTCTATTTGTTTGTTTGTTTGTTCGGGCATCACGCAAAAACTACTAAATAGATTTTGATGAAACTTTATTTGTTTGATAGCTTATGATCTGACTTAAAATCTGGTATACAATTTGTGCGGACGAAGTCCCGGGAAACTCTAGTATTTTATAATTTCTTAGTGTAAATGCACATAAAACATGCTTTAGTTACTTTATTAATACACGCAGATTCATATCAGATATATCTGTGGCTTAGAACAAGAAGTACATATGTCCATATTGTTATAGTACAGACTTACGTACTTCCTGTACCAAGCCACAGATATGTAGGTACATATTTTATTGGAGTCATTGTGTATACTGTCAATACAATTTTATTGACAATGATAGAGTTCTCATCAAAAAGAACACTCTAGTAATAGTTTCTCATCTTCGGGCGAATGCATGTTGAAGCAATTCGTCCCAGAATAGATTTTGTAACTAGATAACTTTATTCGTAAAATAAAATGAAATCTTTTGAAGCTTGAAAATACTCTAAAATAGAGTAATTTCTTCTAGACTACAGTAGTGAAAAAAGTCCTTTGTCCTACTCTGGAATCCTACGGGCTAAAGGGTTTTTGCAAGTCTAAGTATAATGTTCTCTCAATAAAGTATGACTCCCTAATAAAGCGATTTTAGTATTTCTGATATGGGCGTAAAGACTTCTATCAAAAGCCTATACGAGTTAGACTATAGTTACATAGACACGTATAGAAACGCGCATCACTAGAAGTGATTGCCCTGCCCTGGCAATCAATCGTTTGATAACGCATGTCGACCATCAACTTTGATTAGGTCAATGTCTTTGCCGAACGTTGGTTCGGATCGATTTTCTTTTTTATCTCTTACTATTAGACTCTCTTTCTGATTATTGCTTCTCAGGTAAAAGAGGTGGATCCTATTTCGAAATGTCAGCGCCAAAGAATACTACATATTTAACTTTACTCTAGGCATTTAGGGCCCTTCTTTATACAAGGTGTAAGTGACAGCCTAGCAAATACTGAAACGGTGAACTCAGACAATCAAACTGAACAACTTTTACTATAAAGTTGTTCAGTTTGTTTGTCTGAAATAGAAACGCCAGAAACAATCTGCTGTTCCTACCCGATTCAAATGTATGGGACAGCTGATTTTTTTCGCGTTTCTTGAGGTAAGTTCAATAGTGAAAGTTGTACAGTTGATGGTCTGAGTTTATCGTTTCAGTATTTGCTAGGCTGCCACTTACGCCGTGTATATAATTGTTCTAGAGAATACAATTTAACTTTACACTAGTCATATAGGTTCCTCGGTTTTTAAGGGGATGGTCAGACCATCAAACTGAATATCTTTCTCTATGGGGCCATCATCGAAATCGCGAAAAATGTTCCATACAAAACTGCAACCTATTCGATCCAAATGTAGATTTATTTTCACGATTTCAATGTTGGTCCGAGAAAGTTGTTCAGTTTGATGGTCTGATCATCCCCTTAAACATCCATCAGCATATAAAGAAAGATCCTATACATACAACAATATTACTCGGCTTCAGGTAGACCTTCGACTTCCCAGTATATAATACCAGTACAGCGCCAGTATTTCCTACATATGATTAAAATAAAATTAAAACTGTCTGTTTTTCCCATTCGAAATTAACAATTCACAAATCGCTATCCACAGATAACACTAATGTACATAGAAATAGAGAAACATGAGATCGTAGAAGAAGAGCTTATAAAAGGAATGGAGCAGAAGAACCCTAAAGTGGTAGCGGCCTGCGTCGCCGCGCTGAATACCGCCCTCAAACAGTTTGGTAACAAAGTGATCGCCATCAAGCCCATGGTGAAGAAGATATCCGTACTACTATCGGATAGAGACAAGGGAGTCAGGGACGAGATGAAGGCCCTGGTCGTTGAGATGCACAGGTTGGTTTGAGTTTTTTATCATCATCTCAAGGGCTCGTTTGCGTAGTGGAGCTTCGGGTCCGGTCAGTCTTTGGATGGGTGACCGTTTAGTGGTATTTCATCTCGAGCGTTTCCGTGCTTCGGAAAGCACATTAAGCAGTTGGCGTTAGTATGGCGTTGTAACTACTCGTTAAGCCAGGTCAGAGGCCTATTAAGATGGCTTGAAAATTCTCTGACAGCAGGTTGACCACTAACTTGCACTAAGCCCGCGTGGTGGAGTATGGCCCACTCCCTCTCAGCCTTATTCGTGAGAGGAGGTGGGTCACGTATGTCCAGCAGATGTCTTGGCGGATAAACGCATTATGCCTCGTGGGGGATGGATATCTAAAACCGGGAGATTCAAGGTTTCTTCCCCTGAACGGTATTGCCTCCCTTGTTTACCACGATTTTCAAAAAGGGCCAGGTCAGATCTACCCGAAACCAACGAGCATGCATGAACGGACTAATGAATGTGGAGGAAGCTAGAGAGCTTTGTCAGGATCGTAGCAGGTGGCGTTTCGTTGTCTCTGCCTACCCCAGTGGGAGACAGGCGTGAGAATATGTATGTATGTATTGTATGTGATGAGAATAAATATGTAGGTGTAGGGGTCAACAAAAAAGATCCCACTGGGTCGAAGTGTTGCTGGCTTGCATAATAAGATAAGGTAAGTTAAGATTGGTCGCAAGAACGAAGGGTCCGTATGTATGTTTTGGTTATAATTTCTAAAAATCCAACTATATTAATTGGTTTAGTAGTTTCTTCGTGATGTGTGCACTTCATGTATTGTCTATATTCTATAACATCACTTTCAATGAATTTTTTGTAAACATGTTCAATTAGACACGCAAAGTTTACATTAAATTCATTTTTTGTATTCAATAATTCGATGTTTTTAGACAGGTGTCTAAAAACATCGATTTAAAATAAAGACATAATTACCAGTATAATATAATCGTCCAATACTGAAGGTATGCCGCATTCTTTCTTTTAATGTTACATGTTAAATTACGCATTGTAACTAGTTCCATTTGTTAACACATTCGCTGCTGACGACCTACGTCGTAGGTCGGCGACAAATGGGCCGCTGTGCTGAAGAACCCACGTAACGAGTCGGTTTAATTTTCGCTTGTGCTCATCGACTACCACGCGAGTCAACGAAAACCATACGCCTGCGCGGTTGACCCACGATGCGAGCCACATTTATCGTTTCAGCGTTACGACTATGCGCACGACCTACGAGGGGGGTCAAGTTCTATTGCATTTCACCTGTGCTCATGACCTACTGTGTGAGTCACCTTAACCTTACGCCTATGCGGGTGACCCACAAGGTGAGCCATTGTGATCGTTTCACCATTACGACTGTGCCCACGACCTACGAGGGGGGTCAACTTTAGCACTGCGCCAGGATCTTGATTTTGAGCTTAGCAGCGAAAGTGTTAAATTTAAATGTTCACAGTTGTGTAATGTGCATTGTGTACACATAACAAAAATATCCTTGTTTCAATAACAATCTTCTTTATCCAATATCGAATGCCATTGTATTTAGCACTATATCCCTACATCACACTAGTAGTCCCTGATAGGTTAAATAAATTAAAGTATTGATGCTAAGATATCTAAGGTGCTGAATAGTTTTACCTTATGTGAGTGGCATAATAATGTATTGTGCCTTCTGTAGAACATTCTTAGTAAATCAAACAATTTGAATTTATATAAAATATTCATTTTACAAAAAAAAACTATCAACGGTACAGGATGTAACAAAACACCCTAGTAATACTATGCAGTTTTGTAACAGATTTTTTTTTCTCTCGATGTTGGCTCTATAGTAAAAGTTGTTCAGTTTGATGGTCTAAACCATCCCCTTAAGTATTACTAGGGTGTTTTGTTACACCCTTAGTGTCAGCGAAAGCCGCGCTTGCCGCGACAGGGAAATCATACTAGACGTGCTGATTGGAATATGGCCAATTCTCTATCACCTTTAAGCGGGATTTACAAGAATCCATTTTCCCCGTGCGACTAAGTGCGATATATTGCTGCGTGAACGTGATTCCATTTGATGTGTATATCAAACTAACCAATCGATTTACTCGAAATCACACTTAGCCACACGACAAAAATCGATCCATGTAAATTAAATCCCACTTTATCAGTCAGAGGCAGCCAGTGGTCCACAGTGGGATGTAGACAAAGCGATGATAATGATTAAAGAGTTATTGTTATATTTTTCATTTTTCACTTACCAATCACTTAAATTAACAGATGGATCGGTCCAGCAATAGAGCCGCACATAGCATCGCTGCAAGCAGTAGTGCAACAGGAGCTGAGAGAGGCTTTCAGCAGTAGCGGCAGTGCCCAACCGATGAGGTACCTTCGCTCACAGCAGAACCGTGTCAGAGATACACCCGCCGCTGATTGTGCCGACGGTAAGACCTTATTTTTGTTTTTTGTGTTTGGTATAAACATGTTTTGTTAAATCAAATTGTATGAAGGGTGTAACCAAACACTCAGGTAATATTTTAAGGGGGGTAGAATATCTGCGTTTCAATAGCAGTGCCCAAACCAAGTTCGGATCCAGGGTTTTATTATTATTATTGTATCTCTTACGGTATTTCACGGGCCGTAGCCCGGACCTTTGGAAGGCTTGCGTGGGGACACAGGTCCAACACGTAGAGGCCCCATTGAGACACTTTTATCTAAATGCGATGGAATGCACCAACCGTGGTCTATCTCTGAAAGCATTATGCAAACGCACCAGAAGACATATTACGTTCAGTGCAGAGACTATTGTAAAAAGGACAAAAACTACTCGGGTTATGGGGGTGGGCTGGGAAATTTGGGTTATTGCGGAGAGACTAGGGACGCCTGCCGTAACAAATGTCTCTAGTTTGTCAAAAATGGTAGACGGTGACTTGCCAACTCATTTGATGGGCCCCCCAAAATGGCCGCTCGCAAGGAGCGACAAGGCGGCAACATGTACTGAGCAGCTAAGGTTGTAGAGAGGTGAGCCTGCGGGCGCCGGTTCCCGGTGCTAAGCGCACCAGTCAGCAGGTCCCGGCGTTATGACATTTTACACTTCCAACCTGGAGTATAGGTTCCGCTCTTGCAACTCCACTCCTGGCCGGCCGGTTAAGGCAAGACAGGAGGTGAGGGCCAAATCAATTCGGGCCCTCTTGAGAATCGGGTCCGTGTCGTCGCCACTCACCAACAGCTCGCCACAAGCTGCCCTGCGGCCACAAGCTGCCCTGCGGCCACAAGCTGCCCTGCGGCCACAAGCTGCCCTGCGGGCTATTTTTATTATTATTTATGATACACTAGCAGCTTAGAGCTGATGCGTGTATATCACTGCACTTGTTTAGTTTCTTAAATATTGGTCAAGTCTATTTTTAAATTAGTTCACTGAAGGCGCACTTATTACAGTCTCAGGCAATTTGTTCCACTCGTGAACTATACGATTGGGCAAAAAATGTTTCCGGGGGTTGCTTGTATACAGCGAGCCATCAATTATGTGATTCCTGTTCCTTACACGACCATTAAATAACAATATCATCATCAGCCTATCATCGTCAAATGCTGAACAAAGGCCTTTCCCAAGGCGCGCCACAAAACTTGAATTGGCTTATAGACAACATATAATTTTATGTGCAAAATTCAGTCGCAGTTTTAGCAGTGGTTCATGGCCTCCAGAACCTCAATCTCTCAATCTAATAACAGACACGGATAAGTTCATAAATGTCAGAGAAAGACATATTTACTATTGGCATTTCGTCGATATTATAACTACGGCTTTTGAGCTTAAACCTCGCCTCAGTAAATTCGTATAATCCTCAATACACTTGCACATGACGCGTAGTATGTTTATTATCAACACATAGTTGCAATGATCTTTTAATTTGGCATCATGCCACTTGCAATACAAATTCAAAAATAATTTCCCCAAGTTCAAACGATTTCTAGAAACAATTTTCGACTGTAAATCCAAATTTGTTAGGATTAATTTTCTTTGAAGATGCACAATTATATCTACGTAAAAAAATGTAATGAATAATGCCAATAAGAAGCCAAATGATGTTTATTCAAAGTAGTATTTTACACAAAGACTTCATTCTATCCTTCTTTAGTTGAATCGATGTCATGTCATTGTGTTCGTTATCTTCATGGTAGAGAGATGTTCCAGCCAGCATTAGGGTCTCCGCTGATTGCCCAGGGTGCGCCGTACGTATCGAGGATTCAATACATCACTTGGGGAGGATCTTCGTCCCATTTGACTCTCAACCCAACAATATTTTTGCTCCAACTGCTAAAGAGGGTGCCTAACTTGTATGGATAACATAGGTGTCATACAAATGTGCATAAAAAGTCACTGACTCCTGATCTCATTTTCTTCTTACCATGATACTTCGAAAACGCCGTCTAGCGACATGACGCGTACCTTAAACTCGTTTTCGATCAAATGAGAACATGGTACAGAGATGGCAATGACTATACCAGTGTATAACAGAGCACTTTAGAAGTGTTTCCAACTAAGGGACGACACATTGATCGACGGCGATGGATGGTTTGTCCATACAAAAAGCACGATTAGTATGGGAAGCCGTACGCATACTTTCGCATCGACGTGGCATGGCACAGTTCCATACTAATTATGGTTTTTGTATGGACAAACCTTCGATCAATTGGTCGTATCCCTAAAAGGAAAGGAAATATCGTTATGATTTTTGGTCTGCTCTTTTCAGGTGCAGTAGAAGACGATGACGCGGAAACGGGTGGCGGAGACTCAGGGGACATGGATCCCTTCGACCTCCTGGACCCGGTGGAGATACTCTCCAAACTGCCCAAGGACTTCTACGACAAGCTGGAGGCTAAGAAGTGGCAGGAGCGTAAGGAAGCTCTCGATGCCCTGGAGGCGCTGCTTAAGACTGCACCGAGGTTGGAACCCGGGGATTATGCTGATTTAGTGCGCGCTTTGAAGAAGGTAATGTTTAACTCTTGAACTGCCGCAGATCTGCACTGCGAATATATGGATAATGCATAGACAGATCTAAGGGCTACACCCTTCTAGAACTTGATCCTATTAAATAATTTTTCTTCCTATCTAATTTCGCTCATATCATTCGTAATGTAATTTTCCTAATTAAATTACAAATTTAAAAAACCTCAGCGCCAAAAACAAACATTTTAAAAGTAAAAAATAATTCGGTCACCTACTATTTTCTATGTAAGCAAATGTATGTTTGACTTCTTAACTCTCTTTAAGATATTTTAGGTCAATTAATGCGTAGGGGACCGCTATTGACGTTGGGGGTTTTTCAAATTTGTAATTTAATGTTATTTCATAATTTTTAAAGTTACATAAAACCTACTGAACCGATTTTCATGAAACAAAGCTAAGAACACTCTCGCAAAAATTTGCTGTCTATTTATAAAAACCGCATCGAAATTATAGAGCAAACTCTAAAGTATAACAAAAAAAAACCGGCCAAGTGTGAGACGGTCTTGCGCTAAAGGTCTCAGAAAAAACAAAACTTTTTTGTAGGTTGATATGTTGTGTGGTGGTGTGGTGTGGAACCCTCGGTGCGCGAGTAGTCTGACTCGCACTGGACCGGTTTTATTTAAGTGTTTTCCCCTATAATAACCTCTGTAAGTTATTAACTAGGTTCTAAATTTTCTTAATATTCTGAAAGTCGAGAAACCCTATTAGCATAGGAATGATAATGATAATGCCCCAATCGATGAGCTTGTTATCGTGTGGGCAGCAAGCCCTGGTATCAGTGTTTTTTCAGACCGCCTTAAGGCCTCTGACGTAGTTTTTATGTAACGACTATTACCACCAGAGATAGTAGCCGGGACCAACGGCTTAACGTGCCATCCGAAGCACAGAATCATATTTCTTTCCGGACAATCAGGTGATTCGGCCTGCAATGTCCGTGCCAACTGGGGAAAAATGCACAAAGGGACATATCACTAGGTTTCCCCCATGGGAATTGAATCCACGGCACGGTCAGTAGCCCAATGCTCTTAACCATCGGAGACCTCTGAGGTAGAGCGATGAGCTAATGAGGTGTCTATTTATTAGTTTAACATGTGTTGCAGGTGATATCAAAAGACTCTAACGTGATGCTGGTAGCGCTGGGCGGTCGGCTTCTCGGCCTGGTGGCGACGGGACTACGGAACAAGTTCCAGCCGTACGCCTGCGCGTGCGTACAGGCCATACTCGAGAAGTTTAAGGAGAAGAAGACCAACGTTGTGACGGTGCTGAGGGAAGCTATCGACGCTATTTATCCTTGCGTGAGTATTATTCAGATTTTCTCCAAACCAATGTTGTATGTAATGTACCCACTGTCCATTATACGACTCATCACACTGAACTGTACACACTGAACAGGGTTTCGGTACTACTAATGAAACGTGTATTTTCTGAGTTTTCAGAATATATCTGACTACCCACTCGGGGAATATAGTCGTGAGCATATGCTTTAGATTGTCAGAAATTTTAATGTAACCTATCTCGTGTTATTTTCAGTCTTTTCATATAACCATTAACACTTTACTTCTCTCCCTCGCAGACAAACCTGGAAGCAATAATGGAGGACATGCTGGCCGCCTTCGAGAACAAGAACCCGTCCATAAAGGCGGAGTCTTCGTTGTTCCTCGCCCGCGCGCTGTGCCACACCCAGCCCGCGGCGTTCAACAAGAAACTGATCAAGGCATACGTTGCCGGCCTGTTGAAACTGATCGAGAGCGCCGGTAAGTCTCCCATATTAATACTAGCTTGATCATCGTCATTTATTATCAGCATATATGTGATTAGATCAACCACCACTGTTATTAATGGAGGTGATACTAGCCGCCTTCGAGTACAAGAACCCGTCGTTCAAGACGGAGTTTATAAGTCCTACGGATGTACCTACGCAGTTCACTATTATTGAAACCGCGCGAACCAATCAGGATACTCTGAGGTTGCGTGCCAAAAATGATAGGTTTCTATTGGTCGATTGTTTTCGCGCCTAACGAATGACCGACGCGATCTACAGTCGGTCTTTAAACTGCACAACAATCCAAAGTCATATGGTATAATATCAAATGTAGGGTATACCGAGATCCCGAAATGCCGAGATCTCGCACTATTTAGGTGGATTTCGCTAGATTTGCGGGACTGACAATTGTTATGGGCACATCCTTTCGCGAGCGCTGTCGCTCTTGTATATTGACAGATACTGAGACGCGTTTCGAACACCATACCGTCGAGAAATGTTACTCCCTGTCTGCGCGAACGAAGATTGAAGAGCGGACTTATTTTGTTGGTCGTCCTGTACAGGTATTTATTGTGTATTATTACCATTCTAGACCCGTCGGTGCGAGATGCAGCGGCCGAAGCGCTCGGCACGGCGACCAAGCTAGTCGGCGAGAAGAACATCGCGCCACACATCGGCAAGCTGGACAATCTGAAGGAGCAGAAGATCAAAGAGTTCGCCGATAAGGTACATATTGATGTATGTTCTCTTTCTGTCTATTCGTCGTAGCAGATGTAGGTTCAGAAGTCATCTATTGGTAGTATTCATACTATTATTTCGTTTAGCGGTCAGTAGATACATAATATTTTTTTTGATAATGTAAAAAAATATCCACAATATAGTAAAAACTATTTTCTTGGTACATACAATCAGCATCAAAAGTTCATGAACTCTTCAGAAATGTTCATAAACTTTTTGTATACTGACCGTACAAAATCAATAGTCATCTTTTAAATTTTCGGTCTCATTTGTGTCATTGATAGATAGTACATTTCATTTATAGTCTACATTGTTGGTTCATTTCATCCAGAAATCTTTTATATACTTATAAAAACAAAGATCGATTGTGAAAATGTTATGAACCCCTAATATTGTTTGTTTAGTTTCTGACTTTGCCTTCATTTGATATAAACACACATTAGTCTCTTCTCAAGTCAAAGACATGTCATTGAGTTTGGCATCTTGTTGAAGAGATTTTTCTCCCATCATTAGACGCAAAGGCTAAAAATGTATTAGTATCGTTAAAAATTTTCCTTTTTAACTTGCAGGCCGTGATCCATGTGAAAGTGGCTGCTCCGAAGAAGGATGCTAAGCCAAAAACCGCCCCTCCGTCTGCCAAGGGTGACAATAAGCCAGCAGCCGGATCTGCACAGCCGAAACCTGTCAAACGTCCCACCACTGGTAATGTTGATTAATATACATATTTAATAGTATGTAATTACTGGTCGTCTTATTTAAAATAGTCTAATTAGGCTGTTGATTTTCCCAATAAAGATATAAATAAATAAAAACATTCTGCAACCGCCTCACAAATTAAAAACTCAGTAGACCGTTTTTGTACCTTCGAGAAAAACCAATTGATTTTAGTTAATCGAGTTAATACTTTGGTGTTTCTCATCAGATTTGCCACTTTAATGACTTCCAAATAACAATTCTGATTAGCATATGATCAGACATATCCTGGACGTTACTAAAGCTGTTCGTACGTGACTTACTGTGTTTCAAATCTCTGTTTCTGTAATTCAAAATAGTATTACAATTTGAAGTATAATCAATTCATCAGATCAGATTTTAACTTGTAAAATTCTAGGACCGATCAAGAAGACGGCAGCCGCCGCCAAGAAGCCAGCAGCGCGAGGCCAGCCCAGCCCGCCGCGTGAACAAGAGCTATCACAGGAAGAAGTGGATGCCAAGGCAGAGATGTTGTTCGCAGCTGACGTTCTTATCGGTAAATTATATATAATAGACTGGAATATAGTGTCGTACCAGGTGACTGTGGTATAAGGTTCGCTGACTGCAAGCGGAGTGCGCCATAAATTATCTCTTGAGCTTTCTTACTAATAGCCGGTGCATCACGTTTGCAATGCTCCCGCTATCTTAATTTTGGATAAATTAATTGCGGGGTTCCAAGACAGATTAGAGTCATCTCCCGGGCTCGCTGGACTTCATTGTCTAATCTTGTGAGTCGCCGTTATTGACACGAAAAAAAGAAGTGATCGCTGCTATTGGTCCAGGTTTATAGAATTTGAACTGTTGAGAATGTGGTATGCCTATAAAAAAGCGGACGTCGCAGTCTGCCCGCAGTTACAATGCAATTATGCCAACCACCACATTCAAACTGCAATTTTGCAGCTGCTTTGCAGTCTAAATGCAGTCTGTCTGTATTAACCGTATAAAAACTTGCTACAGCTAGACACTAACCAGTTCAAAATAAGAATGTGCATAAATACCTCAGGGTAATTTCACTTTGTTGCATCGAACATTATTTCTAAGAATCTACTTAGAACAAACGTTTTTTCGTACGAAATGGTCTGCATTTCCATTTCTTACGAAAAAGTATCTACCAAATTGAAGAAGTTAAGCGACAACATGTCATGTACATTCTTAATTTGAACTGTAGTAGTAGTTTTGTAGCAAGGATTCTGACCATCCCGCGAGGAATTCTGGTCGTTGGTTAATGTATGTATGAACACTTGATATGTGATGACAGGTCTAGGCGACGGTAACTGGAAGACCCGTCTCTCATCGGTGCAGAGTATCCACTCAAGCATCCAGGGGCTGACGCCTGCCGACGCGCCGTCGCAGGTGCTGTTCCGCGTGCTGCAGAGGAAGCCGGGCCTCAAGGACACCAACGTGCAGGTGCTGAAGGCAAGGCTGGAGGGTTGCAAGTACGTCACCGAGAACTTCCCCGTTTCCACGTAAGTATGATTTATTCTATCGAGTAGATGGTATCGAGTGAAGAGATTTGTTTTAGTGTGATCTTTTAGGTACGTATTAATAAGGCCAGTGAATAAACCAAACTGCTTGGGTTTGGCGCGCGTTTACGGCAGTGTGATGTAGCGCTATTGGGTCTTTGCTCTCTTTCTATTTGCGAGCGAACAAACGAGATAAAAGGCATTATATAGCCTTATCACGCACATCATTCTACAGCCTCTGACGCATACTAAAAATTTGTTTATGTTGGCGTAGAATTAAGCAACGTCAGGTTCTGTTAGTCTTTGGATGGGTAAGTGTGATGACACGCCTGCCGAATTCACGCAGCCGAAAATACGCACGACTTGATTTTCAGTGCTAATCCGCGTCCTATCACACACTATTACGCGCCATTTTCCCTAGTAGACGCGTAAATTCGGCAGATGTGTCATCACACTAACCGTTAAAGTGGTGTTCATTCTTCGTGTATGTGTGCTTCCGTCAAATAGCATTGTAACTATTAAGCGATGTCTATTTAAGCGGCATGAAAATCCCTTGCAAGTTTGACAGCAAACTTGCCTCCGCGTGGTGAAGTATGGCTCTCTCTCTCCCCATTATTCGGGAGAGGCCTTCGTCCAGCAATGGGATTTATGTAGGGGTGAATTAAATTTTACCCTGGAAATTCTAAATTTAATGTTTCTATCTTCAGTGGTTTAGGCTGTGCGTTATCAATCAGTCACGGAACTGTTTAACTATTCTTAATATGATTGTCCTACAGGATAGCAGCAGACTTCATCCTACAAGACGTAGTAACGAAACTCGGGGAGGCTTCCTGCTCCGCTATATCAGCAGACTGCCTCACCCTGCTGGCCGAGGCGTGCGGCCTCGAACATGTTCTGAACGAGGCCCTCGCGTTCGCTATGGACTCACAGAAGAACCCCAAAGTGCAGTCAGAGCTGTTCATTTGGATGGCTAACGCTATCAAGGAGTTTGGTTTCACGTGAGTGTTTTAATTTAATGGAAATTGTATGTTGTTTTGTCTTCCAAATAATGACAAAGGGCAGGAAGCATAAGCAAATGTCTATCACTCGTTTTAATAGTAGTACCGAAACTCTGTCCAGTGAGATTGGACAGTGTGGGTACAATACATGCCTCGACAAATTTTGGCATAATATTGCTTTTGGCAGATCTGCGATGTCATTCATTCTACTAGCAAACGTTTTAAAACAAGATTTTCATTTGTTAAATAAGAAGGTCAGTCTGTTTTTTTAACGAGCGTAAAATATCGCTCGACTTCTCACGTTATGAAACCTGACCAGAAAAATAAAAATCTTTGGGTACATCCGACTATAACCTTTAATGGCAATGTGAGAGACAAAACAAATGTTTTCAGTTCAAAAATTAGTTTCAATGATTTTCCACATCATGGCGAGGTTTTTTATTTTCCTGGTCAGATTTTAATTTCCTTCAATTTAGTCTTAACTATTACTTATTTTAAAAAATATTACTTTCTTGCAAAGATAATGTTCTTATATTTTTCTTCCTTTCACAGAACAAACATAAAGTCAATAATCGCGCACTCAAAGAAAGCTCTATCAGCGACCAACCCGAACGTGAGAACAGCGACCGTCAACTTCCTCGGCATACTGTCCCTCTACGTGGGACCCTCCCTCATCAGCCACTTCGACAGCGAGAAGCCCGCCACCAAACAACTGATCAGCTTGGAGCTCGACAAACACGCCAACAGCAGTCCCCCCACACCGACCAGGCAGATACACTCCGTTACTAAGGTGACCTGTTACTGTGTAATTAAGACTCTTTTATGATATTAATCCTGGGGGATGGCTTTCTAGGACCAGTGTTTAACATAATGCGCGTGTCACGACTTCTGAAAGAGAGCTAAGGCAGCTATGTTTGGCTTCTACGCTATGATATATTATTAGATGTGCCTGGAAAAGATAGGGGCATGAATTACATGCTTTCGATTACAAGTGGACAGTACTAGTACAAAACAAGATAAAACAACCAGAAAGCCTAGTATGATGCGCACGACAACGTTATCTTGCGCCTTTTCTCGCTCTATTTTGCGCCAAGTTAAAAAGCGAGCAACATTGGGATGGAATAGGCTACATAAAATCCCTTCTATTCAAAACAACTATTTGGAAAACGGGAAGTCTGCTACATTCAATTTGATTTTGGTTTTCGATTGGATGTATTAGAGATAAATTTGTATTATTTAATACTTTTTTTAACTTGATTTAATTTCCACAGTCTGCAAGCAAAGCGTCAGTGGGCGACGACTTGGACGAACCGTACGAGGACGCGGCTGACGATGAGCCTGCTGTCGTGGAGGACAATAGACCGCGCACCGACATAGCGCCTCTGATCACCGACGCGCTGGTCGCAGAGATGAACGATAAGAACTGGAAGGTGACGTATCACATTCTATAATAATTATAAATACTTACTAATTATAAAATTTATAGTCAATCGCTAAGTTAGAGGCCTGTTGGGACTTGACAATTCTATTGACAACAGGTTCACATTGACAGTCAACCCTGAGGCTGTTTTCCACCAGAGAATCCACCGCAAAAATCCACCAATAGCTTTAATTTCCTTATGGCGCGATCGAGCTATTGGGGAATAAATTCACGTACTTTTCACTTTTGAACAGTGAAATTGTTTGTTAAAGGAATAAAATAGTAAAAGCACTAGAACAAACTAAACTAACCCTAAACTTAAATCTATCCATTCGAAACACAGGCTCTGTTTAGAATGGTTAGCTTTTCACTTTTATTAAAGTTGTGTTGTACAAGATACTTTTATAAAGAGTTTGTCTTTGTTCAAATTCAAAACAATATAACAAAAATAATCTAATCCGCAACGCAGGCTTCGTCAAATCTTAATCACATACATCTATATCCGCTACAAGCTTCGTCAATGGCAGGACACAAGATAAAATCCGCATGCAAGCTTCGTCAGACTATCACTAACTAATCTAAAGGCACTGCCCTTCGCAACCCTGGCTCAAAGGTCCCAAAGATACTGGCCGCATTGCCCCTCTGGATGGCCAAAGAAATTCTCTGTACCAGAAAGGCTCCCGAGCGTGGGTCCCCCCCCTTAGTCCTCATACGCTGCCCTATCTCTCTAATGAAGTCCTTGGCATCGACCCCCCAAGGGCCTCCAGTCTCAAAAGCGGCTGGCACGAAATCATACCCCTGCTCCAGGTTGGCATATGTCACCCGCTTTAGCTTCGCCGCCCGCTCTGCGGCAGAGCCAGCGACGCGTATTGTCTGTCTCAGGTACGAAGGAGCAAAAGTGCTGACACAGGTCGCGTCCCAAATCAGGCAACGCCCCCTTCGCCAGGGGATTAATGTCAGGCCATCGGGACGCTTACCATCGGTTCGGCTCAAACCCAGGGGCTCCAAGATACACGGCACGTCCACCGAGACAAGGGCACGGCGAATTATATCGTTGAGGGCTTGGTGTCGGGGAAACCTACCAGCACAACGCTGGCAACTCAACCCGTGATGGCCATTTTCCTCCACCCAACAACCACAAATGCACCGATGAGGCTCGCACACCTTGCAACCGATACGCAATGCCGCAGCAATCCTCAACGTATCATTGTCCAGCAGTGTCCCCATATTGGGGGAAGGAAGCGCATGCAACCAAGCGGCCGATTCTGGCTCGGAAACTGCCTTCAATCGCGATACATCCACCCCAACAGCGCTGCCCATAAGCTGCGAAAATGACTGCCTCGCCGCGATCTCGTCCCAGCCTCTCTGAATGGTCAAGCCTTCAGGGCGCTCACCGCTTACAGTCCTGATTTCCCAAGCTGCCATTGCCTCCGTCACATAAGGAATAAGGAACCCGCCACCATACTTACTTACTAAGTACTACTTAACACTATACTTACTAGTACACTACTACTACTACTACTACTTACTTACACTACACTACTACTACTATTAGTATCTTGGGATACTTTTATTAGTATCTTGTACAACACAAAAATGTCAAACAAGTTTCAATGCTTATTACCTTTCAACAGGTCCGCAACGAAGCTCTAGACAAAGTAAAAGCGTTGATAACCAACTCGTCGCCGATCAAGTCGTCGCTGGGAGAATTGCCGGCCGCCCTGGCGTCCAGACTGGTCGACTCTAACTCCAAACTGGCGCAGAGCGCGCTTGGCATCTGCGAGCAGTTGGCTGTCGCCATGGGACCCAAGTGTAAACACCATGCTAGGACTTTCTACCCGGCTTTCTTTCAAGGTTAGTTTAAAACTAACATGTAATTTACAAGCTGGATATTTTTGTAATAAATACTTGTTTTTAAAAACTTCTCCATAACCACACATTGGATATTTTCAGCATAGTAACACACCTGAAATTTTACAACATTACAATAAAATTCGGATTACCATTATACAAGTCGCTAGATACCACTAAACGACGTGATTCTCGGCTTAGAGCACAATAAACGTGTATTCATAAACAATGCGTTTCCTTCAATAATCGACCCTACGATACACTAGACTGCCTGAGGAGACTAAGGGATATGATTTCTTTTGTTATTTTGTGATACTTATGTTAAAATGCGGACCTTCATACAACATCACGCTTATAAAAGTGGTTGTTAATTGTAGCCGGAATTCTCGAAAATAATTATTATTTCTCGGGTATGAAAGTTTCCTCACGATGTTTTTCCTTCACACATAATATTCCGTAATATTGATACGGGTCAGGAGTCGAGCCGCTGCCTCGATTAAGTCGCAAGTCTTCCATATAGGCTATCACCGCTCTGACCATACCTCGTGTGTTGGTTTCGGTTCTTAATAGCCTTCACTACTGATGTAGTAACATGTCTTGTCGGCAGCTCTCGGTGACAGTAAGCAGTGGATCCGCGCGGCTGCGGTGACCTGCGTAGAGACTTGGTGCCGGCACGCGGGCGCGGCCGCCCCCTTCGAGGGGGAGATGGTGTTCGACGCGCTGAAGGCAGGATCGCCCGTCTTACGCGCCTGTCTGCTGCAGTGGCTGGCCGACCATCTGCCCAACGGTAAGGACTGCTCATTGTGAAGATTTTACCTATTCCCGCATCTCTGTTAGCCGACTATTTTGTATGAAAACGCGTCGCGCGCGAATATAGAAACCATATACTAGAGCTGCGGGTTTAACTAGGATATCAATAGCAGAAGCTAGTAACACGTATTCTAAAATTTCACTTCCTCCTTCTTTACGACGAACACCAGTTTTACGACAAAGTGCACAACAATGGGGAACTTGCACCAAAATTATAATAAGAAATTATCTTAATAATTCAATAATAATAGTTGTGAATAGAACACACAGGAACAGAGGAGGAACGGAAGGATGGAAGTTGCAGGAAAATTACTGAAAGATTTTTTCTAAAGTTTTATTTTTATATAGTAGTTTTATTTATTATATATATTTCAAGTAAAAGTTAAGATTAGTAACTTGCGTTGCGGATGATTTGTGATGAGTTTCACACGTCATGAAAAGTGACGTCACGTCATGGCAGTGAGCGTTTTTTGCGCGGAATTTGAAAAGTCAATAAATAAATGATTTGAGCATATTTTACCATTTTTGTTTTTGGTATTTTTATGTAAGCCTTAAATCTTTATGATACACTCAAAATATAAAACTGCATGTTCCCCATTCCCAAGATTTAACAGTAGATAAATACAGGTCGAATGCACGATAACTCTTACTTATGGGTCATTACATTAACCCTTGAACACCCACGGACGCGATATTATTGAACAACCCATTGTCTATCTATTGTTGTATAAAAGCCGGGTTGCCAGCGAGCGGTTAAGGCTCCACGCGTGGAGCCAGGCTAGCTTTATCCTTTAAGTCCTGCTGCCACACAATCCGTGGCTGACTTAAGTCCGACAGAGGAAAGATAATACTGCAAATAAACTTATAGAAACATAATAAAACACTTAACGTGCCTCCAGTGCCATTGAAGTCGTTCCCGCGCGAGGAGCTGTCGGTGTGCGTGCCGACGCTGTTCGGGTGCCTGGAGGACCGCGCCGCCGACGTGCGTAAGGCCGCCGCCGACTGCGTCTACCCGTTCATGCTCCACCTCGGCTACGAGGCCATGCACAAGCAGCAGGACAAACTTAAGGTTTGTGTCTCTTACTATACAAACTACTTGCTTTCAACCCTAAATCTCCATCGATGTCATCGATGGTCTGGACAAAACAAATATATTGTTTATATGACCTCAATCGAGTAAAGTCGTTCCGAAGTTATGCACAATTACAAACAGACGCTTATACAGGCTGTCCCAAAACTTAATGTCAAGCCACAGTTTATATCTAAAAATCGAACTTTGATCGTTTTCGAGATTTTGACACTATTTTACAATAACACCGCAACCCTGCGCCGTACTTTTAGATGTAGTGACTACAAATTTGCATATTTTTTCATGGCTTACTTTTTATGCAATCCTGAAAAACAAAAGCTTTGCTGGTACATAGGTACTTTTCTTTTTGAAAACCATCTTTTGTCAGACTTATGCGGTAAAATTTTTTCTATGGAAACTTTGAGCTTACAGACTAAAAAATATACGTTTAATAGATGGCGGCTGCTTTCAGTACCTAAATAAATATTTTTCTTCCAGCCTGGTTCAAAATCGGTAGTGCAAGCGGCGTTAGACAAAGCAAGACCACTCCTACCAGTACAACCTCTGCCAAGTAAAGGCAAGAAGGAAGAATCGCGCGGCGTCAAATCTGCGGGGGCATCGAAGAAGGAAGCTGAGAAGAAAGCGGTCCCTGTCAAGGGCAAGGTAAGTTATACTTTTTGGAGAAGGGTAGATCTTCCATTAACGTGTTGGGGTTACCAACCCCTCTTGCATGGTTTTCCTACACTCGCGCGACGCGCTTTCGATGAAGACATAAAGACAAGAGAGTGAAAGCCGCGTCATGTAGTATGGGAAAAAATAGAGAAGCGCACAAGTGGAGAAAGCATTCTAGAGGGGCAGGACCTTGCTTGAAAGAGAGAAACTGTGGTTAGGAGAACTACACGTTAGAGTTTTAAAACAAAATGAAAACAATTTTACTGAATTAATGCTGCATGTATAATATTATATACTAAAGAATCTATGAATATAAGAAAAGTACACAGTTTTAGCTAAGTTGTCGGACTAACTTCATAAATGCCTCCAAACACCATTCCCTAATCAAAAAATCGTTCTCACACCAGGCACCAGCAAAACCGACCTCAGCATCAAGCCGCGGCAAGAAAGACGACGAGGATTGCTCCCCACTGTTACCCAACAACAACCTGAAGAACCAGCGCATCATAGACGACCAAAAGCTGAAGGTCCTCAAGTGGAACTTCACCGTGCCCAGGGAAGAGTTCTTCGAGCTTCTGAAGGAGCAGATGACGGGCGCCGGGCTGAATAAACAGCTCATTGCTAACATGTTCCATAGTGATTTTAGGTAATTAGACGGCTTCTTGAGTTTCAGGTCGCACAAAAGCATGTCAAATTACTCCTAAAGACTAGCTACTGGCAGTTGTATTGAGATTCTGCCGAGTGCGTTTTTACAGGGTGTTAGGGTAAACAGTTGCATTAATTTAAGGGGTGATTCTAACCATGATACTGAACAACTTTTCCTATAGGTTTCTTAGGGGAAATTGTTCAGTATCATGGGTACAATCACCCCTTCAAGTAATGCAACTGTTTACCTTAACACCCTGTATACGAAGCATACCAGGAGATCGTAAGCTGTTTTACTTTTTCCCCTGGCGGGGGGAGGATGGTTCGCATGCATTACAAAGATTTTCAAGAAACAGGTATAACACTCACAGGAATGTGTATCACGGTTTAGACGGTTAGATGCCTAATGTGGCCTTAAAAATCCACTGATCCGCACTAGGCCAGGCCCGCGTGGTAGTGTATTACTCGCTCCCTTTCACGCTTATTCGTGAGAAGTGGCTAGTGCCATAAGGTAGACAATAGGCTGATGATGATGATGAAATACCTTCGTCATCATAACAAACCTATATACGTCAGAATGGATATTCTGCAAATAAATTCTGCCACGTAGAGGATACATTTAGCTTTTGCCGTCGTTTCTTTTTCCCAGAGTCGGGCATAGACCATGGATCTCCACTTTGGGCAATCTTGCCATATTGACAAGCCTTAAAACCCTACTTGGAGACCAAACCTAGTTATTTGGACGTTTGCCAAATATTAGACATTTCGACATTTAATCTAAACTGTTTAAGAGGCAGGTCGCCCGCATAATATCTGGTCCGCCTAGATTACACTTTGGAAAATGTTGTGATAAACTCTCCCCTAACGACTTCACAGATATCATCTAAAGGCGATTGAAGCTCTGTCAGACGATCTCCACGAGAACGGCAACGCTTTGATGTGCAACCTGGACCTGGTGCTCAAGTGGCTGACGCTGCGTTTCTTCGACACGAACCCGTCGGTGATCCTCAAGGGCCTGGAGTACCTGTCCGTCGTGTTCCAGTACCTGATGGACAGTGACTATACCATGGCTGAGTATGAGGCTAACTGCTTCATACCTTACTTGGTGCAGAAGGTAAGTTGTGGGGATAATGGGTTTTTGTGTTATTTTATACGTGTTAATGAATTTACGCAAAACTAGAAAGTAGTTTGGTTAGAATCGAGAGCAGAATCGAATTATAATGGTTTCAACATAGGATTTTTTTTTTCAAAATATTAAATAATTTATTTGTAAAATTTTTTATTACTTAATTCGATCTCAACCCACCGCTCGGGCACTCTCACCCTATTTACTACCAAAACAAGATTCTTAAGATGCACGTTGTATACATGTAATTGTCCCAGGTAGGCAGAGGTTACGGTCCACCACGCGCTACGATTTTGACACATTTCTCATGCCTCATTCAAATTTTGTGAACTTTCATCGGTTCAGAATGCTACGCACTTGCCCTTTTCGTAAAATAATATTCATTAAGTCATTGTGATGCTTAATTTCTATGACAAATGTTACATAATTTAACAAGTTAGATGTACTTATTGTAATTTTTTACCATTTCACTTTACACAACCTCGTTTGTCTCCCATGAACCCTTTATCAGGCATAGCACATTTCATCGACCACATTTCATCGACCACAAATAAGTAACTGACATTATCATCATCATCATCATCATCTCAGCCGATGGACGTCCATTGCTGGAGATAGGCCTCCACCAAGGATCGCCATATCGACCCGTTCTGCGCTGCCCTCATCAAAAGGGTTCCCGCCGCCTTCGCCAGGTCGTCGGTCCACCGTGTTCCGCTTTCCGGTACGCGGTCGCCACACTTATACATAAAACTATATCTATAAGGCTCATTATTGAATGTAAATGTGGTGTGCTGATAAAGGGTTAGTGTAGACAAGAGACTACGATTGACCTCTAATGATTATGATTAAATATTTGTTCGCAGGTTGGCGACCCTAAAGACACGGTCCGTAATGGTGTCAAAGCTTTGTTCAAGCAGATCTGCGTTGTGTACTCTGTTATCAAGTTATTCGGCTACCTGATGGAAGGGTTGAAATCTAAGAATGCGAGACAGCGCACTGGTACGATTTACATTTGCTAATTTCATAAGCTTAACGACATTGAAATATCGCTACTAGTCATAAATAGGTTCATAGAAGTCAAAGTGGTTCCGTGTGGTTCGGAATTTGACTTCATAATGTGTTTTGTGAATTTTATAAAGTTTGTCTTTAAGCTTTTTAATTTGTGATAATGTGTTTGCACTCAATACTATCAATAGAAGCCATATTCCCTAGTCGCTAAAAGAAAGAAAGGATTTATGTCATGTCATATTCTTAACATTATGTCCTATTATAATAGATACTACTTACTTACTAAAAAGCCGTGGTGGTCCAGTGGCGAGTAACCTTGCCTGCCGTGCAGGAGGCGATGGTTCGATCCCCGTCCAAATCGACTCGTACCAATGAGTTTTTCGGAACTTATGTACGATTTGTAACACCATTGGCTTTTCGGTGAAGGAAACATCGTGAGGAAACCTGCATGCTTCAATTTCGAGGCATGTATTGTACCCGCTGTCCATTATGTGGCGACGGGCTCACCCCCCGTCACACTGGACAGAGTTTCGGTACTACTGGTGAAACGTGGATGTTCTGAGGTTTCAGAATATCTCTGACTACCCCCTCGGGGAATATAGTCGTGAGCATATGCTATGCTATGCTATGCTACTACTTACATTATGATTATGAGTAAACAATTGTAATGATTGGTTTCAAAGTATACTTCTTATGAATCCCTAGAATTTATTAAGATATTTTGACCCGAGTCTTATCTAAACCAATCCTCCCCTCAAACAGAATGTCTAGAATGCATCGGTCACCTGATAGAGATGTATGGGTCGACGGTGATGTCTCCGACTGGCGCGGTGGCTCTCAAGGAGCTCGCGCGGCACATCGGCGACCGCGACAACGCGGTCAGATCCGCCGCGCTCAACTGCGTCGCCAGCGCTTACTTCCTAGAGGGCGAGAAGGTCTACAAGATGATCGGACAGGTAGTAATAAACATTATAATAACATTATGCGATTACATGATCTTAGAAATATATTACAAGTACACACATAAACCGTGTAAGGGCACAGCAACAAGGTAGGAATAACATGTCTTCGATGATGTGTTCAGGAAATGGTCTATTCTATCTGACTCGCTTTAACATACGCATAAAAATTTAGGGTCCTTCTTAATATGCTGACACAATTTTAAGGGGATGATCGGACCGTCAAACTGATCTACTTTCTCTATGGGACCAATATCAAAATCGCGAAAAAAAATCTTTTGCAGTTTTGTATGGAACTGCTGATTTTTGTTTCGCGATTTCTATGTTGGTCTCATAGAGAAAGTAGTTCAGTTTGACTGTCTGATCATCCCCTTAAAAAGTGTCAGCATATTAAGAAGGTCCCTGTATATTATGCTCTCTTTCTTCCGTATTGTCATTTAACGCTTGTAATTGTTTAGTCTATGCTACTTATACGTTATCCTGTAAAACGCACCTTAGTGGTGATTCGGAACGCACGCTAAACTGGCGCCTTTAACAAATCGACAGCTGAACAATTAGCGTGGTCACAACTTAACTCTTTTTCACTGTGCGCTCGTTTGCGCACATACGTTTGTTCTGCGGCGTGTACAAGGGATTATACTTTTTAAAACTTAGCTTTCATATTACCATTATTTAACAACTTTTTTATTTCGCAGATATCAGACAAGGACCTGTCTCTACTAGAGGAGCGTATAAAGCGCGCCAGTAAGACCCGCAGCGCTGAGGCGCGTCGCTCCATGATCGTGCCTCTGTCTGCCACCGGACGTCCCATACAGCAGCATGTCGAGGTACTATTGTTTATTTAATCACTGTTTATACCCAACAAGAATATATCTGACGCTGTACACGTCTTTAGTTTGCTTTTAAATTAAAACATAGCGTTGCACTCTAACATTAAAGTTTTTGCGGAATTCTTTGAATTTGACATTCGTTGCGAGTTCCAATCCAAGACAGATTAGAGTCATCTTTTCTAATGTCGTGAGTCGCCGTGTTGTTGATACTAGCTTACAGGAATTACAGTGGTGAGAATAAAAGTAGACATTTGATTGAAGAAAACAATTTACTGTAAGCAGGAGAATTACATGTTTATGGTTACTTTTATAATATACATTTTTTAATCTTTTAAAATTTAGATTAGACAACAATTTATCTAATTTTGTCGCATTTATCTACTTTACGCACTACGTGATAACACTGTACGATAATTATCAGAAGAAAAGAAGCCAACATTCAAAAATAATTCATTGTTTTCTAGTGCGAAAAATGAGAGTAATTATTAATATAGCTTCTTTTAATATTTCTTGACTGTTTTTGGTGAATATTCTCGGGGAATTTAAATTCGAGAACTAAGGCTGACATGTTTTTTTTTAATTTGTGTTCGTCCTCCCGTGTTCAAAATTCATATTATTTTCGACCCTACTTAGACTAAACTTATGCTCAAAAAACGTCTCAGAATATCAGCCTTAGACTTTTTCAGGAAATTGTACCTTATAATCGATTAGAAATTAACAGAAATAGAAATACTGAACCTTACCGGTTGCGTTATTGTATGTGAGTGTTGTTTTACAAATATATTGTTTGTTAGGAGGTGGAGCCGCCGCGGCGCGTCATCTCCGTGGACACGACTCCCGTAGCGGAGTACGAGGACGATGAAGAAGAGGAAGAGGAACTACCTCCACCGTTACCTAACCCGTGAGTATACACATTTATTTCATTTACGAAGGTAATTTACTTATCTTTTAACTAACTTTGGCAGCCATCACTAAGCTAAAGCATAAGTTCCATGGCTAAAGTTGTATAAACTAAACCCTGATATATTTTAACAATTGATGAACAAATAAAATAACATTTCATTTTAACGGGTTCTTACCACGTTTTTTATTGTTTTTGGAGCTATCGATATTTGGCAGTGTTACAACTGCCATGATCACGGCATGACTGTAGGACCGCAGGTAGGTTTTTAAGAGCATAAAAATCTGTCAACCCTCATTCTTCTTAAAAACGTGGTAATAGTCCGTTAAAATTATTAATTTTAGCTTATGTAATAACCGCTTAACTATCAAAAACGGTGTTAAAAAACCTGGTTACAAAAGTATATTCTTTGAATTAAGATAAACAGATTTACCGGTGTCCAGTGCTCGTGCGAATGTCAGTATCATATATAGTTTACCCGCAATTGAGCTATAGTATAGCATACTTGCAATTCAGGAACTGCAAATAATGAACCCAAATTGGGTTTATCACGTACGATTAACACCTAATGGAAGACATCGGCGCGGATAAAACGCAATTTATAATCAAATAAAAAATTTAAATGCTTATTTGATGGTCATCGTTAAAATTTGTATGAAGAGCTCTGACTCGCTCCATCATGTATGAATCGTACTTAATACGGGTTGTAACTAAGTTGCACTTGTTTCAGCGTACCACCCGAGCCCAAAGTGATCTCGGGTCCGTTCGGACTGGACCCCAAGCTTATAGCAGAGTTGGACGCAGCGGTGCCAGTGTTACATAGACCCTCGCTGCCGGAGCTGGACCTCAAGTTCCTCGACGAGCCCATACCTGCGTCCGGGGTGCCGCACGTGCCCCGGGCCAGGCCTCTAGCTTCACAACCAGTCAGGGCCAGGTTAGGTTACCTCTTTATATGGTAGTGTAATTTAAAGGTATACATTATGTAACGGCCGTAAGCCAAGTGGCAAGTAACCTTGCCTACCGTTCAGGAGGCGATGGTTCGATCCCCGTCCAGGCCGACTCGTAACAATGAGTTTTTCGGAATTTATGTATGATTTGTAACACCACAGGCTTTTCGGTGAAGGAAAACATCGTGAGGAAACCTCGATGCTTCAATTTTGAGTCATGTATTGTACCCACTGTACATTACATGTGGGGCGACGGGCTCACTCCCCATCACACTAGACAGAGTTTCGGTACTACTAGTGAAACGTGTAATACGTGATATAGTCGTGAGCATATGCTATATGCTTATGCATTATGTTACGGCGCCGTGTGGTTCTGACTTCGAATTGATCACTCCATTTCTTGCCGTGGGGTATCGTAAAAAGATGACTGAGGATTTGTTATGCAGTGTTTCTGTGGGCGATAGGCTAGCCACTTATCACCGCCGGACACGTCGTTTCAGCCTGAAACCTTTAAAATGCTGAAAGCGAGCGTTGCTACAGCTGAATGATTAAAAAAATAGTAGTATCTAAACTTGTGACCGTCCTGATACGGAGCATGGTACAATAACCCTCTGGGTGATTTAACCGGTAACGCTGTAGTTGGAAGGGTAGAGCCTTAGGTGTGCACTAAAGCGTTCGCCGAAGCCACTTTAGACAAATTAGGTATGAGCTAGCACTAGAAGGTCCAATGAATATCCTTTGTAGTGACCAGTTGTTGCCTATAATTCGCTTTAAAGGAGACTTGGCACATGTGGCCTATGAACCAATAGAGATGGGAGTGTAGTATATTTGTTCGGAGACCTTTCCTCATTACTCACAGAAATGCGCATCAAAATCGGCTCCGAGGATTTTTTTGTAAAGAGACTGCATTCAGTCTACCACGGAGATTCTTCATCCCATGGTCCCATCGCTAACCGTTGCATGAAAATCATGGGAATTAATTTCGTTTACTTGTGATTAACCTTGAATGTTATCTGTTGATTGTAGGTATTTGCTTTTGTTTTGTCCGATGCGTTGCAGTGACGCAGTGACGGATTTTTGTATGTAGAACGACGCAACGACGTTCTAGCGGCGGCTTTTTGTATGTAGATTGGCTCTGATTAATAATTAGGATGTTAATAAATGTGATAATGTATGTGTTGCAGCATCGTGCCGATGTCCCCGCCGCGCCACATGGCGCCGCACTCTCACTCCGTATCGGCCACGCCATCACAACCAGCCGTCGATGACTCGCAGCTAGCCGACATCATACATTCCATCGCCAGTCCTGATCTCAACGTGAGTCTTAGTATACAATACTGTCAAATGTCCATCCAAGCAATTCTTTATCGATCGTCAATGTCAATGTGCGCATTTTATGAACAATAATTGTACTAAATACGGCTTGTGACGTCATCTACGTTTCATTGTATGTTTCTGTGCGCAAGTCCGACTAGCATTTGCGTTTTTTTTTAGATAACCTGTTAATAAAAATAGTATTTAATCATGCTAAAGAATTAGGTACTGAAAATGTGAGTTATAAGCGTTATTTTGAAACGTTACTGAGAAGATAAACGAAAATATATTTTAATTTATACATTCTCTTGGCCTTATTTGAGGTGGGCGAATATGACATCTTCCATTCATCTCTCTTAGCACTTACTCCTTTCTTGCGCATTATTATCATCTTTAACACAATACATCCATCTTTTCTTCGGCCTTCAGTCAACTATCCTTAGTTATGGCATTTAAACACTTCCTATCAGTTTTGTAATTTTAAAGGTGTTAGACATCAGAGACGCCGACGTTATCGCCGACAAGCCCCGCGCTGGTGTAAATCGGTCGCTGACAAGGCCATCCACACCGAACTTGGTTGGCGAATTGGTGTGTGAACATATTTAAGTTAATCAGATGTGTATTTCTCCCGAGCAGGCGGCCATGCGAGCGCTGTCTCACATCTCCGGCATCCTGGCGTCGGGGCGGGGCTCGGGGCTGGTCGCGCACGAGCAGCGCCTCGTGGCCGCCATCGCCGCGCAAGTGAGGCACCTGCGCGCCGGCGCCGGCCACAATGACCCCAGGGACTCCTTGCCTGCCTACAAGTACCTCGCCGGGGCGCTCAATGCGGTGAATATAAATATCTTGAACATAAATATCTTGGACATTGTCACACAAATTATCTAGTTATATTTAAAGTACCAGAATCTAGCCTGGACTTGTATTATGATGACTAGACAACGATATAGAATACGTATACTTCGTGTTAATGAATAAGCGCAAAACCTCATACACCCCAACTGATTTATAACAAAATAATTCGATTAAAACAATAATTTCATTATTTTGATAGTTACAATTTAAAGTGAATAGCATTTTAAGTTTTCAGGCAAAAATGATTTGTTATCATTTCAGCAATGAATGAAAGCGTTATCGTGCTCATGGATACTTTTTATGAATCTTGTTTTGGTAGTAAGTAGGGTGAGAGTGCCTGAGCGGTGGATTGAGATCAAGTTCAGTAAATTTTAAATTTTACAAACAAATTATTTAATATTTTGAAAAAAAAAAACCTATGTTGAAACCATGATAATTCGATTCTGCTCTCGATTCTAAACAAAATACTTTCTAGTTTTGCGTTAATTCATTAACACATTGTATAGATACAAACATCCATGACTCGAGTACAAATATTCATATTCATCATACAAATATTTGTCCCTTACGGGATTCGAACCCGCGACCCTCGGCACTGCAGGCAGGTTCACTACAGACTGTACTATCGGGCGGTCAAAATATACTGTTCAATAACTAAATAAAGGCACATACTACTAGGCAGCTACTAAGATTTTTATTCGAACGACGCGCGACGGCACAAACATAACCTCGGGTTTTACAGTCCGCCGCCGCCGTTCTGTTTCTTGATTAAAACATTTAGATGTAGAAACATAGCTTGTACGCGTTTTTCGGATCAAAGTAATATAAAATTAAATTTATATTGATAAAATCTATGAATCGCAATAAAAATTTAATTGGTTTATTAATATTATGTCTTCTATCCATTAAAAATATAAAATGAAGACAAAAAAATATTGATATTACTATACTCAATTAGTTTCACAGCCTTGTGTGGGTTTGTATAAATCTAAAATGCATGTCTGTGACATGAAGTTTCTTTGTATCGGTCGCTCTAATGAACGTTGCATGTTCCCCCGCAGTTCTACGAGACGGGTGGTTGTGGGGCGCACGTGGGGGAGCAGGCGCTGAGCTCGCTGCTGGGGGAGCTGCTGCGCGTGCTGGGGGCGGGCGGGGCGGGCGGCGCGGGGGTGGCGGGGGACGCGGAGCGGCTCGCGCGCGTCCTCAACAACGTGTGCGTGCGCGTGCTGGAGCACTCGCAGCGCACCGTGCTGCTGTGGTGAGTACTAGCAGGCGCTGAGCTCGCTGCTGGGGGAGCTGCTGCGCGTGCTGGGGGCGGGCGGGGCGGGCGGCGCGGGGGTGGCGGGGGACGCGGAGCGGCTCGCGCGCGTCCTCAACAACGTGTGCGTGCGCGTGCTGGAGCACTCGCAGCGCACCGTGCTGCTGTGGTGAGTACTAGCAGGCGCTGAGCTCGCTGCTGGGGGAGCTGCTGCGCGTGCTGGGGGCGGGCGGGGCGGGCGGCGCGGGGGTGGCGGGGGACGCGGAGCGGCTCGCGCGCGTCCTCAACAACGTGTGCGTGCGCGTGCTGGAGCACTCGCAGCGCACCGTGCTGCTGTGGTGAGTACTAGCAGGCGCTGAGCTCGCTGCTGGGGGAGCTGCTGCGCGTGCTGGGGGCGGGCGGGGCGGGCGGCGCGGGGGTGGCGGGGGACGCGGAGCGGCTCGCGCGCGTCCTCAACAACGTGTGCGTGCGCGTGCTGGAGCACTCGCAGCGCACCGTGCTGCTGTGGTGAGTACTAGCAGGCGCTGAGCTCGCTGCTGGGGGAGCTGCTGCGCGTGCTGGGGGCGGGCGGGGCGGGCGGCGCGGGGGTGGCGGGGGACGCGGAGCGGCTCGCGCGCGTCCTCAACAACGTGTGCGTGCGCGTGCTGGAGCACTCGCAGCGCACCGTGCTGCTGTGGTGAGTACTAGCAGGCGCTGAGCTCGCTGCTGGGGGAGCTGCTGCGCGTGCTGGGGGCGGGCGGGGCGGGCGGCGCGGGGGTGGCGGGGGACGCGGAGCGGCTCGCGCGCGTCCTCAACAACGTGTGCGTGCGCGTGCTGGAGCACTCGCAGCGCACCGTGCTGCTGTGGTGAGTACTAGCAGGCGCTGAGCTCGCTGCTGGGGGAGCTGCTGCGCGTGCTGGGGGCGGGCGGGGCGGGCGGCGCGGGGGTGGCGGGGGACGCGGAGCGGCTCGCGCGCGTCCTCAACAACGTGTGCGTGCGCGTGCTGGAGCACTCGCAGCGCACCGTGCTGCTGTGGTGAGTACTAGCAGGCGCTGAGCTCGCTGCTGGGGGAGCTGCTGCGCGTGCTGGGGGCGGGCGGGGCGGGCGGCGCGGGGGTGGCGGGGGACGCGGAGCGGCTCGCGCGCGTCCTCAACAACGTGTGCGTGCGCGTGCTGGAGCACTCGCAGCGCACCGTGCTGCTGTGGTGAGTACTAGCAGGCGCTGAGCTCGCTGCTGGGGGAGCTGCTGCGCGTGCTGGGGGCGGGCGGGGCGGGCGGCGCGGGGGTGGCGGGGGACGCGGAGCGGCTCGCGCGCGTCCTCAACAACGTGTGCGTGCGCGTGCTGGAGCACTCGCAGCGCACCGTGCTGCTGTGGTGAGTACTAGCAGGCGCTGAGCTCGCTGCTGGGGGAGCTGCTGCGCGTGCTGGGGGCGGGCGGGGCGGGCGGCGCGGGGGTGGCGGGGGACGCGGAGCGGCTCGCGCGCGTCCTCAACAACGTGTGCGTGCGCGTGCTGGAGCACTCGCAGCGCACCGTGCTGCTGTGGTGAGTACTAGCAGGCGCTGAGCTCGCTGCTGGGGGAGCTGCTGCGCGTGCTGGGGGCGGGCGGGGCGGGCGGCGCGGGGGTGGCGGGGGACGCGGAGCGGCTCGCGCGCGTCCTCAACAACGTGTGCGTGCGCGTGCTGGAGCACTCGCAGCGCACCGTGCTGCTGTGGTGAGTACTAATAAACGCTAAATGTGCTGCTGGGAGAGTTGCCGCTTCATCCATGCTCGACGGTTTTGGGTACATGTGACCTGAACCTTTTTAAGCACATCACCAATTTGATCAGTGTACGTCCGGCTAGGTGTTCCCCTATCGACATTCGCACTCGTCAATCGCATTTGTTTAGAACCATTATAAAACTTAAGTCTCGGGTGGGAATTGCTTTTGTCAAATTTAGCCAGTTTTTATTAATAAGTAAAAGAAGAAATTCTTCAACCTATTCCGTCTTAAGGGACATGGAGACGGGAGACGTCCGAGACGCATTTTTCCAATCTTTAATTTGATTTGAAATAGCTCAACATGGTTATAACATGTATAATAAATAATATTTGAAATTATAAAACTTGTTTCCACAGCGCAATAGTATCTCTGCTTCACGAATCGATCGGGGTCTCTGACCCAGCCTACCCTCGCTACCAGGACCTGCTACTCAAGTGCTTCTGGAAGACGTTGAAGATGATCGCCGCCTGGGACGTCAACTCAGTGGACTACGACGCCGTGCTTTATAAGATACACCTGTTTTATAAAGCATACCCGAACAGCTACTGGAAAAAGAACCCTGATATCAGTGATACACCTTATAGGTGAGTTCATACGCATAAATACTTATCATATACCTTGGTCCCCCCAAAAGGGTTACGGTCATGTGTTATTTACTTAGATGATAAAAATGTCGATGGTTCCATTTTTTCTATAAAGTAGGTTAAGTTATAGCCTGTCGGATCCCACTGTACGGAAACGGCCTCCTCTCGAATAATGGTGGGATAGATTGGAACATACCAAAGAATAGCTATCCTACCAGAAACACAGCTTCATACAAATCGCGACGTATACATGCGTAGCGCTGTTTCGACCAAACTGTCGCTCATTATCATACGTGAACGTTCCTGAATCGCGCATGTAGAGGTGTACCAGCGCGCCGCGAGCTCGTATGAAGCTATTTTACTAGTAGGATATCTATTCGGTGGCCCTACTCCATCACGCGGGCCTTAGTGGTCAACTTGCAGACAGATAATTATCAAGCCGCCTTAATAATTCCTCGATTGTTGAATATTGTAGTAAAAGACGCGCCCTAGTCTCTGCCCACCCCACTGGGAATGAGGCGTGACGTTATACATGGAGTTATAAAACTATAACTAAACATTTAAAACTTTTAAGGGGGTTCTTTAGACCATCAAACTGAACAATTTTCACTATGGGACCAACATAGAAATCGCGAAAAAATTATTTGCTGTAGTGTAGTATGGAACATCCGATTTTTTTTTCGCTATTGGTCCCATAGTGAAAATTGTTCAGTTTGATGGTCTAAACCACCCCTTAAATATTTATTTGTATTTTTGTAACAGCTTGTATAAGGATAAATAGTTATTTTTATAATTTAACCTTAATGTTCACAGTAGATCCTCAGTACACTTTTAAAACGAGTTTTTCTTCTGACATAAATGTGATCTTAACGCACGCTTTAAACTATTGCAGAACAGTAAAGACGCTGGTGCATACGCTAGTCAAGATGAAGGGGGCGTCCATCACCAACCACCTCACGCAGATACCCGACGTCAACGAGTCCGACCTCTACCCGTACTTGTTGAAAGTACTCAAGGTAAAGTTCTACAAACTTGTAAAAGCATCTCAGCCAATGAACCCAAAACAACAACTATTCTATGAACTATTTCACTCTATAACACCATTACATCTAGTGCGTACCCTGCACTGCTTGCCAAAAGAGTATATATCGGACATATACTTCGTGTCTTTGTCCAAAATTAACACTACTTTAGCGAATCGCTTTCCGCGTTTTCATCCTCGGATGTTGTATATCTAGGATTCAGATTAGAGGATAGATCCAGGTAAACTTCTTGACGTACAAACATTATCAGTACGCCGTGCAAAGTTCGAGATTAACTTTGTCTTTCGACGAAACCTTTGACTATTTATATGTGGACTGGTTACGCGTGTAATTTACTAACAAACATTTCTGCCACTTTTTGCGCGGGGCGACGTAACATGAAATCCGCAACTTTGGATTTTATTCCCCATAACTTAAGATTCTAATTAAGAATGTTAAAAATCATGAAGAGTAGTCTCGTGTGAACCCCAAACGTTCTAAGTTCGAAGTTATTATTTCGCAATTATAGGCTGTCTCGTTTAGTGATAAGGTGTAAAATTGAATGTAAATGCACAAGATCAATTTTGCTTATACCGTGGCAGAGGGGAAATGCTACCGCAAGGCTAGTCCTTATAATAATTAGTCAAAGGACGAAACTGAAGACTTTATCTATAATGTAATAGTTTTAAGCAACCGAAATTCTTTGAAAAAGCAGCATTTTTTCGCGATCTCATTGGTCCCATACTGGAAGTTGTTCAGTTTGATGGTGTAACGCATTACACCTTTCATTCAGTCAATCTTATCAGCCCACATCAACCCACTGCTAGGCATAGGACTCAGTGATCTATGGTCTACCCACAGATCTCCTTCCTTCTCTTGGCCACCATTCCGATAATGCCTTGGTCCACCGGCCGTCTTCCCTTCGAGCCAAAAATTTGAACACCTTTCATAATTGAATTCTATTTCCGCTCATATTCCCAACATCTCAGGTATTTTAGTTTGTGATTTGAATTATGTACTATCCAATTTTTTAATACCCTGTTCGTTCTTCCAGCAATTGAAACTAGACGACAAGAAGGAGAACACGTCTGACGCGATAAACGGCGGCAACGTTCTCGCGTCGGTTACTCCTAACAACGCGGCGTTGACCGCTGGACGTTTACCGCGCGGAGTTCACGAGGAGCTGGCGATCATACTGAAGCGCATCGGCAGTAAGGAGCATAACAGAGACGCGCTCTCACAGCTCTACGACCTGAAGGTAAGCGTTGATAGCTAATGGGAAAACTCCCATTGTCACTCAAAATCATCGACATTTATGTATCTTGCCTATCCATCTATACGGCGTTCAAACGTGGTCACATTGCCAGAAGTCCTAACCTCGGACTTGAGAAAGAGCAATTGATTTTTTTAAATTACTTATTTGTCCTTTTAACAACATTTCGTTTCCAGACGTATTTATTACAAATTACTTTAAAATCGGCTGCGCCATGTTTTAGTAAGTGTAAATCAAAATCATACAAGTTCGCGGCGGCCAGTCAGTACAACCATGCATGCTTTCACATACGTGATTGTTCACGTATTGCCGCACGATGAGTACACACGGCGACACATCAAGCTACGCAACACCAAAATAAGCTGGCCGCGCGTAGGTAGAGCAATGTTTAACGTCGCGCGGCCAGCTTATGTTTGTTTTGCGTAACTTGATGTGTCGCCGTGTACTGACCGCCGCGAGCATGTATGAAGCTGTTTTTCTGGTAGGATATCTAAACGGTGCCGACACGCAGCATACCTATATTAGGGGTCAAAGCAATCGATTATTATTATTTTTTTTTTTTTGCCAAACTTGGGTGCTATTGTTTAACATAGCGATAATCGATCGATGTTTTCACAGTGTCTAGCTATTGTGATTCTTCATTATTTCGCTGAAAATTTTAGACGGATCATACGCAGAACGCCAAAAACTCAGATAAAATAAAATATCCGAATAAACATTGCCCCGTCAAGTTTCAAAACAGCCTTAACGTGTAAAATGTTTTAGGAGCGTCACCCGGAGGTGGACATCTGGACGTTCATGCAGGGCTCGTCGTTCTACTTCCGCAACTACGTGGAGCGCGGCCTGCGCGAGGTAGCCGAGCAGAGGAAGCTCGCCACCGTGCCCATGTTCAAACACGACTACAAGACAGACAATATTGGTAACTTACACTTTATCTTAGGTAACAATATTGGTAACACAGTAGTAGTAGATAGTCTATATTTAGTTCCTTAAAATATACATTTTAAAGCCAAACCAGAAAAACACCTCGCTATGTTGAGGAAAATCATTGGAACAAATTTTTTTACTTGGAACACTAACATTAAAGGTCATAGTCGATTGTCGCGCTCTCAAACCAGGTTTTTTATATTTCTGGTCAGGCCTTACACTATTTAAGTCTGACATGACTGTATGGGATCTATCCCTTAGCCTTTCCGTATCCTATCCGCAATTTTCCGCCGCTCCATCCTTTTCTGTTACACCGGAACGTCATTTGCTAGGGCGAGAAAGATAACGGGAATGCGATCACACGCGGCTGCACCGACAGAGCTGCGACCTTTCTCGCTCTAGCCAATGACGTTCCTGAGCACCAGAAAAGGATAGAACGTGAAAAAATGGCATGAACAATTTTCTGCCTGTAGCGCTAGCATGCCGCGCAAGAAATTGCGATAAAACGAGAAAGCCGTCATGCGCGTTCGGTTTCGCATACGCAAAGTAACAAAGGCACGACTCGATTTTGGTTGTTTTCTCGGAGACGGCCTTCTGAACTGGGCTGACACTCAATACTACCACCAACACTAATCAAATTTACATTTAGAATCAATATCAGCTAATATTAATAATGTTGTTCCAGACATAAGCAATGAAAACGACGAGAAATCGCACGTTATATTCCTCGAACGTCTTAGAGCTTTACAGGTGAGAAAGATTTCCATCAATACAATTATATTTTGCGACGCGTTGCGGACAGATATGGACACTACAATGAGGGTCCACAGGTCCGGATCCATGCGTCATGTGCCAAGTACCAAATTTTAGACTGGTAACTGATCGTAAGCTTTCTGTCAAGCCCAAATCGCCCGTTAGCAAAATTGCTCGTGTGAAGGTCGATTGCACGATCGCACACTTGGTCGCAGCCAATAAGGCGCCCATATTAGCGATTTAGCCTTGATCGTAAGTCTACGATCAATTGCCCGTCTAAAGGGTACTTTACTTTTGTATGTAATACTGACTGCTCTCAAACGGCCAAGGAATAATATCGTAAGGAAACCTGCATACGCTGAAGAAGAAATTCTTATGCAGTGTAGTCTACCAATCGGCATTGAGTACGCGTGATGGACTAACGCCCATAAAGCCTCTTTGAGGGTATGCCTGTGCCCTGCAGGGGCACGTATATAGGCTGATGATGAAGAACTTAACACCAAAATTTACCAAAGTTTACGAAGATATCACATCAAATTTATCAGTTATCGGTTTTGCTTTTATTCGCTAACTGCCTGTATAATACGTTTTTAATATTTTACAGGCGAAGGCGGGCTTGAAGTCTGAATCCTCGCCCTCGTCCCAGCCGCGCACTCCTATCGGCGACAACCGCGCCCTCGCCGACTCCATCAACGAGAACACGCTACCGCGAACACACAGCCTCGACCCGCAGTTGGAGGTTCGTTTTAATTGTTCACTCAAGGCCTTATCAAAATTCTGAAAGTCACCAAATGGACAATGGTCGGCTATGCTCGGAGTCTATGCAGAAATGAAGAGATCCGTAGAAGAACCAGAGTAACTGACATAGCCATTGACCTCTTATATGACCCCAGGGGGCGTGGACGTTCATCGGCTGAGATGATGATGATGATGATTTTGGCTCCATAGTGAAAGTTGTTTAGATTGATGGTCTAATAAAGTATCTAACGCATTTAAGTTAACTCCTGTATATCACAACTTTGATTCGATTTGTAGGATAATGAAACATGTTTAAACGTAACGTTTATTTACAGCTGCACACAACCCAGCACTCATCACAAAAGAACGAAGCGGCAGTCGACGCGCTCCGACTCAAGCTACAACAGATCAAGAGCTCCTCCAAGAGATAAGGCCGTCCCCCTCCCACCCACACTCGGATTCGGTAGCTCTCTCTCACTCGCACACTCGTGTGACCGCTCGAGTTTTTTAGAAGAGTTTAATTTTAATTATTTGGATGTATTCGCGCTCTTCTAAAAGTTTAATCTCATTGTCGCATCAATCTCATTAGTTTTTAAATTATTTGTACGGTCGATGTCGATTGTAAATGTACGGTTGAATTTCAAACTTAGGCACATCCCTAGCACGGCGTAGAACGATATCACGCACGACCAATACTAAGGCAGTACAAGCTGGTTGGACATTGCGACGATCAGTGTGTGGATGGAAGCCATATCGCCGGTCCCGCAGTACGCTGTTGCAATTTCGAAACGCCATCATTGGACGATGATAGGACGCCATATTGAACTTACAGCAACAGTAGCGTTATGCCGTGTTGTTGCGTCAGAAGCTTATATCTTGCGTTTTTCCTGTTCTTTTTGATTGAATTGAAAATCCTTGAGCAGCTCTAATTCTCCGTTGTATGACATATTTATATCGTTGATTACTTTGTTTCTTTGTCAAATATCCCAATTTTTGCAAGCTCTACACAAACTAGCTTGACGACAGCAGCGCCAAAACGGAAATGTTGGAACTAAGTGCAAATTCCACTGTCGCATCTGTAGTGACAGATACATCACTCCCTTAGAAAATAATAAGGTCCTAAGCTTTAATTTCCTATCTCTTTCTCGCTGCCAGACGGTACGTGTAAAAATGTATTCAATGGAGCTCGACTCAACGTTGTTATTAGTTTGTATAGCGTGCGACATGTTGGTGCTCGATGCGACGCTGCAGGTGTTCTGCGGACCTAGGGTTGAATCGTTATCGGTCGTGGACCATTACAAACGTTGCCTTTGCTCCTTAGACTATTTATATGAGGACAAGTTACGCATGTAATTCTACTTACAAACTTTTCTGCCACTTTTTGCTGGGGGCGAGTTTAGTGATAAGGTATAAAATTGTATGTAAATGCGTATGATTTTTTGGTCTTGTTCGTTAGAGGGGAGGCGGGTTCGTATATAAATCGTCTAAGCTTTGCTCGCTCGAATGGCAACCATCTGGCGAGCTCATCACTTATGATGCGCCAAAGTTTAGGTGCTTATTTCTGTAGCTATGGTCTTGTGGCCTGGCTGCGCCGTGGAGATGTAGCCGGGCTCTAATAATAAGAGCAATGATTTTGAAATTTAACTGTACTTTTATGATTTCGAAAATAATGAAGAATAACTACACTTTAGAAGTGAAACTTCGTGTGTATACAGTTATTAACTTATTGCAGATCGCGGTACGAATCTTGAGCGCTACGGGAAAGTGGTAGGGATTTTCGCGCAGGTTCATGACGTAAAAGGTGAATATCGACCAATGGTTCGAAGGCTCTACAGCACCGTCGGTAGTGAACCTGCCTGCTGTGCGAGTGTCGCGGGTTCGAATCCCGAAAGGTACAAATATTTGTATGATTAATACTAATATTTGTCTGTATCTATACAGAGTGTAAGTGACAGCCTAGCAATGTATTCTATATCACAATAAAAGTCTGGGCTAGATTCTGGTACTTTAAATGTGACTAGATAATTTGTGTGACAATGTCCAAGATATGAAAAATGGTGTTCGCGCGTCGGCTGCCTCCGGCTTTGCCCCGTTGAATGACCCGAAATTTATTTCAAGGTCATCGGTCATGTTTCGTGCCGCGATCTGAACCAACACGATACAATAGGCTTATATGAAACGCACCTGGCGCGGAAGTTTCTGAATACTGTGTTAGTTATTCTTACGCTGCTAATATCCTATGTATCGTATAGTAACGGTTAGCGTCCAAACTAGTTCCCTTACTAGCACGTTGAAACAATACGGCTTTATATCTGACAGGGTATGTTTTATGACTGCTAGTAGGGGATTCGTATACTTACAAAGTTTCTTGAGACTTGATGTTATTGGAAATTGGCCGAGAGTCAGCACAGAGAGTCACAGTGTAAATTGATACGGTTGCAATAGAAAAGTTTGTACAACGTGTTACAAAAGTAAAAATATACATTTTAAACTTTTAAGGGGGTTGTTAAGACCATCAAACTGGACATCTTTGACTATGGGACCGACATCGTAGTCGCGAAAAAAAATCTGCTTCCCATACATTCAGCTCGAATAGATTTGTAGTTAAGTATGGAACATCCGATTTTTATTTTGCGATTTCGATATTGGTCCAATAGTGAAAATTGTTCAGAATGATGGTCTAAACCACCACGTTAAATGTTTATTTGTATTTTTGTAACACCTTGTATAGAATCTGAAAGAAATAAAAACAGTCTATTGAACGATGATGTTATTGAGAAAACAACCGGGGCAATTATATGAACAAATATCTGGTTAGTACATTGAGATGGAACTATTATTATACACAGAAAAGAGAAACAGTAGTAAAAGCATGAGGACCAGTTAGTTCTAGAACCAGCGTGACCAAAAAAATGAATCAAATGAAAATCAACCTTCTCTTCATAAGTCTTATGACAGAATCTTCGTAAAATGGTCATAGTGACCATATGAGTCGCACGCGGGCGGCACCTGCATGATATTTATATTAAGGTGAAGCCTGGTTCTCTGTTCTGTTATATAAATCAAGTTTTCAGAAACAGTGTAAAAGTTATGTTTTTAATAATTGAGAGAGTTGTCTGTGTGAACATAGAAAGTAGATTATATAGTTGGATGTGTGGTGTAATTAATTTATAATATTCTTGCTAATTAACAATGAATAAATTGTTAAGTTTGCATCTTAAATAACTGACTGAAAACTACCGCTGAAAATATTTTGTATCACACAGATGCAAATTAAAAATAAGTTATTAATTTATTCTGTAAATTGATTACGCCATATATCAACCTTGCCATTGTTTGGATGTTGTTGAAAGTAGTTGAAACGTAGACGTTTTAACGGAAATTAGAGATCTTCGCAGTGTTTTTAAATATTCGAAACGTGTGACTCACACCCCTGGGGTTGTCTAAAATATAGCTTTAACTGGGGAAGGCTTTAAATTAAATCATAGCGAAATCATAATATAGTGGGGCATTGCCACAGGTCGAGCTCTAGGGACAGGAGGAGCACGTCCAGGCCCGATTGCCTTCAATGCCGGTCTCTAGCACACCGCGATCTATTGACCTGTCGCGACCGCTGACCTGCCCTGCCCCACTATATTATTATTTCGCTATGACTAAACTTAGGACAAATCAAGCCTTAAACAAATAGGCAAACACCTGACCACCCTCATTTTGCACTAGATTGCACATTGTCTCGATAATATTGACTTGTTTCTGATAATAAGCAGTCCTGCCCCATCATTATGAACACATACAGTCCAATTTTAAAAGTTAATTATAATTTTTTGTAATATTGTATCTTTTATAGCAATACTAAAATGTAAAACTTTAATAATTGTAACCAAAAATATTTAAAAATTTCAGTGATTTCTTTAACAATAATGAGACTAATTGATACATTTGTATTTCTGTATCTTGTAGCAAATAAAAACAATAATCGATGTTTAAAATAACTACAATAAAGTCAGTTATCGATAAAAAAAATAGAGTGACCTGTAGTGAGAAGAGTTCTAGTTTTTGTATGTATTAATGAATAATTAATGTAGTTTTCGATAAATTTGAAGACTATAATTGATGTAATATTCATTTGAAAACGAACAGTGTTATCTATGTATGTTGGTTGAATTTTCAATTGAGATTTGTGTTGATTTGAGTGAGTTTAAGACTGTTCGAGATTGCGCCTTTGTAAAGCAATACTCATTATTTGATTTTATTGATTTATTATGTTTGATGAGGATTTGGATTTTGTGATCACTTGGCGAGTTAGTAGAAAGTGTCTTACTGAAATAAATCTATAAAATATTACGCTCTTACTCATGTTTTTTAAACATAACATTTTATAGATTTATCCAAAAGTCTCGCCTAAAAAACACGTATCTACTAGCCAATACTTTATTTAATCCGTCATCCAGTAGGTTTATTAGAAAACTTAATTGAGCTGAGATGAGGCCGTATTATTATTACATTTCATGCCATATTTAACCACATTACATGACAAAAATACTAAAAAATGCAATTCAAACATTCCTTTCAGTATTGGTTTCTGACGTACAAATTTTTCGTCCATTTATTCGTATTATTTATCTATCATCGATTAACAATCGCGTTTTGACATTTTTAATAATCATTTTGATCATAATTAAAGTTTGTTTCTCCGATTTTATTTCATTTTAATATTTTGAGCGTTAAAACTCAGTTAACTGACGAAATTACGTTATTCGATTATTTTAGTGCTATTAGAATCATAGACAATACTATACGAACGTAATATAAGGCTGTGCAAGCGAGAAGGTGGTATATTATGGCACAATACAAGGGTACGAAAGAGACAGAGAACCAAAAAAAACGTAAATGGTTTATTTTGCGGACCAGTGTCATATAGCGTTAAACATGGTTGTTACGTTCCACGTGCAAAAGGTTCCCAGTTCAGAGGATCCTACAATTTTAAAATGAATTAAAGTCTAATGTCAAAGTGTCCCTAATGCTACTAAAGTAATGTCTATGGTTCAAATTATAATACTTTTGTCCGTATAACAAAAAAAATTATATATAATAGTTTTGTTGTCAATATACTTCATCATTGTTTTTATACACAGTAAGCACGAAAAAGCTGGCCTATATCGCTGGGTGAATACAACAACGGCACAACTCAAAAATTGGCAGTTTTGAGTTAGCACCGTATTCTGGTTCTACATCGCATACTTTATCTTGTGCAATATAGACCTGACTCGATATTTCACTGAATCAAGAGATAGATGGTAGTTGTGCCACTACTACATTCAATAAAATTGTTATTTTGTGTTATGCAACAATGACACTTTTGAGTCAAAAAGTTGAATTAAAATTATTCCCGTCTGCAAAAACTACCCCTGTTATATTCTGTAAACCACAATGTGATGGTTTGTGATGTCAAAGTATGTCCTCCCTACTTCCAACTCTTCAGGGAATCATAACATCGCTTCTCCTATAAAGTTTTGACTTATGATCATCTACCAATCTGCTTTTTGTACCATGGCTTTCTAGTATAGATAGAAGACTGATCTGTTGTATGAAGTTCCAGATCAGAAGATTAAAACAATGTGATAGTGTAATTTTGTGGAAAAGAACGTAGCTATGTAAGCGTGAGGCTCTATTACTGTTTTCGTATGGTTACTTCGTAAATATATAGCTTTGGTAAATCATCTGATTCCTGCATATTCAATATTACCTTTATGCTTTTAAAATTCAGTTTTCTTTTCCTCTTACCTCTTCTTGTCTTATCATTCATCTTTCATCCCAAATGACTGATGTCAGGATGTCTCCATTTATTTCCTCTCAGATAATTTGGGAAAACTTCAACAGATCTTTTCATTGGCTTTCCCCAGATGAAAATATCTGTCGACGTATTCATCCAATTGCAAACGAAGGTATTCAACCTGAACATAGGGATCAAGGCAGACCCATGAACAGTGACGATAGAACTAGTCCATCATTGAGCTATGGAAACAGCTACTGGTTGGTGTTTTTCTAAGAGATAACATCAGAAATGAAGTAGTAACGTCTGAGAACTAAAGCTAATAACGCAGCCCTGAAAATTAGCAAGCTGAAGTGGCAATAGGCTTGTTATATCTGCTGAAGAACTGGCAACTGATAAGGAGTCTGTGTTCTAGAACAGAAGCTACAAACTAGCGTGGTTATTTTATAATTAAATAGTATGGGACGACCACAGATCATTAAGAAGGGGGACGACCACCGGCCAACTGGCCTGACTACGTAAAATGGATAGCTGGTAAGAAGACCGAAGATAGAGATTGATAATTGTTTTACACATCGTTCTTGTTTTAAGCAGTACTAAAAGATCTATTGAGATCAACATGTGATTGGGCTCACGAGTAATTTCTTGGTCTGGCTCTTATCATCGAACTCGTTGTGTATCTGTCCCGAAACTCTATCCGAGTTTCGGTACTACTGGTGAAACGTGGATGTTCTGAGGTTTCAGAATATCTCTGACTACCCCTCGGGGAATATAGTCGTGAGCATATGCATATGCGTTGTGTATCTGATATGATAGGATCTCATCAGACAACTTCCGCCAATTCAGTAACAGATCAAATTTCCTTTTCCTCATTGCTTTGTAAATTCCCATTTCTTCAGTCTCTTCTCTAATGCCATAATTGTGTTTTATTTTGGGTACTAATTACTATCACATTTCTTCATGTTTTCTCAATAATTATCTGGCATAAATCTAAATCGTACCAAAAAGTTAATGCAAAACTGGCATAACTCGGAACCCCCATATTTATGGCCCTATAAATAAAAAAATTGAAGTATATAAATAAAATTCTCAACTGTTATAGATTACTGATATAACACAGATATACAAAAGGCAAACATCAACAATCTAACCCTTACTGTGTAGTAACTACAGACGAATTTGTTCGCGCGCACTCTCTGGCGCCAACTTTAATGTCATTTTTCTCAAAATCAACTTTTTTGACTTGTGCCGTTGTTGTATTCACCCAGCGATATTAGTTGTAATTATGATGGATTACAAAAAACGTTTAGCGTTTAACTGAGTAGGTGCCTGTGGTAGCGCAGCGGTGCGCAACAGTAAGTTGAATTGCATTTTTTCACGCTCTATCCTTTTCTGTCGCTCAGGAATGTCATTGGCTAGAGCGAGAAAGGTCGCAGCACTTCCGGTACTGCCGCGTGCGATCGCATTCCCGCTATCTTTCTCGCTCAGAGTCGTCGCACAGACTGAGCGAAAGAAAAGGATGCAGCGTCAAAAAATGCGACTCAGTGCTGCTAGATGAGGTTCAACCCTTATAGCGACAGTCTAGTCGAGAGATGTGACATTTCACACGCTCCCGCACCGCTTCGCTACCGCAGGCACCTCTTCATAACGCTGTACCTACCTGTTGCTTTTTCTTCTCCATTTGTTACAACATACTTCGTGCTATAATGTTACATTGCATGACAATTTTATGTCTTTTGTGCAAATATCGACATTATGACAATTTGTTACCTATAATTATTCCAGTTTTTTTTTCAATTATTTTTGTTAGGTTAAATCTCTAATATTCTCTCTAGATACTATTTTTGCTTTTTACGAATGTCGACTTGATTATAATTATGAGCATTTATTTATTTGTATGTAAATTAATGTAATAAAATCATGATGTAATTGATAATAAAGTTCATAAAACACCGTAACATATTCTTTGTATTTCTACTATTTTTGAATCGTAATCATGTTGAATACTCTCTTTACATTCCTCTAAACTCCTCATTGACGAAGAAGTTTCGCTTAAGCTTGAACTATTCTGTGCATGGATTTAATCAAGACCTATTTCCAGCTTCCTGATTCTGTGCTTCTTTGCACTAAGGATTTGCAGGATAGATTGGAACTTATTGAAGTGAAAATGTTTATGGGGGAGCTTTGAAATTCTGATCCGCAACCTTTTAGTGTGACGGAAGTTCGAAATTTAAATCGGTCGAAGTTTCACATCTGCCGGGCGTCCCCCAGGCACAGGCATTGCATACAGACAAAACAAAAAATACAAAGGTATGAAAATATGTCTAAGAACCCAAAGAACAGACAGTGGAAAAACCAATAAGTAATTAAATTATCCATGGTGAAAAAAAGTTACTGCCGCGGGACGCCCGGCAGATGTGAAACAGAAATATCGCATTCTCCCGATTTCGCGCGCTTTTTTCATCGCAACTGTCAATATCGCACATTACTTGCTCAGTGTACCGTACTCCCCGATTTCGCACGCTTTTTTTGAAAATTTCGATCATCTTGCTGTGAAATGGCGTGAGATCCATTTCTGTCACGTAACACGAGTCTGTTTTACTCAGGAGGCTGAAAATAGAGAGAAATAGATATATTTCTAAATCCATGGATTTACTCAAAGAATATTATTACTGCCAAGGCGCACCAATCTTAGATTTAACAACTTTTTCTAAGGGCCCAATCATATACCTATTTCCAGCTTCCTGCGCCCGCGGCATGAGTGCGCGATAAAGAGCTATCGCGCCCTAGCTCCCTTTCTTTTTATATTGATAAAACGTTTACCGAGGCACCATGCCGCGGGCCCAATATGTCTCACATCAAAAATTTTGTTTTTGTTTAGTTCTTCTTCCTTTCGGAAAGGCAACGGGATCTAGCCCTTACAGCCGTTGATTTCAGAAGTTTAGCGTTATATCTTCTTAACCAAACTCATTGAATGCGATCGTGGTTCTCGCATTTAAAAGTTCAAGAGAGTTTAACGCGGGGACATCAATCCTACTCAAATGGTGGTAGCGCCTTTCTTTATTTCTCACTTTTTGACGCACATAAAAGGAGAGAAATAGGCAAATATGCAACCAAAACGTCCCCTGGAACCTCCTTTTAATAGTCTTATTGCCTATTTTCACGTAGAAACGCGTATTTGTCATGTATGATTTTTGCCAAATATACCATGTGAAGTGCCCTGCAGTCTGCAGTGGGATTCTACAGGCTATAACTTACTTACTTTTTTACCATGTGAAGTACCACCATAATAATTCCACCACGGGCTGGCATAACCTCTGGGTTAAAAGCCCCAATAAAAAATATATATATATATATAGAATAAAAAAAAAAAAAAAAATTCCACCACATTATCACAATAACATCTGCGAAAATCTAATTTAGAAAATTAAAAACAAATCCTTTTCTTCTCGTTTCCCGCGCATAACTCCCCGATAATGCTTTTTGATGAAACGAACATGCAGTGCTGCCAGATCACATTTTTAGAAATCTGTAGGTTAAGGTTGAAAAATCTACAGACTTGCTTTTTTAAATTCTTTATCTGACTATTTTGAAGTGAACTGACAAAAAAATCGCTCTAAATTGGCGAAAAAGGAAACTTGAACAAGTTTAAGTTAGAATAATGGCCAGATAACATGAAAATCAATAAAATTAACTCTTTCTTTTCTGTTCTAACTTAACTTTCTGTTTCATTATTCTCGTTATCACTGTCTGTGTCACTCCTTTTGTCATACATGTTACAGTTAAATATTTCTATCGTGTCTGTGTAGTGACAGAAAGTAAAAGGAAGGAGATGGAAAAGAGTAGGGACGAGCCATATTTTAAGGAACAATCAAATACAATAAAAGTGAACATGAATTAATTTATGTGTGACTGGGTATGTAGCAAATTGAGATTTTAGGCCGGAATTCAGAAAATTTCTAAATATCCGTAGATTTGACATTGAAATCCGTAGATCCATAGGCCTGGCCAAAAATCCGTAGATCTACGGAAAAATTCGTAGGTCTGGCAACGCCTGGAACATGCTACAGAAAATAATTTTGACAGGTGGATCGAAAACAAGTAAAATTTTTGTCTATGCTTCAAAACCAACCAATGAGGGCGCATGGAATTGATGGAAATGAAATGAAAGTCCGCCACATGTCCGCCATATCTAATACATCTTCTTTCTAATAGTGACGTTCGTATTATTTTGTATTAGAATAGCACTGTTGTGTAGATATTTGTTGTTTAATTTAATTATTTTTTAGTTTAACTAGCACACGGTGAGTAACTTGTGTTAATAACATTTGACATCTTGGTCGTTTTTTTAATTTAGAACTTGTTTCACCGCGACGTGCTTTACGTATTGTCAAAATGGAAAAATCCAAGTTTTCTATACTCTAAACGCATAATTCATGCATTAATTATAAATAAAACTCAATTGCACTACCGGTGGCGTACTTTGCAACGTTTTTTGGGTGATCTTTTTCGAGCAAGGTGTTTATTTTGTCGGCGCTGGTACCTTCATGATTTGCTCGTAATTCACAGGGTCTGGACGGTGCACACACCATGGAGTCCCCGAGAAAATTTAACGACTGTTATTTTTACTACTACTCCACATGCACTAAGGTAAGACAGTGTTTTGTCAATTTCTTTTATTACTCAACATTGAAGGGTATCTATAGAAACAGTGAGATTATTATGTTTTTTTTATCAGCAATAAATGCAACCATCAGTTTTTTATTGCCTATATACTACGTGTAACAAAAATTTGTATTTTTTTGAGGTTAAAACAGTGCAATATTAATATTTTCTGTCATTTTTACATGTTGTGCGATACTAAAGGGTTTTGTGCTCTATTCAGGGGGACAACTGTGTTTTTCGTCATGAACCATCAGCCCTCGGCTGCGAGACAATGTGCTCGGCCTGGCAGCAGGGCAAGTGCCTCGATAAACGCTGCAAACTACGGCACATGGAGCTAAGGGTATGTTGCATAAAATATATGAAACTAACATTTCACTGTACCTTCTTTTTCAGGGTACCCTAGACTTATTTAAATTAACTATTTGACATGGCCATTGACTTTCCACTACTGGACGGAGGGTCCACGCTCAAAAGTTATGCAACAGCCTTCGTTTGATCAGTCAACTACGCGCACGCATGGCCGTGCCCCAATGGGGGAGTGGGACGGGAACAAATTTCAGCATTTTCAATGTTTTTAGTTGGTTTAAATTACTATATGTACTTAGGTTAGTGAATTTTAGTCTCGGACACTTTATTTGAGTATTTTGTACTAGACCCGGCCCATAGTATTCTACGTCAATGGACATGGCAATGCTACCAGCTTCTGAATAAGTAACACATTCGCTCCTAGTCTCAAAACATGAAAATTTATGGTGTGCTAACACTGCCGGAATAAGATAAAAACCGACCTGCCGAGAGGGTTCATGCATACTGTGCGTCACATTATTGCAGACCTACTAGGTAGGTTCTCAGCAGTGAATGTCTTAAGTTTCCATCCAATTTAAGATATTGATAATATTAAGGTTCGGATTCCCGGTAATACCTGGATAGACGGACCTCTTCAACAGATTGAACCAAATTGACCGTCTAGTAACTAGACGGTCAATTTGGTTCAATCTGTTGAAGAGGTCTAGACTCTAGTACAACAACCATTACCAAATTCTAGTCTTTTTTAAAAATCAGTTGGAGATTACTGGGTATGATCTGTAAAATGCATTTTATAATCTACATTATTAACAAAGTATTTTATGATATCAATGAGCAATTTACTTCAAAAAGTTAAAATAATTCTGCATTTTTTAAATTGAAGTGTGCTTTTTGCAATGTAACAAGAAAGCAAATGCAAATGTAACCTTGCGTTCATCATCCTATCGTATGGCAATTATTTTTCTCTATCTGTGATGTTCTGGAATTACCCATCATTATCCAATTTGCTTATCATTTTATGACTAATATCGGACTTGAAAGGTCATATTAATCCCCCATTCTGAGTTTCCCTGAAATTGGACGAAAACAAAACAACTTTTAATAATAATAGCTGATAATAATTGATAACTTTATGTAAATTATGAATATGGTATTTACTTATATTTACTGAGTATTTACAAAATAATGGATTTACGTTTATTTGATTTTTTTTAATGCTAACAATAACATGGAGAAAATATGTTTGTTGTCTTTCCTGATAAGGTCTGTTGTTTGTATATAAATATTGTAAATCAAAGTGTCAGTTTGTTAAATATTGTTTTGGAACAAAAAATATGGATGTACCTAAAATATGTTACTTATTATGAGTCGATGGCATGTCATAAATTTACCGTGATTGATGTGAGGAGATTTGCCAACAAGCATTAGAAGCTTGCTAATTGACCATGGTGCACTGGAGTTTCCAGGGGTTCAGTATGTCATACAGGGATAAGGTCACATGGGTCTTTTTATTGTTTTTATTAATGGCTTTCTGCCAATGTTCAAGTGAGTTTTGGGAGTATCGTAATCTCAAGGATTGTTTTATGTACAAAAACAGATTTGAGCTAATACAAAATGATGGAGCCTCGTGTAGGCAGGAGAGAACCTGTCTATGATCACTTATTAACAGACTCGGGACTCCCTTAACACTTAAATAATTAACATACTCGTACATAAACTTAAGACCATATTCCCTTTTTAAGGTGATCAGAAAGAAGTTTATCCAATCTAGTTTTGATACAAATGTCAAGTACATTTTTAAAATTTGCAACATTAGCAAGGTCACATTTAGCATATTTAGCATTTCATGATGGAATGACATTTTGAATGGAATTAGTTGTAAATCATTAAGATAATATCATTATCTAACAGGCAAATAAGATAAACCAGTAAAAATTATGTGTTGAATGGACTGTTTTCGATGACATGTCAGAATGTAATTAACATTGGGTTTTAGGCATGCTATCTTTTATGTCACTAATATCTACATAATATGGTTGATTGAGCATATCGCCGTAACAATGACATTTATTTTTAACCTTATGTAAACTATTGTGATGTTTCTAATCTTAACTATTATAAAACTGTAACAGAAGTTTGTCTGTACATTGAAGATATTTACAGAAAAAAGATGACGATATGGTTTTTAGGTGTCCAAATCAACCTTTTTTAGAATTTTTGTCCGTCTGTTTGTTTGTGCGAGCATCACGCGAACCGATTTTGATGAAACTTTTTTTGTTTCATAGCTTGTGATCTGACTTAAAATCTGGTATATTATTTATTCGGACGAAGTCGCGGGTTCATTCTAGTATTGAGTAAAATTTTCTATTTATGAAACACTAGATATACAATTAATGCTGCAAAATGGCTGATTCAAAAGTGATGCTGGTATCAAATTAATATCTGAGTGCACTCTTGTCTTAGTATTACGCCATCTCACTGACAGTAAGTGTTTCATTTACAATACAAGAATGCAACACCAACAGAACAACATGTAATTTATTGTAGTTAATGCTAAAGCAGTAAATAAGTCTCAGCTCGACATGGGCCCTGGCCGAAAGTAGGGTAGGGTAACCCAATGTATTTTGGATGATGTGAATGATGAATGAACGATGAATTTTTCTAAGCAGTCAGGAATGTAGTGACTTGCTTTAATAGATGCTGACATCTACTCATTACACATGTCGCACACTGTCGCATAGTCCATATTTTCTTAAGCAGATTTTACCAGAGGTGTTCGAGACTTTAGTATCTCTTAAATGGTCATATATCCAAAGAATTTTGCCCTAGCACCTTGCTTAATGTTATAGTACTGTTTTTTTTTTTCATCTTTTTTTTCGTAGGTCAATAGCTCAGTGGAATTCTGTGAAAAATATTACGAAAACGAAAAACTATAAATATTGCAGAAATTGACAAATATCAGCAAAACCCTAATGACTCCGAAGCTTAAACTTTAATACACACTACACACTTTAAGATGGCGTAGTTACATAAAGGCGTGTGTACAAGAATTACTTTAGATTGGAATGTCAATGTCAACGTAATAATGTTTACAGAAAAACCGCAAGCAGATCCCATGCTACTGGGAGACCCAGCCAGGCGGGTGCCGCAAGAAGCACTGCCCGTTCATGCACAAGAACCCAGACGCGCGCACCGATGGCATCGCGCCGAGCCAGCCGGCACCGCCCATGCCTGTTAGTACCCCGTAGCCATCCTCATTATCATCAACACATTACTAAACACTTACAACAGGCCTTTTCACTATACTTTACTACCGTAGTTACGTCACCAATTTTGTATTGAATTTCGTACAGCACTCCTAGTGGTTACGTTGAGAACTAATTAATACCATACGAAATTGTCGACGTAACTTCAGTAGTAAAGTACAGTGAAAACTCATGGTAGGCCTACAGAACTGTACTGATAATTGTGTTTTGTCCTACCAATGGTGATCAATCACTATATTAGACTATTATAGTTTGGAATACCCATTGATCATATCTCGAGTGTGGAGAGTAGGTCGTAGTGGCAGTTAGGGCAGAGCTTTTGAGTATTTATGAGTACTTAATTTATTTAAGACTAGCAGCCCGTCCCGGCTTCGCACGGGGTAGACAATTGTCTATTTTACCAAGGATCCCAAATTTTTTTCAAAATGAAATGTAGCCTATGTCAAATTGGAAGAATGTAGCATTCTATTGGTGAAAGAATTTTTTAAATCGGCCCAGTACTTTTTGAGCCTATTCATTACAAACATACAAAAATAGGTACAAATCTTTCCTCTTTATAATATTAGTGTAGATTTGCACCTATATCACAGATTACTACTTCATAACAGATATCTTCTGATCTTGTTGTGGGGGCTGGTAAGCCAGCAACATTTTGACCCAGTGTGATCTATTGTGTTAGCCCCAATACTTTTAATTTCTTCACCCCTTCATATACATGGGCAATGAAGGAGGCATTACCATTTAGGGGAAGAAACCTTAGATCTCCCGGTATTGGGTACTCATCTCCGAGGAGGCACATGCGTTTCGTAACAGATACATCACTTCCTTAGAAAACGATAAATTGACACGTTTTAATTACCTAGTACCAGACGGTACGCGCCAAATGTACCTAGTGAAGCTAGCCCCAGCATTGTTATAATTTCGTACAGCGCGCGACATATGCACTTTCCCGTCTGGCTCTAGTGGCAGCATTCAAACAAGCGCATCGCAATGTTTAGGTCCTTTTTTCAGTACCTACGGCCTAGTGACTGAGTCACCCGTCGTGGGTAAATAGGTCCAATATACGCCACTCGCTAACAGACTGCGACTAGAGAGCGAATTTTATTCTCCCTGGTACTATACAGGGTCCTTCTTAATATGCTGACACTTTTTAAGAGGTTAATCAGACCATCAAACTGAACAACTTTCTCTATGGGACCAACATCGAAATCTCGAAAAAAAATCAGCTGTCCCATTCATTGGGCTCAAGTAGGTTTGCAGTTTAGTATGGAACATCAGATTTTTTTTCGCGCTTTCGATGCTGGAGAGAAAGTTGTTCAGTTTGACGGTCTGAAGGTTTGCAGTCTAGTATGGAACATCCGTTTTTTTTTTCGTGCTTTCGATGCTGGAGAGAAAGTTGTTCAGTTTGACGGTCTGATCATCCCCTTAAAAAAGTGTCAGCATATTAAGAAGGACCCTATATGTACAAGGTGTTACAAAAGTAAAAATAAATATTTTAAACATTTAAGGGGGTTGTTTAGACCATCAAACTGAACAACTTTTATTAAGTTCCATACATTTAGCTCGGGTAGATTTGTAGTTTAGTATGGAACATCAGATTTTTTTTCGCGATTTCGATATTGATCCCATATCATAGTGAAAGTTGTTCAGTTTGATGGTCTAAACCACCCCCTTAAATGTTTACTTGTATTTTTGTAACACCCTGTATACTTGTAATGTTTTAGGTGCAGCAGGTGCAGAACAGCGTGCCGGAGCCGATCCCCAGCGAGCAGCAGCCGATGCCGGCCGGAGTACCGCCGTCCGTCCCCGCGCCCGCCTCCGTGCCGCTGCTGTGGCAACAACCGCGCCCGGGTATGTCTCTTGTATTAGTATTATTATTTGAGGGAGGGATATTGTAAGATCGGTATGCAATGGACACTTCTCAGGGGGTGAGGGATAAATTGGGGGAGCGAGTGTCCTTATTGGCTATCATGTCATGGCTCTCTTTAGTATCGGTGACCCACTATAGAGTTCATTATAATCAGCCTCTATTGACCTGTTTTCACTTCTCACTACAGGGCCACAGGCCTATACATAGTTATTATGAGGGTGTTCGGACGTTAGTCCATATGTGCTCAATGCTTTATGCACTTCTACAGTGTATGAAAGTTTTTTTACGATGGTTTCATTCATCCTATGAAAGCAGTCGGTAAAATTAAAAAATCAGTACAGATTGTTGTACCCACTGTCCATAAGTGGCGACGGGCTCACTCACGGGTTCACTAGTGAAACGTGGAAGTTTTGAGTTTTCAGAATATCTCCGACTACCCCTCGGGGAATATAGTTGTGAGCATATGCTACGCTATGATAATTAAATTGAATTGTTCTGGTGCAGTTGTCCTAGACTCAGCCATCCTGGGCGTGCTTCCCTCCACGGAGCTGCTGGGGGGGCGGCGCGTGCTGCCGCCGCACGCGCACGCCCACGCGCACGCGCACGCGCACGAGCCCGCGCCCAACCCCTACGCGCCGCTGCCCGTCGACCCCCTCGTCGTCAACTTCGAGGAAGGTATGAGGCTCTACTGAAACTACTATTAAGCCCAAAGCTCACGGTTTGGGAAGTCGTAACGTACGGTTAGTGCTTCGGCTGACATTTTGTTTGCTTCGAGATTTATAATGATTTGACTGGTACGGTTCGGACTCGGAAATCTTTTATTGGTTGTTTTAGTTCCGTTTGAATATTGAAATGGATTATAGTGACGAAGCATTGGAAAGTACGACTTCTGAAATCGTTAGATTGGGGCTTAAGGCTCGATTCGCTGTTAAAACGTTTTGAAACCTATCGAAAATTTATGAATATTTAGTAATAATCGCGTTGTATATTCTCGTTTTAAACACTGCAATAATTTAGTTTTGTTAATTTTCGATGGGTTTTATAAAATGATCAGCGGATCTTGGAGGCCTATTAATTTTAAAATGCAATGTATGAATGCATTAGTTTTCAATGTGAACCGGTTTTGCATAACGTATTATAAGTAAATGCAAAAAAAAACTAAATACTTAATAAGTGTATTGATTAGCTCTGATAAAGGAAGCTTAAAGATTCTAAGAGTCGAGCTTTGTGAGCATAATGTACACAAAATGGTTACATTGATTTTAATTCATATTTGAAAACTGCATTCGAAACCAAAGGGTCACTGTGCATAGTGTTAAGATTAAACGATGTTTACAACATTTCGAACGCTCATATTGATTATTCTTACTAACACGTACTCCAGAATGGATTATTGTTTTATTGCGGGAGATTGAATGTAGGTAGCACGGTAGAGATGTCAAGTTGAACAACGAGCGAACGTAAGCGAGCGATAGGAATCGATTGACAATCGCTAAATGCCGCCAAATTCTAGCTGGTGTTCTATTGCGAAAGTAAACGGGAATTATTGCGTTATTTGTAGTATTGGTTGAATTAACCATACGGCTACGTTTCATGCTGTTCTGACGACGGTCCTTTGAAGTTTGATAGCGAACGAATGCGCTCGCTTGCTTTCGTCGAGTCGTTACTATCGTTCGCCTTCGCACGCTACGTCTGTACCCGGAATAACATTTTAGAACTCGATATTGAAGTAAAGTTCTATGGTTAGTCTTAAAAAAAACGTTTTTATGTATTATGGTGCGTGCTACCCTGGTTCAAGAGCTATATTGGCACAGATTCTGTCTATGACGAAGAAATGTGAAGAAGGAGCAATTTATGGTATAGACAAGACTAGTTAACTGATTTCTTCTGACTTATTTTTGTTTTGCTTACGTGCCAATACGAGGTGTAACCGAATGACTCGATATGTGTTAGATTAGTTAAAAAAACTATTTATTTTATCACATGTTATTATTATTAAGAATGTTTTTATTTAATTTTTAGTCCGTTTGCAGACTGGGTTTACTTAATTTTACTATGACGGGTTGCAACTTAGGCTTTTATTTTTTTTTAATAAAAAAAAAACTTAATTTTGTAGAAAGAAAATATATAAGGTCTAACAAAATTAGGTGAAACTATTTTAAGTGGATGATCAGAACATCAAGCTGAACAACTTTCTCTATGGGACCAATATCGAAATCGAGAAAAAAAAAATCTGTGTTTCTATACATTTAGGTCGAGTAGGTTTGTATGGAACAGCAGATTTTTTTTTCGTGAATTAGATATTGGTCCCATAAAGAAAGTTGTTCAGTTTGATGGTCTGATCATCCCCTTAAAATAGTTTCATCTAATTTTGTTAGACCTTATATTATGAATTAGTTTTCCCAGTTTGTGAAACGACGCCTGTTTACTGAAGATAAAGTAGTTTTTTTTTCAATAGTCAATTACATAGTGTTTATAGATAATAATGTTAGTTTGGATTCAGTTTTTTGATTTTCGTGATTTAAAACTAAAGTCGATCGCAAGCGACGATGTTTTCGTTTTGAATGAAACTGGATCCAAAATATTTACAAGTGTTTTTATTTAGAATATTGTTTTGTTGCCAGAAGAGGCGGCGTTTTGGTTCATTCTAACGTACATAGACAATGTTAGCTTTTCTTAACACCATAGACACGGATTAGTTAGAGATGAGAGTATTCCAAACCTTTCAATGAAATAATTTGGCAACCTGTTCGACTTTAAAAGGTATGAAAAAGTGGTCGTTATTTTTATATTGTGCAATAAATTAGAGATATAACCTCTTTCATATCTTAGCTAATTAGATTCATAATAAATATCTTTCGCTTTTTCATTTATAAAAAAATGTATGTCGTAACTTCATTACAGTTACATTTAGAATATAAATGCAATGGTGTAAAGTTGTGAACGCACCGTTAGTTGTTATTCAAAATGTAACTTTAATACGTTTTAAATAGATGTTGATATAATCTTTGTCTATGATAGAAAAGTACATAATAAATAGGTTTAAAATAACGTATAAAAATAAAAATAAAAATATATATACACGAATATTGTAACTCATTAAATATAGGTGATGAAAAAAAAAAAGATGAAAAAAAAAGCTTTATGCCTTTAAATTGTTTGTATGTTTATAGACTAAGAGATAGCTTAGCGCCGTAAAATTTAATAAATAAAGAGAAATTGTAGGTAGTTCTTTTTCCTTTCTCTTCGAGCGATTACATTTTGTTTTTTTATATGTAGTTTAAAAAAATGGTAAAAGTACTGAGAATAGTAAAATTTATCTCTTACTTCTTTTTGCAACGGTTTCGGACTGCCTGGTGGTTCTAGGATTCAGACGAGAGTCAGAACCCAAATGTATTTATAATATTGTTCTAAAAATTAAATTTTATGGCGATGTCTCTTAGTCTATTAGGATGTAGGATGTTTCGGGGCTTAGGCAGTTTATAAAGGTACCCACTGCTAGTGCCCCCACATACTTTATATTCGCACCGTGAGAGTTAGATAGAGCTAATAAAATGAAAAAAAAAATGTATCTAGGTATACGGGTAGAAAACACAGTTTTGTAGCTCTGACTGACGTTTTTTTATTGATAAACCCACCCCATATATGGATTTTGACCTATGCGACTGTGTTTTCTATATTGAAAAAAAAAATAAAGAAATTTTTCGTGCTTAAGATCGTATTACCGAAGTTTAGAAGAGTTAAAAATGATAAGCTAACAAGAATAACAAAAAATCTACATGTAATGCTTAGCGGTTTTTGGTATTATCTATAAGGCTTCCGACTACCGTAATATTAATAATACTTTGGTATCGTTATGTAGCCAAACAGATTAGATACAATTATTTGTCATGTACTGAGTATCTCAATGTCTGGGAAGGAAATTGATTTTTTTATATTTTTGCACTGAAAGTAAAGTTCCTATATTTATTACAAAAAAAAAATCAGCAAAACGTATGAACAGGACGACATAAACTCTTTAAATTAAAATTATTTGTCTATGGTCCATGGTACGCCTAGTCATTATTTATGTATAAACTAATTATCAATATTTAAATAAAAATAAACAAAAATGTCTCCATTGGTGGGATTAGAGTAAGATTGGGAGGATATCCTTGACGTTTTCCCATCGCGATAGCGACAAACCGAAAATAAAAAATAGATTTGTCGTTTCGTACGCCAAAAGTTGAGTGGTGGACGAGTCTTATTTAAATGATATTTTGCTCATTATTTTATACATTATTTCCAAAATTCTTTATTTTCTGATCCTTTTAAAGAAAAATAAAAAAATATTATTGATAAAGTTCAAAATTTGTTGTTAATTTAGGTGGAGAGTAACTGAAAAGATTATTAAATAATGTAGTACAAAACTTGGTTGCTTATTAACGGCGCAGCTATTTTTGTTGTAATTGTAGGCCATGCGCACGGCCTGCGGAAAAGAGAGAATGATCGAGATGTGCCTGTGACGTACACACGGCGACAAAACCAGCATAAGCTGGCCACTTATTCAACCTTATTAACCCACGCGTGGCCAGCTTATGTTGGTTTTGTATACCTTGATGAGTAGCTGTGTGTACGTCAGTACGCTAGACTTTCTCGCCGCCTTAACGCGGGCCATATGCTAGCCTTACTGTATTAATTTATTACTTATAATGTATTGGTTTCGCTCGTAACTTAGTAACTTATGTACTTTATCTAGGATCTTTTTACAGCCTACCACAGACTATTTATTTATCCTTAGGTTAATATAAATTGTTGGAATGTTAATGTTTTTTGTTAGACAATTTTAGTTATGCGACAGCTGTATTGGAGCTCGCGCAAAAGTCGATTAGAAATTGAAAGTGTTAGAATTAGTAACCGAAGTGTTAACCGATTTATTGAATGTTGGTTTTGATGGTATTTTAATTTATTGAAAGTAAAGTTTTTAGTTGACGTTCAAATAAATCGGTTACTAGATAAAAAGTGGCGTGAGGAAGGTTTTATAAGGTTTGTAATCGTGTGTGGAAATGAGATATAATACAAGTGCCAGGGGAAATGTATTCATGAGAAGTTTGGGTATAATAGTAGCCATCTAACCGAATACCTAACACTGCCAACATAAGTTGAAAAAAAAAAATATTACAGGAAATATTACATTTTGAAAAGAATTGATTTCCTGGAGAGCAGTTGAATGGTTACTTTTATACCCTCTCTAATATGTTTCTCCGACATCTTGTGATAAAAAAAAACACTTTTTATACTTATATTTGTATTCCATGACATTATAATATGGTTTACTGTTGAAAATAAGGAGTGGAATTTGAGGAGTGCCGTAAAATATAGCTGTAATCTAACTTTTATGTGGTACTAGCACGGCACATGCCTTTAACGTAGGTATCGATAAACGATTCTAGAACGGTTCGTGAGTGGCCGTGCTAGGGCCTTCGGTTTCTTGTTTGCATTAAAACGGGGTTGTTGTTATGTTAATCTTAGTCTTACGTTATATAAGAATTTCAAAATATGTTTAATATTAGTAACGCGTGTGTTTAAGACCTTTCATTTAAGCTAATACCTTTCAAACTGATATAGGAACTCGTATCGGAACAGAATTATAACTTTGGCTTTGTTTAATCAAATTGTGTTTAATATACCAACGAGTAAATAAAAATGTTTCGTAAATATGATTTTTGTAATTATTTTTGATCACCCCGAGTCGCTTTCAGGTCGACAAGACAAGAACACACCGCAAGTAAATCGTGACGGGTCGTTTCAAAATTAATTACGAAAATCATACGATTGAGTTCGGGTTCGACTAAGCGGTTACTTCGTGTGTTCTTGCAGAGTCGGACAATGAAAGCGCTCCTTCCACAACACCTACTAAATCCGTCACACCAGACGACGAGCAGCGTAATGCTCGCACCAAGTCCCAGGAGCTCCTGCTCCTTGAGCGCATCCAGGCGGAGGCAGCTGCTTTCTACAGCTACGACAACATCCCCCAGGAACCTTCCAAAGAACGCAAAATCGTCAGAACAAACCTCTCCACCAAATACGATAGACTGTCCTTAGACGAATTAGCAGGTAAGAAACAAGCCACGGAAGAAAGGAGAAACTCTTTAGACTTCAAAGTCCTATCTCTTGACGAAATTCGAGCGAGAAAGAAAACGGACACAACAGTACAAGCAGCGCCTATAACGTTAAATTTGAGTAGAAAACGAAAAATATCCACTCACGAAACTCTCACTACCACTGGCAATAAAATAATTAAGGTCGTAAGAAGTAATTCTGTAGTTTATAAGAAGGTTGATCAAAATGCACCGACGGCTACAAATCAAGCTAAAGTAGATAAAAAACAAAATGAAAATGTTGAAAGTAGAAAGCGTACGCTATCTGAAAGGAGCGATGTTCTAGAAGTGCAAGAAGACGAATTAGTAGACAACTGTTATGAATTCAAAAGAATAAAGATAATTGAAAAAACATCAAAACCGAAATTGATTAGAAATAGGCATTTAGTTAGAAATAAAAATAGTAATGAAAGTGATACAAAAGAAGATGAATTAGAATCAATAAGCAATAAAACTGACAACGATTCAGACTCAGAAGTACAAATAGTTAGTGTAGAAATAGCTGATGTTAACACTAATATAGATTCTTTATCAGATAGCGAAGTTATAGAAGTAGTGTCGTCAAAACTCGACGATCCTATCGATATTGTGGATTTGAGTGACGACGAAGATGAATGTGTCTCGATATATCAAGGTACAGAACTAGATTTAGGTGTCAACGTGCCTGATGTTGTAGCTAGTTGTCATAAAAAAATTGATACCTCGGAAAAAGATATCTTAAACGATATTGATGCAATTCTAGATGACGACTTATGAGAACACTATTTAGTTTTAAGTCTTATGGTAATGATGCAACGTACAAATTTTCCTTTTGGAATTTTTACATAACAAAAGTAAATTTTAAAAGTCATTAATTATAAGTTTGTTATTTTGAAATAAAACTAAGTTAGATGAAAATTTAGTGTTAAGTTTGTTTCGGGGTTGTTACGAATGTCAAAGTCTGATGAAAACAAATGCGTTATTGTTTTGGCATTCTATTTGACGTATATTTTAGAACAAGAGTGACGTTTGACGTGTATTTTTGAGTTTTGGTACTACTGCTGAATCGTGGATATTCTGAGGTTTCAGAATATCTCTGACTATCCCCTCCGGGAATATAGTCGTGAGCATATGCTTATGTATATTTTAGAAAACAAAGAAACGAAAAAAAAAGACATCAGTAACATAAAATTCACGTAAACTGTCATGATACGTTATTTTTTTGATAAATGTTGATTTAATTAACAAAAAACTGCCCCCTGCGTTGCGAATATTTGTTAACGCCAAACGTTAAAAAGTCACTAGATGACACTATTGATTTATGAGGTAGTTGTTTCTTATATCATCACATCATATCACAGGACTACCCTACGTGGAGGGTGTATGGGCGTTAAGTCCACTACGCGTGCCTAATGCGGATTGGACTACTCAATACGGATCAGAATTTCTTCTTCAGCGTATGCAGGTTTCCTTACGATGTTTTCCTTTATCGTTTGAGAGCAGTCGTTGTTACGTACGTAAGTTAGAAAAACTCATTGGTACATGGCATGTCGAGTCGAGTTGCTATTTTAGCATGCGATATCTCGTTACAACCCTAAGTTTTTGTTAACATTGATTTTTTAAGTGTTAGTTAAATCATTAGTGTCTGTTGTAATTCTAGACTTTTACTATTAAATGAGAGCTTTAAATACAAATTGAAATTATTACAATAATTTTGCAATATGTTGTTGTTTCTCTGAGTTTACTGGACATGGGTATGGGGAACTTGCACCAAAATTATAATGAGAAATTATATTAATAATTCAATAATAATTGTTGTGAATAGAACATTACTGAAAGATTTATTCTAAAGTTGTTTTTTTTAATTTTTTTTTTACGATATTTTTCAATTGTAAGTTACGTGGATCGGAACGTAATTTCAAACACCAATCAGCGCAAACGACGAAGCGATTAGCAACTTGCGTGCGTTAGAAGAGTACGGCAACATATTATAGCGAATGATTTGTGATGAGCTTCACGCGTCATGAAAACGAGTGACGTCACGTCATGGCAGTGAGCGTATTGGCGCGGAATTTGAAAAGTCAACTTTTGATTTGCAATAAATAAATGATTTGTGCATATTTTACCGTTTTTGGTTTTGGTATTTTTATGTAAGCCTGAAATCTTTATGATACACTAAAAATATAAAACTGTGCAAGTTCCCCATTAGACTGTTTCCACATGCTCGAATTGGGTCCTACTGGTAGGAACACGAGGATTAATGTCCTTATGGTCCTTTAATATGACCTCGTTTTTATACATAAACCTCCCCTTAATACAGGGTGTAACAAATCAGCCTAGTACTATTTAAAGTGGTGATTTAGTTAGACCATCAAACTGAACAAAATTAGGGAGGCAAAATGGAAAATTAAAGAAAAAAATCGGTTGATACAAAACTGCGGTGCCTACTCGACTCCAATGTTTTTTTTAAACCTTAGTTGCCTCATTCGAGACCCAAAGCACAGAATAGATGTCCAACCAGAAAAACAGCTCTTCATACAAGCTCGCGGTGGCCGGTACACCTCTACATGCGCAGCGTGCAGCAATACGAGAACGTTCATGTACGGGAATGAGCGGCAATTTTAGAAACATCACTGCGTATGAAGGTGTTGGCGGTCGCGAGCTTGTATGAAGCTGTTTGTCTGGTAGAATATATATTCTGTGCCCAAGAGTAGTGATGGGATGGTCTTGGGAACACACTGGGTATAATAAAACATTCTCTCTTTGATCCAAAAATGTATTATAATAATATTATGCTGTTATTAAAACGCCTCGTGGGCATCACACCAGTTATTCACAATTTTGTTATGTACTAACTATACATTTAAAAACTAATAATAATAAATTCGAAATTAACATCCCAACAGAGATTTAAGATGCACAGCACATAAATTGTATGTTCCTAACTGTCAATGATATTCTACAAAGGAGATGTTTGGAGATTTAGGAGTAGGTATGCGCTTCATGGTAAGAAAGCGGTCAGAAATGTGTGTGGAAAAAATACCATTTTGTCCCAAAAGTCCTAGAAGGGCGACTCCAAGCAACGAACAAAACGGGCGCATATGTAGACGCGCACGTACGAACACAAAATTAACAGATAGTGTACTAGCGTTCGACTGACTTGATGCGAGATCGGCGTACGTGCGCATCTATGTTTGCTCGTTTGTCTGAAGCTGCCCTTCTGAAATATTTTGTTCTACGTCCCTTTTTAACAGGTTAATACTTTAAAGCGTCAGAAAGGAACGGGAATTCGGTGCTCTATATTCTACTTCGATAGGCAAGTCTAAAGATAAACAACCCATAACCGGTCTATTTATTGAGTTGTCTATGTATCTTTGTGAAGAAAATTATAACTAGTTTTCGCATTTGTATTGTTACATTAGGGTTGAGACATATTTACCGACGGCTGGCCCATACAAAATGACATTTAGTATGGGAAGCCGTCTGCCGTAGACGCGGCGACGACGGCCGATGGCACCCCATACCTACTAAATGAATGTCATTTTTGTATGGGCCCGCCGTCGGTCGCCGTCGGTCTCCGTCGGTAAATGTGTCTTAACCCTTATAGACTGCTATCGTAATGTAGGTATCTTCAGAAAATCATGGTTTAAAAGTTACTTAATGAAATTTTTACTCGAGATTTATTTAGTCGCAGCAGAGTCACAATTAACATCAAAGAAATTATTTACATCTTAGGTCTAAAAAGCCCTGTCTTTTGTATAAAAACTAAGTCTAAAAGATTTGCGTGAGTAGATATTAAAATGTTGATTTCTAGAGCTTTTCTAATGTCATTGTACGGACTGTGGCTCAATCACTAACCATATTGCATTTCTTTTATGACAATGTGAATTTCAGATAGGTTCGTGGCATTCATTTCAATTTAGCATCCGTCCCGTACATTATATAGGTGTAAGAAAAGCCTTATGGACAGATTTTCGACAGTTTTAAGACATTTGTAACAATTGATATTGAATTAATTTTGAGTTCTTACATTTGTTCTTAGATTTAAAACATTAATTTACATTTACAACAAATATACAGAGCGAGTGATTTACCAACTACCCAGTAACCGCTTATGTTGTGTTCCAATAGGACTGTCTTAAAAACTAACCTCCGAACAAAAAATATTGTCGAAAAATGTTTGATGTGCTTCCGATAAGAAGGTGGTATGTTTTGTGCGTTTTGTGAATTAATCAAAATTTTGAATAACACTTAATTTCTCTTGGTAGACTTCGACTACAGTGCTGCCTTATTTAGGAAAGCAGTGGTACGCATGGTATTTTTAAGTGCATGAGTGTACACTTAACACAGATGCACTCTCTCCTCCGTACCATCTTGAATCAGATGGATCGCGGAACCGTTATTTTTCAATGTTTTTATTTTGCACTGAAAAGATAAAATTTTTTGTAGTCAAGTACTACGGGTGCACGCGACTGACTGCATTGCCTTGCTCGGCTCCCCTAAAGTGTCCCGAGAAAGTGTGAGGTGAGAGGGGGTAAGTGGCCGTTCTGTATTTAGAACCATGTACTATTACCGTCGAATCCAACCCGGCTGGGCAGCGTTCGGGAAGCTACGTAGTATCCTCACTTCCTAAATACCGCAGTGTCTTAAAACGAAAGTCTTCGATCAGTGTGTGTTGCCAGTGATGCAGAGACGTGGTCGTCACTCAAGGCCTCATAAAAAGGATGAAAGTCACCCAAAGGGCAAAGGAGAGAGCTATGCTCGGAGTTTCCCTGCGAGATCGAATCAGAAATGAAGAGATCGGCAGAAGAGAAGTCGATACTTACTCTTTCTAATACAATGGTACATCTTGATACAGTCCTATTGCAATACAATATAAGTACATATCTATTCTTTTTACGACAAAAAAATAAATCGATTTTACACTTACACCAAAAATATTAAATTATTTCATTCAAATTTTTACACGAAATTATTTAAGATACGACATTAAATGTGCATCAAACATTGAGCTATGAAACTGGTAGAAAATCTAAAAGTTTTGAATGAAATATTCTAATTTACATAAATACAATTTGAGCCTTATTTTTGTGCTCATAGAGTCCTGTTTTGTGGCCACTACTGGATATGTTTATTCTTTATACCATTTTGTTTGTTATCTAGTTGAAATGAAGTTTAATAAATATGAACGGGATGTGTGATATACTGCAAAATGTATTCCATTAGAATGGTCTTAAGATGTAAACAAAAACGATCTTAGAAAAGAAATAAAACACTTCGAAAAGGAATTTTTTTGTAAACTACCAATTTTAATATTTTGATGTGTATATTAACGTTATCGTCAGTTGGTGTTTACATCTTGAGACATTGAATAAGTGTAACAAAATTTTTTAAATGGTATTTGTTAAATTAACTTTGAAACTAAAAGAGAAAGATAAGACATTCTTACTGTGCAAATATCTGCAAAACTGAGTCCAGTGGACCTATATTGTGAGTCGCAGGACATTAGCAAGTCGCGTTCCCGTCGATCGCATAACTGTTCAATGCTATAATTTGTCTTTAGATTATTTCAATTTGGCCTAAATCGATTATGAACTGAACACATTTATTACATACAGCATATGAAGGTACAAAGGTGCATCTTTCTCTTTTATTTGAATCTAAGTTAATGTAACTAATATCCATAGTTTACAAACCCGTGGTTATTTTATTTGACTTTTTTTAATAACTACACTTTTGACAGTTTCCAAATGACGCCAATTAATTGAATAATTATAATAAGTAGGAGTAAAAACTGAATGATCTCTGGAGCAGCTGTTTATTTGTTTCGCTTTAAACAACGTTAGTTAAGAGTTAGAGTAGGACACCTAGCTATTCTTGCTCGTATCACGGTTTTGCGATCATTTGTGGTAAATGAATTCTTCATTTTGCTATGTAACGTCGCTCCCTAGGAATAATATTGTAACTCACTTTAAAGCTGTGTCAAATCAACGTATTTCAAAGTTAAATAGAGCCAAAATTAGAATCAGGAATAATCAATCAATAATAATATACAATCAATCATATATTTAGTTTACGCGTGGGCTTTCCAGGATCGTTCCAAATTCAATAAATAGAAAATTTAATCTTTGATGTGTTTTTCTGCAAAATGCAAAAGTGAGTTACAATTTTATTCTTAGGGAGAGTCGATTAGTTACCCTTCATTGGTGATACAAAATTGTCAGTAGCATTTTCCTGTAAATTAAACTCAGTTTGAATGAAACTACTTATTCGCGAATTTAGCGTCCTTTACCAACGGTATTCCATCAATTTGTTCTTCCCAAACATATTGAGAATGTGTCTTCGCAGACATTCAAGTAGGGTGGGGCGTCGCGTGATGGTGGACAAACAGCGTCAAATGTAAGGGTCACTGGAGGCGCGACCAGTACGAGGATTACTGCTGTCCGTCCTGGCCGGGAACTATGGTGGCGTGGCGTGGTGTGATGGTGGACAAACGGCGTCAAATGTAATTAGTTTCACGGTGCGGCTAGTTCCACCAGGGTCACTGAAGGCGCGACCATTACTGCTGGCCGTCCTGGCCGGGAACTATGGTCGCGTGGCGTGGTGTGATGGTGGACAAACGGCATCAAATGTAATTAGTTTCACGGCGCGGCTAGTTCCACCAGGGTCACTGGAGGCGCGACCAGTACTGCTGGCCGTCCTGGCCGGGCACCGCGAGCGGAACTGATACACCTGCACCCAGCAGACCACCCAGTTCTGCAAAGATGGAGAAGATATACTTAAGAGGCTATGTGAAAAAAATTGGATTCTTCAAAGCATCATATCTCATGAACTGTTAGTACAACAGTAGGAGTATGATTTGCGGATACGTGTAAATTGAACATATAATTGATGTTTTGATTAGAGCCAAAACACGATTAAGACACATTTTCTCGATAGAAAAACAAGCCAAAGTAGCCTCCGTCTTTATCGATAAACGCTTGGAAGTGCTAAACGGTGAATATTAGAAACAAGAGGCTTGATTTAAAAAAAGAGATTGATTTTTTATAAATTTTGATTAGAGCAGAATTGAACTTACATAAATAGTACAATTACAATTAAATAAAGTTTGTTTTATGCTTGCGTCGTTTCAGGCGCGCGCGCCGCCCTGTCTCTTTCTCTCGCATCAGGCAGTAATATAAGCTATCACACGCCCATTTCGCTTCAATTATTTTTCGACATAGGCCCTTAAGTTATAAGACTGGAATGAGTAAGTAGGTACCAGAGTAGTCCGCAACTGTGTATCATTTAAAAGTAAGAGTGACGCGTTACGGAGTGGTATACACACTCAATCATGGGCCCGGGTTCGAATCCGCACGAACGACATGCCATAGTAACAATGTGTTTTTCTAACTTATGTACGCAATACCGACTGCTCTCAAACGGTGAAGAAAAACATCGTGAGGAAATTTGCATAAGTTGAAGAAGAAATTCTGATGCGTATGTGAAGTCTACCAAGCAGCATTCGGCACGCGTGGTGGATTATACATATAAGTACACCCTCCCTGAGGGTAGGCCGTATTTAGGCTGATGATGATGATGATATACTTATTGTATCCGAAAATACCACAACAGAACAGAACACGGATACCTGACATTGTGAAACCCATGGAAGTGCAAGAAAAGAAGAATATGCGTGGAAATACGTAGCCTCAAACCCCGGATAACGTGACAGGTTTTTATCAATATATTTATGATAAACAAGTAATGTACCAGGTGGTGGTGATGCGGGTTCGTGCTGGTAGCCGTGGTGGTTGACGTAGGGGTGAGGGTGCTGTCGGTAGCCCAGCTCGTAGCGCGGGTAGCCCAGGAAGCCTCCCTTGCAGAGGTCGGTCTCCGCACTCTCGCACACCGGCGTCTCCGGCACCATGCCGCCTCCGTAACCCATTGGGGTTAGAGGGCTGGAAGGATGTAGGGGATAGAGTTTAAGAATTGCATGTTAACAAGTTAATATTGGGTAGGTATTAAAAAAATATATATTGCAGCGCGTTTCATACAAACGAAGTTTGTTATAGTTAACCAATTATTAATGGGCAATTAGAGACAATTTGTTTTTAAAACACGATCTAGATATGTACTTATCTCTGTGCCTGCGACTTGTCAGATTTTGATTAAAATGTATATTTTTAAAGTTAAAGTGGCTCAAAGTTTTCTATAAGTACAAATCTTAAATAATTTCTAGCATTAAAACTGTAGGTATATTTTAAACAACTTCTGACAAGATTTGTGAGTCTCAACAATCCTTTGGCTCCAAGTATGTAGGTACAATAATAGTGGAGATTCCTTTTACTAGAATTCTACTCATAAATTCTACTTGAAGAAATAAGGTGTTGTCCGTGACATAGACTCTATGCAGTAAACGTCCACTGCCCTTTTTGTCCATCGGTATCCTAACTGCCCCCTTGAATTGTCTTTCAAGGGTCCTTCATGGCTTAATTTACTTCTAGAACTATACTAGAATAACCTATAAGCTATGGACTCCACTGACCTGTATGTGTCGACGTTGAGCGGCGGCTGGTAGGGCTGGTGCGCGACGTGGGGCGGTGCGGGCGCGGGCGCGGGAGGCGCAGGCGGCGCGTACGCACACTCGGGGCTGCGCCTCTGGTTGCGGATCTTCTCCTCGCGCCGCCACTTCGCGCGACGATTCGAGAACCACACCTTAACGTCGGGTTAGGTTAACACAACGGGAGCTACGTACTACAACTTAATAGAGATAGGTTCCAGTTCAATTTTAGGATTGGAAGGTCCAGCAATGGAATTTACGAAGGAAATAGGATATTTGGATATGGCCAAATTCTGGAGACTCGCAGTAGTAAAATGTATGAAATAGTTGGAAATCTAAACTTGTATCTACACCAGCGGCCGTAGCATCTATGGATGCGTAGTATGGCGCTTTCGCTTTCTTTCTATTCGTGCACGAACGAACGAGATATAAGGCGTGATATAGCATAATCACGAGCATTCTAGGCCGCTGTAGGCCTAGCATGCCACCCTCGAGAAAACGACAAAAATGGAAACGTGCTTCTTGATACATTGCGTATGGGAAAGCGAGGGCGTATGACGGTTTTGTCGCTTTCTCGTGCGTGGCATGCTAGCTCTACAAGAGATATTAAATGTTTTTTCACGGTCCGAGCTATACCTACTTATTATTATTACGATTAGTTTGCTCACCTGTATTCTAGCCTCAGGTAGACCTATCTTAGCAGCTAGCCGCTCCCTGGCAAATACGTCGGGGTAGTGGGTTCTCTCGAACTCTGCAAGTCAATATTATTCCGTTTTAGTGTTTGTTGTATTAGAAAAAAGTATTTCAATCATTCTTGTCGATCTATAAAATTATATCTCTTTCCAATACCAGGAATATCAGCGGACTTATTCAGACCGGTACCTATTTCCTAAAGACATTTTGCCGATTAACGGGTTCCGTAAAATTATTATAATGGTGGACATAGCCCAAAGAATTGCTAAACTAAAGTAGCAACGGGCGGGGCACAATGCTCACGAACCGATGGCCGATGGGACAGAAGAGTTCTCGATTGGCGACCGCGTACCGGAAAGCGCAACGTGGGGTAGATCAATGAGGTGGACTGACGACCTGGTGAAGGCTGAAGGTGGTGGGAACCCGTTGGATGAGGGCAGCGCAGTACCGTTGTGGCGATCCTTGAGGGCCTACGAGAATGTCCAGCAGCGTCCGCTGCCTATCGGCTAATATGATGGTAACAATCATGGAGGACAGAAAGGAATGGAGGTGTTGCAAAGCAATATTTCTATCGAAGTGTCGCTAAAATGCAGGGACGGTGGACAAGATGGGTGCGCAGGTTCCGCTACTAAAACCGAATCCAGGAACAGCGCACTTCATCGTTTTAGATGTATTTATTGATAAAATCCCTCTCAGCAAAAAGAATGAGAAAAAAGAAGACGAACAGAGCATCTTAGGTCACGCCTACTGTGACGTCATGACCTAATGTAATGGCGATAGATCTAATTGCCTTGCGACACCTCCGCTCCTTTCTCTCCTCCGTGGTAACAATCAACTGAATGCCATACCTCTCTCCAAGCTGTCGATCTGTTCGTTAGTGAAGCTGGTCCGGTTGCGCTGCAGCTTGCGCTTGAGTCTGAGGCGCGCTGCGTCGTCGTCGGCGCCGCTTGACCCCGCGTTTGAGTTGTCGCCGGACCCCGTCTCGTCAGAGTGCAGGCCTTCCAGCCCTTCCAGTGCGTCTTCACCTGCGGGATAGAAGTATACTAAGTTTACTATATGGTAATGCCTGCAGAGCGTCGGTGGCGCGTTTTGGAGAGCTATGGAATCTCAATCTAGAGGTCCAGGTTCGAATCCGCATGGATGACATGCCATATACCAATGAGTTTTTCTACGTATTAATGCCGACTGCTCTCAAACGATGAAGGAAAAAATCGTGAGGAAACCTGCATACCCGAAGAAGAAATTCCGATGCGTATGTAAAATCTACCAACCCGTATTGGTCACTCGTGGTGGACTAATGCCCATATACCCTCCCTGAGGGTAGGCCTGTGCCCTGCAGTGGGACGTATAAAAGGCTGTGATGATGAAAGCCTGCACTATATTCTCGTCAAGAACAGACGAGATAAGCCGACATCGAGAGTGTGGATGCCTTCATTGTTCTGACGTCGGAAGCCGTAATAATTTTCCTTGGAAGCTCTTGCCGAAAATTTCTCGCGAGAATGAAATGCCTGCTTTATAAATAGGGCTGGCATTTACCCCACTATTTAGTGATTAGGCTGGAGAATAGCTCATCAGGTCCTCACCCGCAACAAATTCACCGTTAGAGCATAAAGCTCTTGCGACTACAACCTTAAGGCCGGCTGAGGTTGGGGATATGATCTAGTCTTGGGGTCCATTCCGACCGGCCAACAAGGGCGAGTCGAAGATGGGGATCAGGGACTTCCTCCGGGAGCACTCAGGTTTGTGGTAGCGCGACTTAGGTACCAACAGCTCGCCACAAGCTGCCCTGATAATTATTAATATTATTTGTACCCATGTCTTTTTCTTATCTCGGGACATATTAAGTGTACCGATCCTTTAGGGGGCGTGCGTGGGGGCCGAAACCAACACGTAAATGCCCGTTAGACAATTTGATCTAAATGGTAATGTTATATCAACCGGCAACTATCCTAGTAGGTATATTATTATTATTGTGTAACTGTTAGTAGATAATGACGTTACCATCAACATAAGGGTTGCCTGGCAGCACGGCATCGCATTTATTCACGCTCTATCCTTTTCTGTCGCTCACGAACGTCATTGGCTAGAACGAGAAAGGTCGCAGCACTGCCGGTACTGTCGCATACCCGCTATCTTTTTCCCTCTAGCGTATGACGTTCCTGAGCGACAGAAAAGGATGGAGCGTCAAAAAATGCGATTATGTGCTGCCAGATGAGGTTCAACCCTAACACCGTCAACAATGGAGTCGTTGCAAGTTTGGTCACGAGATGATGTGTCTTTCACGCGGTTCGCGTTTGAGTTGTGCAACTGTGTTTTTATTCAAAACAAAATTCTTGAGATTGGCAGGGATGCAGTGCTATTCACAAGTAAAACGCCATTAACAAGGTAAAAAAAAATGTACGCAATTAACTTTAATTCTTTATTAATAATCGCAGCTAGAAATAGACGAATTCTAAACTCGGTCCAATAAACAAAGTGGAGCGGTCCCCAACAAAGTTGGTAACCGCCAAATGCGCATAAAGTAACAATTAATTTCACCAACAATTCACGATAGGAGAATTTATTCGAGTTGCTGGAGATTTTCATCTTCCATTCACTTAGTTTCTGTCTCATCCGTTAAGAGTTTGTGGTTTGTTCAGTTATGAAGATATGTTAAAGTTAATGTTAGACTGTTAGTTTAAAGTAATGCGTAACGTTAGTTGTTAAGTTTCTGAGTAACGTGTTTAGTTCTCGCCTAAAAGAGAACTGATAACGGAGTTGAGCACAACGCATTAATCAAAAAGTATATCCTACTAATGCTAATATTATAAATGTTTATATATTTTGATGTTTGTGACTGAACGCATATAGATGAAAAGTCAATGACTAAAAATGACGCCTTTTTTCTTTTCGCCTCTTTTTTTAGCGCAGCCATCTATCAAACATGAATATTATAGTTCAGAATAAAGTTACAAACAAAACTTTATAACAAGCATTATTTTATTTTATTTTATTTATTTATTAGGTGCAGTAACAGGCAACAGATTACAACAATAAAAATTTACAGTATAAGTGAACAGACAGTACTTAATCTGAAGCCCAATTAAAACTGTACACAGCTTACTTAATGCTTCTTATATCCATACACAGTTTAAAAAGGATTACACTTATATGAGTATGATATTAACAGACAGCCAAAAATAGAAATAGATGGCTAAAACTTTTACACATTTAGATTAGCATATGCTCACGACTATATTCCCCGAAGGGGGTAGTCAGAGACATTCTGAAACCTCAGAACATCCACGTTTCACTAGTACCGAAACTCTGTCCAGTGTGACGGGGAGTGAGCCCGTCGCCACTTGTAATGGACAGTGGGTACAAAACATGCCTCGAAATTGAAGCATGCAGGTTTCCTCACGATGTTTTCCTCCACCGTAAAGCCAGTGGTGTTACAAATCGTACATAAATTTCGAAAAACGCATTGGTACGAGTCGGCTTGAACGGGGATCGAACCATCGCTTCCTGCACGACAGGCAAGGTTACTCGCCACTGGACCACTACGGCAATTTATAACAAGAATATTTCTAAACTCAGTCCGGACGGAGATATAAAGGCTTGAAGTAAACGTAATGAATGTATTTTAACTTCAAGCCTTTATATGTCCGTTCAGACTGAGTTTAGGGATATACATGTAATAACATGTTTTGTTTGTTACTTTATTCTGAACTAAAATATTTAAGAGGATATAATTCTGAGCGCGCTCCATACAAACGTACTATGGTGATATTTTCAATACTAACCAATTAAACTCAACGAAATTTTTCAGAATCAAACTAAAAACAAATTTCTATGCTTGTATAGAGTCCGATTTTCGTTAAAATGTATAGTTTTAAAGTTACAGTGCCTCAAAGATTTCCATACAAATCTTAAATTAATCCTAGCATTGAAACTGTATATTTTAACGAAAATCTGACTCCATGCAAGCATAGATATTTGTTTCAAGACTTTGACTTTAATTGGTTAGTATTGAAAATATCACCATAGTACGTTTGTATGGAGCGTGCTCCGAATTATATCCCCTTAAGTTTGGTGGATGGCCGCGTTAAAAACATCGTCGAAAAAGCCGCCAACCTTTCATACAAAACCTGCATCGTTTTTTGGCACATAGATAGAATATGTTCTGTATTAACACATAGGATACATTTAAAGTTAACACAGACGAAGTCGCTTGCAAAAGCTAGTAGTTACATACATACAGCAAATTTCATTGAAGTTCAAGCTTCGGAAACGATCGGGTTTGTCGATAAGAATGTTTTTCAAAATTAAATTTTTCATGTAAATTTCCCAGGGCCTACGCTTTTTTCACAGTGTGATCTCCACTTTGGGCCGTCCTGACACCTTGTCATATACAGGGTGTAAAATTAAATACGTTACATATGTTGCTTAGCGAGGTGCTTCAGACCATCAGAATGAACAACGTCACTATGGAGCCTAAACATCAAAACAGCAAAAATCTCAGGTTTTCCAAAGATTTGGGTCGACCCATATCTTTGGACGAACTTGTGGAAGAACTGTTTTTTTTTCGCGATTTCGATATTGGCTCCATAGTGAAGGTTGTCCTGTCCAGTGTGATAGTCTGATGCGACCCTTAAGATATGTAACGTATTTAATTTTACACCCTGTATTCATATCGGTTACAGTTACTTCTCGTCATTTCGTAATGACTTCCCCAATCAAAAATGAATCCGTCGCATAATACTACATTCGCAAAATGTCACATTCTCAAAAATTGTATTACTGGTTCAATTAATGAGATATAGCAGATATTTCTATTAGGAGTGGTCTTGTTTTTGCGGCAGTTCCGCCTGTAATCCGTTAAGGCATCGCGGGATGCGTCTAGGCGGTTATTGTACGGCGACTGGAGCTGGTTGAGACTGGAGCAATTTTATTATCTAGTCAAATACTCGGATTTTATTTACACGTACACACGGCGATATATCTAGCTATACAAAACCAAAATAAGCAGACCGCGCGTAGGTCTAGTAACGTATAACGTCGCGTGGCCAGCTTATGTTGGTTTTGTATAGGTTGATGTGTCGCCGTGTGTAGATTGAACAAGCGTTGCGATCGGTCGTCGTGGCGATCCTTGGACGAGGCCTATGTCCAGAAGTAGACGTCTATCGGCTGAGATGACGATGATGATGACATACAACATAAAGGCACGGCCATAATTCCTTACAGTTGTAGTTAGACACTTTGCTACAATCACTTACTATAATGGAATGATGTATCGCCCACAAAAAAAATCACTATATCCCTTAGTCACATCGATATGTGGCTTTTGAAAATAACAAGTACCTACACAGAAAATTTTAATCCGAATGTAGGCTTCGTCACACTGTTGTCTTTTATAATTCACCTATAAAGTCGATTCATTCAAATTGGTTTCGTCGATTTTATAATTTATAGAAAAGTTGGTAGACTAAGTTCATGAAAGAAATGCAAGAAAGATTTTGTATTAAAATACAAAATGTCATACTCATATAACGCGTACTTTCAGGCGTTTATATTACGCTTATACGAGCATCATACGAGCATGGTAACTAGAACTACTGACATCGGATGTTTACAATCATTATTCAGTCCCATGTAATCAATGTTATAAAAATCAATGATATCTTGTCCCAAAAATCTTCACAGTACCAAGTAAAGAGCTGATGAGAATGTACAACAAAATGTATGTATGTAATTTAGAGGAAGCGATTGCGATCCTATCCAGTCGAGTTGATGGTACATACAAATGCTGGAATGACCCTCGTGCCCGAATACCTTCACGAGAGCTACGCTTAACGCTGTTAGGCTAGCGTATACCTAGGCCAGTAAAATATAGAGAGAATAGTAGAACAATTGATACGAAAAGATATAGAATGTCAGGACCACTGAAGCCCAAAGTGGAGATCTAAGTGACTGTCTACTCCTATGGGGAAAAGGTGTGAGTTTATTTATGTAATTTATGTAACGATAAAACTTTCTCAAAATCAGTTTATCCTTTATTGACGAAACAATATGAGGCTAGGTCTAATATATAACTAACCATGATCCTAAAGTTATGCAATACAATAAACTTCAAACAACTGGATCTAACTCCCTAGACGAGAAACGTGTACCTAGAATACCTAAACTAAACTATCACAAAATCTGAGAATAAATTATATTCAAGTGTCAAGATTCTGCGGTCGTCTCCACCGGGATGTTACTAGGGGGGGTGCGGCCCCCCTCTCCGGGGGGAATATGAGGGAGCAGGGGGGGCATAACGCGGGCGTTCATGTAGAAACTGACGATAACGCGGCCCGGCCTACTACGTAACCCTGCGGAGTTTGATAGTCTTATCTCGCGCTTAAAAATGTATGGCCAATAATGGAGTAGCGCTTTTGACAACGGCCACTTTAGTTCGGCAAGGTTATTTAACGTTTAAGGTGGGTTGTGATAAGGGAATATAAATTTTGCAGTAAAAGTTCAGAGTTTTGGGGTTTTGGTTATGATGGATGTGACTTTCATTTCTCACTGTTTTACTATATTTTATAAGCTGCCTATACTACAAATTAATCTTCTAACTACCTATGAATACATTTTCGTAATGTAATAAAAAAAACTGGATAGACCGCTGTCGTAGATGCTCGTAGCATATCGCGCTACGAACGTAGAATGCAACATTGTTGTTAAGGCTACGACGTAGCAAATTGCTACGTCCTTTTTGAAAGCATGTTATTTTAATAAAATCTGTCTTATGTGTCATCATCATCATCATCGTGATTCCGTTCCGGCCAAAAGTGAGAGATCTTGTGTCTTATGATTAATACGCCACAATGACAATTTATTTTCATGTTATTTAAATTTCTATATCACCGCATTAGCTCAATCTGTGGCAGTAGTATGGCAGCGTGAGCCTTATCGCGCCTTAGCTCTCTTTATATTTGCGCACAAAAGAACGAGATAAAAGGCGTGATATACTTAGCCTTATTGCGCGCATCACGCTACAGCCGCGGATTGACGCTACCATGCACAAATTTATAGATGATTTGAGGTGAAAGAGGTTTGTTAGGTCACGATCTATAGTGTTTGCACACCCTTGGCACACCTGATTAATTACAGACTCGATTTTACCCAACCTAATAAAATAACCGTTACTAAAATTCTGATTAGATTTGATCGAAATATTATCTATTATAATAAATTTTTGTCTACCACACTTTTAATCAAAATACCTTTAGATGTAGCTTGCGTTTGTCAAAATAAGGTCGATTATAGGTACTTCGATGATTTATTGTTCGACAAAAAATGCATTAGAGCTGTAGTGCTACTGCAATGCCTACCTACTCGACTCGAATGTATGCAACAGCAGATTTTTTTTTGCACCGATCAGATTGCTCCCATAGTAAAAGTTGTTCAGTTTGATGTGTAGACTCTTAGTTTAAAAGTTTGCTAATGATATCAATTTCACTCTGTAGATTATTACGTAGTGAACATTTTCAGAATTTGCTACTTATATATTCAGAATCACTTTGACTCCCATTGGCCAATGCATATTTGTTTATTTATAATATAAATAAAATAAATAAATATCTTTGACATTGACACACAAATTATCTAGCCACATTTAAAGTACCAGAATCTAGCCTGGACTTGTGTTATGATGACTAAACAACGATACAGAAAACATATATAGATACAAACATCCATGACTCATAATCATAACAATAGTTTGGGGACCATAACTACGAAAATGTGTCTAATCGAACACAGTTACGTGCTATGGCAGGGACGGGTGGAAACTGGAGTGTTTTTACAGCGAGCCCCGGACCCTGGCAAGTATTATAAAGAGTTTAGTTTTACACTACGCTGCAGCCACCTGATTTCATAAATAGATAGCGTGGAATCAACGGTGTTATGACTTATGACGTATCGTGAGGATGTCTTAAAATTTAAGCACTTACTTACCTAAATATTGGCAATCGCTCGTTAAATTATATTTCAAAATAGGTTGTAAACTTACATACTTAAGGTGGTTGCAGAGTTGTCAATTTCATACTAAAGTTTGACGCATAATACGCGTAGACGGTACAATTAAAAGGAATATTTTATCAAAATAGGTATCAAATAACATTTGAAATTTATAATATAATTATGAAAATAATATAAAGGTTTGAATTTATCCATAGAAAATGTCAAAGCTTTATATCTTCGTAATTATATTATAAATTGCAAATGTTATTGGCACGTGCAGTGTACGTGGCATCTAGATTTTCTAAACTATTTTTCCATATATAAAATATTACTGTTGTTAATACCGTCTACGCATATTATGCGTCAAATTTTTGTATGAAATTGACAACTCTGCAATCACCTTAAGATGAGAGATGAGATACTTGAGATGAGAGCGTCAAACTGAACACCTTTCACTATGGAAACAAAAAAGAAAAACAGGTGACTCAACCCAAATGTATGGAACAGTTGGTTTTTGTTGTCGCTATTTCAATGTTTGTCCCATAGTAAAGTAGTTCATTTTGATGGTCTTAAGCAACCTCTTAAGTATGTAACGCATTTAAGTGTACACCTGTATGATCTTGAGATGTAGATACAATTACCTACTAATATTTCTTTTGAAATTCTAGATAACATAACAAAACTACTTTTGATTTAGGTACAGGTAGGCCTCAGGCTTGGTGTGTCTTGAACCTGTCATAAGTTTAAGTGACAAAATTATGCAGTAACTATAAAAATTTTCTGTAACCAGAATACTTGAATTATCAATCTATGTAATATATAAGTTTGTGTTGAATTCAGTTAAATAAATGCGTGGTCATACACGTACATAAAAAAATATAAGCCTCGACATGAGAACCTCCTCCGCTTTTTAGTCGGTTAAAAAATGGGTTTAGGCGACTAATGTCTAAAATGAATAATGAAAAAGTAAAAAATGTCAAATGTCGAAGTCGACGTGTAATAATGACGAAGTATAATAATGTCGAAGTATAATAATGTCGAAGTGTAATAAAGTCGGAGTTGTTCTGGATTGGTGGCATTGCGGAAAAAATTATAGTATCGAAGAATATAAGAGATTCGAAATTCATATTTGTCAAGAATACATACATGCCCAGAATACATAGCTACGAAAATTTTAGGTCAATGCCTAAACCCTAAGAACTAAATCACTGCAGCCTAAACTCAGAAATAAGCTTTCACAGCTGTCAAAAAAATACGTCTCACTATGTCCTAGACTAGTCCAAATTCCTATGATAATTTATGTTGTCGCCGGTAGAATGTCATTTGGTTTTCATGGACGAAAGAAAATGTAGTTGGTTCTAAAAGGACGCCACTTTATACACTATCTCTCAAGGAACGGGTTTTATAAATATTACCCCACTGCTACCCTCATGGTGATGGTCTATGGGCATTCACCACGTGTACCCGTGTACGGATTAACTGTAATATCTGATCGTAAATCCCACAACCGCGATTAAGAGCTATGAGAATGTTTGTCTCTGCAACTCATGTCTTTTGTCTCACTCTGTTACGTGCCAAGTGAAAGAGAGATAAGTCGCGACTTTGCTATGCGCTGCCATGTTCACATAGATGGCAAAATCTCGAGCCATGTCGAGTGGGAAAGAAAGGGCACAGGAAATCGTTGTCACGCGTATCATGCTAGCAGTCTGAGGCTGACTTTAGGTACTTTGACTGCATGTGAATGTACTGCACCTAATGTTAATGTAACCATCGAACAATTTGAATCATTACCCACCGTAGAACCTTTTTGCAGCAAACTATTTGCTGTCAAGTTTGAGAGAAGCTTACTGACGTTAATACACGTGATCGTGACAAGGTTCCACGATGGGTCATGATTCGAATTGGTAGATTGTACATGAGCGCGATGCATCATGTTAAAATCAAAACTACGGCAGAATGGCAAAACGCAGAACTGATGCATTATTTTTGAAATATTCATTTTAACAACATGTTTTTTTTGATATACTTATTTATAAACGTATTCAGTATTGTGTATTCGAGTTGTTTGTCTCTCTAAAGCAGAGCTCCCTCTCTAACGACAACGTCACAGCTCCGCGCGGCACGGCGCGGGGTGCGGCAGTATCAGAAGGCCATCTGTCAGAGAGAACATTAATGTTTCATGAAGGCGCGTAACGTTACGCGACGGCGACACGTTACGCACTGATTTGTATCAGATAATAGACATGTCATTGCTTACTGTATATCTCTTGCTTGTGCCGTTGAGTAGTGGCAAAAAAAAAAGGTATTAGTTATAAGAACGTTTCTATGCTGTTATGCTCCTGGCGTGTGACAGTGGGTGGCGTAAGAGGCATAGGAGCGGTTCGATTCCTGGCCTATACCACTAAGGTCTAAAACGTACGGTTGTATTTATCATTATCACTAGCTCAGCGTAAACACATCGTGAGAAAACCTGCATATCCGAGAATGAAAAGAAAATACTATAAGGATTGGAGGTATGCGTAAAATATGGGTGAGCTTGGGGCGAACACAATAGAAAAGAATAGGTAAATAAATAAATATCATTTCATTTCCATAGGTAAGTACCTATTTGTGTTGAAATGAAATGCGTTTGCGTTGAAAGGTGAAATCTATCTTAATATGCTGATTCAGTAAATTCATTCAGTCAGCAGACCAGCAAACTGAAATCTTTCTCTATGGGATGGGAAAAGAAAACAGCTGTTCCAAACAAAACTGCAAACCTACTTGACTCAAATGTATGGGTCAGCTGAATTTTCTCTTCGCTATTTCGATTTTGATCCCTTAGAGAAAGACGTTTAATTTGATGGTCTGATCATCCCTGCCCTTTAAAAACCGACACCATATAAAGAAGGACCATATACAGGGTGGAAAGAAAAGCACCATTAACCTTTAAACCACATACTCTACCCATCAAACTGAACAACTTTTACTATGGGAGCAAACCTGCTGTTCCATACGTTTGAGTCGAGTAGGTCTTGCAGTTTAGTAAGGAACAGCAGATTTTTTTTGCGCTGACATGTTTGCTGACATAGTCTATTCAATTAATTAAATGATAATATACACTAAACTATAAGTTGGTGACACTCAGACCCAAGCATTTTGATCATTTAAATAATCATCCAGTTTATAATATGCTTTTTTACAGAGGACTTTTTTGATCTGAGTTTTAAACATGTTTTCGAAAAGATTCAAAATGGTCTCGGGGATTTTATTATAACAGCGTATACAGTGACCCATGAAAGACATGTTGACCCTACTAAGCCGAAAGTGTGGAAATATCATTTTTTTTATGTGTGATTGTCACCCCTAAAAGCAATGCAACTGTCTACATTTATAAATAAATAAATATCGTGGACATTGCCACACAAATTATCTAGTCACATTTAAAGTACCAGAATCTAGCCTGGACTTGTATTATGATGACTAGACAACGATATAGAATACATGTATAGATACAAACATCCATGACTCGGATACATCATATTCATCATACAAATATTTGTCCCTTACGGGATTCGAATCCGCGACCCTCGGCACAGCAGGCAGGTTCACTATAGACTGTGCTATCGGGCCGTCTCTATCGGAGTATACTCCCTGTATACTCTAAAACACCTCGAAATGATTGTTCCCAGCACAAATTCTCACCCTATTTTAAGTAGTAAATGGACAAGATGACAGTCAAATCAAACCGCAGCGTTATCTCAGAAATATGTTGTCAGTGTGACGTATATTTCATTCCGAGAGTCCCCCGAACGACCCTCCTCCCTACGGAGGGATGTTTTTGTTTGTTGATATGTCACTGTTGGTGAAAAGACATTTTTTTCACAAAGGTACCTAAGTATATACTTTTCTGGTAGGACCTACAGGGTGTTAGGGTAAACCGTTTCATTACTTTAAAGGGTGATTGCACCCATGATACTGAACAATAGGAAATTCGCAAAAAATATTTTGGACTTTCCATGCTAAATGCAGTCAGCTGATCGAACGTTTGTATGAAAAGTGTTTTTTTTTTCGAATTTTCTATTTTGTTTTAGGGAAAGTTATTCAGTATCATGGGTACAATTAACCCTTAAATGCAACTGTAACATCCTGTATACAGGGTGAAATTGATATCATTAGCATCCTTTGAAACTAGGTAGACTCTTAGTTTAAAAGGATGCTAATGACATCAATTTCACCCTGTAGTTTTATTATTGAGAATAGTGACATCATTAGTGATTGTCATACGATATGGTGCCGACACGAAAGAAGAATAGTTATGTTACACACATACTTACATACATAAACTCATTTCAAAGTCCCCTACTGCAAGGTAACAGCCTCCCCGAGTAACGTAATCTTGAGATCGTCTGGCGCACCCTGAGCAGTCAGTCTCTATACGACCATTGCTGTCTAACTAATCTTTCCACTATTACCTACAGCATGAAACTGACATGAAAGATGAAGAGTCCCCTTTGGGCTCGACAGAAACCCTACTACAATTACGTGTATTTTTATGTTTTAAAATTAACCAGAAGAGTGGTTTTTATGTAACGACTACTACCACCAGAGATAGTAGCCAGGACCAACGGCTTAATGCTACATAAAAACCACGTCAGAGGCCGCAAGGCGGACTGAAAAACTGACACCAAGGCTTGCTGCCCACACGATAAAAAGAACACAAAAGTAACAATGATATAATTACGATCGGTAACAGACAGAGAAACAAAGTCAAAAGTATTATTTTTCCAGCTTAATTTAATAACAAACACTTTACAATTTATTCATCCAGGTTACGTATGAATCATGAAAATTATTATGATAAATCGGTAGTCCGGTCACGCGTCGGCCATTTTGTCGGAAAATGGCGGGAAAGGGCGCGTCGCTTCGCCGCGCACAGGTGTTTAGCTACCGATACGAAAATCAACGGTGCATTGCATACTGATTTAATGTTTCGAATTGGTTTTGAATTTCGAATGGGATATATAATTTTTTAAGAAGTTTTTTAAAATAGTGATTGTTTTTTTTGTGCCGCGGCGGCGTTAAGAGGATGACTTGTGAAGCACACTAAACCCTACACTATATAATGGTCGACACGCGCTTGGCCTTGACCTTTAATGTTTTGCCGCTCCGTACGTTGATGCATCGTTATTTAGAAAACTAATACCTACTAAATTAATCAAATCAGCTCTCATCCACCCACTGCTGGGCATTGCGCCATTCCTTACGGTCCTGTGCTAATCTGATCCAATGCGAACCCGTCACTCTAACAATGTCATCGGAGCAACGTGCTGGTGGTCTGCCGACTGACCTCCGTCTATCTCTTGGCCACCACTCTGATACTGCCTTCGTTAACCGACCATCTTCCCGTCTAGCCAAGTGTCCTGCCCATCTCAACTTCAACTTTGTGATCCGCTTACGCACGTCCTCGACCTTGGTTCTCGGGTACACAGTCCTCTAGTGATATACTAAAGCTAGGTACGTACTAAATATGGGATTCAGACTAGACACTTTAATTTTAAATGAAGTAAACAACAAAATAACATGTAAGAAAAAAAGTCTTAGCAAATTATTCATGTTAGTTTTTTAGACCATCGTACTTAAGGTACCTAATGGAGAACTTGCACAGTTTTATATTTTGAGTGTATCATAAAGATTTAAGGCTTACATAAAAATACCTAAAACAAAAATGGTAAAATATGCAAAAATCATGTATTTATTGCAAAATCAAATTTCGTGCCAAAACGCTCACTGCCATGGCGTGACGTCACTCCTTTTCATGACGCGTGAAGCTCATCACAAATCATCCGCTATAATTATGTTGCCGTACTCTTCTAACGCACGCAAGTTGTTGACCGCTTCGTCACTTTGCGCTGATTGGTGTTTGAAATTACGTTCCGATCCACGTAACTTATAATTAAAATATTTCGTAACTTATAATAAATCTTTCAGTAATTGACAAGTATTTTGAGATTTGCAAGTATTTGTACTCTTTTTACGAGACGAGACTGATAATATCTACCACTATACCTATATCTAGGTAGGTATCAAAGTATACTCAGCATCCCGACATCAAACCAAAAATGTACCGCATCTATACAAGTATAGCTACATAATAGAGCAGGCAATATTCACATATGTCATATTGATATAATTATATGTTGTTTATACGGCATGTGGGTGGGGCATCGGGGCGGAACTAACGCGGGCGGGGGGCCCCGCCCACGCTGCCGGCGGTTTTTATTTATTTTTTTCCATATCGAATTGTTTTGCGGTGGGATATCGAAAATTATTGCGTTGTGTGGTTTTGTGCTGAGGTTTGGACTGTCAACTGTTTGGGTGGTTAGGTTTTTGGTAGACTGTGACCTTAGGACTGACGGAAATCTAAAAAACGTAATTTATTTGTTAACGTATGGTAAAAAAAAAATATCGTAAGAATTTTATGCTACTAAATATTAGAAATTGAGACTGTTTGTATGTTTGTGACTTTTTCACGCTGAACAGATCTTGATGAAATTTAGACGACTAAGATAGGCATGAACATTTTACGCAGATGAAATCCGGGTTAGTGCTAAATAAAAATAAAGCACATTTCACAATTTCACAAATTCTGTATCGTATGTAGTGATTTCATTGTAGAGTATCCCTTAAGAGATAAATTAAGGTAAACCAAATAATCGATGAATGGAGAGAATGGATTTTATGAGTTGAAGAAGATTTGTAAAGATTTTAAATTGACACAAACTGAAGTTTCCACTTTACGACCACATGATGAAATTTCAATTATATTGTTACTTCACATTATCCCCTTTAAATCTGCCTCTAAAAAGTCCATAAAATGTAGAGGCAAGGTAGTAACCATAACTCACAACTTTAATTCTCATTCGTAATGTTTACAAACTTAAAAGTACTGACTACCTATTGTACAAAATTGTAGCAAGTACAATACCTATATAGCAGGATAATTATCTCACAGTAAATTCCCTACAATAAATACAATACAATACAATACACTCCAACACAATAAAAAACGTGGTAAGAAATGTTTAAAATGATTAACTTTAACTTCATAAAACCAACGAGTCATATCTACCTATCTCCACAACTAAACCATGCATGGATACCTCTCAAAACTCTCATACAACCATATATCTTCAATTAACAGCTATAATTACATGTAAACTGTACTGGAGGGATGTCCCGAAACCCTTTGCGAAGCGTTTTCATGTTTTATAATCCTGTTTCATGCGTTATTGGCTTGCTAAACCCTTTGTGAAGGTCGCACGCTCGAATACAGCGCGCCGTTTGAATTCGTTGCTAAATATTGTGGCTGTTAATGTGGTGGAGATAAAAGAGAGTGATTAGTGTGGTATTCAGTAGAATTCGATGCAGAATGTAAAAGAGATTTTGTTTAGGTAAACTTTGAACAATAAAGAAAATGTGATATCAAACTTTTAAAAAGTTTAATTTTTATACCACTAATAATTTTAAAAGCGTAAATTTGTTTTTTTGTTACCTACTCTTCCACAGTGTATATATTTTGTTAGCTAAAATGGTAGATAAATTTTAATGAAACTCGACACAGACATAGTTTATAGCCCATAGAATGTACTCGTAGCCACGGGCAATGTTTAGTCTCATATGTAGGGGTTTCCTTAATATGCTGATGGTTTTTAAGGAGATGATCACTATCAAACTGAATAGCTTTCTCTATGGGATTATTACTACGTCATCTACTATCTAATTACGTCAGCATATTTAGGAATACTGTATACCTAATTAGTTGCATACAATACAATCCAATACAATACAATCCCCAAATCGTTACAAATTTAGTAGTCTTTTTAATGAATCAATAAGATAAAAATAAAACGTGTCCGTAAAACATTTACCTGTAGGTACATCAGGGATTATTAATATTAGCAGAGGTTTGAGAAAAGGATATTTTATGCAACAAGATTTTTAAAGCTCTAAACATTTTTTTATATTTTTGCTAATGATTTTATGTTACAAGCCACACACGAATTATGAATACGACAGAACAGCCAAACACGCAGTTTAAAGTAAAACGTAGCACCCTCATCAGTCGAATGTACGACACTAGAAAGGGTAACACATAATGAAGGCGGATTTAATTGCTATTTTGCTCGCGTATATGCGTCGGAGGTACGGAGGGTCCCGGGCCTTTTATCCTGGGTTTAGCTCGCATCCGGCTCGGTTGTGCGGGCATTAATACGTTTCGTTTTACCTACCACTGAGGTTTAACGCTTAGGCTCGTTTGATCCGTTTCGGTGTTTAAAATTATGTTTCGTTGGGTAATAGATAAAATAGACCAAGCTTTAATTGAAAGAGCTTTTCTGTTACAGCTGTAGGAAAGATTGTGGATCACTTTCAATATGATTCAGGATCGGTTTTGCATTACTGACTGCATTTTCAGGGATGTTTCAAATAATCAAACTGAACTACTTTGCAGATTTTGTGGCGACGGGCTCACTTCTCCCTGGGATAATGTAGTCGTGAATATAGATACTATGTTAAAATGAAGATGTACTCTCAAGAAGAGGTTTAGGGGTTAGTTTACCACGCGTGCCCAGTTCGGTTCGGTACAGTTTTTTCGCGATTTCGAATATGGTGCTATAGAGAAAGTTTTTCAGTTTGACGGTGTGATCATCCCCTTAAAAAGTGTAAGCATATAAAGAAAGACCTTGTATATGAAGCAGATTTTTTTTTCTGATCATCCCCTTAAGAAACCTTCAGCATTTATTTAAAAGGACCCTGCATATTTTTTTTAACAATTACAATGCCGAAATCGATCAAACCAAACTAATAGGTATGTAACAAGTAAATAAGGCTAGATGTGTTTATACAAATGTTCACCAGTTTCCTATATGCGGCGGTACGTCGGCGTGTTCAAAGCGCGACGGCGCACGGTGGGCTGAAAATCGACTTTCATAGACATAGGGATAAAAAAAAATATGTGTCGTTTTTTTCATGGATATGGGTTTTGTTTATCATTTCTATGCTCAAATATTCACAAAAGGTTGATTTAGCATATAAATGGATGACTTATAATTTTTTTACGAAAAGTTTGTATGGAGTTCGTTTGAAAAATCCGATTATCTTTGGAACAGCAAGTGAAACCGTAATATCCTTACAGGGGGTTTTAGAACTTATTATTTATGATTTATTGACATACCGCGTATGACGGTTACTGCTGCAGAAACTAAGTAAAAAAATAAAGAAATATAATAATTTTTTTAAATTCTTTCACGAATCTTTTTAAAGCGTCTAGTCAAAATACCAAGTATTAATTAGCTAATAAACCTAAATAAGTGATATTTAATTATTATTATTTAGTACCATGAGTCCATGACTATCATGCGACAACACAACACAAAACAATAACTATTGATTGTGATTAGGAGTTCTAGATGAAGATTTTCAAGAACTTCAGCCAATGCATCTTAAATGAGCGTAGTTAGCAAAGGGAAATCTCTAATGAGGGTAATTAACAAAAAGTAAATTTGCTAATCACTTACAGTGATTAATAAAAGTATTAAATATTGTATTTTTAAATTCTTTTACGACTCGTTTTAATGCACCAAACCGAAATAAAAAAAAATTCTTTTGATATTTGTATTAAAATATATTAAATATTAGTATTTGCGTAATTCTTAAAAAACTTAAATAATAATAAAAAAGCTTAAATAATATTAAAAATAACTTAATAACTTATTTACAAAAAAAATATAAAACATAATTATTAATATTCAACATCACTATCGTCGGATTCCAATTCGGAATCAGGATCCAAATTAGATACATCCAAAAACTCGAACTGAGTTTCCTGGCACTTGATTAGTTCTTTAGTTTCAGCAAAGAGATCCTGGCTTTTCTTAGTATCTAAATTAGGTCTTCGTGCACTAATCAAAGGATCAGACGAAAGAACAAGCATATTGAGGATATCCTCATTGGAAGCTTGCCTGCTTTTTTTCCGCGAATGATGTTCCCGGAACCTTCTAAAATCTTTATTGCGTGCCTCCGAGGCTTCTTCTGAAAGGCTTCCGATTGGCACAATATCGTTATTGGCGATTATGTCTGCACCGTGTATCAAAAGCTTATGGACGGTTGAAGACATGTGGTACCAGTCGTATAGCTCCACGTACTTTTCTGCTGTTTTGCGGGCATAATCTTTAAATTTGATGACATCGATTTGCTCCCCAGATGTTATTGCTTGCAGAATCACGGCAAATCTTCGAACAAGCTCTTCATCCAATCCAGTAATGGCTGCAGTTTTATCAGGAAACTCGAAAAACCTTCTTGCTGTATTCCCGTCATTAGTAGTTCCTGAGCCTTGTTTTACGATGTCAATCAAAAGATTGAGCTCGTCTTTAAATTTATCCTGGATACTTTTTTTTCTTGCCTCTAACAATGCCTTGTACTCATTGCCTCTTGCAGCCCACTTTTTGAAGTCGAGTCGGTATGAAATATGCAAAAGACATTCCATAGAATTTATACGAGCGTGCAGTGATGACAAGCCAAATTCATATACGCCAGTTGACACAGTCTTTGATGTTACAACATCTAAACGGTTCATTTCTGTAGGTTTGGCTAAGCACAGGTAGCACGATGCGTTTGATCTAGCTTCAGAAAGATATGTACAAATTTTAGCATCGATCATTGTCATCATAAGTTGATGACTCACCTTATTACTACCGCACTCAGTAGGGATAAGATCCTTAATTTCATTATCCATTTGCCTTTTGTGACTGATGACCTCTTCTTCGCTCTCCTTTATAAAAGTGAACTGCACTGGACGACAATATAAGGCTGAGCATGGCTTTGGATTCGTCCATTTCTCTAATTTTTGCAGCTGCTTCTGGATTTTTCAGCATATATTTGATAACAAATGCGGTATCCTCACGACCATCTTCTTCTAAATGTAATGCAGCTGAACTGGCCAATTCGTTTGGATCTTCGCATTTATGATCTTCAGACCTTCTCTTCTTCTGTTTGCTTCCCAGATCTTCGAATGACTTTCGAGGTCTTTTTGTCATAGTACCAATAGACGACGATGTTGACGGTTCTGGAGAGATTAAATGTGCGCTAGGTCTCTCATCATTTGATTCTTGGATGACAAAACCGGTTGGCACACAACTTGGCCAATCGACATTAGCCTGAAGCCAATTTTCGTACTGCTTTCTGAATGTATCAAGGATACGGTGAGATTTCTGCCACCTCTGTGAAGAAGCTCTTGTAAATCTTCGACAAAATTCCTTGAGTGTTACACGGTCTTCGTCAGAGAAGCGATCACCTAGACGAGCTACCACTGCACTGAACAATACTTCATGATCAAATGAAGTACTCACACTTCTTAGAAAAACAAACAAGTCTAAGTTGGTGGTTAGACTTTCCATTATAATAATATTTTACGGTCACAGAATACGTATGTAGTTCAAAAGTTTGGAATACACTAAATTATTAAAGTCAAATTTAGCTTATTTATTGCTTTCCACTGATCATTAAAACTATAGTGATTAGCAAATTTACTTTTTGTTAATCTACCCTCATTAGAGATTTCCCTTTGCTAACTACGCTCATTAAAGATGCATTGGCTGAAGTTCTTGAAAATCTTCATCTAGAACTCCTAATCACAATCAATAGTTATTGTTTTGTGTTGTCGCATGATAGTCATGGACTCATGGTACTAAATAATAATAATTAAATATCACTTATTTAGGTTTATTAGCTAATTAATACTTGGTTTTTGAAAAGATGCTTTAAAATGAGTCGTTATAGAATTATAAAAAATAAAATATTTCTTTATTTTTTTACTTAATTTCTGCAGCAGTAAATGTCATACGCGGTATGTCAATAAATCATAAATAATAAGTTCTAAAACCCCCTGTAAGGATATTACGGTTTAACTTGCTGTTCCAAAGATAATCGGATTTTTCACACGAACTCCATACAAATTTTTCGTAAAAAAATTATAAGTCATCCATTTATATGCTAAATCAACCTTTTGTGAATATTTGAGCATAGAAATGATAAACCAAACCCATATCCATGAAAAAAACGACACATATTTTTTTTTATCCCTATGTCTATGAAAGTCGATTTTCAGCCCACCGTGCGGCGCCGCTCAGCCCTTTGATCTGCCGCTCATACGGCTAGCTATACTGTACCTAAACGTTGAAAGCCCTTCTATTTTGGTAGACCATCTTAGAGTTAAAATATGGGGTTTAAATGAAAATACACATTTACGTAGTGAAGAAGGTAATATGTACCTATAGATAATATTTGAGTATATTGGCGGCTTTTGAGTTATGTGACCATATTTTTGTTGATAGAATTAATGAGACAGATTTAGACGGATTCATCTCATCATCATCACTCATTGGCGTATAAAATTAAATGCGTTACATAATTTTATGGGATCCTTCGGATCATCAAACTAAAAAACTTTCACTATGAGACCATCTACGAAATGGCGAAAAAAAAACCTAAATTTTGGTAGATTCGCTTAGACGTATCTGAAACAGCTGTTTTTTCTTTGGCGATTTCGATGGTGGCGCCATGTGGAAATTGTTCAATTTGGTCTGAAGCTCCCTGTTCGGTATGTAACGCATTTAATTTTACGTTCTGTATAGTGGTGCTTCAGTATTGGAAAAGATAACTGAAGTTAGACTAGCCAGCAAATCTCTTTACCACTATGGCGATGGTTATACAGGGTATAAGGAAAAGTATAATTAACCTTTAAACCACATACTTTACCCATCAAACATAACAACTTTTACCAAGGGAGCAAACAAATCAGCGAAAGAAAAATCTTCTGTTCGATACTGAACAGCAGCGCCTACTCGACTCAAATGTATGAGACGGCTAATTTTTTGTTCTGACAGGTTTGCTCCCATGGTGAAAGTTGTTCAGTTTGATGGGTAGCTGCGCCTCCTTCGTTTATCGTACGCTACTAGTTCCAATTATTTATCGCAATATGCTTTGAAGTTATAGCTCTCGGAGTTAAACTTGTCTTCGTCACCGTCATTTTCGCAACTGCACTTCCATTTGATAAAATGTCATAAGTGATTTCTATATTAGTCACATAGAGACCGTTGTCCAGTGTAATTGTGTGATCATCCCCTTACAATTTTAAAAAGACCGTATGTAATTTAAAATTTGAAGTGATTCGTACTTTTCCTTTTGGAATAGGATATATGTAGTCAAGTACTCAACTGTGTTGTGATTGGTAGCACTCGCCATATTTCCTGGCTGTCTCGGCGCTACCCGGGCTGGCAAACAAGTCGATATGTAAATCAGTCGATATCCGCGCATGTAACGTGTTTTGGCATGTCCTCACTGGAGCCTATGTTATGATAGTTATCACAGAAGATTTGGTGCCGTGCCATGGTGGCATAATCGCAAAATTGTAAGACTATAGAATCGATAACTATAAATATCTATTAGATTTAAATTTTTTAAAGGATGAAATTGATATTATTAGCATCCTTTTAAACTAAGAACCCACCCATCAACCTGAACAACTTTTACTATGCGAGCAAACCGATCGGAGAAAAAAAAAATCGGCTGTTCCATACAAAACTGTAATGCCTACTCGACTCAAATGTATGCAACAGCAGATTTTATTTTTCAGTTCATTTGAGTTATTCAGTTGTTTTTTCTTTTCATTCACATTCAAAAAAGGGCTGTTCTAATTTGTATAAACGGTACAAGTAAATTTTTTTGCATATCCAAAAAGCTTTTATTATCTAACAGTACAGTCAGTATCGCTTTTTAGCGAAAAGACCGCCTTATTTGTACCATAATCAGTTTTTTTACCTATTGTGCATTGTATTTTGTTTGGTTTAAATAAAGTATATTTCATTCATTCATTCAGTATCTACACAACATAGATATTCAATTAGGTATGTATAAATTGTTTACAAATGAGTTGACTTTTCAACCATTTTAACGAAATCTAGCGCGGATTCGATTTTCTTTAAACCTATATTTTTAACAGATTTTTGTCCTAGCAATGTAATTACGAGTAGCAAGCATAGTTGAAGAACCGATGTACCCATTGATGTCTTTTATATGGTTTGAATTTGATCGGTAGTAAATACCATATAAACGTTATATATTCTTTTATTAAGTATTATTTTCTTAATTAGTAATTATTTTCTTTTATTAAGTATAATATAAAATAATACCTTTTTTAATATTATAATATTTCAGAAACGTGTCGAAAAAACAACAAAAACTGGTTGAGAAATTAATGCAAACCTTTTCTCTAGGATCTAATTTTAAACATTAGTTATGTCGGTTTATTTTTATAAAAAAATGTGATGTGTAATTTAAAAATGCGTATAGTATACAGCCTAGCAAATACTGAAACGGTTAACTCAGACCATCAAACTGAACAGCACTGTTTCAGTATTTGCTAGGCTGTCACTTACACCCTGTATACAGGGTCCAACTTAATATGCTGCCACTTATTTAAGGGGATGATCAGACCATCAAATTGAATAACTTTTTCCATGGCAGCAGGAGCATATGCTCACGACTATATTCCCCGAGGGGGACCATGGCACCTACATCGAAATCGCAAAAAAAAAATCAACTGTTCCTAACTAAACTGCAAATCTACACGAGCCAAATGTATGGGACAACACATAAACAAAAATGAGAAAGTTGTTAAATTTGATGGTCTGATCATCCCCTTAAAAAAGTGTCAGCATATTAAGAAGGACCCTGTACTAATCCAAATAATAGTTATGGGGAAGATTGACCAAGTTTGGAAAAAGTTTACCTTTTTAAAGATTTATTGTAACAGCTGAATACTAGCCCTAAGACAACCCACAAAAACAATGACCCTAACAAATGTCCTACCATTCCCACAACGACACCGCAAAATGTCTAAGACAATAACTTTACGAGTCCAATAAATAAATATTCAACACCATACATCTCACTAATTTAGTACTGAATCCCGTAATATCCCGGGACCCCGGGAATAAATATCCCGGACGACATTTTTCTCCGCGTTATCTTGGGACTCCAGACGGGTTTTTTTCTTTGTCTTGCACGTGAATTGTGTGTGAAGGCATCTCTTTCGTAGAGCATTTATCACTGAACCTTTTATTCAGTTGGTTTTATTTAGTTTTGGTGTATTTATTCGATGGCGTACTTTGACCTTGTCTGAACTTTGGAAGAGATGTTCAGGAGTTCAGTTTTGACCTTGATGACTGTTTTGGATGGTAACCTTAACCTTATTTTATAGTGTGAAATATACAACGTGTCAATGAATTAACGCAAAACTAGAAAGCAGTTTGTTTAGAATCGAGAGTAGAATCGTATTATCATGGTTTAGACATAGGTAATTTTTTTCAAAATATTTAAAATATTCTGAACTCGATCTCAACAAATAAAATTCAAAAAGTAACAGTAACAAGACAACACCACAGATTCAATCAGTGCGTCGTAAATAAAGCTACCCCTGTTATTAGGGGACCAGGGGATGTGAAAATAAAATCAGTTACACTGCTTATCGTGTGTAGGACCCTTAACTAAGTGCTTACGATATACTACCCTTGTTTGATTATTCATTTGTAGCGTTTACGAGAATAAATATTGGCAGAATAAAAACAGTTGTTCTGGCTTGTTAACTTCCTTCAAAATATTTGAGAATTCATGTAGACAGTATACAGCGTCCTTCTTAATATGCTGACACTTTTCTAAGGGGATGATCAGACCATCAAACTGAACAACTTTCTCGATGGGACATTTGGCTCGTGTAGGTTTGCAGTTTAGTATAGAAGAGCATATATTTTTTTTGCGATTTCGATGTAGGTTCCACGGAAAACGTTGCTGTATTTGATGGTCTGATCATCCCCTTAAACAAGTGGCAGCATATTAAGTTTGACCCTGTATATACTATACGCATTTTTAAATTAGAAAGATGAGAAATACAGACCATCAAACGGAACAACTTTCTCGATGGGACCAACATAAAAATCACGAAAGAAAAATCATTGGTCCCATTCGTTTGGCTCAAGAAGGTTTGCAGTTCATTAGGGAACAGAAGTCGTGAGAAGTCGTGTGTCGTCATGGAGAAGAAGTTTTTTCGCGAGTTCGTTGTTGCTGCTATAGAGAAAGTTGTTCAGTTTGACGATCTGATTATCCCCTTAAAAAAGTGTCAGCAGATTAAGAAGGACCCTACAGCTGTGAACAATAGTTATCAGTACCTACCTATAGCAAATACAGGGTGTAATTGTAGACAGTGTGATTATACTGAAAAACGTTCCCCAAGGACCATATCCAGGTAGTTAGCATAAAACATTTGGACTTGCCATGCTAAATGCAATCATCTGATCGAACGTTTGTATGAAAAAGTTTTTTCTTTCGAATTTCCCTTAGTTTCCTTGGGGAAAGTTGTTTTCTATCATGAGTACAATCACCCTTTAAGGGTATATTAGCGCTCCATATAAACGAAGTCTGGTTATATTCTTACTACTAACCAATTAAAGTCAATGAATTTTTTAGACACGAACTAGAAACCAATATCCGTGCTTAAATTTGTCAGCTTTCCGTTAAAATATACAACGTGTTAATGCATTAAAGCAAAACTAGAATATAGTTTATTTAGGATCGAGAGCAGAATCGAATTATCATGTTTTCAACATAGGTTATTTTTTTCAAAATATATAATAATGTTGTTTGTACAATTTGAAATTTACTGAACTCGATCTCAACCCACCCTACTTACTACCAAAACAAAATTCTTAAAATGTATCCATGAGCATGTTAGCGCTTTCGTTCAATGCTGAAATGATCACAAATCATTGTTGCCTAAAAACTTAAAATGCGTTTAACTTTAAATTTTAACCATCAATTTCGATTAACGAATCGATTTTATTTTACCACTTTGTCGGCGTGATTAACATAATATACCCATGTCAAATTAAAGCGTTCTAGTACTAAGCGTCTCTGAGCTAAGCCACGGACAGATGGACAGACGGACAGACGGACAGACGGACGGACAAGGCGAAAATATAAAGGTTCCTTGTTGACTACGGAACCCTAAAAAAACGATGTTAACACGCAATGTTACGTTTGTCGTCAATCGAAGCCAAATAGTTAGTACGGCTAATTAGTCTTTTTGTAGTTCAGACTGAACTCTTAATAATAAGCAGTATTAAATCATTTACTGCCCAGTCAAGCCAACAACCAAATAAGCTCCAATTCCCACAAGATACAATGTAACAAAGCACCCAGCATCACCACTGTGTTTGCTAATGTCAAAACAGCAGTTATAGCTCGCAGGCATACTTTGTTATAGTAGCTGATTCGGACGGCTGCTGAATAGATGGTGCAGATCTTTGTCTATGTGCTTTGGTTATAAACACTAAGTATTTCCATTAGGAACGGTCAGGAACCTCGTTATAACTGTACCTTTCTAGTGCAATTGAAGAATGGCTGACTTTATATTTAGGATTTGTGTATTCATTTAAAATTTATCTTAAAAATCACGGAAGTCGAGAGACTTTGGATAGAGCACCGCATTTCTTTTCGTGGGAGTTGAGTGAGGCTACTAAGGAATAACGTTTACATTGCAGTATTTTTGGTGGAAGCCCCCTTTAACAATTATTCCGGTAAACTTGCTACATCTTTATTTTTTAAAATGTGTTTGGTAATTGTAGCAATGATTGTGGCCACTCCGAAAGGGTTAGAGATTATGCGTTTATATACAGGGTCTTTCTAAGTATGCTGACGGCTTTTTCAAGAAATTATCAGTCCATCATGCAGAACCTATATGGGACCAAAGTCGAAATCGCAAAAAATCTGCTGTTCCGTACAAAACTGCAAACCTACTGGACCCAAAATGTATTATTGGACAGCAGATTATTTGTTCGCAATTTCAATGTTGGTCCCATACAGCAAGTTGTTCAATTTGATGGTCTGATCATTCCCTAAAAAAACCGCATCATATTAAGAAAGACCCTTTATTATGTATGTAGTACTTTAATAGGTAAGCCTACAGTTATGGTATATCCGTTTTCCTACTAATATTATAGTTGTGAAAGTTTGTGACGATGTTTTGATTTTTGAAAGTTCGTATGTTTGTGGCTCAATCACGCACAAACGGCTGAACGGATTTGGATGAAATTTGGCACACTGATAGGATATATTCTGGACTGAAATATAGGATACTTTTTTAAAGTCTACAAAGACGGCGTCGCGGTCGACAGATAGTTTAATACATTTCAGGATGTATTGATGCTTGCCAACAAACACTGTAAACAAAGTCAAGAATCCCTTAGTCGCTCTATATGACACCCATCACGTGTAATTACTACTAAAACAGACGCGTCGTAACGAATAATCGGCTAATATGTCGTAAGAGTCGGTAATAGATTATCGTGGTATGGTCATGTAATGCGAAGAGACGAGTGTCATATTACGAGACGAGTGTTAAGTATGAATGTGGATGGCTGCGGTAGGAGAGGAAGGCCGAAGAAAAGATGGATGGATTGTGTGAAAGATGATATGCGTAAGAAAGGAGTGAGTGCTGAAATGACGGCTAAGAGAGATGAATGGAAGAGGATGACATATTGCGCCGACCCCAAGTGATGGGAAATGGGCTAGAGAATGATGATGATGATGATGTCGTAAGAGTCGGTCGAGCGAGAGAGAGCTATCGCCTTACAGATTCTTTGTCACTTTCACGCTCGTCTCCTACTGGGCAAAGCGTGATATGTATGAAGATTGACAATGCTAGTGACAAATTTAATTTTTTTGTTCGATGGTTGTTCTTTTTAATAGCCCACCCTGGTTTTGCCCTTGTCGTACCTACAAGTTGACTAAATGTCTGTTTGTATGAAGTTAGATTTTCGTTAAAATGTATAGTTTTAAAGTTACAGTGCCTTAAAGATTTCCATACTCATCTTAAATTAATCCTAGCACTAAAACTGTATATTTTAACCAAAATCTGAATCTTCATAAAAACATAGAGATTAGGTTCTAGATTGTTCCTGAAAAATTTCATTTATATTATTATTATTATTGAAAATATGACTAGACTTCGTTTGTATGCAGCGCGCATTTACGCATTCGGAATAAACTTCTCTTAACTTATCATAAAGAATCTGACCTGAGTTTGGAGTTTAAAGAATTATGCCATGAAAATGCATATGCTCACGACGTTCCCCGAAGATGTAGTCAGAGATATTCTGAAAACTCTACTAGCGAAACATTCACGTTTCGCTAGTAGTACCGAAACTCGGTCCAGTGTGACGTAGTGAGCTCACAATTTATAATGGAGAGTGGGTACAATACATGCATCGAAAATCGAAATTGAAACATGCTGGTTTCCTCACGTTTTCACCGAAAAGCCAGTAGTGGTACAAATCGTAGTAAAACTTTTTGGTACGAGTCGGCCTGAATGAGGATCGAACCATCGCCTCCTGCACAGCAAGCATGGTCACTCGACACGGCATCTGCCATTCCATGAAAATGGTTGTTGGTATACACGTATTATTAAATAATTCGGTTTGTTATAAGAAATATGCAGGGTCCTTCTTAATTTGCTGATTTTTCGCGATTTTGATGTTGCTGGTATAGAGAAAGTTGTTCAGTTTGATGGTCTGATCATCACCTTTGAAAAGTGTCAGCATATTAAGGAGGACCCTGTATATTATATTGGCTCTTAATTATCCTGTAAGAACAGGCTATTGATGGTGGCAAGATGGTTGTACATACCTTGTATGAAAAAGAGCTTCTGAACATATCACTGGCGTTAATTTCGTCCAATGAAAAGTTGGCCCATAGTTGGCCCCCTTTTAATACATTGTTTTTCTCAAAAAATGTGCTTATTTTATTATTTTTCGACCGATAATAGGGTTCGAAATTAAAAATTCCATAACTCCTTTCAATTTTGCAGTTATATACCCTGCAGGGACCACCAGAAAAATCTCAAAGCCACCTAATTGGATACATAGTACAGACCGCTACAAAGGGGATGTTTGAGATAAAAATGAAAATTAAATCTTCCAACCGGATGAACAGAGTAATGTTTTTGACGGTAGAGGCGGGTATACGGATACCAGCCCCCCCTCCCGGACCCCCTGTAGGGGGAGCAAGGGGGGGAGCCGCAAATCGACTATCAAAATGGTGAAAAAAGTTGTTGTTGCCAGACTGTGTGACCGGCCGCGGCTGTGGCAGACTGTCTGGTCGTTTTAACTTGTTTTTTTTTAATTAGCGAGTCTGTGGTCAGGGTTTGTGTAATTTGCGTATAGATTGCGTTTGTTGCTTGGTTGGTTTATGTTGGACACTCTGTTAGTATAGGCACAGAGTACTATATACCTAAGCATGCTTGCACTGCTTTGCAAATGAGTTCAGATTTGAGCTGCTTTAACTCTTAGGTGAAATTCACATATTGTGTGCAAAGTAGCACGGATTATTTAGATCAGATTTGCAAGGTAGAGTTAATGAGAATATTATTATATAGAAACAAAAGAAAAACACTCACCTTTCTTCATACCCATGTCGCCGTTACAGCCGATCGCTTGGGGCCCCGGGCTCAGACTATGCAGCTGATACGGAGGGGTCCTCGTGTCTATCTGCGTGGGCCACGGCGCGCGGGGCCACGCCGGCGCGGACCCAGGGGCCCCTAGCAGCCGCAGTCTCTCGTAGACTGGGGCAGAGCAGTCTGAAGAAGGTTGGCTGTTGGATTTTTCTTTCTGGGCAGCCAGGTTTCGAAGGACGCGGTTTATTGATGATACCTGGGTGATAATTTGAAATGAAAATTGTATACACCATGTACAACACTGGCGTTTCGTGAGCACGAGTTCTTTGTGCACACGCGACATACTCGTTTCGAGCACGTTGATGCTGGCTTTTACATTTATACCACGTGTTAATGAATTAACGCAAAACTAGAAAGTAGTTTGTTTGGAATCCAGAGCAGAATCGAATTATCAGGGTTTCAACATAGGTAAATTTTTTCAAAATTTTTAAGTATAGGTTTGTAAAATTTAAAATTTACTGTACTCTATGTCAATCCACCGCTTGGGAACTCTCACTCTAATTACTACCAAAACAAGATTCTTAAATATATCCATGAGCACGTTATCGCTTTCATTAATTTCTGAAATGATAACAAATCATTTTTGCCTCAAAATTTACAATAAGAATAACTTTAAATTTTAACTCTCAAAATAATGATTATTATTGTTTTAATCTAATTATTTCGTTATAAATCAGTTGGGGTGTATGAGGTTTTGCGCTTATTCATTAACACGTTGTATAGAGTCGTTCTTAATTGTCTGATGGTTTTTAAGGACCAGACCATGAAAGTAACAAGAAAATCGCGAAAAAAAATCTGCTGTTCCATACTAAACTGTAAACCTACTTGACCAAATGTAGGTAGGTGTGGGAAAAATGATTTTTTTTGCCCCCGCCCTGATGACAAAACTGTCAGCATATTAAGTTGGACCTTGAATAGGTTGTACGACAAATATAGGGTTATGGATGTATCATATTAATCAACGACCGCATATATCTGAGACTGTTATTAAATATTACTCAACAATACACAAAATTCGTAACAAATACCTATAAAATAAAACAAAAAACAAAAAGTCCCATGTCCTTGGACTTTCGGGACCCGATGCGTACGAGTATGATAAAGGTTGGTGAGTCAGGTTCATGTGACGAGACGGAATCAGATGGGCGTGTAACGTTATAGAAGTTGGATATCATGTTATTTTACTTACTAATGAGATATGGGAACGAGGTTTTAATAACTTTTATACAAAATGTTACAAAATAAAAACTTTTAAGGGGTTGTTTGGACCATCAAACTGAACAACTTTCACTATGGGACCAACATCGAAATCGCGAAAAAAAATCTGACGTCCTATACATTTAGCTCGAGTAGATTTGTAGTTTAGTATGGAACTTCCGATTTTTTTTTCGTGATTTGGTTATGGGTCCCATAGTGAAAGTTGTTCTGTTTGATGGTCTAAACCACCCCCTTAAATGTTTATTTATATTTTTGTAACACCTTGTAGATAGAAGTGTAGCGGGTGGTCGATAAAGTTCGACATTTTTAAAGTTCCGTACCCAAATGGTGAAAACGGGACCCTATTACTAAGCCTACGTTGTCCTTCCGTCGTACCTATTTAGGGCTGTAACTTTTGAACCGTAATAGATAGACAGTTGAAATTTTCACAGAATATGCGTTATTACGACGGATTTGTTACCAAATAATAAAAAGCCAAAAAATTAAAAATTAAGGGGGGTCCTCATACAAGAATCTAGCTTTTATCAACCTTTTTTCTTTTCGCTCTATCGTAAAAATTGTTATACTTAAAAGCGTTAAACATGGTGAGATTTTAAAGCAAACTCTTCAGTATAACAAAAAATAATTAAAAACGGCCTAGTATGAGTCGCTAAAGGTCCAGGAGAAAACAAACGTTTTTTCTAAGTTAATATGTTATGTGGTGTATATGATACGGAACCCTCGGTGCGCGAGCAGCCCGACTCGCACTTCACCGGTTTTATTTTATAAAATATTCTGTGTGTTTGATATTACTGATATTATCTATGGATTGAATTAATATTAAAATACGAATTTATGCGTTTATTTTGAACCTTTCCGTTCAACCTATATTTTGGTATGGTTATGATATGCAAATAAAAAATAAAATAGTACTTTGTGTAGGTACTTAGTAGTATGGTATTGGAAACGATTACCGAAGTTAAATAACGTCAGGTCCTGTCAGTCCTTGGATGGGTGACCGTTATTAATGATTTTTAATCTCGAGCGTCTCCGTGCTTCGGAAGGCACGTTAAGCAGTTAGTCCTTGATAGTTCCGTCAGATGGTAGTGTAACTATTCGTTAAGCCAGGTCTACCTCTGCTGCAATACGATTACTAATGTGACAGTATCATTGGACAATATCGATATAAATCAGCCCGCCCATAGCGATCTGCTATCCCGAAAAATCAAACTTGTCCAGGTCCAGGGTACCAACTGTCACCCAGCCGGTGACGTTGAACGGACGTAGAGCGTAACTAAGACGTAGGGCAGGAAGGCAAGACGATAGAATGTAACCCGATACGCGGCCGCGCGGTGGTCTCGTACGAACGGTGACTGGCAGCTGACTCGATGCCCGATGGACCGAGAAAGCGTGCCACGTTCGAAAAACGAACGTGATTTTTTTTCTTTTTTTTTCTATGTTCTTTAGACAAAGGTTTTATAGATGACAGTCTTGTAGGTTAATTTGATTTATTTTATAAAAAATAGTAAGGTTTGGACAGTTTTAGACTTAGGTGCTATACTAAATAAATAAAGAATATTACAATTTCTACGCGTCGATTCGAACAGTGTTGTTTAGACCGTAAATGAAACACCAATTTTCTAATATTAGCTCGAGCTTTTGAGTTCATAAATAAAAAAAAAAATTGGCGTACCTATTTTGCTTTCCTATTTTTTTTTTTTCTATAGTGTCTTTAACGGCTCTGGATACTAGTCCTTTTGAGCCATTCGTTATTTTTTTCTTTATATTCTTTATTTGATGATGGGATGATAGATGACGATGAATCTGTGGTCGATTTCGTAAGCTCGCGCGTTGCCGCCAAAATGACCATGTACGAGTTAACTTGAACCAAAACGTATGTTCTGTTATCGTATTTATTTGAGATTCCTGTTACGTCGGTCGCTTTACACAACTGTTTGGTATACAATCCGCACGAAATTATGTCACAAATATCACTAAAACCAACTTTTTACGAATTTCAAATAACACGAAACATAGCAAGAGCAATGGCGCCAAGCAAACTCTCATTTTGCTTTCCCACTGTGATTTGGTGTTTTAATTTAATAATGATATTGAATTTAATAATATACCTCTAGATAGGAAAATACTCATAATTTTGTAGGCATTAAAAAACGAAACAAATTGATTAAAAATTTTTCAAATGATCGAAAGATTTGTTCGAACAGAAAATTATAACAAGCAACAATTAAAAGTCAGAAAACATCTAACGACATTCAATTTAAAGAAAAATTTCTATAAAGGGTTGACTTTCCAAAGTTTTGTTGCAAATGAAATGGAAATATTTAACAAGATGCTTTGCAAAATGTCCGAGACGATTCAATGAGTCGTGTCTACGAGAGCTTTTTTAATATTTTATTAATTTACTAATTGTTATAGCAATCGCTTCGAATTTCCCGATCTTTGTATTCTAAAAACAAACAATTATGACGATCAATGCAAAGCCTACTGCTTACAAATGTTCAAAAGACTAGCCATGTGTGAAAACCGTATGTGCGCTAGCCGTTTAAAAAAAAACTCCACGCAAAGTACAGACGTGTAAACAGTCCTTTAATTCGAATCACACACATCGATTAACTCGTTTCCACGATTGTTTGACAACTATAACTTCAATTAGTAAATAACCCTTGTAAAATTATGTTTATGTGTTTACGAATTAGTGTTCTTGAAAGGAGTGCATTTAGACAATGTCCGGTTAACAATGGCCGAATTTTTTCATACGATTGGATTTAAATGAGTTTTTATGGTTTTCACGGTGGATTTAATGTCGTTAAGTACGGTAGCAGAGTACTTTCAAATTATTTGGAAATCCTCTTAAGCGTTTTTAGTGGGTTTGAAAGGGTTAATTTAATACTTACCTAACTACCTGTTTTTTAGTTTTTGGATTAAATAAATAATTTCAACAGGTAGGTAATGTTAGTTCGGATATAAAAATCTGCAATATCTATAATTCCGAAGGAGCTGCAAAGATAAGAGATATTTTCTGCTGAGTCAGGTTACTAAGACATCGTATACATAGCTCACTCTAGAAAACTTAGATATTTGCATGTAAGTACTTACTTTAAAAAATTTCGCGAAATATGAAGTTACTTTCTTACAATATGGATTTTATAAATTGTTTTCGCGTAAATACTAAAACTTTGGAGTCAATAAATGATTTATAAATTCAAAAATACAAGTTTAATCCTCTCCGCTGATCATAAAATAGGCTATGTATATTATTGTATTCAAACTGTACTAACATAGTTTTAGGTATATTTGGAAAAAAATTACCTATGTTGAAAACATGATAATTCGATTCTGCTCTCGATTCTAAACAAACTACTTTCTAGTTTTGCGTTAATTCATTAACACGTTGTATCCTTACTGGACTGTGTCTGAAATATTTTTATACATTTTTGAATAATGATGACTACTATTTGCCTTTCTTATTTTATATTTCTAGTTCATAGATATATTTTATTCTAGTTATGTCTTCCAGTAGTATAGGCTTCCTCACGGTATCTCTTCCTCATTAGCTACATAGAGTTTGCTTGGCGCCATTGCTCTTGTTGTGTTTCGTGTTATTTGAAATTCGTAAAAAGTTGGTTTTAGTGATATTTGTGATATAATTTCGTGCGGATTGTGTACCAAACAGTTGCGTAAAGCGACCGACGTAACAGGAATCTCAAATAAATACGATAACGGAACATAAGTTTTGGTTCAAGTTAACTCGTACATGGTCATTTTGGCGGCAACGCGCGAGCTTACAAATCGACCATAGATTCATCGTCATCTATCATCCCATCATCAAAATAAAGAATATAAAGAAAAAAAATAACGAATGGCTCAAAAGGACTAGTATCCAGAGCCGTTAAAGACATTATAAAAAAAAAAAAGCTACATACCAGTCTATTACTGATAATAAAATTGATTGTAATATTTTGTTATTTTATTACGTTGTCGGTATTGTATAATATACCTAATGTTTGACGATGTGATATGTCGTGAAAGCCGTTTGAATATATTTTTGACACAAAATTTATCATCCATTTGGCCTTACATCTTTTGCATTCTATCTCATCAATTTCTTAGGAGCCTTTTTCGTCTTTATAGATATAAACGTAGGTGGCTTAACTATTATAAAACTGTAACAGAGGAGTGTCTGTACACTGAAGATATTTACATGAAAAAGATTACGATATGGTTTTTAGGTATCCCGGACTCCAAATCAACCTTTTTTAGAATTTTTGTCCGTCTGTTTGTTTGTTTGTATGTTTGTAACAGCATCACGCAAAAACTACAGAACCGATTTTGATGAAACTTTTTTTGTTTGATAGCTTATGATCTGACTTAAAATCTGGTAGGTAAATTATTTGTGCGGACGGAGTCGCGGGTTAACTCTAGTAATACATAAAGTAGCATTACCGATCACAATGGGAGACAAAATTAGTTCTCAGTTCAGAAACCCAGAATAAAAAAAAAATGGTTCTCCTACATACTTCACAACCCTTTTTCTAGATATTTTATACAAGCTACTTTTATATAATTTTATAGGTTTAAATTTAAACCACTCCACTGAACGGTAAAAGGACTCTTAAATATTTGTTTTGGTTATCAGTACCTTACCTAATTACCTTTAATGTCTACAAAGCAAAACTCTTACACTATTTACAGAATAACGGAAATGGATTTTAATTTTTAATACCGGATTCTAGATTTAAATAATCCGTTTTACCGCCAATCAAACTTCGAATGAAGCGGGATCGTTATTCGCATCGCATTCTGAATACGAAATAAATTACATTAAAACGTTCCGTACCTACCTACACAGTACCAAGCGTCAAGCGGCACCGTAAAAAGTATGAAAGGTGCCCCCTAAATACCAAGTGAGGTGAAGCGAGAAAATTATCTTATATTTGCTCAGACGCCGTGAACGCAGGGCGAGAATACTTTTCAATAAGCTTAGGAGAGCAATTTTTTTTATTTTGCAAGATGGGTACTGCGCGGAACGAAACGCGTAAATAGAGGGTGACATTTGTCGATCGATTTCTTTGATTGCCGTATAGATTATTATTTATATTTACTATAACATTTTAAGTGGATATTATGGAGTTAGAAAATACCTATCATTATTGTGGGTCTATACGACCCATTGTACTTCAGTAGTTCACTGAAATAATAATTTGTATGTTTTACTAGAGTTCTAAATGTAAAATGTTATATTTGAAATTTGAATTTTATTAGAATGAAAATTAGTTAATCAAGTTTACACAAATGGGCCAACCTAAAGTTTATATTTCATCGAATTGTATGAGTTTTTCTCTTAGGTGTTTTCCATTCAAAATAGCAAAGAAATTTTAAGGTCATTTTGTATTACAGAAACAGATATTTGATACACTTCCTCTCACTTATTCTTGGAACAGCTTTAGTAACGTCCAATATATGTCGGATAGTATATGTATCCAATAAATTAATAACATTTGATAATCAGAATTGGCCAGAAAGCTACGTAGGAATCGAAAAATCTCGTCGTCTTTATTTGGAATGAAGTATAGGCATGTATCTATCTATGTACCTACATACACAACGGTTCCGTGACTGAATGACTGACTGACAGACAAAGCACAGCCTAAACCAATGAGGATAAACATGCGAACACAAATATTCTACAGACGATGTAAATAAAAAAAAAAAGGATTGGTGAAGATTCCCGAATTCCACGCAGACGAAGTCGCAGGCAAAAGCTAGTAATCTTTGACTATTTATATGTGGACTGGTTACGCGTGTAATTCTACTAATAAACATTTCTGCCACTTTTTGCGGGGGGCGAGGTAACATGAAATCCGCAATTTTGGATTTTATTCCCCATAACTTTAGATTCTAATTTTGAATGTTAAAAATCATGAAAAATAGTCTCGTGTGAACCCCAAACGTTCTAAGTTCGAAGTTATTATTTCGCAATTATAAGCTGTCTCGTTTAGTGATAAGGTGTAAAATTGAATGTAAATGCACAAGATCAATTATATCGTGGCAGAGGGGAAATGCTACCGCAAGGCTAGTCCTTATAATAATTAGTCAAAGCTAGTAATAGATAAAAAATAATGTTTCTCACTATCAAATCCAACGCTCGTTTACTTCACTCGCAATTTTAATGCGCACCGAATAAAAAAGCAGTGCATTACCTCGTAGCATTGTTAAGTACGGAGGGGCGCCGACAAAAGGCAACCTGCTGGGGCCATTGTGCGACCCAGTCGGCACTTTGCGAGTCAATATTTTGGGTGACTTTCTGTCTTAGCTTTTTGCTGATGCAAGCGAACAAATGTGCGCACCTTTTCGCGTTATACGTTGTATGCATTTTATTAATTATTCTTTTGTTTTTGCACTTTTTGTGTTTGTTTATTTGCATTTGATTGAAGTGGAATTTCGTTTGTTTGATTTTGGATGTTTTAGAGTGCATTGGCAAATACCTTATGTCACAGTGAAAGCTAAATAAGTACACACGGCCACACATCTAGCTATACAAAACCAAAATAAGCTTGTCGCGCGTGGTCGAGTAACGTATAACGTCGCGCGTACAGCTTATGTTGGTTTTGTGTATAAGTACATTAAATTACAGAAAAGAAAAAAAAACTTAAACATTTTAGAAGACACATTAAAAAAAAATGAATGTTAATAAATTAATTTGCCAATGCTTGCAGATTTTATTTCTCATCGAATTGAAGAAAAGAACGAAATGTTTATCAAAAGTAAGGAAATAAACCGAACAAAGGAACCAAAGGATACGAAAACTTCGCACAAAAGAAAAATAAAGGCGACCACACACCTCCCATCACCACAAACACGCCTCCTTAAAAAAAAAACTTTCCCGCCCAAACGTCAAATGACAGCAAAAGTTAATTCGACCTATTCCCACGATTCGAAATTTAAATTTAATTGTCCTACTATTGTTGGCAATCAAAGAAATGGGTCAATAATAAGGAGCTCTTCCATTGTTTGTTTGAGATTTTATAGGCATTCTGTCAATACGTTTCGAGCTTTGACGCTCCGGGGGGCGGTGTGTTGTACCTTATTCGTTAACTTAAGGTGGGACTCGATTTGTATTGAATCGTTTGAGAGTGAAATGATATGCAACGATTTATTAGGTGCGTTCTCATAGGGAAGAAAGCGTTGAAAGGTGGGCACGATTTAATGAAGTATTGGGGTAATAAATATACTCCAATATAAATTAAGACGTTAAAAGAAATATTGGTAGATTGTTAGGGACAATTTTTGGGGTTGATATTGAATTTTGCCAAATTTCCAATTTGATTTGAATGAGATGTATTCCAAGGGCAGTACAAATCTGCAGATGGCCTGTCAAAAAAACCTATCAATTTGAAGGTTAAAAAATTGTTTGTCTATGGTTTTTTTATAGATATACCGTGTCTCTACCAGTTAGACACACAGCATCTGCGAATTTTTTTACTCTTACGCTGGTAGACAGAATGTCAGTGTAACCGCGTATGAGATAGGGATAGTCATAAAATCCTATACAATTTATATTATGTGGCATTTTGGAGTCAGGTGGCCGTAGTACAAAAAGTGGTTACGTCGATAAGGACAGCAATAAGGTAGCGAACTCCTTTTTTAACAAGAGCGAATTTGCTATGTGCATGTCTTATTGAGTGAATAGGACAAAACACGTTCCGACCTCTATTACTTTCTCCCTCTACAATCTGACTTCTTCCCAGGGCTGCAATCGCGGTAAATATTCGGTGATTGAACCGTGACTGCGGTACTAATCGCGGTACAGCTCATGACAGCCGTTAGAGCCGTTTTGACAGATCGCTCAGACGTTAAAGGCTGTAAGTTACATAGAGTTTAGCGCAATGCGGAAATCAGCACAGTTGAATAGTAATTGGATTGCAATGTGATTAGAACTGAAATTTGATAAGAATAGAACTTCGATGTTTTAAATTACCGCAATCGGTCTCCAGATCGCATCTCTCTAGATGGTCCCATTCTATTCCAAAAATCATCATAACAGTTTAGCTTTCAGTACGTCAACAATAGGCTGTATTATAGTAGTAAATTCGAGCTAACAGAGAGAAAAAAAGTTGGCTTTAAAAATATTTCTTACTAAGATATTTTTTCAAAGGGATAGTGTTAAAAATAAGCCGGAAGTCGTTGGTCAAGTGAACTAAAATATCCCTTCTCTCCGGCGAGCCGAACAAATCGTCTTGTTATATTCGTAAATAATAAATAAGTGCGACTTTCCCGCCTTATTCCGACTGAGTCGGCGGCAGGACGCGATTTTCCGCTAGATGTGACGGACAGGGATGTATTTAGGCTTGGTTTTTATTTGCGCCCCCTAAGAGTGTCCCAGCGACCTACACAAGAGTTTAGAAATCTTTTTCCAAAAGGAAAAACAATTGATTTTACTCTGTCATGATCGTCAGTTTCTATAATTCCCAACCCAACTGCATAGCACAGGCCTGCCTTCATCGTGAGGTGACGGCTCCACGCGTGGCCAATGTGGATTGGTAGACTTAACATACGCATCAGAATTTCTTCTTCAGCATGGCGGTTTCTTGTTGATGTTTTCTTCTCCGTTTGCTGCAGCATACGCTTTTGCTCACGACTGAACTCTCCCAGGAGATAGTCTTAGATATTTTGCTGTACTCTGTACGATATTGAGATTTTGAAGCTAGAAAGCATTCTAAAACAAGTAGGTACTAACGAACAACTGAGATTAGACGGCGGCGCCTTCTACTAACTCCGTTCCCGTAATGCCAGAATAATAAAATCCCGTCAAAAATATTTCGGACAGAACGGGCTGGCGTAAAATTGATTATTGATTTATTTTATATCTGTATATTTATTACATTTTCTTTGGAGGGGTTGTCTTCGCCCATCGTGCATGGATGGAAGAGGAAGTGTGACAAAATGATTGTTAGGGTCATAAAACTGTAGATAAAGCGTGCGGAATGATGTTATAATTGTATTTATTGATAAATAGTCGAAGAGCGGGCCGTTGGCATCCCTACCTGATCGAGTAGCAAGATGCGACCTATCTAGGGTGTAGCACATGAGAGAGGTACGTCTAAAAGTACAGGTACCGGTAGGTACTAGTATTTATTCTGTGGTACAGGCTTGCCTGGAGGTAACCTGGAGCGTTTTGTACAGTAGTCAAAAACATCAATGTCATTATATCCTGAAACCTTCCAAGTAGCACAGCTGCTGTACAGTTTTTGTGCTACTTGTGTATGTACAACTTGGCCACTTCGCTGTCACATCTTACAAATGTGAAAAACTGCAAGAAGAGGTAAGCATGTTGCGATACTGAGTGGGTTCGAGCGAGAAAGGAAATGTAGGATGAAAAAAGTTGTTAGTTTTAACAAAGGATCTGGCCTGAAGGGAATTATAGTCATGAATTTATAAGTCGCTCCCACTACGTAAACGCAGGGTCGGGCCATATTTTGCTGGTTTCAAGAAGCTGTTTTCTCGTTAATTGAAAGGCATACAAATTAATGAAAACAACGATCTTCAACGTCTCGGCTATATTTATCATTGTTCATATTTCTTAGTTTTGTATAAAATATATGAGAAACATGTGTTCAAAGGAAAGCCTAAATATTTGAAAAAGTCTGTAGGATCTACTTTATAAGTTGAATTAACTTTTACTTGTGCTACACATACCATTCTGTAGCCAAAATTATGATCTAAAAATTTCATTTTTAAACTATTTTAAGACCATTTTTAATGAGTTTAATAAGATAATATTAAAATTTGGTGTGAATTCTTATGCTTTTCGAATTTGGTTTCCTTGGATTAGAAGGCACCACAGTGACAAAATGAAGGACAAGCCAGTCAAAAATAGGTAGGTATACCTACTAAAATGACGTAGAGTTTAGTAGGGGTGAGTCGGTTCTGAAAGGTCGTTCAATGGGGGGGGGGGGATACGTCTTAAAGTTGATACTTCTAACATTTGAAAAAAATTACAGCTGATTTTATTACGATTTCAGATTTGCTCCCATATTAAAGTTATTTAGTTTGTAGTATACGTAGAGTCATTTCAATTACCAAAAGATCAATTTCAAACATAGTCAATTTTCATCTGTAAAGTGTTACCAATATTTATTAAACGCAGTATTCCCCTAGAATGTTTTAATATTAACAAGGAAATGAAATCAAAGAAACACATTGAATGTTGTATTACTAAACCCATTGTAAAGTAGGTGCTCATTGTTTACACAAAATCGTGAAATATCGAACAATAATGAAGTAAAACATCCGAAGGGTCAATATAATTAAATATCCACATCTTTGAGACCCAACCAAATGGCAAAAGTCAATTGTGTTTACTTTGTGAACCAGTCTTTATAATGATTTTGATTTTAATAGCAATAATAGTCGTTATTATTATTAAAATAATATAATAGCACGCTATTACAGCACGGGGATGAACGCTCGAGTGAATCAGAATGACAACTTCTCAACGGCTTTTTATTTAATTTCTTTTTTCTGTTTCGAACATTCGTTACTGTTTTGTGTTAAAAGATTTACGGTTTGATGCGCACAGCGGTAAAAGTGGTTTTAATTAAGAGTTCTACAATTTGAAAATGGAACGTTCTTTTCTTACTGGCAGGTTTAAAAAAAAACAAATATGTTAGAAACATTAAAATTCAAAAGAACTTAAAATGGCGCGCAATAATAGTAAGTTTTCCACGTACGATTTGTATTTCAAATGATCAATCGTAATAAAACGAATTTAAACACCATAACCCCACTGAAAGTCGACACCGACGACAAAATCACTATAATTACATACAACTGACACTGCAATCTGTAATCACCAAATTAAATCTCGCATCGATTTCGCAAAAAAACCTCATAAATATTCAGTAGTACCGCCGCGATAGTTGTATAGTATTATTACATTTAAACACCCTCTTACAACAAAAACTCGACAAGGACGTCGTTTAAATACACAAAAGACAGAATCGCCGCATAAAATTATAATAAATATCTGATCGGAGCGGGAACGAAATATAACATTCTCGGGTTGGAGAGAGACGGGGACAGCGGTCATCCCTCGAGTGGTTTATGCAGTGTTACCACAGTAAATCGTAAAGGTGACAATACATTGACGATGTCATTTGGAGGGGCTATTAGATGTACTTCACGTGGGGGGTAATAAGTCATAATTCATGTGTTGAGGAGGGGTAGGTAATGACAGGATTCTGATTTAGATCGAAACCTATTATTATCGGATGGATGGATTCTGTCAACGAGGATGTTTAGGGGAGCAATGTCAGATGTTACTGCGAAATTATTGCGAGTTTTAAAACTACAATTTTATAATAGTTTCGTTTTTTGTATGAATGTAGAGAGAGAGAGAATTAGGTTTAAGGCACAAAAATACATTCAAAAAGTTCAATTTATTGTTTTTAAAATTTAACTTTAATTTTAAAACATTTTAAACTTTTTCGTAGTAATTTGCTACGCCGTAGACACACCATCGTAGCAAGAACCTTCTTTGAAAAGTATGCTCTGAAATATTTCTTCACCCGTTTTTGTGTAAATCCGGCAGAAAATGTTCCCACCGTTAACATTTCTATCATCATGATCATCAGCCTATATACGTTCCACTGCAGGGCACAGGCCTACCCTCAGGAAGGGTATATGGGCGTTAGTCCACCACGCGTGCCCAATGCGCGGATTGGTAGACTTCACATACGCTTTGGAATTTCTTTTTCAGCATATGCAGGTTTCCTCACGATGTTATCCTTCATCGTTTGAGAGCAGTCGGTATTACGTACATAAGTAAGAAAAACTCATTGGTACATGGCATGTCGTCCGTGCGGAATAAAACCCGGATCAAAAGATTGAGTTTCCATACCTCTTCACAACGCGCCACCGACGCTCTCAAAAACATTTCTATACCATCATCTATTACTCCCGCTCTATGTCTAAGTTATTTACAAATACAGCACATATTCGCCAACATGCTAATCCCAGGCTCGCCTGGCACGCCAGTGATTGGCTAATGAATGGTCTGTGTACCCTGGCATGCCAATGTACGATCCTAAACGCCAATTAGCGGCAACTAGCCAATATCGGACAATGCTTTGTGGTACTAAATCAGCTTTTCGCGGTTTAGAGGTTTGCGATATTAGTTACATGGCGGCTAAAGGGTTAAATTCGTGTTTGAGTCGATCTTTGTCGGTTGTAATTGAGTTTGTAGATTGCGTTTACTGTAATTAACTAAGGCTGTCATTTGAGCTACATGAAATGCATGGATGAAATCGCTTTTTAGCTATAAGATCGCCTTATTTTTTGTTGTTTATTCTGTAATCTTACAAGAGTATGGATGAAAGAATATAGCGATTCTAAATTTGCTGACGGTTTTTTAAAGGGGATGATCAGACCATAAAATTTAACGACTTTACCCAGGGACCAATGTCGAAATCTCAACAAAAAAAGCTGTTCCATGCAAAATTACTCGACCCAAACCCTGAGACCTGAACCTAATCCCATAGAAAATAGATCAGCTTATCCGTACTTTTATACGCGAGGTCCAAATTTGTTTTTCGTTTTTGACCCATTTTCTTTGGGAAAGTTGTTTAGTTTCATTCTCTGAATAAAGCCATAAAAAGAAAAGTTCTGCACCCCGTATAATGTGAATTTTTTTAGTCGTACATATTCTATGACTATGGAGGGGAGGAGGCAATTTCCCTTTAAATTAATCCTGATAAAAATTATATTTTCACAATTGTAAAACATTGCATCGCAACTGGTGAATAAAAGAAGAGTGCGTAATCATAACATATGTTGATGTTATAACGCGTTTCTGCCTACCGCTGCCTGGCTGGGGTACCACCCCATCGATGCTAAATGAGATTTTAGTTAAACGATGCTTGTTTAGCCGGCGCGATACAAATAAAAATGAACTTTTATAGATCTGCAAATGTCATAAAATAAATCCTTGACTCCAAATCAACCTTTTTATAATTTTTGTCTGCCTGTTTGTATGTTTGAAACAGAATCACGCAAAAGATAAATAATTTAATAGCTTATGATTTGACTTAAAATCTGGTATATAATTTATGTGGACAAAGTCGCGGATTAATAAATGAAGGTGTTTATTAAAGCAGGCAAGGTTACCCTATATATAAAAGATTAAAACAAATAAAACCTATGATGTAAGATTAGAAGAATAAATGATCACAAGTCTTTCCTTGGATATCGGACGAGGTGACTATGCGATAAGGTACTGTAAGTAGTTGAAATGTTTTTGCCCCAGGGGTGCATTAGATTAGATCATCTATCTGAAGAACTTTTACTATAGAGCCAACAGAAATAGCGGAAAAAAATCTGTTGTTCTATACATTGGATGCGTGAAGGTATATGGTAGTTTTGTATGGAATTGCAGATTTTACCTATAACCTAGCGCTAGTTTTTTCATACGCAAAGTAACAAAAACCGAGTCACGTCTCGTTCATTTCGTTGTCGTTTTCTCTGGTGTGGGATGCTAGGCCCATCAATTCAATTCAATTATACTTTATTGCACCCCAAAACAGAATATACATTTGAATAAAGATAAAGAATTAGTACAAGTACAAATAAGGCGGTCTTATATGCAACTGACCATCGTATATGTAACCTGATACAAACTGTAAACCGGTAAGTCTGTAAATTATCCCAAAATGGTGTCATTACCACACCAAAAATAACTCCCTCTGTATCAAAGCAAAGAAATTGTTTAAGTAAATCTCAAACCATAACTTAGTTAAACGTAACTTTGTACCAGTGAAAATAAATTAAATTCCCTTAAAGAGGCCACTGTTATCAAAGAAGGCCTAAACGTCTGATTATGAGTGCCGCCTAGCAAGCTCGTTTGATCTCCAGCCGAGTGTGAGAGCCTTAAGAATGCCTTGTGGATACCTCCCCTCCCTGCACTGTCTAAACATACAATTTAAATATGTTTAGTGAATTACTGGCCAAGGATTAGGTAAATTATTTGTTATGATTATGGAATCGTGTGACTTGAAAAGTCCTGAATTATTTTCTTAGGTAGTTAGGTCGGATCCCACAGCAGGGCATAGGCGTTCACCCACGAAGGGTAGTGCGTGAGGTTCATACCCTACCACCATTATTAAACTGTAAAAGACCGATCTGTACAAGGGTATTTAAAAATTTTTGGATTTAAACCCCCGACACGACGCTAAAAACAAGCCTTTAATAAGTATCCATAAACTCATAAATTTTATGATTTGATTAGGGGTGGACAGAACCGTATTCAACTACCACCTACAACGTGTTAATGAATAAGCGCAAAACCTTATACACCCCAACTGATTTATACCAAAATAATTAGATTGAAACAATAATTTCATTATTTGGATAGTTTAAATTTAAAGTTATTCACATGTTGAGTTTTGAGGCAGAATTGATTGGTTATCATTCCAGCAATGAATGAAAGCGCTAGCGTACTCATGGATACGTTTTAAGAATCTTGTTTTGGTAGTAAGTAGGGTGAGAGTGCCCGAGCGGTGGGTTGAGATCAAGATCGGTAAATTTTAAATTCTACAAACAAATTATTTAATATTTTGAAAAAAATTACCTATGTTGAAACCATGATAATTCGATTCAGCTCTTGATTCTAAACAAACTACTTTCTAGTTTTGCGTTAATTCATTAACACGTTGTATATTTTTAAGAGTGTAGTTATAGCAAGGGTCATTATTCATTACCTGTCATTCATTACCATTTTACTACTTTGACTTTAGAAAAGTTTCATGTGTTAATCCAGAACATATTCTATCTGTGTGCCAAATTTCATCAAAATCCGTTCAGTCGTTTATGCGTGAATCAGTGACAAACATCAAAACATTCAAACTTTCACATTCATAATATTAGTAAGATATAATAAGGTAGGATTAAGTAACATACATCCAAACTACAAACATCTAAACATCCAAAATACCAGTTATAATATTAGTAGGACCTAGTAAACCTATCCTGGTTTGAGTAACAAACATCCAAAGATCTAAACATCCTTACATTTACAATATTTGTTTCAGGATGGAATTTAGCGTCCATCCTATCCTATCCTACTAATATTAAAAATGTCAAAGTTTGTGACGATGTTTGGATGTTTGTGGCTCAATCACGCATAACGGCTGAATGGATTTGGATGAAATTTGGCACACTGATAGAATATGTTGTAGATTCACACATAGTATTAGATTCACACATTCACACACAGGATAGTTTTTTAGTCCACGCAGACGGAGTCGCGGGCAACAGCTAATAAAATGTAGAAGCTAAGTTTTTGTCTCTAAATGCATGCAATAAGCATTACATAAAAAAACAAAACAGACCAATATGTTATTGTACAGGGAAACAAGTTGTTTGTTTGTAATCCCCATCGTATCTTGTCTCGTATCTGATGGTATCGGTATTTAATATTGCTACGGATTGAGGGTTGGCGAGGTACGGTTAGCAGGACAAACGTTAACAGGTTGTAACATTATTATTATGTTGCATACAAGCGTTTACCCGCGACTTCGTCCACACAAATTATATACCAGATTTTAATTCAGATCATAAGCTATCAATCAAAAAAAGTTTCATCAAAATCGGTTCAGTAGTTTTAGCGTGACGCTGTTACAAACATACAAACAAACAGACAGAAAAAAATTCTAAAAAAGGTTGATTTGGAGTCAGGGATACATAAAAACCATATTGTAATCAGTTTCGATACTACCGGTGAAACGTGGATGTTCTGAGGTTTCAGAATATCTCTGGCTACCCCCTCGGGGAATATAGTCGTGAGCATATGCTGTAATATTTTTCTTGTAAATATCTGCAATGTACACACGGCGACACATCAAGCTACGCAAAATTCTCGCGTTTTTAGGGTTCAGTACCCAAAGGGTGAAAACGGGATCCCTACGCCTATTACTAAGCCTATGTAGTCCATCCGTCCGTCCGTCTTACCTATTTAGGGATGTAACTTTAAAACCGTAATAGCTAAACAGTTCTTATGGCGGATTTGCTAACATGTAATAAAAATGTTAAAAAGTTATTTTCAACGTTTTTTCTTTTTACTCTATCGAAAAAACGGTCAAACATACAGGCGTCAAACTTGGTGTAGATCAAACTTAACAGTATAACAACAAATAATAAAATCCGGCCAAGTGTGAGTCGATCTTGCGCTAAAGGTCCCGGAGAAAACAAAAAACTTTTGTAAGTTAATTTATATTGTGCCCTCGGTGCGCAAGTAGCCCTACACTTGACCGTTTTTATTTGTTTTGTTTTGTTTTTGATACTATACTGAATAGTAATAGTAATAGTATCTGCATGTCCTTGTACTACAAGCTACCTAAACAGGTACCTTCCAACCAAATGACCAAAATCCTACCACAATTTCCACCTGATCGAATATTTGACCTTTATCAAATGTTATTAAAATGATGTTTGAATAGTTTAGATGTGTAAACGTAATATCATAAATAGAATGTGACTGTCATAAAAAAAAATAAACAAACAACCACACTTTAGTATGAATATGCTGTCCGTACATTGAATCAGTGCTGTACATCGTTTCAGTGATGTAGCCGTGGGATTTAACACTAATATACGCAGTCTGTTACGTTATATACACACATACACACATAAATACGCAATATATCTCTTATATCGCTGCAATGGATGTACGAGTTGTAGGTACTATATCGTAACAAGCTTTAATTGAAAAAAAAAATTATCATTAAGGTTAGTTCCACTTGTGAAAATGTTTTATATTTTTAATTTATATTATCATCGAGACTTAACAATATATCCCAATACAATTACCCATTATATCCAAAGGATTCTTGACTACGAGCTACCTATATACCACAGGTAGTATAATAGTTTTTCTGTAAGCCAACAATATTATTTTGTTTTTAAGAAACGTATTTAGTCATAAAATATTAATATTTTTGTAGCACTGCTAAATTGTTTCTATACAACCCTATATTTTAATTACTATAAAAATGTTAAGGGTGTATCCAGATAATAAAGCTGAACAACTTTCCCTTAGAGAACATGCCGAAAAACGAGAAAGTTTTTTGTACCAAAACTTTCTCGTTTTTCGAACCTATGTTTAGTTTCATTATCTGAATGCACCCTTAATTTATTTCTAATAAAAAATTATGTGTATAACATTTTTACACAAATAATCATTTTATTGTTATCGTCGCATTCTATACACTATTATCCTTTTCCAAAATTAAACAAAAAGAAATAAGTAATTTTTTTTATTGCAACACCCATCTATAACCTTTAAAACTTTACAAAGAACAAGAATACTAAATAACAATATTGAAAAATAATAATAACGTAATAATATAAAAATTGCATATCCCGGCTTAGAGAGCACGTGGCGGGATACTTATCTCGCGTGGATTCTCACCCTCTTGCGCCGTACAGTTTTATTTTTGTTGACGGTACTTTGGAAAAGAGAAAAATAGGTCGGTCGAGACCTTGGGTCTAAGGTTATATACATGGATTTATAACCAATGGATACATAACCTCCTTATAAGCATGGAAACACAAAAATTGACTATGGCGGTCGGTACTGTTCGTTCTTTCGTACTTCCGTCGTCGATGTTTCTAATTTTGCGTTTGTCCCTTTCTATCAATTTTTTCGTTGGATTAGAAAGGGACAAAGTTGACGTCAGAAACAGCGACGGGAATTTACGAAAGAAGGACGAACATTACAGTCGGTCATGGAGCATTTTTATGTTTCACCGCTTGTAAAGCAGTCTGCTCTCCAGGTATAGACAATACCTATTCCAACATCATGTTACAGACCTCATGTGAAATAGTAAATAGATGATGAAATTATTTATTCATCCTGTATCCTGTCATCGTTTCGGAAACTATTGTGCACTGTTTCAAAACGGCGATAGACTGAAGATTTAAAATTAACACGACCATCTATGAAGTTAACGAACTAAGGCTGGCTTGCACCAAAAAGAATTTAGACTTAAACATATTTAAATATGATGCTGTCACTGTCATTTGTATGTGCAGTGTGAAAGACAGACCTATCACTAAATAGGTTTAAGCCCCAATGCTTGTTGGTGCAAGCCGGGCTTAATATGTTATTAAAACCAATTTAACCTGATTTTTTGACGAAGCTTGTTGTTGATTTATGTCTGTTTGTTTATCTTTGTTATTTACGATGAGTGCTGACCACTATATTTTTGTGATTATTCTGAATGCATTTAACCTGAGTTTAAGGTTATTGAGCATTAGGTTAATTAAAGTTTGTCAATAACATAATGAACGTGATTTACTTTCATTGACTCTCCTCCACATAGCTCTCACCTATCAATGACAATTAAAAGCAAATATTAAAGCCAATCCGTCACACATGCATACCTTCTACCACATGAGTAAATACTCCACAGAGAGAAAGCTTCGATACAATCGCGCTAGTTTACCATCTAGGGAGATATTGGTCGAGCGCATCATGTGATAATTTTATGTTCGTCTAGCCCCACAAAGACAAAGGTTTTAGGAGCGCACAAAATAATCTCGTGATGCGCGGACCTAATGTCTCCCATTGATTGTCAACTAGCGCGATTTGGTTTAAGCTTTCTCTCTGTGGAATTTTTACTCATGTGCTACTCCATCTCACCCCCGTTCCCTCAACGAGTTAATTACAAGGTTTAGATCCAATAAGTGGTCCCCTTGAGCCCCGCCTCCCCTACGACACGTGGGCAATATGCTTTACATTTCATCACAATGCCATTATGACAAGGTTTAGCTTTTTGGATTAGAAAAAAAAAGTTTTTTGAGTAGGTAAGTATTAAAAGTTTGGGAATAATCATGTCAGAGTTTTACAGTTTTATACGTAAATGAAAGAAAGTTAAATTCATAATTCGACAAGTAATTTTGCTCGACAAGCAATTTTGTTCGACGAGCAATTTTGATATAACTTATGGATCCCATTCATAATTACGTCATACAGAGTGTTAGGGTAAACAGTTGCTTTACTTTGAGGGGTGATTGCACCCATGATACTGAACAACTTTCCCTAAGAAACCTATAGGATATTAGCAAAAAAAAGTTTGGACTATCCATACTAAATGCAATCAGCTAGTTGAACATTTGTATGAAAATTTTTTGCTAATTTCCTCTAGGTTTCTTTGGGAAATTTGTTCAGTATCATAGTAACAATCACCCCTTAAAGTAATGCAAACTGTTTACCCTAACAGCTGACATCCTGTATACAAGGTGTTACAAAAGTAAAAATCAACATTTAAAAGTTTTAAGGGGGTTGTTTAGACCATCAAACTGAACAACTTTCACTATGGGACCAACATGAAATCGTGAAAAAAAAATCTGCTGTCCCATATATTTAGCTCGACTAAATTTGTCCCATAGTGAAAATTGTTCAGTTTGATGGTCTAAACCACCCCCTTAAATGTTTATTTTTATTTTTGCAACACCTTGTATTTGGGTCGAGTTGCCATTGACGTTTATTATGGAAATTCCGATTTTGGCTGCATCGTGAAAGTTGTTCAGTTTGATCGTCTGAAGTACCACTTTTAATTCAACATATAACTTATTTTTTACATCCCTATTACGCCCACTTAGCGGTTTTTACTCAGACTGTACTGTACTACTTATGTATAAAAAAAACAGTAGTCCACACAACCCCGAAGGCATATTTGCAAGTGACACCAACTCGAGCTGACAGACAAGACAATCATATTTCTGTATATACTTATTTGTTCTTCCGATTACACTCAACATCAATGTAAGCCTTAAATCCTTGGAATTGTGGTATTAATTTCCCTCCAACACTTCTTACTTTTAAGTTACTTCCATAACTTTGGTTTCCATTGAAAAACCTTTCCTTAACACATTTCAATACAATTCATTTTTCTTTGTCAACCCTATGACTTTTATAAAACTTTTACGAAGTCACAAAAATCTGTCTTAACGCCTATGCAATAAAATACAATTTCGAGTGGTAAATGTTCAGTAGGGTGGATGCGACTATCACCGACCACATGCATGTCACGTGCGAGCCACGCGCCATCTCCGATAATCTTCTTTACCGGACTCCTTTGTTACAATTTGTTGCAGCGATATATTCTGACGGCCCCCGTGAGATCGGAATCTCAGATATGATCCGTAATGATATTTTAAATCAGTGTTTAGAACGAGCTATTTATTGGATTTGTCTCTCATAGCTATTGTAGCGTTGGTTATTTAGTAAAACATGTTAAAAGAATTAATTCAATTGTTAGCTTCTCATCATTTTTCGATATGCTTTCATCAAATTAACGGGTGAATAAATTCAGGTGGTGTGAATGGGATGCATCAAACATTTTCTAAGCAGTCAGATTCCAGATGATAATTATCAGAAGGTATAATAATTTTTATCTCTTTTCTAAGAGCTAACTCAGCTTAATGAGTCCATTTGCTACTCGAAGAAATGCTATTTTTTTATTCTGTGCTAAAAGTATATGTGAAAACCCGAAGGGACTGTTGTTTGACCAATAGGGCCTTCTTAATATGCTAACACTTTTTTAAGGGGATGATCAGACCGTCAAACTGAACAACTTTCTTTATGACACAGAAATCGAAATCGCGAAAAAAAAATCTGCTCTTTCATACAAAACTGCAAACTAACTGGAACCAAATGTATGGGACAGCTGATTTTTTTTCGCGATTTCGATGTTGGTCCAATAGATAAAGTTGTTCAGTTTGATGGTCTGATCATCCCCTTAAAAAGTGTCAGCATATTAAGAAGGACCCAGTATAGAAACTTCTAAATCTAGGTTCTTTTTAGTCAGAAACTACCTCCGATTTTCTAATATAATGTCTTTTTTCTATATTACGAAAATGTTCACTAACGGAATCAAACAAAAATGACCCCGCATTCTAACAAGCTTGAAATTTAACTTTAAAGCAACATTTACACGCTATCAATCACCGTATAAAATTGTCACAAAAAATTGCAACGCTACTGACGTTAAAGTGACAAGAAAATATCGGGATACAATGAAATAAAGTTGTCATCCCCAGCCAAAGGGTCGGGGAGCGTGCTAAATGCATTAATTTGGCCTGGATTTAGTGGCACGGAAGTGATTTGCTACGGGAACGCATGTTACTCCGCGATATGACCCTATGACAACAATTGACCCTCTTACCACATTTTTTCTTGATAATTAAAATTGTGCTTTGTTATTTAACAGTTAGAGATGAAGTTGGTTTAGTTATAGTTGAAGTATGAATAGTGAGTAGGGTTTAGTGTCGTTACTTTTAAGGGGTAGTTACTGCAAACGTTTAACAGTGTTTTTTTTCGGTGTCATTTATTAGAAGTATAATTAAGTTTGTTTGGTTTTTTTTTTTAAAATAACTAAATTGTAGGTGATATCAATCGTTGAACAAAACATACCAAATAAATAAATATCTTAGACATAACCTTTCTTCGGGTTCTTACCGCGTTATAATAACCGCGTAACTCTCAGTCAGTTGCAGAAACGCTCATTAGAGCTAATCCTCCATTAAATTTCTTGCTAGATTTTACTAAGTCAACAAGACAAAAAGTGTCAGCAAGAGATTTAATGGAGGATTAACTTTAATGAGCGTTTCTGCAACGGAGCGAAAATTATTATAATAAGTCCCAGAATCTAGCCCAGTCTTGTATTATGCTGACTAGACAACGATATAGAATACATTTACATACAAACAGCCATGACTCGTGTACAAATATTAATCAAACAAATATTAGCGTCTTGTTGGATTTGAACCCGCGACTCTCGGGTAAGCAGGCAGGTTCACTACTACTCAGAAAATTGGTGGGGGACATCCAGTGTCTCTAATGTATACAAGGTGTAACAAAACACCCTCGTAATACTTAAGGGGATGCTTCAGACCATCAAATTGAAAAACTTTCACTATCGAGCCAACATCAAGAAAAAATTTAAAAAATCAGCTGTCTCATACAAAACTGCAATACCGACTCGACCAAAATGTATGGGACAGTTGATTTTTTATTTTTTTCTCGATGTGGGCTCCATAGCGAAAGTTGTCCAGTTTGATGATCTGATGGTCCCCCTTAAGAATTACTATGGTGTTTTGTTACACCCTGTATAGTACCATACTATATCTAGTAACTGCGGTACCTATTACTATACTTTTCTGACTCTACATAAGTATTTTCTCTTGTCTTTCACTCCAATACCCTCAATCGAACAACGCATTTTAATACACGTTTACCTACAATAAAATCCATATTACCATATTGATTTTACCGTCAATTTCAACATTCACCTTCCCCCTGTGCCTTAACGAAATCAGACGAGTGTTTCCGGTAAACATACCTACATAGCTCTCGACGTTAATGTATCCAACCTTCAAGCACCATGCAAAATACCCACATACCTAAACAATATACTCGATAAATACGACGACATCAAAATGTTCATAAATATACATATACAGGATGTTACAAAACATCTTAGTAAACTTTAAAGGGGTGGTTTAGACTCTCTATACAAGGTGTCACAAAATAAACATTTAAAACTTTTAATGGGGTTATAGTGAAGTTAAATGATATTGGTCCTATAGTGAAGTTGTTCAGTTTGATGGTCTAAACCACCCCCTCAAATGTTTATTTGTATTTTTGTAACACCTTGTAGATACTGTGACAAAAATCACCTGTTCTATACATTTGAGTCGAATAGGCACTGCAGTTTAGAACGATTTTTTTTTTCGTGTTTTGGAAGTTGGCTCCATAGTGAAAGTTGGTCGGTTTGATGGTCTGAACCACTCCTTTAAATCTTACTTGGGAGTTTTGTTGCACCCTGTACATCAAAACACCCTGTAGTGAGCAGGGACACACGATTTTAAAAGAAGTAAGTATGGTTTAAACATATTGACGGATTTATTGAGTAAGGATGAGGGATTTTGCAAAAGATTTAAAATGTCAAATTTTATATTATAAAAAATCCAGTTTTTTGGTGATTACATCAATGCTGAATCCAAAGTTAGTAATACCGTCATTTTTATCCTGTTTTCATTTTTATCGCTTGTTATTTTGTACGTTTTTGGTTTGCAAATAAACTAGAAAATTGAATTGTATTATATTATTAATTAATTTATGCCCGATTAAGCTTAAAATTTATTATTTACCTATACAAGATGTTACAAAAATACAAATAAACATTTAAGGGGGTGGTTTAGACAATCAAACTGAACAACTTTCACTATGGGACCAATATCGAAATCGCTAAAAAAGAATCTGATGTTCCATACTAAACTACAAATCTACTCGAGCTAAATGTATGGGACAGAGGTTTTTTTTTTTTCGCGATTTCGATGTCGGTCCTTAAAACTTTTAAAAATTTATTTTTACTTTTGTAACACCTTGTATACAGGGTCTAACTTAATATGCTGACACTTTTTAAGGGTATGATCAGACCATCAAACTTAACAACTTTCACTATAGGACTAACATCGAAATCGCGAAAAAGAAATCCGCTGTCCCATACAATTGCCTACTGGTTTGCAGTTTTGTATGGAGCAGTAGATTTTGTTTTTGCGATTTTGATGTTGGTCCCATAGAGAAAGTTGTTCAGTTTGATAGTCTGATCATCCCCTTAAAAAAGTGTCAGCATATTAAGAAGGACCCTGTGAGTATTATTGTTTTTTAATAATGAAGCTGAATTTGGACCTAGTTCAAAATATAAATAATCAGCTGTCCCATACATTTGGGAAACGCACTCGCGTTTGCAGTTTTTGTATGAAACAGATGAGTGATTTTTTGCGATTTCGATGTAGATCCCATAGTAAAAAGTTCTTCAGTTTGACGGTCTGATTATCCGCTTAAAAACCGAGAGGATATCAAGAACCCTATAGAATCTATGTATAACAAATATTACTTATCGATAAGTACTAAAATTAAATCAACCACAAAATATTAACGTATTTTTGAACATCCTGTATACTCGATAAATTCGAACACATCAAACGTTTATGTACTTATCTATAGGTACCTATATAACCACCCTTGAAGGTACCCCAAGATGATAACTTAAAGACTTTATCCCCTGTACAGGAATTTTTACGGTAACAAAGGCCTTCATATTTTCTTTATTCATGCCGTGTCAAAATCGCCCGCTTCCCCCCTTTTGTAAACGAAAAAAGAGATAGCTCGCTAACTCTTTCGCTCTCATTAAAACCGTAATATCTCCGTCTCGTTTAATACTTTTCCCTCTGTTTCGGTTTTTATATTTTTCTCGTTATTCTTGGTAGACTAAGTACCGTTTCTTTTTTTTTTAAGAAACCGTCAGAGACAGGGTGATGGCGCGAAATTCTTAATTAATTTATGTTAAGTATTTGCAAGGGAGATTTTGTGAAAGGGTGTTTAAGAATTCTGTCGTAAAATGGAGACGTCGTTTGGTAAAATCTCAGTGTTATTACTGTATCTTTTTCGCTACGTTAACTTTTAGTGCTATTTCATTAACACCTTTTTTGTCGTCTTTTTATGGTTTCGATAGAGATCCTGCATAAAGTTGCCAAAATGTGAGCTGGTGAGGCGAAATTCCGTTTTGTGAAAAGGTAGTACCTAAATAAGTAATAGTAAAATTTATTTGCCAATCAAAGTTACATTCCATTATTATTAAAATAAGACTTGATCATTGCAACAAGCAAACGCCTGTATCGCGGGAGTGAAATGTAAGAGACAGCAGATTTATTTCGCAATTTAAATGTTGGCCTCATAGTGAAAGTTTGATGGTCTGAAGCGCCTCCTAAAGTATGTAACGCATAAAATTGTACACCCTGTATATTCTTTAAAATAATTTAGATCAATTCGAATCAGAGACATAAAAACAGATGCACCTATTGATTAAACTCTCGGAAGGTCTAATATTAGATGCGTGCTATCGCTGTCAGGGCGGGCAGCACCAGAGCGTAGCGGGCCGCATCGCAGCGGACAATGTGTACCAACTCAATACTTAATATTTTATTGCTTTCCATTATTAGAACATATTTCGTACACTAGGGCTTTGACGGATTTTGCTTTGACGTAGTACTGGCAGATGTAAAAAAAATCCACTTTGTATAGCACAATACAACGGGTCGCACCTTGGCGGAGCGGGCCGCATCGCACGGACAAAAATCCGCTGCGCAAAATGCGATCCGCTCCGTCCCAGCGTAGTATGCGATAGTTCATTTTTTATTTTTATTTATTTGGTGCAGTAAACGACAACATATTACAACAATACAAATAAACAGACAATGCTTAATCTGAAGTTAAATTAAAACTGTATACAGCTTACCTAATACATACACAGTTTAAAAAGGATTTAAGTTGTAGAGAAGCTATTTTGTCGGATTTTTGCGCTGCGGCCCGCCCGGGCGCCCCGATGCGACCCGTCGTACTATGCACTTACCTTTATGGACACGTTTAAAATAATACCGGTCAAGTGCGGTCAGGCTACTCGCGCACCTAGGGTTCCGTACTACAACACAACATATTAACTTACAGAAAAGTTTTATTTTCTCTGGGACCTTTAGCCCGAGACCGACTCACACTTGGACGGTTTTTATTATTTGTTGTTATACTGTAGAGTTTGCTCTATAATCGCACCTAGACGCTTTGACGCTTGTATGTATTACCATTTTTACCATAAATCGAGAAGAAAAAACGATGATAAAAATTAGTTTCTTGTATGAGGATTCCCGCTCAATTTTTAACTTTTTGACATTTTATCAAAAGGCAAATCTGCCATAATAACGCACATTCTGTGAAAGTTTGACCTGTCTAGCTATTACGGTTCAAAAGTTACTGACCTAAATAGTTAGGACAGACAGACAGACGGTCTGACGGACGGACAACGTAGGCTTAGTAATAGGATCCCGTTTTCACCCTTTGGGTACGGAACCCTAAAAAGAGTACCTTCTGCTTTCTACTAGTATACTTAGGTAGGTACTGTTAGGTAGGTTAGGTAGGTATGATGTAAATATTGTAATCGTCATTATTATAAGAGCAACCTATATCTAAAGAAGTATTGACTAAAGGACATCCCAAAGGGAGCGGAACCGTATTCAAAAAAGGAAAAAAATTGAAGAAAAAACCGTTATAACGTCATATTGTTTTGCCACGAAACGGGAGGGGGAGAAAAAAGGGGAGTCCTGTATAGTGCTGGGGAAAGATAAGGCGTTATAGCATCCTGTATATAGACTCACTATAGATATGGCTGGCCCATTGTATTTTACATCTCCCTTTTGTGTTTTCCATACTTTCCGAAGGCGTTTCGCTGAATCGTGCCTATAATTTTGGTAGTAAAATATTTCTTGAATATTGAGGTGAATATTTTTTGTGATTTTGTTCCAATGGACTGTTTTAAAATGATCATAATATTATGTGTAAAGTATTGTTGAATTTCGAATAAAATTTTTAAAATGATGTTATGTAAAAATCACGAAAACATTACGTCCCATTAACTACTTATTTATCAATGGTATACTAACGATCCGCCCCGACTTCTCACAAACCTTCTTCGTGAATTAAGTCTATCTACATAGAAGTGAAAACTGTATCAAAATATCTATAGAAGTTTCTAAGGATAGCCTCTACAAAAACACAGGACGTCAGAAAAACGCGGCGGGGATTTTTAAATTATGAAAATGTTGTGATATGTAGTGAAGTGCTAATTTGTTTTGGATAATATTTTATGTTATGTGGTTAAATTTTTGGACTATCTCTTTGATTGAATTAAAACAGGAAGATAGGTGACTGGCCTACGCGTATAGACCACATAAATTGAGCCTCCGTCGCCTAATTTCCTTAGTTGCAATATAAGCGACATTGCGTGATTGAGTAACCTTTTTTAATTTTAGGTGGAATAAAGGTACCACAATGCCTTCGTGTGCTTTTACTCATTGTACAAATCATTCAAAAAGAAAAAACGAATCACACGGCATTACTTTTCCACTCGTGAGATACATGAAAAGCAGGTTCATTTTTCGAGTATGTAATGTAAGAACGTCACCTATCATCCTGTTTTAATTTAATCAAAGGACTATCTATTGGAATTTAATTCGTGGTTTAAAGCGTGATTAAGTCGCTGTTTTACTCAGTGCATGGGTTCATAGGTTAAACAACCCTGGTTTATGTTGCAGGCAGGACTGCCTCCGTGGTCTAATGGTTAAAAGCATTGGGTTCTTGACACGGAGGTCGTGGTTTCGATTCCCACGGGGGACACCTAGTGATATGTCACTTTGTGCGTTTTTCCCCAGTTGGTTAGGACATTGCAGGCTGAATCACCTGATTGTCTGAAAAGAAAGATGATTGCGTGCTTCGGATCGCAGGTTAAGCCGTTGGTCCCGGCTACTATGTCTCTTGGTAGTAGTCGTTACATAGAAGCCACGTCAGCGGCTGTAAGGCGGTCTTAAAACACGCCAGGGCTTACCCACACGATAAGAAGATGTTGCAGGTAGGTCTAACAATAAGAAGGTACTTACACTAGGAATGTTGTCCGACGAGCAAACTCCTTCGCTCAGCAGACGATCCCTGATCTCCCAGGCGAAGATCGAGGGGCATTCCCTCTTGTACTGCGCGATCTTGGAGACCACCTCCGCTGTGGCGACTCGTGGCTTCGAGCCGCCGATAGCTCGGGGCCTGATCGATCCGGTCTCGTAGTACCTGAAGAAGTTAGATATGGTGAGAATCTGGGTGACTGGTGGTCACAAACGTTGCTACTACTACCAGAACCATAAGAGCGCAGTTTATAATTAACTTTTACATAATAGAGAGGTAATAGGTGGCAGCCTATACAGGGTCCAACTTAATATGCTGACACTTTTTTAAGGTGATGTCCAGACCATCAAACGGAACTACTTTCTCTATGGGACCAACATCGAAATCGCGAAAAAAAAATCTGCTGTATGTCCCATACATTTGACTCGAGTAGTTTTGCAGTTTTGTAGAGAACAGCAGATTTTTTTTTCGCGATTTCGATGTTAGTTCCATAGAGAAAGTTGTTCAGTTTGATGGTCTGATCATCCCCTTAAAAAGGTGTCAGCATATTTAGAAGGACCCTATTATACCGTCCACAGCAAAAACAGTTTACATTTTATCCATTTGTCGCCAAAAAATGGGAAGTTGAATACATCTTTGTTTATAATCCATGACTTTTGAGAAAAGTTCGAAGAAGCTAGAAGCATAATGCTCACGACTATATCTTCCGAAGGGATACTCAGATATATTCTAAAACCTCAGAACATCCACGTTTCACTAGTAATTCCGAAACTCTATCCAGTGTGACGTGACGGGGTGTGAGCCCGTCGTCACTTGTAATGGACAGTGGATACAATATATGCCTCGAAATTGAAGCATGCCGGTTTCCTTCACCAAAAAATCAATGGTGCTACAAATCGTACAAAAATGCTAATTGGTATGAGTAAAAATTTACTTATTAGAATATACCTACCTACTCCAACTGTGTACTTAGCATAAAAACCTCAACGAGAGCATCGCAAGCAAACTGTCATAGTATGGCGTATCAGCAGACCTCGCAAGGGGGTGGCCAGAGGTGTCGGGTGTCGCCGTCCTCGCCTCGAGGTATCAGGTTCGATACCCGGTAACATTTTGTGTTTTTATTCGCTTTACTCACCAGCTGTTGTTTTAACTTATTTACTTTTTAAAAGCTTTGTCTTAAAGTTTTTGAGTAAGATACATAAATAAATCGACATACATTATTAGGTAACTGAGAGGCTGGTGATCCCAATATTCATCGAATTTCGATAAACTATGTAAGTACACATACAACATGTTAATACGACTGTTGTAATCCTAAATTAATGAAAAATAAAATAAATAGGTACCAAGTATTAAACCAATAAGAGCACAATGTAAATGGGTAGATACGAGTAAAGGTATTGTCTTTTTTTTATAGTCGCGGCCACCAATGAAAGTATTGTATAATTATAGTACTAAAACTATTTTTTAATGAACATTTATGTCCTAGCTCGCATTGGAGCTGACCCAAAACAAGAATCAACTCATTTTCAAACAAAAATGACCTACTCAGCAAAATATACCGTAAAGAAATACAGAAGATACAAAACATGGCTGTCTTAGCGCTAAAAAGCGATTACTTCCATACAACCTTAGAAGTTATTTGTACGCTCCGATGCGGCCTAGCAATAAATGTGATGTTTTTAACCCCCGACGCAAAAAGAGGGGTTTTATAAGTTTTACGCCTATTTCAGTCTGTTTGCTTTTTAAATGTTTGTTTTTGCGTTGGTTTTTTTAAAATAGATTTTGAAAGGTCCTCTAAAAACCTTTTTAAGATTTTTTTTCTCCATACAACCTTACTTATACTCATTTGTACTAAAAGACATCGTAAGCTATAGCTAATGTATGGCTAAACGTTAGTAGAAGGTAGGTATTACATTTACGAGAAGTGCAGCTAAGTGGAAAGATTACATGTGTTAATATGTACTAACTTAGCAGCTAGTCTATCTATCTGAGTCTAGACTGTAAACTAGATCTAGCTTAGTAGTGAACTCCGTTAAAATAAGACTAAGAAAAACGATTGGCGAAATTTTAACGTCTGTAAAGAGTTATAGTGTTCGTTGGAAATGGTATTGTCATCAAGTAATATTATAATACTACAAAGAGGTCTGAAAACTTATGTCATTACCTGTTCATAAACCTTAGAAAAAGTATATGTCTAGAATGAGCTAAAGCTTCTACCGTATAAAACAAAACAGGCCAACTTAGGTTTGTGTGCGTGAGGCGTCATACAAATTATGTCTAGGATAGGGTTTAGAGGCCAGTACTGGTTGAAATTTTTTTCGACGCTTTCTTAGCTTCGACTGACAATCTTGATAAAATAACGTATCCAAGTAATAAACATTGCGAAATGAATATTTAGACTTGTTAAAATGAGAAAGTTGTGCGACACGATTTTGAAAAAACAAAATCTATCTGATCTATACGTAATTTACAGCTTGTATACAAACATTTTCAAATCAAAAGCGTTTGAAAATGTGGTTGCTAAAAAGCTACTTTTTTTTCAACGTCCTTAGGAAAACAATTTTTATTTTTTAATGATGTTCTTTATTTACCAATGGCATCGTAAAAATTAAGATTGACATGTATAACATAGGTGCCCCAAAACCTACAATTCTATAACAATCAAACCGCAAAGCTACTAAATAGGAATCGATTGACATTCAATGCTTTTCGACATAAATAGGAACCTTCTCAAGTTACATGTGTCACTTACAACCTTAGTCGTCACCTTGTCTGTCAGTCCCCAATTAAACTAAAACCTAAGTCGTTCGACAGTTCAGAATATTTAGAGGCCCATTCAAATTGGTCAATTTAGGGCTGCCAAACGTCCGGTTATCATATATCCGGCTTAAGCCTCAGGTGAGGGTGTGAATTGGAATTATGGATTTACCCTAATATCCGTGATCCGGGTTGTGGTCACGGGAATGTTTGTAGCTGGTATCTTTACGGTCTAAGTCTTTTAACACTAGGACTTGATTAGTGCATTGGGCTAGTTATTAGGGATTTTATTAAGTACAATTTAAAAAACGTTAATAAAGTTATTAAGAACTGACCAAATTATTAATAATTTTTACAATTCGTAGAACGAAAGAAGTGTCAGGCTGTTAATTAATTCAGCTCAAGGAATAGTTAATTCTGCAACTATAAAACGAGAAATATTCAATAAAATTCGAACTGATTGTATGCCTTGATTAATAAATAAACAAAAATTTGAAATAAGCCATAATAGCCATAACAGATTAACAAAAATGTCAAGACAAAATACACAGATCTATAATTAAAAAAATAGTAATTGAAGAAAGAGTTGCCATTACTTACCATTACAACAATCAATAAAATTAATGACATGCTTCAACGCTCTCTAACCTGAGTTTGGATTAAATTCTTGTAAATAGGCAACCCTAGGCAGGTAATACCTACCCTGCGGTTTGCAACTATGAGGTGCGGCAGACAGCTATGATCCTGTGGTCTCGACCAGTTACACCGAGGATTGGTTACCGGCTGCATTTTTGGGATAGTTTCGTATAAGGTTGCCATAGTTGGATAGAGCTTTGACAACTGATTGCGGTTTGATTACTTTTGATTTGATATAAACTGAATATGTTAGTAATTATGGTTGGTATTTGATTAACTAGTTTTATTGGTAAAAAGACTATAAGCTTAGCGATGGAATGATACAGGGCTTTTCACACTTTTTTGATATGTACGCTTATCAGTAAAGTACCGAGATCTTATCAGATTTTTCATCGTTAACTTCATAACGCGAAGTTTCACAAGTTAAGGTATAAAGTTGTCTAGCTTGGACTGTTTGGAACTCTGTCCTTGTAAGTAAATATACATTATCCAACACTGGGTTTCAGTTACCAACATGGAACATGCTAAAGCCGATAGTTAACGGAAAAGTCAGAATTACAGTCAAAATCAAATCAAGAAAAAAGATTGAATCTCTCTAAGGCCCAAGTTCGCTCTAAGTAACATTAGAAATAGTATCTCAGAAACGCAGTCTTTGAAACCCAACAGTACAGTCCTCGAAGCCTATGCATAGCTTTGCATTTGTGTGAGTGCTTCACACACAGTGTAGAAGTGACATTCAGCTTGAGGCCCATGGTATAGATCGGTATTTGATACCCGGCCTGATGCGTGGCCCGTCCATCGCATACTACTTTTGGCGATCGCTCACTACAAATGCAAAGGTATGCCTAGGCCTCGAGGACTGTATCCTGCTCCATAATCTGTTCAGCGGGGGTAAGCAGCATTCAATTCACATCTATTCCCCTTGTAATGAAAGCCACATGCACATACAATTACGTTATAATTAAACACACAATCAACTAACCTGCAGTGTCTATCTTGGAGACGCAGCCGTTCGAGACACACTTTCCCCGATATGGCAGACACACTGACTCCAGCTAGTCAAAGCCACATGCACATTGATGTTCTCAATAAGCACATAATCAACTGACCTGCCTAGTATCTTGGAGACGCAGCCGTTGGAGACCTGCAGTATCCTGCTGATGTCGCAAGGCCTGGCCCCCGAGTGCGCCAGCTCGACGATCTTCTGCCGCGTGGAGTCCGGCAGCGGTCTGCCTCCTACAAACACGCCGCCGAGCTGGTTAACACCGCTGTGACCTGCCGCACCATAAGTCTGCTTACTCCAATTAATCACGTTTCACGTATGATGCAACAGGTGCGTGACTTTTAGTTTTGAGATGGGTGTCAGCATTGGCTAGACATTGTGCCATGTCGTATCAAGTTACTTGGGAGTTTACTTGTAAGTGGTTGTCAAGTTAATACGACATAGCACTGCTACGGGATTTCTAAACTAATGTATTGCTGAGTGTACATTTTCATTCTTTATGTATGCTCTTTTTTCACAAATTGCTCTTATTATAGTTAGAAATAAATATGGGATATCCTAAATATTTTTAATTTCGTTTAATATTTACTATTTTAAACTAAGAGTCTACCCATCAAACTGAACAACTTTTACTACGGGAGCAAACCGAACGCAGCAAAAAAAAATGCTTTGATCACCCATCGTAAAAGTTGTCCAGTTTGATGGGAAGACTCATAGTTTAAAAGGATACTAATGATATCAATTACAAAATTTTTTGTGGAATCAAGCCGTAGAGTGCTGGTCTCAATCTATCGAATCGAATGCGCGAAAAACCATTTGAATTTTTTAGTAAAATAACTGCTAATAGACCAATGAAATGACGGTCTGTTTGGATTAGGTCACAAGAATTGAAGCATTCGATGCGATAGTAACTTTAGCCTCTACTACTACTCTAATTGATTTTTGGTCTCATTACAGAATTGGGTTGTGTTTAAAAAGTTACAATGGACACAAGAAGTTTTTAAATTCAACATTCTCAAGAGAAGTGTTTAGCTAGGTTCACAGTTGAATCGATTCCCGGATTTATCCGAAGGACTTTAGTAGCTTATCTTCTACATAATATTATGAAAAATCTATTTTCGTTAAAAGGTATTTTATATACGACCTTATTGCTACGTATTTTTCCGTAGCAGGATATGCCATATAAAGATCAGGGAGACTCAATATAGTTCGAAATTATCTCTATGACCTATCATTTTTGTTAAATTCTGTGTATGCTATGTAAATCGGGGTATTTAAAACAGATCTGGACTACTGAATCCACTTTTAGAACAAAAAAAACCTTCTCTTTTGTTAATGTTATACAGAGTGTAATTGATATCATTAGTATCCTCTTAAACTAAGATTCTACTCAAACTGTACAACTTTTAATATGTGAGCAAACTGATCGGAACCAAAAAAGAATCAGCTATTCCATACTAAACTGCAATGCCTACTCGACTCAACTGTATGAAACAGCTGTTTTTTTTGCTTCGATCCGTTTCTTCTTATAGGAAAAGTTGTTCAGTCTGATGAGTAGACTCTTAGTTTAAAAGGATGCTAATGATATCAATTTCCCCCTGTAGAGTTGAAAGTTTATATTTTGTCACTCCAAATATAAAGTGCAATTGTATCCTTTTAAAACACTAGTGAAAAAACATGGTAATCACCATTACCTTTACCTTTGTGCGCCAGGTCATCCATGCGGTCCAGCAGGTTGCTGTCAGGCGGCCACGGGCTGATGGGCGTGAGCTGCTGCGCGGGCAGCATCGTGTAAACGCCGTATTCTTCTATTGTGGCGCCTGTGGTTAGTTCGGCATTAGTTAGAGTGAGACCGGCATTTATGATAGTTAGATCGGCATTATTGAGAGTATGTGTGGGATTTGTGATAGTTAGATCGGCATTATTGAGAGTATGTGTGGGATTTGTGATAGTTAGATCGGCATTATTGAGAGTATGTGTGGGATTTGTAATAGTTGGGTCGGTATATAGTGAGAGTAAGAGTGGTATTTATGATAGTTAGATCGGCATTATTGAGAGTACGTGTGGCATTTATGATAGTTAGATCGGCATTAGTGAGAGTACGTGTGGCATTTATGATAGTTAGATCGGCATTATTGAGAGTATGTGTGGGATTTGTGATAGTTGGGTCGGTATATAGTGAGAGTAAGAGTGGTATTTATGATAGTTAGATCGGCATTAGTGAGAGTACGGGTGGCATTTATGATAGTTAGATCGGCATTAGTGAGAGTACGTGTGGCATTTATGATAGTTAGATCGGCATTATTGAAAGTATGCGTGGGATTTGTGATAGTTGGGTCGGTATATAGTGAGAGTAAGAGTGGTATTTATGATAGTTAGATCGGCATTAGTGAGAGTACGGGTGGCATTTATGATAGTTAGATCGGCATTAGTGAGAGTACGTGTGGCATTTATGATAGTTAGATCGGCATTATTGAAAGTATGCGTGGGATTTGTGATAGTTGGGTCGGTATATAGTGAGAGTAAGAGTGGTATTTATGATAGTTAGATCGGCATTAGTGAGAGTACGGGTGGCATTTATGATAGTTAGATCGGCATTATTGAAAGTATGCGTGGGATTTGTGATAGTTGGGTCGGTATATAGTGAGAGTAAGAGTGTTATTTATGATAGTTAGATCGGCATTAGTGAGAGTACGGGTGGCATTTATGATAGTTAGATCGGCATTATTGAGAGTATGGGTGGCATTTGTGATAGATCCGCATTTAGTAAGAGTAAGAGTGATATTTATGATAGTTAGATCGGCATTCGTGAGAGTAAGACTGACATTTATGATAGTTAGATCGGCATTAGAGTGAGTAAAAGTGGTGTTCATGATAGTTAGATTGGCATTAGTGAGAGTACGGGTGGCAGTTTTGTTATTGTTAGCATTATTGAGCTGTAATTTATTTGTGTCATCTTCAACTTAGTAATAGTGTACCGTGGTTATGGGTATAAAGATAGAAATGAAAACTTGATGTCAGGCCTACTAGAGCTAACTTATTTTGTGGCGTCTACGATGATTTCGGCGTTAATGAGAGAATGAGTGGCATTTATGACAGATTCGTGAGAACAGCATTTGTAATAGTGACTGTGGCATTTGTAAGTGTATTATTAGTTAAATATTGTAATTATAAAACTTAGGAAGGTATGTGAGATTGACGTCAGGAAGTTCGCGCTGATTGGCGTGGACTGATGTGCTGGCAGCATCGTTTACAGGTGGCGAACAGAAGTCCCAACCGTATGAACGCTTTTTTTAGAGTGCGAGAGTCGTATTTTTTTTAAATAATTAGAGTGCCGTTAATAATCAGTACGGTGATATTTTTAACAGATAACTTTTTATTGAGATTGCATATGCAAGGACGAGTAAAAATAAAAAAATATCATGCATTAGAATTTACTCGGAAGCGGCATAATTTACGATTGGCATACGAGAAGGTGTCGCACGTGAGGAAGGTATATACGAGAGTTACATCCTTGAGAGTGGTATAATAGAGAGTTTCATACGTAATTGTCAATATGAGTAAATTCTAGTATTCAGTTTATTGCTGTTGCTAGGTCTGCTTAAAACTACGACTTGAAATGTAAATTTTATTTACCATCCACCAAGAATTAAATTGCATCGATGCGTTCACCCGAGAATGTCGATAAAAGAAATGTAAACCTAAACACTTCGCTATAAAATGCATAATCTTGAAAATGGTACATTTTCTGTTTAAAAACGAGTGTAAAATAATTCTGTTTTTAGTTTTATTTCCTACGGGATGGTTTGTTTATGGGAAAGTTAATTCTACGACAAAGTCGAATAGAGTGACATTATCAGATGATGTTATTTTGGAATTGTATAAGAAATATAAAGAAGCAGTCATCAATGGTAAGTAAGAAAGAGCATGTAGAATCATACAACAATAAGTTCAATCTACACTAATATTATAAAGAGGAAAGATTTGTACCTATTTTTGTATGTTTGTAATGAATAGGCTCAAAAAGTACTGGGCCGATTTAAAAAATTCTTTCACCAATAGAATGCTACATTCTTCCAATTTGACATAGGCTACATTTCATTTTGAAAAAAATTAGGGATCCTTGGTAAAATTTGAACAATGTAACCGAAGGTGTAGAAAAATGAGTCTTAAAATTTATTTGTCTACCCCGTGCGAAGCCGGGACGGGCTGCTAGTAGTTCATATAGGGTCCTTCGATATGATGACGGTCCGATTTAATATGCTGACGGTTTTTTAAGCGGATGATTAGCCCATCCAACTGAACAACCTCCTCTAAGGAACAACAGCCAAAAACGCAAAAAAAAAAAGATGTTCCATACAAAACTGTAATCCTATTCGACCCAAATGTATGGGACAGTTGATTTTGTTTTCGCGATTTCGATGTTGGTCCCCTAGAGAAATTCGTCCCGTTTGATAGTCTGATCATCCTCATAAAAACCGTCAGCATATTAAGAAGGACCCCATACAATGTGTTAATGAATAAGCGCAAAACCTCATACACCCCAACTAATTTATAACAAAATAATTAGATTGAAACGATAATTTCATTATTTAGATAGTTAAAATTTTAAGTTATTCGCATTTTAAGTTTTAATACAAAAATGATTTGATATCATTTCAGCAATGTATGAAAGCGCTAACGTGCTCATGGATACATTTTAAGAATCTTGTTTTGGTAGTAAGTAGGGTGAAAGCCGAGCGGCGCATTGAGATCGAGTTCAATAAATTTTAAATTTAAAAAACAAATTATTTAATATTTTGAAGAAAAAAAAACACCTATGTTGAAACCATGATAATTCGATTCTGCTCTTGACTATAAACAAACTACTTTCTAGTTTTGCGTTAATTCATTAACACGTTATGTATAACAAAGTTCCTTGTACCACCATTGAGAATACCGAATGGGATTATAGTCGTTGGTTTTCTGAATGTATTGCACATTCCCATTGAGGTGTCATGAAATTACTTTTACTACTAACTTGCTTCCACCAATCTGTAATGGGCTAATGTTGTGGCCCACTCCCTCTTACGATTATTAGAGTGGGAGAAGAGACCTGCCGTGGGATGTGGTGATGTACAGTTCATACGTTCATCATATCAGCCTATAGACGTCCACTGCTGGACATATAGGTCTCCCCAAGCATCGCCACGATGACCAATCCTACGCTGCCTTCATCCAACGGGTTCTCGTCGCCTTCATCAGGTCGTCAGTCCGTGTAGAGCTTTCCGGTATGCGATCGTCACTCGAGAACTCTTCGGCCTTTCATACGTTACCACGGAATTTACAAGAGGTTACTGCATAAGTATTCTATCATCGGTGAATTAAAGAAAATCGTAGGGTTTCTAACTTAGAAGCACGACTTTAAAATGTAAAAATATTCATAATACGAGCGGTTATTATGCCCGTTTAGTTTGATGGTAAGTAGGTAAATATAGGTAGATAACAAATAACAGACGATTCCGATTTCACTGTGTCACGTAAGGCATACCTATGATAAAGCGTGAATTTAAACTTTTAGAAGTTAGGCCACGATATGGTTAGATAATTAGAATAACAGACTGTAGGTAACTGATGGTTGAATTAACTGTAGTGGTTCACGTATTGGTCTACGGTCAACAGTATGGCAAGGAATGTTTATTCAAAAACATGTTTACTAGACCATGATTTCATTTTATAAATAAATAATGCTGAAGTCGCTGCAGTATCGTGAATTTAGTAACTGTTTACATACATAGGTACATACAGAATATAGACAGATAATAATCCCGTTCAGGGTGGTCAGTAACATTGCTACAGCTACCAACTTTAGTAGTAGCAATGCTCACATTTAGAGATTTATGTTTCAGGATGGAATGAAGCGTTAAGTGGTAAGAGATGGTCTCTAGTCACAAGTTTTGTGCGCAGGAAGTTGGAACAGTTATTGTCTATACCTGGAGAGTAGACAGCCTTACAAGCGGTGAAACATGAAAATACCTTACTTACATGGAAATACTCCTTGGTGGGCGGTAATGTTCGTCGCTCTTGCGTAAATTATCGTCGTTGTTTCTGACGTCAACTTTGTCGCTTTCTAATCCAACGAAAAAATTAATAGAAAGGGACAAGACAAAATCAGAAACATGGATGACGGGCACGTACGCAAGAAGGACGAACATTACGGGCAGCCATTGTCAATTTTCGTGTTTCCATGCTTGTAAGGAGGTTATGGATCCATTGGTTATAAATCCGTGGTTGTACAGTTTTATCTTAATTCTAGCAAGACAACCAGAATCTCAGCGACGTCTGCTCAAGAAGAACAGGGAATTCAAAATACACGTAAAGAGATTAAATGCAGTGAACGGAAACAAAAGACATAATCTTCTGATTAAAGAAATAATAAGAAATGGCGATCCCTTGATTTATGTAAACAACCCTCTGGAATCAGAACTACCCCATCCCTATATAACGATAGAAGAATTTAAGAAAACTCTAAGCGAAAGGGATGGACTTCAAAAAGAACATTTCACAAAACTTAGATCAAGCACTTTAGGAAAACGTTTCTTTCATACATTCTCAATAAGGACAACTAGAAAAAATGTTTCGTTAAAATATACCAAACTAAAATTGAAGACATCTATTTCAATTAGTAGAAAAGGAAATAAATCTAATAAAGCAACGAAAATGGATTTAAGAAAAATTAAGTCAGTGAAACAAACAACTGAATACAAATTTTCTGTAAAAGTAATAAAAGGTATAAAACTATCAACAGTTGACAAATCTAAGGATACTACAGCAAAACCAAAACAAATAAATAGAAATGAAGCAAATGATAAAAAATCTACCGCAAAACAATTTACAGAATTGCCAGCCGAATCTACTACTGGTTCTATTTCAGAAACAACTACGGAAGTTAATTCAGAATCAACCATAGAATCATCTACAGAATCTAATGCGGAGTCTAATTCAGAAGGACCGACTACAGAAGTAACTACAGAATCTAATGCGGAGTCTAATTCAGAAGGACCTACTTCAGAAGAAATCACAGAATCTATTGCGGAGTCTATTTCAGAAGGACCAACTACAGAAGTAACTACAGACTCTAATGTGGAGTCTACTTCAGAAGGTACGACTACAGAAGCTATTACAGAAGTAACTACTTCAAAAAGCACGAGAATTACATTGGGTGTAAGTTAATCACTACCTAATACTTTACTACTAGAAGTGACGGCATTATTTATAGATAAGACACCACTTTTCTACGATAGCGTCATCATATCGTCAAAATAATTGCAGAAAAGTTTTATGGTTCGATTTAAATGCGTAACAAAAGCACATAAAATTAACGCAGACGATCATGGTGCGTTAAGCTTTCCTGTTAACAGATGGATCATGCAACCAACCAACCGACCTCAAGGTTTAAAAGGGCATTTTTAACTTCAAAAAGGGCATTCTTTAAAAGGGCATTTTTAACCTAGCTTTGAGATAAATTTCCCAATTTAAAACAGTTTTTGCGAAGGCCTGAAACTCGCAATTGTGTTAAATTAGGGTCTAGATTTCTGAAATTTAAACTTTTTGAATACGAAAGGTCTACTTTCGGCATAGGACCAGAAACTAAGACCAGAAAGGATGGCATAATGGGTTGAAAACTCTGAAGACTAAATACCCTTTAATACGAGTAGAGGTTAACGATGATTATGATGATGAAAATGTAAAAAAAGTAGGTAGGTACTGCGAGACCAAGAAAAATTATTTAATGGCAGTTCAGAAGGTCTAATGTATCTTTAATAATAATATTAATAGGTCTTTCCAAGCTGTATTGTGGTTTACCTTCGTTCGGCTGTAACAAAGATAAAAAGTTACAGAGATTTTGTATGGCCGTCGGTAGGAATAAATGAATTTTATTTACACGATGAACTACCTATCGAAATCTAGTAATGATATAGTTCTATTCTCTGTCGTATTTAAAGTAGGAAATGTGGGAACAAGTTTCAGATGATGTTTTGGTCTGAAGACTGATTTGTTTTCTTGTATGAAAGACATTATGTCTGTGTATGTTTTTATTCAATCTATCTATATAATGTCACGCCTCTTTCCCATTGGGGTAGGCAGCGACTTAGGGCGCGCCATTTACTACGATCCTGTCATACCTCTCTCGCCTTATTCTCATCCATACATATCTTCATACATGCCCGTCGGTTTCGAATATTCGGCACCTCATCTTTCTATAGGATGTAAACGATTGTTTATGGGACATTAATGAAACTTGCTGCATTTTGTCAATGACTATTGTGTAAACCGTACACCTGATGAGGCTTTGGTCTTCCCTTAGGGTTATCGAAAGTGCGTAAATGTATTTTTATTTCTTACTATAGGTAGTACAGTGGTATAGTGGGCACAATAGATGATCAACTATTTGTTTGTTTACAGAAGCCCGCTGTTTGGATGGGAAGCAAGAAATAAGTAATCTTAATGTAATAAGATAAGTTTTAGCTGGCATTAAGCTACAGTTAATTGAATTTTAGCGTTAGTTAGATCGATCAGTATTTAGTATCTATGTAAAATAACTTTGTAATTGTAATGTATTTTACATAAGTGTAAGTTCTTGAAGTTATTTGATTACAATTGGTATTTTCTTTACTTTGTTCAAACTAGATTCAAAGTGTAGTTTCTTTGTTGTCTATGTAGAGTTATTACAACAATACTGAAGAGATGAAATTAAATAAACTATTTCAAAAATTGATTCTTTACCTTAACTTATTTCCAGAAAAAACTAAATCCAAGTTATTGCATTAGCAATAACTGAAACTATCTTCAACTGGCCGTGTATAACATCACTTTAACAATTTTATTTATTTTTTTAAAAGTTCACTATTTCCCGGCTGTATGTCCGCGATCCTTTGCGTGTCCGAAAACACGCAATCGTTTCCCGCCAAACGAAACGTCAAACTGTCAAACGCGGGAACATTGCGCTCTGAATAAAGGCGCCACTTCACTGATTGCAAAACACAATCTCACGTGGCACTGTACTGCCCGTATAAACCTTTATAACTATAAAAGGGCTCCGAGATAGCTCTATTCCACTATAGCTACACCAGACAAGGACGGCGATACTGCAGAGTGTCAACTCCCATTGTAAGCCGCTTACTGCATTTAGGACTGCTCATTTGTGCGAGGGAGATATGTAGCTTTTTATCCGTTGTTTTAATCATGCCCCGCCCATTTCTCGCTTTAACCCCCCCGGTGGTGGGGTGAACTTGGGCAGTTTTAAATTATCTATTATAATAAAATTATTTCGTGAAATAAGGGGTTGGTTTGGTAATGATGTGTTTAATTTATGTCGATGTCGTTATCGTCAAGTGGCGATACAATATTAACTGTTGTAGAAAGATTTATTTAAATTTTTATAGGAACAATGAATGAGTATTATGTACAGTCAACTTAACTAAAAGTAACGGTTATGTTATGATGATCAAAATGACCATGGGTTTAAGTAACTATGTTTTGAGGATTTATGTGAAACATCAATGTGCGTATGGATCCAGGAGCCACATTTTCTATTGAAAAAAAGATACTATGCCCATTTTGTAGGCCCAATTCTGGAATTTGTAGCAAAAGTATAGAGAAGTTACATGAACAAAAAGGTGGCTCCTCACACCAGATGCATTTAATTAACTAATTTCCTACAAAATGGGCATATAATCCTTTTTTCAATAGCAAATGTGGCTCCTCAATCCATACGTGCGTAAACATCACGGGTTTTCTTATGGAAAAGAAACATTTACTTTAAAACAAAATCCATTAATTTTTTTATATTGATCAATATTTTGTTTGCCTTTGCATTTAATATAGGGTCCTTCTTAATATGCTGACACTTTTACAAGGGATGATCAGACACTGAACAACTTTTTATACGGGACCAACATCGAAATTGCGAAAAAAAAAATCTGCTGTCCCATACATTTGGCTCAAGTAAGTCTTCAGTTTTTATAAGTACTGAGTGTTACAAATTTATAAATAAACATTTAAAACTTTTAAGGGGGTTGTATAGACCATCAAACTGAACAACTTGCAGTATGAGAACAACATCGAAATCGCGAAAAAAATTTCTGCTGTCCCATACATTTAGTTCGAATAGATTTGTAGTAGAACATCAGATTTGTTTTTCGCGATTTCGATTTTGGTCCCATAGTGAAAGTTGTTGAGTTTGATGGTCTTAAATGTTTATTTGTATTTTTGTAACACTTTGTAGAACAGCAGATTTTTTTTCGCAATCTCATTGTTGGTCCCATAGAGAAGGTTGTTCAGTTTGACGGTCTGATCATCCCCTTAAAAAGTGTCAGCATATTAAGAAGGACCCTGTATTTAATAAACTGTAAAATATTTATTTTCGTATAATATCTTGTTTATCACTGTTTGTTCTTCAGAAATAAATTGGCTTCAAAATAAATAAAATGTGTACACACGGCGACACATCAAGCTATACAAAACCAACATAAGCTGGCCACGCGTAGGTTGCATATCGTACAACGTCGCGCGGCCAGCTTATTTTGGTTTAGTATAGCTTGATGTGTCGCCGTGTGTACACTATCCTTGCCTTACTTTGTAAACTTTTTCTTTAACTCAGGTCTGCTGGAAGATATATCTTCAGATATAAGTTCACTTGTACCAATGGAAAACATCGTGAGGAAACCTACATGCTTCAATTTCGAGGCATGTATTGTACGCACTGTCCATTATAAGTGGTGACGGGCTCACCCCCGTCACACTGGACAGAGTTTCGGTACTACTGGTGAAACGTGGATGTTCTGAGGTTTCAGAATATCTCTGACTACCCCCTCGGGGACTATAGTGAGCATATGCATGCTGTACCAATTTGTTAATCGTGCTGTTTTCGTTTGGTTTTTCGAGTGTAAAAAAAGTGCAAAAAATAATGCAATCAGTGAAAAGTTGTACCTACTTACAAAATAAAACCCAAATCACTTTACAAAAGTTTTGTTTATAACTAATTTGACTGATTTTTTAAAATTTTTAGAGATACATTAAGGAATTAGATAACTTCTTAAATTCACGACCCTTTGGGGATCCTTGCTAAAACGACCAAATATCTTTTAAAAAGCGGCCAGTTGGAGTAGATTTATTTTTACGTTATAAATTGTAAAATTAGACAAAGACAAAGACAATATTGTTTCCCTTTAAACATACCAAATAAATAGTTTACAAATATAATATAATACCTCCAATTTATACAAGTTGTTCAACCAAATTAAATTGCTGCATATTGAAAACTGGATGGGTTTTTATAAAATACTAGTATTACATAAATAATAAACTAGATTTTAGGTCAGATCATAAGCTATCAAACAAAAAAAGTTTCATCAAAATCGGTTATGTAGTTTTTGCGTGATGCTGTTACAAACATACAAACAAACAAACAGACAGACAAAAATTCTAAAAAAGGTTGATTTGGAGTCCGGGATACCTAAAAGCCATATCGTAATCTTTTTCATGTAAATATCTTTAATGTACATACACACTTCTGTTACAGTTTTATAATAGTTAAGATTAAGATGAATTATATGACGAGACATTTCAGCGTCAAAAAATAATTAAAAAGAAATATTAAAAACAAGAGATCAAGAGAATGAATAACAGTAAAATATCCTGTGGCATTTTTGGACTTTGCTTTGTAAATGTAAGCTTCAAATATGTTGTTGTTTTCGTTGATAATATTATAGATTCGACTAATAGAAGTTGAGTAGAAAATCTAGTCATAGTTGCTGGGCTTTTATTTCCAGAGATACGCTAATAGCAACCCTTTAACAACATCCCCATCTCTTTTCCGCCTTAACATAAAAGCTTCCTCACGATTTTCTGTCTCAACCGTCATATTATCTTAATAAAATTACTGCTCATGAAATTAAGCACTTGTGGTATTGTTGATAGAGTTTAGTTTCATTTGAACTGGTAAATAATCTGTCAACATTTTGCGGTCGAGCTTGGTTTATCTCCCCCGCAGAAAAGTTACGTTCGTTTCACATAAGAAGTCCGCTGACATAACTCTTATGCCGACAAAATAAGTATCAAATTAGGTTGATGGGTGTGACATCGCACATGGAGCGTCCAGTAGTTAGTCTTACAAACATTATCTGTGACCAATGGGACGTATACGCGAACCTTTTTCAGCCAATCAATGGAAACAGAGCTTTATTTTCGCGCGCTTCTAAATTTAAATTAACTTTTTGAAAATGGAAAACTTTTGGTAATTTTTTTTTGATAAATCCAAAATCTTTTTTAAAATATTTGAAATTAAATGTTTTTATTACGTAAATGCCTAAATGGAAATGAAAAACCGATCAAGTACGAGTTGGGCTACTCGCGCACCGAGGGTTCTGATGTTGTGTGGTGGTGTGGTGCGCAAGTTCCGTATAAACTTACAAAAACTTGTTGTCTTCTCTGGGATCTTTAGCACGAGACCGACTCACACTTGGCCGGTTTTTACTACTGTAGAGTTTGCTCTATGATTACACCATGATATTGTGCCTATTTCGGAGTATACATATATTTTGCTCTAACAACTATTTGTAAGCGAGCATCTTTAAGAAGGAATCGATAAAAAAATATTAATTATGCTATAGAGTTATCAAAATAAAAATATTGCCTTACAGATAAGAGCCTTGCTAAAAATGGACTCTCAATAGATGGTTGGTAGTTGTAGAAAAGTTTCTGACAACACCGAAACTTGACGTAAATTCATGTTAATGTATACACGGCGACATCAAGCTACGCAAAACCAACGTAAGCTGGTCGCGCGACGTTATACATTACTCTACCTACGCGCCACCAGCTTATTTTGGTTTTGCGTAGCTCGATGTGTCGCTGTGTGTACACTAACAGATTTACAGCTTTTTGGACAAATTCAGTTCAGTTCATATTAGCTACCACAAAAACGTTTCTCGTCCTGCCCAGCGCAGTGTGTACACATCAATTGGACGAGTGAGTGCGTACAAGTGTGGTGGCGCCTTTACATTAGTCATGCTTATGGGTTATGGACTCACAGAATGTGTTGGAATGTACGTGTTAACAAATTAACACAAAACCTTAAACTGTCGGTACATGTATTTTTATCTAAAGCTGATAGATAGAAGCGATAGCTGAAAATTAACCTAAATTAACGTTAAGATGATTTTTACGCTAAGTGGCCCTCAACAAAATATTTAAGATTTCCGAAATAAAAATGGACCAAGTGCGAGTTGCTTTTTAATTTGCAATACCATTGCCAAGTTTCAGCTTCCTATGTCTTACGGTCTCTGAGAAAAATTATTGTGACAGACGGACGGACGGACACCGAGGTGATTCAATAAGTGTTCCGTTATGAAAATTTTGGTACGGAACACTAAAAGTGCAGCTCCTACTTACTACAAAAGCCTAAAAGCTATTTTGTATGCAATACTTTCAAAATAAATAGTAGGTAAAGTCGCCTCAAATTTGTATTTTTAAACCAGCTAAAATAGCTTTAAGGCTTTTGTAGTAGGTAATTTGTATTTGCTCTTTATTTTTTAGCATTTTTAATTTAAGAAATCTGAAATATTGTGATGAGACTAAACAGTAAAAGGACACTTAATTACATTTTGATTCTACATTCATCGGTGAGGCAGTTAGTATGCCAAGTCAATCAATTTGCAGGGTCCAACTTTATATGCAGACGGTTTTTAAGAGGATGATCAAGCCATCAAACTGAACAACTTTCACTATGGAGCCAACTTCAAAATAGCGAAAAATAAATCAGCTGTTACATACATACATACAACTGCAATACCGACTCGACAGCAGATTTTTTTCCCCGTTTTCGAATAGAGCCATCTATAGTGAGAGTTGTTCAGTCTGATGGTCTGAAACATTCCCTTAAGTATTACTAGGGGTCTTTTGTTACACCTTGTATATTTAAATTCGATTAAATGGTAATCTATAGACACATATTTTTAATATTCACGGACTTACATCCTCGGAGAACATAGTCAAAAACACAGCCACCTTTTAAACTCCATCGTCAAGTAACATGTAGAGCCAAATTCACAAACAGCATACTCTATGTTAGTTGGGCCAATTACACCCCAAACCGTAACATTAGTAGAACAAAGAGTCTCTCACGAAGTGCGTAAACCTATTATAACGCTCAACTGATCGACTGTGACAGGCTGGGGACCGTAATGAGGGATACAGGGTACAGATGCGCTCCGGAGATATGAATAAATTGTGTTTTGGGCTACGGATTATCTTTATTTTTGAGCTGGAAACAGGTGTTTGGGTTTAAAGTTTATACTTTGATAAATTAATACTAATATAAGTATTGAATAGGTTCTTCTCGTCCCAAATACCGCAGTGTCTCGAGACGAAAGTCTTTGATCAGTGTGTACTGACAGTGATGAGCGATGACATACGGAATTGAGTCGTGGTCGCTCACTCACGGATAAAAAGCTGAAAGTCACTCAAAGGGATGTTTGTTGATCAGAGTTTCCCTGCGAGATCGAATCAGAAATGAAGAGATTCGCTTTATCATTCTAAGTCCATGGTGTGTTGCCAGTGATGACTTATGGAACAAAGACGTGGTCGATCACTCAGGGCCTCATAAAAAGTCTGAAAGTCACCTAAAGGGCAAGGGAGAGGGCTATGCTCGAAGTTTCCCTGCGAGCTCAAACCAGAAATGAAGAGATCTGCAGAAGAACCACAGTAGCTGACATAGCACAAAGAATTGCTAAACTAAAGTGGCAGTGGGCGGGGTACGCTATGTGTTATGTTTTATGTTTATGTTTAAGTGGTGTCCCCCACAAGGTGAACCGACGACCTGGTGAATGCGGCGGGAACCCGTTGGATGAGGGGAGCGCAGGACTGGTCGTCCTGGCGATCAATTGGGGAAGGTCTTTGTTCAGCAGTAGACCTCTATCGGCTGAGATGATTATGATGATGACGAGGCAGGTAATGAAATATCCAGCCGATACGTTAAAAGTACGCAATGGAAGGATATTGACCGACTCGGTCAAAGATATGACCGAGGCAACACTACAGGCCAGTCCTATACAACACCCGGCCCAAGATCGAGCAGACTGGAGATGCTTGTGCCGCCACTCTGAAGCACCCTGTTTAATATGCGACGCATTTCATTTTTTACACCCTTTACAAATAAAACAAAATATAATGATGGTCTCGTTGATGTCTTTTGTATTGAAAAACTTCAATTGCAAAAATGCTGTAGAAATTCAAGCTGGCAGTGTAAAATTTTTTTTTTTTTTATTCTATATATATATATTTTTTTTTTTTATAGGGGCTTTTAACCCAGAGGTTATGCCAGCACCATCGTGCCTTAACCTTGAGACTACACAACAATAAAATGAAAACCTAACACATCCAAATGAATACACAACTAAACAATAGTACTATAAATAAAAAGGTACACCATTTTAGCCTCTTCCGACGTAAAGAGCCTATATTCAAAATATTTAATTTTAAACTATTATACAGTAATAGCCTCTGCGATTGATACCTGACACATTCCACTAATAAATGCTGGACATCCTCCACAATACCGCACACCTCACAGTTAGGTGAAGGTGCCTTTTTCATTAAAAACGCAAATTTATGTGTCCGGATCTCAGCCTAAAAGCTATTTTAACTAACTTCCTACTAAGACAGGCATCACTGAACCAGGGTATACGAGGAGGTTCACTTTGCATGGTTTTATACCAGATCCCTTTCTCTTTCGATCTTTCGTTAAAATACTCCTGCCAATTAAGATAGCACCTAGCTTTATATTTAGGGAGCATTTCTGTGAAGTCTGGTATCACAAAAACCGCGCTACCGTTCAAACAAGCTTCTTTTGCTAAGAAGTAAACCTCTTCGTTACCCCTCAGCCCTATGTGGGAGGGAATCCATTGCAATCTCAGAGTCAGATGACGGGACAAGGATCTTATTTTGCTAAGTACGGAATACGCCAAGGCCACACCCCTACACCCAGAGGCGCAGCGAGCCAAATGTTGCAATGCGCTTTTACTGTCAGTAAGAATCACAACCTTTTCCTTTCCCAAGCCCTCAACGTAAGATACAGCCTCTGAGATTGCAAATAGTTCCGCCGAGTGTAAAATTTTTGAAACAGTTTTTTTCTTCTTCATAGTGAAAGTGGCTCAGTTTGATGGTCTAATTTAAACCACCCCTTTAAATATTACTAGGGTGTTTGATTACACCATTGTCAAATATTAATTAACTAAATATGAAGAGCAGAATCGTTAAGAATTGTCAAAAAAAAAACACCAAGTCGTTTTGATACCGATTGAATCGACTAGTTATATAACAAGATCCTAGAGGCCTGGCTGAAGAATATGAGCGTGTGAGCGAAGGAACATTATTATACATTCACACCAGTCTCCAACCCGCACGCCCCAATTTCTACTAACTGGAAAATAGTATGAGCTCGCACGAGAGTTAGCCCCATGGGGAAAAACAAGGATGAGCTCTCTTCTTGTGGTTTATTTATTGCTGCTGCCATCTGTGTCTCTGATTCTGTAACTAAAATATCCTCGACCCCCTCACAGATGGCGCTGCAAACGCCTTATTTATATTTCTAGCAGACAAAGTAATTCACTCACCCCACGAAAGATGGCATCACTTTAGAATATTTCATTGCTACCCAACATAGAAAGAAACTTCTTGTTTTAGTTCAATTACCCTCCACTAGATGGCGCTTTACAGAAGTCTATCAAAGTTCCTAAAAATGTACACCCAAAACTCGTTTAGGCTTCCAAGTTTATTTATGTTATGATTCCAGTAGTGTGTATTTTATAAAAAAACTAGCTGACACAATACCTAATTCCAGCTTCCTGGAGTGCTATTTTTGAAAGTCACACTGTCACACATCCTATTGCGTACACGAAAGTGATGCCAAACTCTATGAAATTTATACATTATTCGTATACGAATCAGAATCAAACCTTCAACAATAACACTTCTGAGCTGACACGACATACGTTGTTCTGTCTAAAAACGATATTCGGACTATTATGAACATTTTAGAAAGAAATTAGCCAAATCGGTGCAGCCGTTCTCAAGTGTACAGATGTTCAATCATGAAAATTGAGTTTTTACTAACTACAATAATTAAAAGTGTGCCTGGCTACTAATGCAAATCTGAGCTGCACACTTGAATATAATCTAGTTGGCGTTATAACACATTTTCTGACCGTCCGGAAAGGGTGCGGTCGTAAGTTTATGTCTTGGCTAGGTATCCTATCCTATTAATATTAGGTATAAAAGTGAATACGCACAACGGCTGAACGGATTTTGATCAAATATTCATATTCATTAAATTTCATAAAATTAATTTTACATGCAAATGAAATTAAATAAAATAATTATAAAAACAATGAGATATATACAACGTGTTAATGAATTAACGCAAAACTAGAAAGTAGTGTATTTAGAATCGAGAGCTGAATCGAATTATCGTGGTTTCAACATAGGTAATTTTTTTCAAAATATTAAATAAATTGTTTGTAAAATTTCAAATTTTCTGAACTCGATCTCAAACCACCGCTCGGGCACTCTCAACCTACTTACTACCAAAACAAGATTCTTATAATGTATCAATGAACACGTTAGCGTTTTCGTTCACTGCTGAAATGATAAAAAATCATTTTTGCCTCAAAACCTAAAATGCGAATAACTTTCAATTATAACTATCAAATTATTAAATTATTGTTTCAGTCTAATTATTTTGTTATAAATCAGTTGGGGTGTATGAGGTTTTGCGTTTATTCATTAACACGTTGTATAGGGTCCTTCTTAATTACCTGACACTTTTTTAAGGGGATGATTAGACCATCAAATTGAACAACTTTCTCTATGCGAACAATGTCGAAATCGCGAAAAAAAAATCAGCTTTTCCATACTAAACTGAAATTTTACTCGACCCAATTGTATGGGACAGCTGATTTTTTTTTCGCGATTTCGACATTTGTCCTATAGAGAAAGTTGTTCAGTTTGATTGTCTGATCATCCCCTTAAAAAAGTGTCAGCATATTAAGAAGGACCCTGTATAACGTGTGGGAACGAAGGCGCTGGTAAACTATAGTTATTATTAATAACCTAGAAATTATTAAAGAACTAATTAACGGTTGACGGCTAAGTACCTACATAAGTAATGCAAATAGCAAAAATAGTTTAAAGATAGCAACGGGAGGTAAAGTTTATTAAACTTATTTGCATACACTACCTACGCCCATTTGTCCATTAGTCCACTACACTGTCGGTGTAGTACTAGATACTCTTTCTCTCGTATTGGTTAAGAGAAGTTTATTCCGAATGCGTAAATGCGCGCTGTATACAAACGAAGTCTGGTGATATTTTCAATACTAACCAATTAAACTCAATGACATTTTGCAAAAACAATCTAGGAACAAATATCTATGCTTGCATCGTGTCCGATTTTCGTTAAAATATACAGTTTCAATGCTAGAATTAATTTAAGATTTGTATGAAAATCTTTGAGGCACTGTAACTTTAAAACTGTAAATTTTAAGGAAAATTTGACACGATACAAGCATAGAGATTTGTATTTAGATTGTTTCTGCAAAATTTCATTGAGTTTAATCGGTTAGTATTGAAAATATCACCAGACTTCGTTTGTATGGAGCGCGCCAACAGTAATATACCCTTAAGCACATTGTGATTTAAAAGTCTGATACCTTATACACAGGGTGTAACAAAATACCCTAGTAATACTTAAGGGGATGCTACAGAGTTACATACCATCAAACTGAACAACTTTCTCAATATATCCAACTACGAAATAGCGAAAAAAAAACAGCGGTTTCATTAAAAACTGCAACACCGACTAGACTCAATTGTTGGCTCCATAGTCAAAGTTGTTCAGTTTAATGGTCTGAAGCAACCCTTTAAGTATTGTAAAAACATGTTTAAGCCTGATTGAGTCATCTTCTATCGAGACAATGGCATATGCCATATATATTTCCCGCCAAGTATTTTTGCAGTAGTACAACTGGCAGCGTCCATAAGGTCCGTTCGCGTCTCAGAGGAAGGATCTTCATAGAGTCCGCATAAATTTACGATTGTAGTTAGTCTCTTTTGTCTTATGACGTACCTTTAATAGTAGAAGGAAATGGAACTATAGATATTTGTTTACGCGGCTGTTCACTTTTTTTTGAGCTAGTGTATGTGTGAAAAGTGACTTGGTCCTCTTTTGTCCATAGTACTTGACACCACACACTCAAACCTAAACGTCAAAAAAAGTGGACACATTACAATTGGTATGGCTCACTCTATGCCTTTAGGTATAATCTCTTTGGTTCGCGTGCAGGTGTCCGGGCAAGAGGGGAAGGAAAAGAGGTGGACCATAGACTGAGGAACAGCATCGCATTCACACCCGAGGCTAGGAAGTTGGAATGGGTATTGTCTATACCTGGAGAGCAGACTGCCTTACAAGCGGTGAAACATGAAAATGCTCCTTGGCGGGCGGTAATGTTCGTCTCAAACCACCGCTCGGGCACTCTCAACCTACTTACTACCAAAACAAGATTCTTATAATGTATCAATGAACACGTTAGCGTTTTCGTTCACTGCTGAAATGATAAAAAATCATTTTTGCCTCAAAACCTAAAATGCGAATAACTTTCAATTATAACTATCAAATTATTAAATTATTGTTTCAGTCTAATTATTTTGTTATAAATCAGTTGGGGTGTATGAGGTTTTGCGTTTATTCATTAACACGTTGTATAGGGTCCTTCTTAATTACCTGACACTTTTTTAAGGGGATGATTAGACCATCAAATTGAACAACTTTCTCTATGCGAACAATGTCGAAATCGCGAAAAAAAAATCAGCTTTTCCATACTAAACTGAAATTTTACTCGACCCAATTGTATGGGACAGCTGATTTTTTTTTCGCGATTTCGACATTTGTCCTATAGAGAAAGTTGTTCAGTTTGATTGTCTGATCATCCCCTTAAAAAAGTGTCAGCATATTAAGAAGGACCCTGTATAACGTGTGGGAACGAAGGCGCTGGTAAACTATAGTTATTATTAATAACCTAGAAATTATTAAAGAACTAATTAACGGTTGACGGCTAAGTACCTACATAAGTAATGCAAATAGCAAAAATAGTTTAAAGATAGCAACGGGAGGTAAAGTTTATTAAACTTATTTGCATACACTACCTACGCCCATTTGTCCATTAGTCCACTACACTGTCGGTGTAGTACTAGATACTCTTTCTCTCGTATTGGTTAAGAGAAGTTTATTCCGAATGCGTAAATGCGCGCTGTATACAAACGAAGTCTGGTGATATTTTCAATACTAACCAATTAAACTCAATGACATTTTGCAAAAACAATCTAGGAACAAATATCTATGCTTGCATCGTGTCCGATTTTCGTTAAAATATACAGTTTCAATGCTAGAATTAATTTAAGATTTGTATGAAAATCTTTGAGGCACTGTAACTTTAAAACTGTAAATTTTAAGGAAAATTTGACACGATACAAGCATAGAGATTTGTATTTAGATTGTTTCTGCAAAATTTCATTGAGTTTAATCGGTTAGTATTGAAAATATCACCAGACTTCGTTTGTATGGAGCGCGCCAACAGTAATATACCCTTAAGCACATTGTGATTTAAAAGTCTGATACCTTATACACAGGGTGTAACAAAATACCCTAGTAATACTTAAGGGGATGCTACAGAGTTACATACCATCAAACTGAACAACTTTCTCAATATATCCAACTACGAAATAGCGAAAAAAAAACAGCGGTTTCATTAAAAACTGCAACACCGACTAGACTCAATTGTTGGCTCCATAGTCAAAGTTGTTCAGTTTAATGGTCTGAAGCAACCCTTTAAGTATTGTAAAAACATGTTTAAGCCTGATTGAGTCATCTTCTATCGAGACAATGGCATATGCCATATATATTTCCCGCCAAGTATTTTTGCAGTAGTACAACTGGCAGCGTCCATAAGGTCCGTTCGCGTCTCAGAGGAAGGATCTTCATAGAGTCCGCATAAATTTACGATTGTAGTTAGTCTCTTTTGTCTTATGACGTACCTTTAATAGTAGAAGGAAATGGAACTATAGATATTTGTTTACGCGGCTGTTCACTTTTTTTTGAGCTAGTGTATGTGTGAAAAGTGACTTGGTCCTCTTTTGTCCATAGTACTTGACACCACACACTCAAACCTAAACGTCAAAAAAAGTGGACACATTACAATTGGTATGGCTCACTCTATGCCTTTAGGTATAATCTCTTTGGTTCGCGTGCAGGTGTCCGGGCAAGAGGGGAAGGAAAAGAGGTGGACCATAGACTGAGGAACAGCATCGCATTCACACCCGAGGCTAGGAAGTTGGAATGGGTATTGTCTATACCTGGAGAGCAGACTGCCTTACAAGCGGTGAAACATGAAAATGCTCCTTGGCGGGCGGTAATGTTCGTCCTTCTTTCGTAAATTCCCGTCGCTGTTTCTGACGTCAACTTTGTCCCTTTCTAAACCAACGATAAAAATTGGTAGAAAGGGATAACGTAAAATCTGAAACATCGAAGACGGGCACGCACGAAAGAAGGACGGACATTATCGACCGCCATGGTAAATTTTTGTGTTTTCATGCTTGTATGGCTATGAATCCATTGGTTATAAATCCATGCATGCGTCACTGGACACTGTCATTTCATACAAATGGGAAACATCGCTGAGTGAGTGCGAGCGAGACGGGAATACGCATTTGCTTATCTTTCTTTCAGCCAGAGGGGTGAGGTAAAAAGTCGGTGGGAGGCAGAGAGTGTCAGTACTGTATGTAGTACTAGATACTCTTTCTTATACTGTGCCCGAGGTATGATCCGTTGATGAAACCCCATGTGGTCAGGTTCTCTTCCACATCCAACCTGGATGTAGGTTAGGTACCTAGACTAGTCGAAACATAAATCTTCGTTATCCATTCTATTTCAAATAAACAAAATGTGTGTTGATGTTTATAACCTGAGTCAACCTGAGTTTTGTAAATTTAAAATATTGTACAATTGAAAACGTTTCCAATAGAAATTATTCTTATTATTATTTAAAAATTGTATGGGTACTTTAAAGAAAAATACGTCACGTATGCAGCTAACGTCAAAAAGCCTGAAAACTCGTCAAAAAACATAACCCTCCTTCTGGCGCAGTCGGGTAAAAATATGTTTGTTTTTGTTAGGTTAATATATAATACTTTCATTGGTGGCTGCTACTGTAAAATAAATCCGGTCAACTGCGAGTCCGGCTACTCTAGCACCGTGAGGTCCGTACCACACCACCACACAACACAACAAGAATTTTTTCTCGGGTCCTTTAGCGCAAGACCTACTCACACTTAGCCGGTTTTTATTATTTGTTGTTATAGTAGAGTTTGCTCTAAGTATAATCACACCAAGTTTGACGCTTGTATGTATTACCGTTTTAACGATTGAGCGAGAAGAAAAAACGTTGATAAAAACTAGTTTCTTGTAAAAACCCCCTTAATTTTTAACTTTTAGCTATTTTTATTATTTGTTAACAAATCCGCCGTAATAACGCATATTCTGTGAAAATTTCAACTGTCTAGCTATAACGGTTCAAAAGTTACAGCCCTAAATAGGTGGGACGGACAACATTCCATTCTCTTGGCGTAGGCTTAGTTATAGGGTCCCGTTTTCACCCTTTGGGCATGAAACCCTAAGAAGTTGGCCGTCACGGACTCACGGGATACCCAGCAGATATGAAACTTCTATACGGCACTCCCAATTTAAATTTCAAACTTCCGGTTCACAAAAAGTTTTCGGATCAGAATTTCAAAGCCGGCTCATAAGAAGTTTCACTTCAACAAAGATCTCCTATAAGAAGTTTTACTTCAAAAATGAAAACACCTTTACTCATACCCATTTGTGATTTAGTTCTTCAGTGCCAAGATTTACAACACGCACTATACCAACACTTATTATGATCACGTACAGTATGGGGCACTCACTCTCAATTTGTGAGACGTGTCCTCAAATATATCTGTCTCCCTCTATCTTATCTAAATAATTTACTTATTTTTAACCTCCCACTCTTATACGAGATATCAAAGTGTGCGAATTTAATTTATTTCAAACCAGCAGTCAAACTATTCGCCATGAAAATAGGTATTCAGTTAGCTTTAAATACTAAAAGACCGTCCTTTAGACTGAACAACTTTTACTATGGGACCAATAAAAAATACAGGGTCCTTCTTAATATGCTGACACTTTTTTAAGGGGATGATCAGACCATCAAACTGAACAACTTTCTCTATGGGACCAATGTCAAAATCCCGAAAAAAAAACAGCTGTTCCATACTAAACTGAAATCTTACTCGACCCAATTCTATGGGACAGCTAATTTTTTTTTCGCGATTTCGACATTGGTCCCATAGAGAAAGTTGTTCAGTTTGATGGTCTGATCATCCTCTTAAAAGATTTCAGCATATTAAGTTGAACCCTGTATTATTCCGAAGAAAATATCAATGTCTACTCCACCGAAACGAATGAAACAGCTGATATTTCAATATTGTTTCCGTAGCGTAGTTAAATTTGTTCAGTTTGGTCGTAGGTTTGTAACGTGGTTAAAATTAAGTTTACATCCTGGGGAAAATTCGATGATTTCAGTGCTCGATTTTCAAAATTTTCAAATCGGGAAGTAACTTAGTTCTGTAGGCCTACCATGAGTTTTCACAGTACTTTACTACTGTAGTTATGTCGCCGATTTCGTATGGTAGAAATTAGTTCTCGTCGTAATCACTAGGAGCGCTGTACGCAATTCAATACAAAATTGGTTCGTTACCACAGTAGTAAAGTACAGTAAAAACTCATGGTAGGCCTGCTGTAGTTTGTAAACGCATAGACAAAGGCCTCCTCTCATCTTCAATGAGACTTATAGGTTAAGGAATTATCAGATACATAATGGTAGCCAAAGAACTTTTACAGTATTTTCAACATGAATCATCATGAATAATCTCATCTAGGGACTTTATCCGATATCAAATCAAGTATGAAGTATAGTAGGTAAATCCAATGAAAAAAATTACAAGGAAAACGTAACTTCAGTTTTTACGTTTTCCATAAAAAAGATTGTCGTAATCAAATTGATAGCAAAAATTAAATCTAATCATTCGATCCTAAAGTTTTGAGGGTAATGCTTTGAATTCTTTATTAACCTCAAGGGACCTCTTTGGAATAACTTTAAACAATCTAAAACAATTAGGATCTTGTTCTATGGAAATCTATTAAGGTACTTATAGAAATATCTTCAAAGATTAAGTGTTTTCCAGTTTCCAGGAATACCTTTTACGCTACTTCAAAAAAGGAAGGGGTTTATAAATTACGTGTTGCTATAAAAAAAAAACTGGTTCGCAAAAAAAATTCTAAATGCAAAACTAAAGAATGTTCCTTCTCCATAAGTAAAACAAAATTCAGTATAAATCGTCGTTACTGTTTGAAACCGGCCACCATGCCTAAAAGCTTCGATACAGGAAATACAAACTAATTCACTTTCAGCAGAGATCCTGCATCATCTATTTATAGTACACAGGAATCCTTTGACAAACCAGGCATCGGTGACACAGGCCCAGTGCAGTGGCATTTTTCTATAGTATGCCAACCAAATTGAAAGCATCAAACAATTTAGCATAGCATAGCATATGCTCATATAGATGAAAAGTCAATGACTAAAAATGACGCCTTTTTTCTTTTCGCCTCTTTTTTTAGCGCAGCCATCTATCAAACATGAATATTATAGTTCAGAATAAAGTTACAAACAAAACTTTATAACAAGCATTATTTTATTTTATTTTATTTATTTATTAGGTGCAGTAACAGGCAACAGATTACAACAACAAAAATTTACAGTATAAGTGAACAGACAGTACTTAATCTGAAGCTCAATTAAAACTGTACACAGCTTACTTAATGCTTCTTATATCCATACACAGTTTAAAAAGGATTACACTTATATGAGTATGATATTAACAGACAGCCAAAAATAGAAATAGATGGCTAAAACTTTTACACATTTAGATTAGCATATGCTCACGACTATATTCCCCGAAGGGGGTAGTCAGAGATATTCTGAAACCTCAGAACATCCACGTTTCACCAGTAGTACCGAAACTCTGTCCAGTTTGGCGGGGGGTGAGCCCGTCGCTACTTGCAATGGACAGTCGCCACTTGTAATGAACAGTGGGTACAATACACGCCTCAAATTGAAGCATGCAGGTTTCCTTACGATGTTTTCCTTCACCGAAAAGCCAGTGGTGTTACAAATCGTACATAAATTCCGAAAAACTTATTGGTACAAGTCGGCCTGGACGGGGATCGAACCATCGCCTCGTGCACGGTAGGCAAGGTTACTCGCCACTGGACCAAACAATATATTGTTAGTTCTATTAACGTATAGTTACATAAACTCAAGACCTTTTTGTCTTTCGGAGTGGCCAGAACCTTTGCTACATGTACTACCTACCCTTCAAGGGTGCAATTAAGGGAATATAATTTGGAGCGTGCACCTTACAAACGAAGTCTGTTGATATTTTCAATACTATCAAATTAAAGACAATGATTTTTTTCAAAAACAATCTAAAAACTTATCTTTATGCTTGTACAAAGTCAGATTTTCGTTAAAATGTATAGTTTTAAAGTTCCAGTGCCTCAAAGATTTCGATACAAATCTTAAATTAATCCTAGCATTAAAACTGTAAATTTTAACGAAAATCTAACTTCATACAAGCATAGAGATTAGTTTCAAGATGGTTTCTGAAAAATTTCATTGACTTTAATTGGTTAGTATTGAAAATATCACCAGACTTCGTTTGTATCGAGCGCGCTCCGTATTATGTTCCCTTAACACGTACATTCCAACACAATCCGTGAGTCCATAACCCATAAGCATGACTAATGTAAAGGCGCCACCACACTTGTACGCACTCACTCGTCCCATTAATAGTATTGAAAATATCAACAGACTTCGTTTGTATGCAGCGCGCATTTACGCGTTCGGAACAAACTTCTCTTTACTTTCGCCTTAGGCATACTTATATTTAACATTTCAGCACCCGCGGCATGGCGGCACGATATAGCGCTATCGCACTTTAGCTCTCTTTCTTTTTGCGCGCGAACGAACGAGATAGCAGGCACGGTAATACGTTTATCGAGGCGCCATGCCGCGGGTGCAGGATGTAATAGGCACCGTCAAAATAATCCTTTTTAGTTAATATACAGGGTGTTAAAGTAGACAGTTGTATTTTTCGTTGGGGAAAGTTGTTCATTATCATGAGTACAATCAACCTTTAAAGTAATGCAACTATTTACACTACCACCCTATCTTTTCTTTCCCGCCTCGTAAATAACCCTCTTGAAAAAAGGGATGGTCTATTTTATTTATACACGCAATGCAAGCTTAATGATATTCAATTATGGTATCTGGTTGCCTTGAACAACGATTTACCTATTCTATACTTTATTCCAAATAAGGACGACGAGATTTTCCGATTCCTATTTAGCTTTCTGGCCAATTCTGATAAGGAAATATAATTTATTTATTAGAAAGTTGTAGGTGCTATCCGACATATCTTGGACGTTACTAAAGCTGTTTTAAAAATAAGTGAGAGTAAGTGTTTCAAATCTCTGTTTCTGTAATTAAAAATAGCCTTAAATTTTCGTTGCTATTATGAATGGTCTAGGTGAGTTTCTGTACATTTGGTTCAACATTATGCAAATTTGATTTTCTTTCGAGCTCTAGATAGAAACTCGTGTCAAATTTGGTCTATTTTATTTTTCTTTCTCGCCTCCGAAGTAACTAACATTTTGCGAAGTAAACATTTTGCCATATGGGGCTGATCCCTGTCACTTCATTTCAGGGGGCAAAGCTGGAACGAGGGGGTCAAATAAAATAGCCTTTCAGCAATAAGACCACCTTATTTTTCAAGCCGTGGTGGTCCAGTAGCGATTTACCTTGCCTGCCGTGCAGGAGGCGATGGTTCGATCCCCGTCCAAGCCAACTCGTACCAATGAGACTTTCAGAGTTTATGCAGGATTTGTAACACCACTGGCTTTTCGGTGAAGGAAAACATCGTGAGGAAACCTGCATGCTTCAATTTCGAGGCATGTATTGTACCCACTGTCCATTACATGTGGCGACGGGCTCACTCCCCGTCACACTAGACAGAGTTTCGGTACTAGTGAAACGTGGATGTTCTGAGGTTTCAGAATATCTCTGACTACCCCCTCGGGGAATATAGTTGTGAGCATATGCCTATGCCTATATGCCTGTAATTCTTTATCTTTATTAAAATGCATATTTTGGTTTGCAATTAAGTTTAATTGAATTGGATTGAATTATAGGTTGACCATCTCATCACGCACTCAGTAGCTGTTGAATAAAGTGCTAATTGCATAACCTTACTCATTCACTACTTTTATTTGTAACCTTTAATTAGTGCAATTCGCAAACGATGTCATACAAGCCTACTAAATTACCAACTTCGATAGCATCGTTGTGATCAGTTTTTGAGCGTTAAGTTGATTGATTGGTTTAAGTTCCTAATACCCCCCAGATGGTTTTTACCATATCCTTGGCTGTGGAGTGGAAACTGGTCCTATAGGGGACTCTGGTCCCATGTCACCCAAGCGATGCGGCCCATACATGGTACATACATAAACTCACGACCATAATCCCTTTCAGGGTGGTCAGGAACATTGCTACAACTACCAACTTTATTTTAGGTAGTTGTAGCGATACTCGCATTTTAGCATATTTGAGGTTTCAAGACGGAATAACGAGTAGGTGGATAGCCTTTCTCCCACAAATACACTGCATATCCCTTAGTCACCTCGTACGACACGACACCCACGGGAAGAAATGGGATGGCCTATTCTAAGCCGGAACCACACGGACGTGGAGATGATCAGTTCAATTAAAACCAAAGTCAAAGAGAGTATCTGGGAGCACAGCAGTGCCCCCCGACAGGACGAGCCAAGCGAAGTGCAAGGGCACTACCTACCTTTTCTCGAAGCGCTTCGTCGTTTTTTTATACTTATACCTCATAATTATATCTTGCTCACTGGTCTTGGACAGACTGGTATAGAGATGTGTGGCGTCAACTCCAAACGGTATCACGAAGACTCGACCCCGACAATTCGACCCTGACAACTCGCTCGACCCCGTCAACGCGACCCTGACAACTCGCTCGTCCCCGACAATTCGACCCTGACAACTCGCTCGACCCCGTCAACTCGACCATGACAACTCGCTCGACCCCGTCCACGCGACCCTGACAACTCGCTCGACCCCGACAATTCGACCCTGACAACTCGCTCGACCCCGTCAACTCGACTCTGACAACTCGCTCGACCCCGAAAATTCTACCCTGACAACTCGACAACCAAACCCTGACTACTCAACCCTAAAATAAATCGTGTAAATAAGTAACGTCATTTAACTGTATTATTACATTATATTATACGGAAAATATTGTATAGGTGGTTTGTAGATTATCGTTATCTTCATTTAGCAAATTGTGAATCAAAACGATCAAGATATTATCGTACGCCTAACTCTCGGTACCTCTTCAGATTGTTATGTTGGTGTATAAATGTTTAATTATATGTGTATGTAGGTTAAATTATTAATCTTGCTATTTGTTAGCTTTCCTTTGGGCTGTATCAAAAAAGTTGATAATAATTTTCATAATAATGGATAGTTTATACTATACAGTGTCTGACGGTACGTTTTTAAAGGTTATAATCAGACCATCAAACTGAATAACATTCTCTATAGGACCAAAATCGAAATCGCGAAAAAAAATCTGCTGTCCCATATATTTGGCTCGAGTAGGTTTGCAGTTTTGTATGGAACAGCTGATTTTTTTTCGCGATTTCGATGTTGGTCCCTTTGAGAAAGTTGATCAGTTTGACGGTCTGATCACCCCCTTAAAAAGTGTCAGCATTTAAGAAGGACTCTATACAGGGTGTAAGGGAAAGTATCATTAACCTTTAAACCACATAGGTACTCTACCCATCAAACTGAACAACTTTTACTATTGGAGCCAACCTGTCAGAACCAAAAAAAAAATCTACTGCCCCATACATTTGGCTAGATTAGGTTTGCAGTTTTGTATGGAAAATAGTTTTTTTTTCGCGATTTCGATGTTGGTCCCTTAGAGACAGTTGACTAGTTTGATTATCCCCTTAAAAAAGTGTCAGCATATTAAGTTGGATCCTTGTATACCCATATTTCACTAGTAGTACCAAAACTCTGTTCAGTGTGGCAGGTAGTGAGCGATTTTTTAGCTTCTAATGATCATAGTAAATGCTCACGACTATATTCACCAAAGGGGTAGTTAGAATCCAGATTTCACTAGCTGGCCGCACCGAAACTCTGTCCAGCCAGTATGACGGGTAGTGAACCAGTCGCCACTTAAAACAATGTTTCTAATATTATTAAGTAAGTTATAGCCTGTACAACCTCCTCTCACGAATAATGGTGAGAGGGAGTGGGCCATACTCCACCACACGGGCCCAGTGCGGGTTGGTGGAGGCAAGTTTGTGGTCAACATGCTGTCAGAGAATTTCCAAGCCGCCTTAATAGGCCTGGGACCTGGCTTAACGAATAGTTACAACGCCATCTGACGGAACTATCCGAGACCAACTGCTTAACGTGCCTTCCGAAACACGGAAATGCTCGAGATGAAATACCACTAAACGGTCACCCATCCAAAGACTGACCGGACCTAACGTTGCTTAACTTCGGTGATCGTTTCCAATACCGAAGGTCTACTACGCCCACTGTAATATAATAGCAAATTGACCACAGATTATCAAAACCCCCGACACAGTTTGCCGGGACGGGAGGCGGGGGGTTGAGATGTAAATGAATTACCTTTTAACATAGCAGAGTATCGGACGTGATTCCTCTGCCAGGCTGATCTGTGCTGCTCAAACTGGGGACCGTTAGGAGTTACCCAAAAGTCCTATAATATATCGTCATTTAAACAGTGTCAAACTCAAATTTTTATTCAAATAATATCACATAGAAAACTTTCTGACGTAATTTATTTGACTCTACTACCGCGTCGGAAGGTATTCCTTTGTAGAGAATATGCGGCCAGAAACCCTACAAAACAAATATTTTAAACAAAGCAAAATTAAATTAGGTACAATTCGGTATGTCAAGTTATATATTTTTATTATATATTTTATGGATAGGTGTTACAGAGGGGAAAGGGTGGACTGTATAAAGGCAGGATCGGCTTAGTATAAAGCTTTTAATCATGAAAGACAAAACAGGAATAAAAAGAAATAAAAAGAATAGCAAAAACAGAAACGAACAGAAAAGCACCGACAAAAGCCACTCGACCCGAGCGCGCCAGTCAAAACCATAGAGCATAAAAAAGTATTTACATCCGGCCTGAAGGCCAGTTCGTAACAATAGGATTCATCATTTTAAGAAACTAATTTCTTTTTTTTTTGCCATTCATCGAGTATAACATTAACATTTAATTTTTAAAAGAATTTGATATGTGATATCTAAATGGCAAAAGTGATCGCGAGAAAATCATTTGAACTACATGAAGAAAAACCTTTGCTTAATTTAAAAATAAAAATCACCTGCTTTCTAGCATAGACTTAAAAAGAGAAACAGATGCAGCACGATCGATTTTCAAATTCTGACAGTGTGAATATATTTTTTTCTTAATGGCCGGTTATTTTATGTTGACCAGTTCGTTTAAGGTTACCAAGGAGATTACAGTTCTGGTCTGGTCCGAAAAACTACGTTATTTATTTTAACATATCTGACATAGACAGAAAATATTGTTATTAAAACAATTATCTCAAAATGGTTTTCGATTCAGCCGTCCAAAAAAAAACTTGACATACGGAATTACAAAATACAATATTAAATTACATAGTGTAAAATATTACACTGAAAATGGTCAAGACCAGACATTTTGGTCATTCATTATAATCATCGACTTTACCTTCAAGTCCTCGAGTAACATGAGATTTAAACTTTTTTCTGGAAAATTTAGAATATCTTCTGGGATTGATTTCTGATCCGACGTAGTCTGATCAAATAAGTTACGTCCTACAGATAGGTGAGGTGTGGTGGTGTGGAGTACTCGAAACCGACCTGCATGCACAAAGAGATATACCCTAGAAAAGAGATGCTCTTGGAATACCTCAAGTATAACAAAAACATTGATGGCATTGGTTTGGGAACCGCTGCACGGGAGGGCGTCCCGCCCTATATAAACTAGGAGACAGCCTGTGGAACACCATTCCATGCGAGCAACAGGTGAAGATCAGTTGGTAAGTCAACAATAAACTCACTTTATTCATTTTATTTTATTAAAATAGTAATTAGTAGGAATATAAAAGTTTTTCTAATGTGGAATATTAAATCTTGTCAATTAGTGTTTCGTATAAAAGTGATTAAAAACGCTGTTTTAAAAACTTTTTTTTATCTTAATTAATACAGGGTGTAAGTGACAGCCTAAAAAATACTGAAACTGTGAACTCAGACCATGAAACTGATCGACTTTCATTATGGAGCTCCTACCTCAGGAAACACGAAAAAAAATCAGCTGTCCCATACATTTGAGTCGGGTACAATTTTGTATGGAACGGCAGATTTTTTTTCACGTTTCACCGTTTCAGTATTTGCTGAGCTGTCACTTACACCCCGTATAATTTAATTATTTTTAGATTGAATGACAGTCACAATTGAATTAAGATCAATAATTTTTTTTTACATTTTACAAAGTTTTCCGCCATCTTTTCTCTTCGAATAGTTTGTTCATACAGTGGTTGGTTTTAGTGATAAGGCCGCCTTTTGTACAATCCTCATTCCTGTTGTAGATTGGTACCTATGTGTCTATTTTTGGTGTGCAAATGAAAACGGACAACATTTCATTTTAGGATTTGTACCAATAATACGAAAACCATTAATAGATTATGTCCTATAAAACTTATTTTAAAATTAACAGATTTTTCTATCCATTATTTTTTGAGTTATTGGAAAAAAAAAACTAAAAATAATATACGACGAAATCTGCAGCATTTCCTTTATCTGAATTTAATCATCGTTTGACATTTCTTTACTTAGTTATCACTGAAATTTTCTTAATGAACTTTCATCATCATCTCCTGCAAAGGTAACAATGGCTATAATGCCGCCCGATTTCCGAATAATTCTATACACATTACCTCGATACAAAATTAATCAGCTGATCCGCACTTTAGTGTGGGAAGTGTGTGAAAAGTCCAAAATTTTTATCGTTTTTCTACCTATGAGACAGTTGTTTAGATTCATCGTCTGAAAACACGCCCAATATTTTTTTAGTAATTAAAAACTAGCGGTATACAACGTGTTAATGAATTAACGCAAAACTAGAAAGTCGTTTGTTTAGAATCGAGAGCAGAATCGAATTATCATTGTTTCAACATAGGTATTTTTTTCAAATTATTAAATAATTTATTTGTAAAATTTAAAATGTACTGAAGTCGATCTCCACCCACCGCAAGTGCACACTCACCCTACTTACTACCAAAACAAGATTCTTAAAATGTATTCATGAGCACGTTAGCGCTTTCAATCATTGCTGAAATGATAACAAATCATATTTGCCTCAAAACTTAAAATGCGAATAACATAAAATTTTAACTCTTAATATAATTAAATTATTGTTTTAATCTAATTATTTTGTTGTAAATCAGTTGGGGTGTATGAGGTTTTGCGCTTATTCATTAACACGTTGTATAATACATGTCAAAGTGATTTGATTTTTTTTCGGTATATTGGGATGCTGTAATTTCGAAAATATCAATTGACTACAATTCACTGTATACTAACCCTTAATTATGGACATCTTATCTGGAATACATTATTTGAATTGAATTGAATTCCCCTTTGCGGGATTTAGTCGTACCATAATAATGTTTTTACCAAAATCTAGAGGTTATGCGAAATTTGTTTTCCTTGCCCATCGACTGAAGAGTCATTTCGTTGAATAAGTCTTACCTGTATAAAATAAAATAAAAACTCGAAAGTCAGGAGGGACGCTGCAAACGTCTTCTGAACAAATTGTGTGCAAAAACCTCGCCTCGTATGCTACCAACATTATAATAATATTATGACAACGGCTAGGACGTAGAAAAATTATAGTACGGAACCCATAAAGATTCACAGAGTGACGCATTCTTCGTTTTTCGGTCTTCATTTTAAATTACTTTGATTATTTCAAGAAATAATACTCGGCGGTTTGAGGTATCTTAAATTTTTTTTTGGACTTTTTGTCTGTCTGCTTACGTATTACGGAAAAATAAAAAATTACATACATTTAAATTATATTTAAATATACAGTGTGTTAGGGTACACAGTTGCATTACGTTAAGGGGTTATTCTACCCATGAGACTCGATTTTTAACCCCCGACGCAAAAATAGGAGTGTTATAAGTGTGACGCCTATCGGTCTGTCGGTCTGTCGGTCTGTGGCATCGTAGCTCCCAAACGAGTGGACCGATTTCGATGAGGTTTTTTTTTAATAGAAAGCTAATTTTTGCGAGAGTGTTCTTAGCTTTGTTTCATGAAAATTAGTTCAGCAGTTTTCAAGAAACATTAAAAATTAAGAAATAACATTAAATTACAAATTTAAGAAACCCCAACGCTAAAAACAGATATTATTTTTTAAAATATTAAAAATTTTATTAATATATTTAAAAAGTGCAAAATGATTCGGTCACCTATAAATTTTGATGTAAACAAATGTTTGTTTTACTTTTTAACTCTCTTTAAGATATTTAAGGTCAATTAATGAGTCGGGGACCGCAAGTGATTATCCAATAATAAAATCAATAGTTTTTTCATAGCGGCCCCCTACGCATTATTAACGTTTGTACGTTCGATCATCTGATTGTGTGGAGAGTCAAAAAAATTTTTGCGAATTTCTTTTAGGTTTCTTAGGGAATGTTGTTCTGTATCGTGGGTACAATCATCCGTTAAAGTAATGCAACTGTTTACCCCTAACACCCTGTGTAATTAGTGCGGACGAAGTCGCGGGGAAACTCTAGTAAGATATAAACCTTGGATAAGCTATACGTCAAGATTCGCGTCGAAAAAAATTACAACCAGTACTGGCCTCTAAACCCTATCCATATACACGCACACAGACATAATTTGTATGACGCCTCATGCACACCAACCTAAGAAAGTTGGCCCGTTTTGTTTTATACCGTAGAAGCGTTAGGCTCATTCTAGACATACTTTTTCTAAGATATTAAACATAACATTCTCTTTGAAGCGGCCCGTCTCGCGAGACTGACGCGATGACAGCCTGACGTGGAATCTTCATGTTTTCACTTACTAATTCATAAACAGGCGTTTTGTTCTTTTCAAAAATATCTTCTTTAATTCCTCTATTTTACGAGAATAGGGGAGTTGACTACATACAATTTATTTTAGTTTTAACTGTGCAGTAAATAAACCGTTTGAAAATAACGCTAAACTCACATTTTCGTAATGCTGTTGCTTGAAAACTATTTTCTAAGAACTGGATAAACTATAAATAGTATCAAAACGACGACGAAAAACAATGACGTCACTATTCAAGTTTTAGTACAATATTTCATACAAAGCACGCGTTTTGACGTTTGATAAAGAGTTGTTAATTTGACTAGTTGGAAACTCGCGGATTCAGAAATGTATAATTTGGTAAAGTACACTAATATTTAAAACAGGTAAAATTTTTTTGTCTGTTTGTATGTTTGTTGAGGTGATCTCTGGAATTACTGAACCGATTGTAAAAACTATTTCACTAATAGAAAGCTTCACTATTCCTGAATAATATAGGGCTATATTTATTTTGATACGCGAACGAAGTCGCGGGCGTAAACTAGTAAGTAAAATCTTGCCAGAAGGCGAAATATTAATGTGGAATTCCATATGACATCATGATATTTATTATATTATACCAATTTATACAGGGTCCAACATAATATGCTGACAGTTTTTTAAGAGGATGATCAGACCGTTAAACTGAACAATTTTCTCTCTGGAACCAACAACGAAATCGCGAAAAATAAATCAGCTGTCCCATACATTTTGCTCGCGTAGGTTTGCAGTTTTGTACGGAAGAGATGATTTTTTTTTGCGATTTCGATATTTGTGCTAGAGAGAAAGTTGTTCAGTTTGACGGTCTGATCATCCCCTTAAAAAAGTGTCAGCATATTCAGAAGGACCCTATATAAAAAGGACAAAAGTCATTAAGTAATATGATCGTAAATAATTATACGATCATAATTTAGAATTAAAATAATACAAACATCTTAATTATTAATTAAATTCGTCACCATGTTAATGATGGGATACATAATCAAATAGTAGAAAATTAATTTTACATTATAATAAGTAACATTTGACAGTTAATAGTTTGAATAATTTATTTTTAATTGAACAACACTGAAATTTTCGGAGTTGTACAAAAACAAACCCTTATACTTTATACATTTACGCCATAAGGCGAAATCCCGATTTCTTATTGACAAAAGCTTTTCGGATTTGTAGCGTCAAAAACGAAGCATTTGCTTACCGCTAAGGCCGTCCACCAAGGGTCTGGTAGCAATTGACATTTTCTATGGGACAGCCAATTCTTTGTTCACGATTTCAGTAGTGACCTCATAGTAAAAGTTGTTCAGTTTGATTGTCCGAGGCATCCAAATAACGCATTTAAGTTTACACCTTGTATCAGCAAAAACTATTCGTAATTCGTATTTAAATAATCCGTGACAGAATAGGTAATAGGGTATTAGACAGGTTTTTAAAAACTGTTCTACGTTAATCACTGATGTCTAAGGACTCTCTAGAAAACGTATATTTTACGATCTATTACATAATAGTGCAAGAAAAAACGAAAACAATAAATGTTATTTAAATATCCCGCAAAAACGCTTTTCCTGGTTACATACGTGGCAACAAGCAGATGACGTCACGATGACGTAAACTTTGTACGACACTCAGACTTTACACGCATCTGTTTACAAGCAGTTGACGTCATCAACCATTCGGCCAATCACAGTCGTTTACGATCACGTGACTAAAGTAGACAAAAACATTATTTACTTTGTCGATTTTCTCTTAAAATATCCAGTATTTTTCTTAACTGACTAAATAGTTTGTTTCCAAAATTCATATTCGATACGGATGCCATCAATAGATCTTATATTTTACATACTGTCAAATACCCTATTTTGTTAATGTGATCAATCTCAAAATGTTGTTGGTGTTGGCTTAACTTTTTCACACCTAAGGTCAGGTAGCAAACCCTAGCTTGGCCAGGATGAAGCAAAACATTGGTACATACATTAGCAAAACATTAGCAAAACATACGGTAAATTGGTAACATTTTGATTAAGACCTCATTTTCAAAATAAGGGAAAAGTTACGCTATCGTAGAAATTGATCATAGATAAGAAATTGTGTGTGTTTTGAATATTTTAACCGTGATTTTATCAATATAACTTTGTAACCTTTCTACCTACTGCATGTTATCAAATCAAATAGGTATTAGATTTGTTTGTGGAATTATCCTAATTTTCATAACATTTTTTAATCACGTAAATTTCAATAAACACTTTTTGTACATCAATTCTCTTTTCCACTTATAGAGTTTGGTTTTAACCAGTTTAAAAAAAACAATTTTTACAACGAAGTCGAATATCTTTGCAATATTCCTGGCCACTTTTTGCAGAAAAATATATCAAAGCCATTAAATATTTATATTAATATTTCTTTCTTTTTAATTAAATGGCTTCTATCTCTTTTTTTTTCTGTAATTTTGGCCAGATAAAATTTAGTTTGTAGACATCAATTTACAAAAGTGACAAAATTATTGCTCTTTTAAAACTTTTTTGAAAAACCGCAGAACAAAATCGATTTCTTTTTAAATATGCGTTATGGATACCTAACTAAAGAGTATTTTCCATGAAGTTTATTGGTACTGAACAAGTTACGTTTTGTATTAAATATTTCCTGATTTGAATAATTTTTCCCCCAGGAACCATGCAGTCAGCCGCGAGAATCGCCGTTTCAGTATTTTTGCTAACATCCGCCCTCGCGAGCGCTTACCGTAAGTAAACAAAATATTTTATTTTATTTTCCAAATCTAAGTAATAAGATTTTAAAGACGAGTTGTCTGCCGGGCGTTATGAAAATAGGACAACACAAAAAGCTGTTACGTTTTGATTGTGTTAATAATTTGTAAAGCTTTCATGAATAACTTGTAAATGTAAGTAGGTACCTAAGTATATTATTACCCGCACAAAATTATTGGATACTAATTATGCCCGTGACTTCATACGTTCAGACCATAGAAATTCGTAAATTACGGTGGTGTTCAAATGGTGGGTGGTTCAATTTTGATTGAGTGGGTATTGTGCTGTCGAAATCTACTCGAATCAAATGTATGGGACAGTTGATTCTATTTTTTAGGGTTCCGTACCCAAAGGGTGAAAACGGGACCCTATTCATAAGCCTACGTTGTCCGTCCGTTCGTACGTCCTAACTATTTAGGGCTGTAACTTCTGAACCGAAATAGCTAGACAGTTGCAATTTTCACAGAATGTGCGTTATTATGGCGGATTCGCTAACAAATAAAAATAACAAAAAGATGAAATCCCATTTTGATAAAAAAAAAATCTTGCGCGACCTTTAGCCAGTAGCTGGCTTCAAGCTCACGAAGGTCAGCTTCCACTACGTCGCTCCAGCGACACCTGTGGCGACCACTGGACGTCGGCCAGTAGATCGACCCAAATGAGCTTTCCTGACATGCCGATCCTCATCCATTCTTTCTAAGTAGCCACGCCAAAGAAGGCGGTGTTTCTGGTGAAATCTGTGAATTTGGTAAACTGTTGATACGATGAATAATTTATTTTGGGGTGATTAAAAACTGACATCACGATGTACAACGGGTAAAAATGTCTGCCCATGGTCCACCAGGTGAGCTAAATTGATGGACCAGTGGAAAGCACCGGAATTAACGTTCCAAAACTATAAGTACACTCAAAAGCAAATCTCTTAAGGCTGAGGTACTTCCTACCAATTTAACGGTTAACTTACCCTTTATTGTTAAGACGCTAAAGAGTTGCAGTTGGTTAATATTTAATAAGACGGGAAATTAAATTGTGTATTAAGGTTAAGGTGAAATATCACACCGCATCGAGCTCCCGAGCTTATCGAGCATTAGTGTGGGAACACTAATCCATTTTCATGCTTCAACCACAGCCACAGTCAACAGTACAACCAATCACCATGTATTTTGGTATTTCATATAGAGGTGGAGATAGAACACATTTTAGGTATCTCGATAAATAATTGAGTTAAGACTTTTTCTTAAAACTTCGGCTGGTAAAAAATTTATGTTTTGCTGGAAATGCTAAATAGCAACAGAATCTTAAATCGAGTGAGTGCATCGAGTTGAGCTCGAGTTACATTTCTAAGGTCACTTCGCTTCGCTTCACAAATCCTTGCTTTGCGAAGCGCTCGTTGGCGTAGTGGAGCTTCTGTATTTGAAACGATCACGAAAGCTAAGCAACGCCAGGTCCGGTCAGTCTTTGGATGGGTGACCGTTTAGTGGTATTTTATCTCGAGCGTTTCCGTGCAAACCTCCCCACCAACCAACCTGCAGCCTGCATGCTTCAAATTCAAGGCATGTATTGTAACCACTGTCCCTTATGTGGCGACGGGCTCACCCCCCGTCACACTGTACAGAATTTCGGTACTACTGGTGAAACGTGGATGTTCTGAGGTTTCAGAATATCTCTGACTACCCCCTCGGGGAATATAGTCGTGAGCATATGCTTATATGCTTATGCGTTTCCGTAATTCGGAAGGCACTTTAAGCAGTTGGTCTTGGATAGTTTCGTCAAATGGCGTTGTAACTATTCGTTAAGCCGAGGTTAAGCCAGGTCAGAGGCCTATTAAGGCGGCCTGAAAATTATCTGACAGCAAGTTGACCACTAACTTGCCTCCACCAACACGCACCGGGCCCGCGTGGTAGAGTATGGCCCACTCCCTCTCACCATTATTCGTGGGAAGAGGCCTTTGCCCTGCAGTAGGATTCTACAGGCTATAACTTACTTACTTACTACTTATTTATTAAATTAGACACTATTACTAATTAATTATTACGAACCGTGCCCGTCCACCTTAAACAGTTGATGGTAGAGTCTCAACTGTAAAATTTAAAGATTAATAGTAGGTACAAGAATTTTCGTTAACCTTTTGATATAATCCTCCTAAATGTAGATGAGACGAGTTGAGAACTGTTTGAGACGTAGGAGGTTTTAGTACTCATTCTTATACTGTGTGACGTTAGTAAACATAAAGCCATTTTCATGTCAGATCCACCCTACCCTATACAACGTGTTAATGAATTAACACAAAACTAGAAAGTAGTTTGTTGAGAATCGAGAGCCGAATCGAATTATCATTGTTTCAGCATAGGTAATTTTTTTCAAAATATTAATATATTTGTTTATAAAATTTTAAATTTACTGAACTCGATCTCAACCCACCGCTCGGGCACTCTCACTTACTTACTACCAAAACAAGATTCTTAAAATGTATCCATAAGCACGTTAGCGCTTTCATTCATTGCTGAAATGATAACAAATCATTTTTGCCTCAATACTTAAAATGCTATTAACTTACAATTTTAAGTATCAAAATAATTAAATTATTGTTTCAATCAAACTATTTTGTTATAAATCAGTTGGGGTGTATGAGGTTTTGTGCTTATTCATTAACACGTTGTATAGCCAGCTACATCGTCACGGGTTCAAGTCCCTCCCGATACAAAAATGTTTGCAATCTTTAATTTGAGTGTTTCAGTATAATCTTATTGAAATACGCATTATAAATAATAAGCAATATAATTAGCAAAACCTACGATATTTCATTATTCAATTCAAGTTATTGTGTTGTAGTTAAAATACTGTGGTAAATAATTTGAAAAGGCGTTCATTACTTGTATGTTTTGGAATTCTAAATAAAACATTTATAAAGTAAGCTATCATTATTTCTAGAATTCTTTTATACCATTTAAAATTAAAACGAAACCTTTGTTGTACACAATACGCGCGTGAAAACAAACGTATCTATCAGGCATTGATAAAAAAACGAAAGACAAAATCTTAAAATTCTGAAAACCTCTCTCAATATTTTTTTTCAACAGGCTTCTGAAAAATTAATTCTGAACAAATACATTTAAACGATGTAAATCTGTAACAATAACACGTGAAGCGGTAAAAGTATGAAAAAAAAACAAAGGATAGAATGTTGGATTGAAATCGATGGGAAGTTCGTGGAAGCTATTGAATGGAGGCATTTATCAGTCAATTTGTGTGATCCTTTCTGACGACGGGTTCTTTTATAGACTTATCCATCGAGTATCGTCTAAATGTATACTATCAGTACCTTGAAAGGCCGCTGGCTATTTCATTTCACTTGGTTGAGCATTTTCTGTATTATGACGTGACGTTTGCTGTGGAATACCTAGGTATAATAGGCATAAAATAATTAAATGTGTGAAGGAATTAATTACCTCTCACGACACCTGTGTCTGTGTTGGTGCCTGCAGTAGCGTAGCGAGGGGGGGCAGGCAAATGCCCCGGGCGGCACTTTAATAGGGGCGGCAAATTCGGGGAAAATATCTTTCGCTCTCTTTTAATTACTGTGCCTACACATAATCCTAAAGAGTTCTGATCACCAGCTAAGACGCGTAGTGCTAAAAATTTCTTGTTTCGCTCAATTCATAGCTCACATCCTAAGTAAACTTAGGTTACTTTCCATATGTTTCGAACGTAAGCTCTAAGGCCGAGATTCAGAGACGATTTGTAAGTTATAGTTCGGACTCCCGTATGTCAAAATCCATACATTTTCGCCACGCTTAGCTTGAGCTAAGATAAAAAAAATCGTCTCTGAATCTCGGCCTCGATTAGACGTGCAAAAAGTTTTCGAGATCGATCGAGCAAAGGCTCGCTCCGTTATTTTTTCTGTAGGTCTTATACTAACCATTAGGGGGCAGCAAAATCGGTCTGAGCCCCGGGCGGCAGAAACCCACGCTATGCCACTAGGTGCCTGACAATTTTAATATTATGTAGTAACAGTAAATTAAAATCCATAAAGGAATAAATGGGACATAACAATAAATATCGTGGACATTATAATTTACCACACAAACCTCCTACTATCTAGTCCCAAATCCATGTGACAATGAGTTGCTAACTAATAAACAAGTAACTCGTACCTACATTTTATAATAAATAAAGCCCTCTGACTTATTTTTGGATAGGTTTATGTATTTTGGAAAATGAGTACGAATATAGATAATTATTTACGACATATAATTTAATACTATTTAATTATTTATAGAATTATTATTTACTAGAGTTAACCCGCGACTTCGTCCGCACAATAAGCTATCAAACAAAAAAGTATCACTTGCGGCAAGATTTTGCTAGGCAACCCGGCAGCGTTGTATGAACCTCTGTATAAACATTCAATTAAATCACATTTCGTTTACCAAACAAATAGGTGCATAATTTTTCTCTGATCTCGTACAATAGGTAATCTTTATGACAATATCAACGACACGTATCTCCTCTATCTCAGCCAATTATCCTGTGCAGTCCATAATCCTCACTTATTGCAGACAACGGAGCAAAGCTGCGCAGAGATGGAGTCCTGAACCTGTACCCGTTCCCCAGGGTCGGGAGAGCCTCACACAGGACCTGGCAGGTCCCTCTTAATGACTTATTTATAGGTAAGACATTTCAGGCACTTTAGTTCATCACCTTCACCATTAGACTTAAATAACGACACAGAGGGCCTTACATGATGCTCCCGACAAACTTATCCCGCGACTTATCTTCTGCTCTGTTAGCCACGGTTTACACAGAAGAGACGAGTTTCGGTGGCGGATAATCTAAGTAACACAATATAAACCTTATAGTACGTAGCATAGCGTCGTTTTTGTCGCAAAGGAGAATCGCGCCCGCGACTTCAAGTGACGTCGCCTCGCCTGGAGGCGCAGGGGTAATTCTCCAAACGATGCTATGCTACGTACTATACGGTATAACATTGTGTTACTTTGACTATCCGCCACCGCCACACGTCTCTTCTGTATAAACCGCGCCTTAGAGAGATAACGTTCGACTTAGCTGTGTCGTGCTATTATTCTAGCCCCACAGGTGATCAGTTGTTTTATTATTTAAATTCATAATTCATAATAATCATCATAATCGTTGTCTTCCATAAGCTTCTCCCAAGGCATCATAAAACTCGCTTTAGCCTTAGGTTTAATCCAATCCAATAAGCTAGAGAGAGAGCTATTCCTCTAGAGAACTCAGAACACTAAATTATTTTATTAATGGATTAATTATTAATATTCACAGCACATAACCAAGTTTAAACGCCATCGAAACCTTCTTGCATTCAAACATCTCAAGTGCCAAGCTTTTAACCAGAATACGAGCCATCAGAAAAGCGACAACTCTACGCTTTTCCAAGAGTGGGCCGCGGAGACGCATCTCTCCTCCGAGCTGAGCCGCTGCACTCCGCCCAGCTCCAAGCCTCTCCCGTCCAACGTTCGGAGAGCCCCGGCATGTGGTTCGGACCAAGACTCGGCAGAGCCTTAAGGACTGAGGATGATGGTAGGGTATTTACTTATAGAACTGTCTATTCTCCAACCAGAGCCTCTGCACTCCATCCAGCTCCAAGCTTCTTCAATCCAACGCTCAGAGAATCCTGGTATGTGGTTTGGACCGTTGTTTAAAAAACAGTCTAGTCTCCAACCAGAGCCTCTACAATCCATCCAGCTAAAAGCTTCGCCCATCAAAACACTCAGGGAACCATGGTATGTGGTTTGGGCCAAGACTCGTGAGATTGTTAAGGACTGAATCTACTGTGTGGTACCTAATCGGTATTTACTCCCCAAGTAAATCAGCACTGCTATTCAGTAAAGCACAAACAGGAAACACGAAACTGAGATGTCAAATTTTCCAGGAAAATGGAACCTTGGAACTTTAAGGTTAGATGTCAAATTAACGAGGCAGATTTCATATCTCATTTTCGATTTCACTTTCGGGAATAGCATAACAGCTTTTGACACTACTGATCTTGAGACCAGGAATACGTATGTGGGAAAGAAATCGTTCTTCGGTAATGGTACTAGCGCATTACAAGAAAGAGTATGGTACTACATACAGTACGGACACTCTCTGTCCCACCAAATTTAACCTCAACCCCTCATGGCAAACGGGTGGCAGAAAAGAGTAGACAATGGTGTACTCTTCTCTCACTTAGTATCGCACATGCTTGCCTCTTCTTGTCAGTTTTCCCCATTTGTATGAAGTGACAGCTAAGTGTCCAGGGTGTGGTACTAGTTTGACTAATTACAGGCAAACATATTGTTAGAGACTTTCATGGATATGCTGATCGACAGTATGCCATAATTAGCTTTGTAATCAAGTAAGGTCTTTCAGGCGACCGCTATCAACTTTCCACACACACCAAAGGTCATCCGCACCGTCCAAAGGCTTTTGTGTGGCTTCTGGAGATTTTCTTCCATTTATTTCCAGATTAATTATTTCTACATAAATATCTTTATTTTAGTTAGATACCCTTGTAGGTTCAATTTATTTGTCGACATCTAAATTAAAAAAAAAAAAAAAAATTGTTTATTTGTCTCATAAGCATTAGGTAAAAAACATTAAAATGTATCACAGTAAAGGTAACTCAGTATGGCAGACGGAGATGCCGGCTACCGCTGTTATTCTGTCCTCTATGTCCTATCTCTTGTTATAATCTAAAACTGTAACAGAAGTGTGTCTATACATTGAAGATATTTACATGAAAAAGATAACGATATGTCTTTTAGGTATCCCGGACTCCAAATCAACCTTTTTTAGAATTTTTGTCTATCTGTTTGTTTGTTGGTTTGTAACAGCATCACGCAAAAACTGCTGCACCGATTTTGATTGATAGCTTATGATCTGACTTAAAATCTAGTATACAGGGCCCAACTTAACATGCTGACAGTTTTTTAAGAGGATGTTCAGACCATCAAACTGAACAACTATCTCTATGGAACTAACATCGAAATCGCGAAAAAGAAATCAGCTGTCCCATACATTTGGCTCGAGTAGGTTTGCAGTTTTGTATGGAACAGCAATTTTTTTTTTTGCGTTTTCTATGTTGGTGCAATAGAGAAAATTGTTCAGTATGATGGTCTGATCATCCTCTTAAAAAGTGTCAGCATATTAAGAAGGATACTATATAATGTGTGGGAACGAAGTTGCTGGTAAACTCTAGTTATTTTTAATAACCTAGAAATGAAAACGTATAGAATATTCTACCTATTGTTATTCTCTTTTATTCTTTTTCCTTTGTCAGATATCACAATCCAGAACGAGAACAGCGAACGAAGTGAACCAGAGCAAATAGAAACAGAACACATCGAACGAAAGAAGAGACAAACAAAACTGTTGTAATCATAACGATTCGCAATCTAGCTGCAATACCATTTCTATAAAGCAACGACTGAAGAATTCTTGTACTTATAAATGTTAATTTCGTCCTAGACTTAACTTTACCTTATAGTATTTGCTACTTAAGACCTCTCTAGTCTCTACCGTTTTTTAGCCATTCAAAATTGTTATTAGACCCAAAGTATACTTATAAATAAGAAATAATTTGTCAATGAAAATAATGCACAAATGCACGTACGTTCATTAAAGTTAATCCTCCATTAAATATCTTGCTAGCTTTTACTACGTCAGCAAGACAAAAAGTGACAGCAAGAGATTTAATGGAGGATTAACTTTAATGAACGTACGTGTAACTTTCAGTACGAATTTAATTAAAAGGGCCTTTTCACTCCGGCGATTTGTTAGCGTCGAACACGATTATCGCTAGTGTGACAGGACCTAAAACTCTACCTATAGTTACAAATAAGGATAAAATGATTGCCAAAGTTATTTCGAGGGCTGGGTGGATTTCAAAATGTTCTAAAATCTTGTTGTTTCATTGAAATCCAAAAGATAATTTTGGCAAAATTAATAATATATTTATTAGAATAGAAAAAAACAGATGTTTATATACACATAGAGTTTATTGAAATAAAAACGTCACTTATATTAATGCCTTCGGTTTCTTATTTAATAAACTCAAATCGAGAGTCTCTTAGTCGAGATACGATACATTCTATGCAAAAAGAGAAATTGAATTACCTGCAACAAATATGTATCATAGATATATTTCTCAAAGTATATGTTCAATACACTAATTAAGCAGTAGCAAATGTGCCAACTAAGAGTAGGTAGAACTGTCAAGACAAGACACTAACTGGTTTAGATAGGATGTACAACAATTTTTTTCTTAGAAATAAAAAAATCAAAACCTTGTATTATTTACATTTTTACCCAACTCCATTTCAAATAGCAACGTAACTTTAAGGCTATTTTGAATTACAGAAACAGAGATTTAAATCACTTCAACTCACTTATTCGTAGAACAGCTTTAGTAACGTCCAGGATATGTCGGATAGTATATCTTTCTGATAAATAAATTGTTTGCAAATCAGAATTGGCCAGAAAGCTAAATAGGAATCGGAATATATTTTCGTCCTTATTCGAAATTAAGTAGGTGTAGTTAGGACGTATTAAGTATATACATATAAGATGTAAAGGCTGTATTTCCTCCAGGGTGTGGTCTGAAACTTTACTAAAATTACCAACTGTAGACTACTTATTACCTTATTCAGTCGATGATAGCGATTTCACATAGGTAAACATATGCGTGAATCAATACATAGTGAAAACTTATATGGTATGCTGTCTATTTGAAATTATGCTCGATTCGAAACCGTATCCCTACTGCTGGTACTGCTTTATTAGTGTATTGCGATATCTGATTTCTGCTTTTCAATCAATATCCTGTTTTTTCCAAACAAAGAAAGTCTTTAAGGAAAAATAGACAGAAATTAACAAATTATTATGCCTTCCTTCGATATTTTAGAACCAAGTAAAATTTGTAAGATTCGTAGCGCTTCCTTTTTTTAAATATCCTGTATTTTAAGGACGTGCTTATTAGTGAACTGTGAAAAGGTTTTTCCAGCAAACCAGCAATGTAAGCAGTTTTAAAACAAAAGGAAGATCTAGGTATTATTGCCCTTAGGAAGCGTGTTATTAATTTCTCTGTGGTATTTCCTAGGTAGACATACTTACTTGATATCTATGACAACATAATCGTACTACAACATTTTACATCTTCCATTCAATTCAGACCTGAATACTATTCGTATTAAAACCAGTGTTTCTATGCAGCCAGCACTGTGTCCCACTGCTGGAGAAAGGGGTCCGTCTTGGAATACCCCAAAGTATAACAAAAACGAAAAAAAAGAATGTAAACTTGTTTTTCTTTAGGTGAGGATGATACGTCAGACAGAGAACTTAATTGGTTGACAAAGCTCTGAAAATTAGCAAGCTGAAGTGGCAATGGACTGGTCACATCTGTAGAAGAAGAAGAACTGACAACCGATGGGGTGTCATAGTTCTAGAGTCCACGAACTGGCAGGCGTAGTGTGGCCCTGCGACGCTGGACAGACGACCTAAAAAAGGTAGCGGGGAGCGACTGGATGAGGATGGCCGAGGATAGAGTTTTGTGGCGCGCCTTGGGAGAGGCCTATGTTCAGCAATGGACGATGATAGGATGATGATGACAATGCTATTTAGATTCTAATACTATCTTGCCTGCACCTATTCGCACTACGCAATATTTGCTGTACCCAATTCGTACCCTACTCTACTCTATTCGTATGACTAGGTCTTTGCCCTGCAAGGGTATGTAAATGGCTGATGATGATGATGGGGTCACTCTAGAGCTGAGAGACAAACACCTACTTAATAAATTCCTATTTTCTAAGAAAAATATGATTAAACATTCACAATTCTAAATACAAGTTTTTGATTAAACAGTGTATTAAAACAGAAAAATTAGGGATAATGGTAGATAATCCCACCGCGGGCAGTGTCTGGCAAATTAAATAAGTATGCCGGCTCCACCTACAGTGTTGCCAACTTAGAACATTTCGCTGCACGTCTAGTAAGATTTCTCTACACGCGCGCGACGCGCCTTCGCTGCATACAAAATAACCTGTTCCGGCACGTCTAGCATGATTTCTCTACTTGCGCGCGACTCGGCTTTTTCCCATACTACAAGTCGCGTCAAGCGCGGCTTTCGCTCCTCGAAACGCGTGGGTATCCGGTTATTTTCTATGCAGCGAAGGCGCGTCGCGCGCGTGTAGAGAAATCATACTAGACGTGCTGGACTTTTCGGAGAGCGCAAGCCGCGCTTGCCGCGACTTTAAGTATGGAAAAAAGCCGAGTCGCGCGCCTGTAGAGAAATCATGCTAGAGGGTCTGATGTTTGGACGATACCAGTAAAATATGGATAGCAATGCCTATGCTAGCTTCAAGGGATAATACCTACTCTGCTGTGTCCAGATTTATCGTATAATTTCTAACCGAAGCATGGGAATGCGCAGAACAGAATAATGAATATATAGGTGCATACCTATCTATACTCCATTTAAAATAGCAACGAAATTTTAAGGCTATTTTGAATTACAGAAACAGATATTTGAAACACTCACTTATTTTTAGAACAGCTTTAGTAACGTCCAAGATATGTCGGATAGTATATCTTTTTTGATAAATAAAATATATTTTCTAATCAGAATTCGCCTGAAAGCTGTATAGGAATCGGAAAATCTTTTCGTGCTTATTTGAAATGAAGGATAGATTCTACATACCAATACAGTATTTTTATAATGCATACCTTCTGATTGAGTGAAGCTAGGAACGAACGGTATGCCTAAATATAAATACTCTTTAATGATCGAATTGATGAATGAAAAAAGCCGTGGTGGTCCAGTGGCGAGTCACCTTGCTGAGTAGGAGGCGATGGTTCGATCCGCGTCCAGGCCGACTCGTACATGAGTTTTTCGGAATTTATGTACGAAATGTGACACCTATAGCTTTTCGGTAAAGGAAAACGTGAGGAAACCTGCATGCATCATTTTCAAGGCATGTATTGAACTCACTGTCCATTACAAGTGGCGACGGGCTCACTCCCCGTCACACTAGACGGAAGTTTCCAGAATATCTCTGACTACCCCCTCGGGGAATATAGTCGTGAGAATATGCTATGCTATGCTATGATTGCATTGATCGCCGACTGCACTCTTTGTCGACGACATGGTTCTCCGATAGGCACCTAACCTCCATATGAATCAGTTCAATAGTTGTTTTATTATTTGTACACAAATAAACGGACAAACCGACGAACAGGGAGGGTATCCAGTTGTATTTAAACATAAATGAACTAAGTAAAAGGTAAACAGTCGTGTGCGCGGGCCGCACTCAGGGCTTTGTACCTACCACCTGCCCGGTTGTTGAGGTTAAATGCGAATTAAATTAACCGTCGCTCTAGATTGATGCCCAGTTTATTGGGTTACCTGTGGCACGTGTCAATACTTCTATACTTCCCCTATACTTGTCATTAGACTGCACTTCGTCTTTTTATCGTATGAGCAGAAGGAAATCTCTGGTGTCAGAGTTTTTTCAGACCGGCTTACGGCCTGTGACTTGGTTTTTATGTTACGACTACTACCACCAGAGATAGCAGCCGGGACCAACGGCTTAACGTGCCATCCGAAGCACGGAATCATCTTTCTTTTCAGACAATCTGGTGATTCAGCCTGCAATGTCCTAACCAACCTCAAACCCGTTTGCTCTATAATCACACATTGAAGTTAGTTTCTTGTATGAGGACCCCTCTTAATGTTTAGGGTTCCGTAGTTAAGAAGGAATCCTTATAGTTTCGCCATGTCCATCCGTCTGTCCGCGGCCTAGCTCATAGACGCTTCGTACTAGAAAGCTGTAATTTGTATATTAAATATATTAAGCTTTAAAGAGAACATTTTTTGTTCGAGTCAAGTGCCCCCCCCCCCCCCCTGCCAGCTACACGGTTGTTTCTAGATACGTGAAAAAATTCACAGCAGTAGTGTGTATAGCGAATTTAAAAGGAAAACTATCACCGCTAAGTACGCTTTACAAGTTAACGACTAATAGTCGATCAACTTTTAAAATTTACTATTTAGACTTTATTAGATGTAAAACCGTAGTATAAAACAAAAAAACCCCTTCTAAATCCGTATATTGTGACGGGCAACTACGGAACCCTACCCTGCGCATGGCCCGACACGCACTTGGCTTTATTCTGTGAAAATTTCAATTGCCTAGCTATTACTTCAAAAGTTACAACCCTAAATAGGAAGGATAGACGGACGGTGGACGGACGAACGGACGGACATGAATAGGGTCCCGTGTTCACCCTTTGAGTACGGAACCCTAAAAATTATTATATGAACACATTATACAAGGTGTTAATTTAAATGCGTTACATACTATAAGGGGTGCTTTAGACCATCAAATTGAACAACTTTTACTATGGAATCAATATTGAAATCGCAACAAAAAAATCTTAGTAGGTTACTGTTCCATACTTAATGGAGACTCGACTCAAATCTTTGAAACAGCGGATTTTGTTTTCGCTATTTCTATGCAGTGACAGTTTTTCACCTTGGTGTTCTGAAGCACCCCTTTCAGTATGTAACACATATAAGTTAACACACTGTATATGTTTTTAGTTACATATGCACATACACACATTACACATACATACACACATACACACACACATACATACATACACATTACACATACATACACACACATACACATACACACATTACATACATACATAACATTACACATACATACATACACACACATACATTACATACACATACATACACATTATATATAAATACATGCATGGTACATTTTATTAACGGACCACGGACACAGTCTTGTTGTTGCACAAAACGCATCACAAATAACGGAGCATCGGAAAAAGAGCAGATCTCCGTCAATATCTATCCTCTCCTCGAGTTGACGAATTTTCCGACATTGATAATAGCTGGTAACTAATTAGATTTCTTTCAATTTATTCAAAAACGATCTCTGTTACACAGAACTAGCGAACAAAATACATTATAGCAGAGAGCATCACGAACAGCGCGGTAGCCATGGCAGAGTCGAGCATCTCCCCGCTGTTGCAGTTGTCACCAAAGCATTGGCAGACTGTTTCCAGGTGGTCCTGGTTGTCAGCCCTGTAGCACTCCTTGTGGTGACGCACCCAGCCGCAGCCTCGTGTCACGCGGACTTCCGAGTCTTTGTGTGAATGGAAAACTGAAAAACAATGCGGTTATGAATCTTTCAGATTGGTTACTGTCTTTGTGTATTCTCATCACCAAATCTGCTTGTGAGCGTGCCAGAGCAGATAACTTGCCATTACTGCTAACCTAGCTAGGCAGCTAACCTAACCTAACCTGATAACAGAACAATGCCGCCATCTAACTTTAACATCATGATAAAATTTCAATCGTTGGACCAACGAATAAAGCACAGACGAGAGAAACCGGCCTTCGGCTTCGCCTTCATAGACATAGCATGCACTACTGGACCAATATTGAATTAGTGAAAAAAAAAAAATCTTTTTTATCCATAGAAAATGTCAATGGCCATACTCGACCCAAATGTATGGAAAAGCTGAGTATTTTTTTGCGATTTCAAGACGTTCGCGTTAACTTAAATGCATTACCAAATAAACAACTTTCACTATTTCCCTTTGACTAATTATTATAAGGACTAGCCTTGCGGTAGCATTTCCCCTCTGCCACGGTATAAGCACAATTGATCTTGTGCATTTACATTCAATTTTACACCTTATCACTAAACGAGACAGCCTATAATTGCGAAATAATAACTTCGAACTTAGAACGTTTGGGGTTCACACGAGACTACTTTTCATGATTTTTAACATTCAAAATTAGAATCTAAAGTTATGGGGAATAAAATACAAAGTTGCGGATTTCATGTTACCTCGCCCCCCGCAAAAAGTGGCAGAAATGTTTGTTATTAGAATTACACGCGTAACCAGTCCATATATAAATAGTTAAAGCTATTTCCCATGGTGGTAATGCCTTTAAGTTTACAACCTGTATTAGTACTCGTGCTATTTCTACTGATTCTCTTTTCTGTGGAATAAATATCATTGTTCGTATCGTTGGACCATGGTTCTTAGACATTCCATCTAGCCTTGCGGAAGATCTTCCCCAGATAAAAAAAGGCACCCTTTTGGGCTGAAGCGGGATAAGGTGGCAATAAAGGAGGCTTTAAACTGCCGCCGTGTCGAAATGTGCTATCAAGCACTAATGATAAATATTATTTATATTGTGACCAAGGGCCACGACTCATTTATCGAGGCGAACAACGGAGATTGACGGCTTGTTCATAAAAAGATGCAGACGGCGCCGGTGTCCCATACTAAACGTGCTTGTTGTATGGACGGGCCGTCGATCGCCGTCGGTCAATGTGTGGCAACCCACACGACTCATTGATCGACAGTGAATGAATGAATCGACAGTGATCGACGGCTTGTTCCTACAAAAAAGCACGAATATTATGGGACGCGCGTTTGCGTCGACGGCCGGCGGAAGGATGCGGATAGCGTCCCATACAACTTTTTGTATGGACGGGCTGTCGATCGCTGTCGGTCAATTAATGAGCCAACTTACTAGTTTGTACAATCTTTCTGCAGAAGAAGTCGACGGCGACCGGGCTTGGTATGGCGGTCTCACAGTTGACTATGGGAATGAGACGGGATATCGTTTCTTCGTTGAGTTGCTTGAGGTCAAGGCATGCAGAGTTGTTGGCACTGTTGCAGTAGTAGCAGTAGATGCATTGTGCTGAAATGTTAACAAATTTAACTTCAAGAAATGGCAATAATAGGTTGTTGGTCTGACCAACTATACCGTATACTGATATCTGACTGTCTGAAGGATGAATGACTGTGTAATATATTGTTTTTGTAATATGTTTTTTTAAGACAAATAATGAAATTCTATTATATTCTATTGTAAAATTCACGATCAGAAATTGCGGAAAGTTTAACTTTGCAACAAGAACCAAAACGACACTCCCTCTAGGAATGACATTGTAACTCACTTTCTAGCCACATGTATCAAATCAAGGAATAATGGGGGCTGGCAAGCCAGCAACACTTCGACCCAGTGGGATCTTTTGTGTTGCCCCAATACTATTTCCTTTCTTCACCCTTCAAATGCATGGTCAATAAAGGAGGCAATACCGTTGAGGAGAAGAAACCTCAGATCTCCCGGTTTTGGGTATCCATCTCTGAGGAGGCACATGCGTTTTGCCGCCAAGACATCACAGTCACAAAAGATATGTTCCATGGTCTCCTCCTCTCCGGATGCTTGGTAGCTGGGATCTAGGGTGAGTTTCATCTTTTGCATCATCGAGCCTGTGGTGTAGTGCCCGGTGAGGGCTCTTACGATGGCACGAGCCTTGCTCCTGCTGTTGTTCAGTATGAAACTTGAAACACGAGTTGTGACATTGCTGATAAATTTCTTATAGTGTTGTAGACCTGCAAGAACTGACCGCTGCAGCCTCTGTAGGATACCAGCAGTGGGACTGCAGAACAAAGGCCTCCTCTGACCAAAGAGGACGATAAAAAAGAATATCCGATCCTAATCGTAGAACACACGGCGACACATCAAGCTATACAAAACCAACATAAGCTGGCCGCGTGCAAATTGTCTTTGACATATGTATAAGGTTGACTTACCATGCATCGTATGAACATCATCTACATTTCGTTACTTTTTATTGTTCATATCCTAATGTGTCGCCGGGTGTACATAGCTATTAATTTTATCGATATAACAGTATTTACAAATTGGGGGATATATTTATCATACAGTAATTAGGTTACTGTTATGAACTGATACTTACATTTATATACTAAAGATAAGAAGACAATAAGAATGCACAATGTTTTGTTGGTCGGCGCCATGGTCTGAAACAATTTAAATAATAATAATAAATATCTTGGACATTGTCACACAAAATATCTACTGTCTACTAGTACTAGTCACTACATTTAAAGCACCAGAATCTAGCCTGGACTTGTATTATGATGACTAGACAACGATATAGAATACATAAATAGATACAAACGTCCATGACTCGGGTACAAATATTCATATTCATCATACAAATATTTGTCACTTACGGGATTCGAACCCGCGACCCTTGGCACAGCAGGCAGGTTCACTACCGACTGTGCTATCGGGCCGTCACTAGTTACATAAATCTCTCATATAGCGACAAAAGCTACATAAATCCCTCTATAAATAGGTACCCAATCATCATCAATATCATCACCGTATCCGTTATTGGCCACAGCGACTGTTTACTCACAGCTGAGAGTGGCGTTTGGGAGGTACCCAATACTGGGACGCGAACCTATACAAGGTACAACTAAAGGGTTGGTGTTTTAGACCATCAAACTGAACAACTTTCACTATTATGGGACCAATATCGAAGACGCGAAAAAAAAAACGTATGTTCGAAACTCAACTGCAAATCGACTCGACTCTACTCGACTCAAATGTATGGGACAACTGATGTTGGCTCCATACTGAAAGTTGTTCAGTTTTATGGTCTGAAGCACCCCCTGTATTACTAATGTGTTTTGTTACATCCTGTATTATGCGTATTTTATTGATTGATTCAGTATTGGTTTTGCGTTCATTTGTTAACACTAGTTAAATGGATTAAGGTTAACAACCTTGTCAATTAACAATGATGGAACCAGGGGTCATTGTGTAGGTAACTACCAAATCGTATCCAATCGACATGGTGTTTTTTATCAGTTCTTAGCGATTTCAGAATATAACAATGATCTCAGAAACAATATATTGCTTAAAAATGACCGATCTTATAAACAATTATAATCTGAAACTTACTCGTATACAAGGTGTTGCAAAAATACAAATAAACATTTAAGGGGCCATCAAACTAAACAACTTTCACTATGGGACCAACATCGAAATCGTGAAATAAAAATCGAATGCTTCATATTAAACTACAAATCTACTCGAGCTAAATGTATGGGACGGAAGCCTTTTTTTTATTGCGATTTCGATGTTGGGCCTATAGTGAAAGTTGTTCAGTTTGATGGTCTAAACAAACCCCTTAAAAGTTTTAAATGTTTATTTTACTTTTGGAACACCTTGTATAATAATAGCCCTAAAGGATTCATACCCAGGACCTTTGGTTTAGTAGATCGATTCATGGCCATATTATGCGATTCAAAAACAAAATGTTTAATTCAAAAATATAACATGGATAGCTTTCTGACGTCATTTTTGACTCTACCACCGTATGGGAAGGTGTTCCGTTGTAGAGAAGATGCGGCCAGAAACTCTCCAACACACAACTTTTTTTAAAAAAATGTACAAAAGATTACTATAGTTTACTAAAATGTAAAGTTCAAATGTAACTCTCTCAATTGCCTTAAAACAGTTTAACGCCGGCGCTTTCGGAAAGTAAGAATTATGAATAAAGAAACGCTTTCATGAACTTCTGACTATAAACAGAAAACGAGGGCAGGTTTCATTCATAAAATAACTCAAATTGATGATGGTAAACAAATATTAACAAATTAAGGGTTATTTTATTTTTGTAAATATATTTTGTAGACCTATACCAAAGAGATTATACCTAATAGAGTGAGCCATACCAATTGTAAAGTGTCCACCTTTTTTGACGTTTAGGTTTGAGTGTGTGGTGTCAAGTAGTATGGACAAAAGGCACCAAGTGACATATGGCCTTATGTTTACGGTCACTTTTCACACACACTAGCTCAAAAAAAAGTGGACAGCCGCACAAACAAATATCTATAGTTCCATCTCCTTCTACTATTAAAGGTACGTCATAAGACAAAAGAGACTAACTACAATCGTAAATTTATGCGGACTCTATGGAGATCCTTCCTCTGAGACCTATACCTACTTCAAATCAAATTAAAGATTGAAAAATTTGTCTCGGGCGGGACTTGAACCCGCACTCTTCCAAACCGCGGAAGTGCGTTATCCAATTTCGCTACCGAGTCCACTAGCCAGAGAACGAAATTTTCAATTTATTGCGTCTTAAGGGGACGGGGGTATACCTACTTGTTCCGATATTTAAGCATGCCCAAGTCTCACGACTAAGTACCCATTATAATTCCAAGAGACGCATCCGAAACGCCTGGAAGAGCTACTGGTCCATGAAGGAGCCTATGAAGGGCAACCTTCCCTTAACACTAAAGCGAAAACTCGTCGACATGTGCATCCTGCCCATCCTAACCTACGGTGCTCAAACCTGGTTTTTGACTGAACATCAAAAATCCGGCCTCAAGGTCTGCCAAAGAGCGATGGAGCGCAGTATTTTAGGAGTATGACTAACCGATCGTGTTAGAAACACGGAACTGCGCTCCAGAACTGGCATGGCGGACGTGTGGGTGGCGAAGTGGGACTAGGCTGGACATGTCTGTCGCATGCATTCAGAAAGATGGTCCAAAATCACCATAGACTGGATTCCCTAGGATGGTCACCGGCGTCGAGGTAGACCCAGGAAACGGTGGAGAGATAACATCGATGGCTTCTTGGAGAGTTGGCCAGAAGTTGCAACCAACAGAGAGGATTGAAGAGTAAAAGGTGAGGCCTTTGCCCAGCAGTGAGACATTGAGCTCTCGTAAAAAAAAGTAGTAGAGATAAGTATGCTAAATATGAGCGTGGAACTACATTCTTAATCAGAAAGTTAGTAGTCGTAACAATGTTTCTGACCACCCTGAGAGCGATAACGGCCGTAAGTTTATGTATGTATAGTAGAGATAATCTAAATAAAACACTATTCAGAATAATAGACAGGAGTGATCCCGTCTACAAATGAGAGAACTGCGATCCCGTCACCACTATGGAAAAATTCCGGAAACGGACGCGATATGTTCGAACCACCTATTGTTTGTGCGAGCCTTTGACTATTTATATGTGGACTGGTTACGCGTGTAATTCTACTAACAAACATTTCTGCCACTTTTTGCGGGGGGCGAGGTAACATAAAATCCGCAACTTTGGATTTTATTCCCCATAACTTTAGATTCTAATTTTGAATGTTAAAAATCATTAAAAATTAGTCTCGTGTGAACCCCAAACGTTCTAAGTTCGAAGTTATTATTTCGCAATTATAGGCTGTCTCGTTTAGTGATAAGGTGTAAAATTGAATGTAAATGCTCAAGATCAATTGTGCTTATACCGTGGCAGAGGGGAAATGCTACTACAAGGCTAGTCCTTATAATAATTAGTCAAAGAAGCTAATATTGCCTGCAACGTTACGTCGAATATACCTAGGTAACTCACCCTGTTTTGCTGGTGAATTTCTTTAAGGGTATATTACTGTTGGCGCGCTCCATACAAACGAAGTCTGGTTATATTTTTTTAATACTAACCAATTAGTAAAAGTCAGTGAAATTTTTCAGAAACAATCTAGAAAGTAATCTTTATGCTTGTCAGATTTTCGTAAAAATGTATAGTTTAAAAGTTACAGTGCCTCAGATTTCCATACAAATCTTAAATTAATCCTAGCATTGAAACTGTATATTTTAACGAAAATCAGACAAGACACAAGCATAGAGATCGGTTTCTAGATTGTTTCAGCAAAATTTCATTGACTTTCATTGGTTAGTATTGAAGATATCACCTGACTTCGTTTGTATGCAGCGCGCATTTACGCATTCGGGATAAAGTTATCTTAAGATATTCGAAGAGAAGAGATTCGGGATAAAGGAACCCTCTGCGTGTGTTCCACACGTACTTAGCAAGTTTTATTACCTTATTTATAAACTTTTTTCATAAACTGCACTCGAGACACTATCAATGTTAAAGGTTATCCCACTGATAAGTAAACAAACAAAAATTAGTGATTTAACATCAATTAAAATAAAACAACCGTTCTTATTCTGTATGTAAAAGCTACTGAACTGTACGTATGCGATAGTATTGTTGCCTGTTGTAGTGGTTCTCAAACTGTCGCATTTTTACGTCGAACGACCATAATTTGTGCCTCGGGCGGCAAGGGCGGGCGAACGCTAGACAGCGAGCTGGACAGTTGGGGACAAGACGATAGAATATATGGGTGTAATATTTGTTATAGGTAACATAAACACAATTAGTAAAGGAAAATAAAAAACTCTAGGGGAGAGGGAAGGGCAGCTGCCCGCCCTTGTCGCGCATAAGTGCCCAAACAACCTATTCCTAGACACGTAATATCATATTGAAACCTTAAGAGTCAGTCTTTGTACGTTTACACCTAGAACAACCTATAAAAGAATTTGGAGTATTTGGTAGTAAGTTGGAAGTAGCACGTCACAAGTCACCAACACAGCCCGTACCCCTAGTGCGAGTTTCACAAAACAAATCGAATGACTTTACTAAAAAGTAAATCGAATAAACGTCAAACGTATCGACGACCGAAAACACGCGAGTTTGAGTTGCAAGCATTTGTAACTCTCGAGCGGCGTTTACTCACCTTGAATAGCGTTTATTGTTTTTCTTAAGTTGGCATTATGATGGAGTGTGTGAGATAAGCCGACTAAATGTAAGATATTGTTTTTAATAAAGCTCTTAACGTAAGCAGCTGTCAATCAAAACAAGGCGGGTTATCATTTCGAATTTAGCGTTGTTCACATTGCTCAGGTTTGTTTACCTTCTTTGATTGCAATATGGTGTGTTTAGGCATATTCATTCAGGTCTAATAACATGAAATTTTATTAAAAATTAAGATGAGCCAATGAAATATTGGTGATGTTTGCAGGAGCATTAGGTATAAGTGAATATTAGTTATTTGTAACACTGAAATTAATTGAAGTTCTAGTGAGTGAAGTGAAGTTTATTAAACGTAAATTAAGTTAAAATCTGGTGAAATACTTATACGAGTTCATAAATTCACTTTCTGTGATGACTAAAGAGTGGAATAGAAAAGAATCAAACTTTTTTACGGGTAGTCTCATCAAACTGAACAACTTTTACTATGGGAGCAAAATTTAATTGCAAAAAAAATCTGCTGTTCATACATTTGAGTCGAGGAGGCATTGCAATTTTGTATGGAACAACTGATTTTGACTGAGTGTGATTTTAGGTGTTTAGTTTGATGGTCTGAACCACTTTTAATTAGAGTCATTTCGTTCGTTTAATTGCGTTTATCTTGTGCCTTAGCTGTCGCAAACAACCTCCAAGCGAAAAATTACGTGCTGCCATTATTTTATCCGCTTCTTACAACATTTTTAATGAAAAAAAACTGTATAATTAAATGTTCTCACGACAAAAACTTTAGTGACAACTTCACTATCGCGTTAGCGTAAAGTTTACTCCTCGAACTGTCAGAGTCGCAACTCACACTCGCAAAAGCTAGCAAAACTGTCACCAATACTGTTTACGTCAAGGACATCGATGTTTACGTGCTCACTTAGTGGTCGTCAGTGACAGAGTTAAAACTCGCACTCGCAAATTATGTTTCTCATGAATGCCACCAGATGGCTCTGTTTCAATCCCATACAAATCACGGTTTACGTTAACGCGTTCGAGTAGTTAGAAAAACTCGCACTAAGCATACCGATGATACAAATTATATGAAAACGGTCGTGTCGGTGGCTGTCAGCGACTTCTTGGCGGGTTCAATGTGTAGACAAGACATCTTTACCAAAAGTCTTACAATTAATATTCCAGAGTTATGGGTATGCTTCTTTGACTAATTATTATAAGGACTAGCCTTGCGGTAGCATTTCCCCTCTGCCACGATATAAGCACAAATGATCTTGTGCATTTACATTCAATTTTACACCTTATCACTAAACGCGACAGCCTATAATTGCAAAATAATAACTTCGAACTTAGAACGTTTGGGGTTCACACGAGACTACTTTTCATGATTTTTAACATTCAAAATTAGAATCTAAAGTTAAGGGGAATAAAATCCAAAGTTGCGGATTTCATGTTACCTCGCCCCCCGCAAAAAGTGGCAGAAATGTTTGTTAGTAGAATTACACGCATAACCAGTCCACATATAAATAGTCAAAGGTATGCTTAGACACTAAATAAAAAAAGAGTATAATGGCCGGCAAACACCTTGAGCAAGATATTGACTGCGCAGAATTAAATTTGTAGGCAAAAGCGCTACTGCCCATAGCCCCATTTTTCTAGTTGTTTGCCTGGTACTGTAGGTGCGTATAGGTATGTCATGGACAGTTTGAGAACCAAAGTCCTAAAGCATGCTTAATAATGTAACTATACTGCGACTTCATATTCTTGGTCTTTTGTTGTCGAGCATAAATTTTGAGCAGTGTTGAATCAACGCATCAACGTGTATTGACATACAAATTGGATAGGTAGGTACTGGGTGTATTCCATAAGCTTGATATCCACAACAGGGTCCAACTTAATATGCTGACAGTTTTTTAACAGGATGATCAGACCATCAAACTTTCTTTATGGGACCAACATCGCGTAAAAAAAAACTTCTGTCCCATACATTTGGCTCGAGTAGGTTTGCAGTTTTGGATAGAACAGCAGATTTTTGTTTCGCTATTTCGATGTTGGTGCCACAGAGAAAGTGTGAGCATATTAAGAAGGACCCTATGCAGGGTGTTAGGGTAAACAGTTGCATTACTTTAAGGGGTGATTGTACCCATGATACTGTACAACTTTTCCAAAGAAACCTATAGGAAATTCGCTAAAAATGTTTTTCGACTTTCCATACTGAATGCAATCAGCTGATCGAACATTCGTATGAAAAGTCGATTTTTTTTTTCGAATTTGCTATCGGTTTCTTGGAGAATGTTGTTCGGTATCATTTATTTGGGTACAATCACTCCTTAAAGTAATGCAAAATGCGTTTATTTACTTTCCTACTTACCTACCAATACTCCATTCAAAATAGCAACGAAATTTTAAGGTTACTTTGCATTACAGAAACAAAGATTTGAAACACTTCTTCTCACTTATTCTTAGAACAGCTTTAGTAACTTCCAATATATGTATGTCTGATAGTATTACCCAATAAATTAATTACATTTGGAATCAGAATTGGCCAGAAAGCTAAATAGGAATCGAAAAATCTCGTCGTCCTTATTTGGAATGAATTATAGGTTCTTCACAAACACTTGTCGTTTTCGCGTTAATTGTAAATAATTACAAAAAGTTATGTGAATCAAAAATTATTTTTAATAGGCTTGCTATTAGAAGACAGATTTGCATAAACCTTGCCTTTCGAGCTAAAATAACATAAAATCCTTGTTTACGGAAAATGTAAATCTCTAAGAAAACAATAGTAAAGAAAGCAGGAAAATACAAGAGTAAAATAAATAAAGAAATCCGTGTAACTAGCAGTTAATGTTGGCCATCATATCGAAAAAAAAATTCGCTGTTCCATACAAAACTCCAAATCTACTCGATTTAGACGTGTGGCAAGGTAGGTTTTTTCCCTATTTCTATGGTGGTCCCATAGAGAGAGTTGTTCAGTTTGATGTTTTAATTAGCCCCGTAAAAATTGTCAGTATATTAATAAAGACTATACAGGGTGTAAACTTAAATACGTTATATACTTAAGAGGGTGCTTCAGACCATCAAACTGAAAAACTATTATTATGAGACCAACATTGAAATCGCAAAAAAAATTTTTTCCAGAGAAAACGTCAATCGCTCCTCGACCCAAATGTAGACCAACATTAAAATCGTGAAAAAAGAATTCTGATCCATGTTTTAGTTTAATATTTTTAAAAGCATCTCTAATTGCTTCTCTCTTTTATTGCTTGTAATTCTAACTCCCTTGTCTGTATAGAAAAAACTCGATGGAAAGGATCAGTGATGCAATGAAACACAAGATTACACCAACTTTTGTATCTACGATTGTGAAACGCAATAAAGCATTGAGTATTGACAAACAAGTACAAAAAAAAATAAACGTCATTAGATTTTTTGCGGCTGGTTTCGTTTTGTGCAAAAAATTAATGTTTCATTTAATATTTTTTACTTTAACCCCATTTTAGGGAGGACATTTTGCAAAGGTCTAAAAATCCGTAGATTTGCCTTTGAAATCCGTAGATCCGTAGGCAAGGTCAAAAATCCGTAGATCTACGGATAAATCCGTAGGTCTGGTAACGCTGCGTTAATTGTTAACCTTACTGTATTTTACACGCGATTTTACAATTTGTAAAGAGCACGTTAAAATATGTAGGTTATACTTAACTGACATGAACATTATGCGTTTTCTAGGGATCGTTAATAATTTACGCTAGTTTTTGTCGCTCAGAAGAACACGAAGCGGCCAATTTATAACCAAAGTATATTGCCCTAACTACTCGTATCATAAAACAATATATAGAACCACTGTACTTGGTTAATGAACTTATCTCTTGTCAATGACCTCTGACATGCGTATGATTTCCTAAACTATAATTTATTGTCTAGTTATGTCATTAGATAAATAACGTTCTAAATTCAAAGATAGCGCCAAAATTAAAAGAAAAAATTATAACTGGCCATCAAATTAAAAACAAAATTATACCTATAGGTATTTATATTTATAGAATAGATGAAGTACCTTTCGTGTTTTTTCACAAACTTATGACCTATTTCACCATTTCACCACTTGTGAATAATTTCTTGATAGCTTATTTGTCAAACGAACTGTCAGATAAGCTAACAAGAACTTACTAAGTGGTGAAACAGGCCCCTATAATAGGTACTATTTTGAAGTGTATGGTTTATTTTCGGGTCTGTATCGTTTAAGACTTTAGTAAACGAAACTCCACTGTGATAGGCTCTTAAGTAAAGCAAATGCATACTAAAAGGTCATCTTAAGAGGCAACCAGCGTTATATCGGGTCTAAGAGTCCTTTCACACTAGGGAGATTTCACAGCTTTTTAAGAACTATTTTAATAGGAAATTATGAAACAAGTGAGCAAAGTTGGTCATTCAAATTGGCACGAGTCGCAGACGAGTGCTGCAATTTAAGAGCCGAGTCTGTAATGACCAATGCTCAGGCGTTTCATACGACGTTTTTCAACTCGTACTTGCGAGGAAAAAGTAATAAAAAGCGTAAAACACGACTATTTTAGACAAATATTTGTGGACAATCGCGCTGGGCTTGTTTTTTTTCGTTCCGTGTCTTTGGTTGAGATAGCTATGCGCGTTCAGGTCGACGAAGAGGCAATGACTTACCTGACATTCAGCCAACGACATCTTGTTGCAAACAACCTAATATTAAAAACGTGTTAATGTGTTAACTAAAATAAATTGTTCGATGAAATCAAACTAATTATCACAGATTAATTTATTCAAACGTTTTTTTTTCGTAATAACTCTTTGCTTAGATTTTAAAAACAAACCAAAGAAAAAAAAGTTACATTACCGCACTATTGCTATTATTATGTACCTAAAAGCGGTTCAATAAGAGCCACTTTACGAGCAAGTATGTTGATTGTTTATTTTTAAATCAATACTTTACTTTAATACAAATACTTACATTCCAATTATTTGCTAGATGTCACTTATTACATCCTCAAAATTCAAAGCATCCGAAAGTTGCATGCTTTGCAAGGTGACAATTTTGATGTTTTTTCTTGGGAAACTCAAAAGTCCTACCTACCTATCATATTTGTGATGTTAAATAGAACACTGTTTTTTCTTGAAGTGTGTAGGTACCTTTGACTAATTATTATGAGGACTAGCCTTGCGGCAGCATTTCCTCTCTGCCCCGCTGTGCATTTACATTCAATTTTACACCTTATCACTAAACGAGACAGCCTATAATTGCGAAATAATAACTTCGAACTTAGAACGTTTGGGGTTCATACGAGACTACTTTTCATGATTTTTAACATTTAAAATTAGAATCTAAAGTTAGGGGGAATAAAATCCAAAGTTGCGGATTTCATGTTACCTCGCCCCCCGCAAAAAGTGGCAGAAATTTTTGTTAGTAGAATTACACGCGTAACCAGTCCACATATAAATAGTTAAAGGTAGGTACAGTGTGTAAATGCATTTCTTTACTAACGAGTCTCTTGACATGCGATCCTGAATTACATATGGCTTCAAGGATTCTATGGCGAGCAGCAAAATAATAGACTTGATACTTGCTCCTGTTTCTAAATAAGACTTAGGTACTTCTATTCTGCTTTCTAATGGTACATACGTACATACTAATAAATTCACGGCTGTAGTCCTAAAGTCAAAAATCTTTTTTTTAAAGCTTCCACCGCGTCGGAACGTGATGTCGCTGTAGAGAAGATGCGGCCAGAAACTCTACAACATAACACGACTTAATAACTATTACAATATAAATTCACCTTAAGTTAAGGTGTCCCTTTTAGATAGTCTGAAACTTTGCTACAATTATGTACTAACATTGACTTACCACTATTGGACGGAGGGTCCGCGATCAAAAGTGTCCGAATAAAAAGAGAACGAAAACGTAAAAAAGAGAACGAATTCAGTCTTCGTTTGATCGGCCGACTACGCGCAAACGTATCAAGCGCAAGCGTGGGACGGAAAAGAATTTCAGCATTTTCAACGTTTTTAGTTGGTTTATATTTCTATACGTACTTACGTACTTTTCAGATACAAACTCGAATACTGAAGCGGCCGATTTTGTTTACCTTGTTTAAATCCTAAATATAGTTCACTTAGGTACCCTTGATTCAGTAGAAAGAGTTTTCAGGTTAACGTAGAGACGTTTTACTTTTGTGATACCTACCTCGTAAGGGTCGTATCTACCTATCGTATACATTGTATAAAAACTCTTCCATTATTTCAAAGAACAAAAAATCAACAAGGGCAAAGCCATCAATCGTACCCAAATCAAAATATGCATAAAGTTAAGTTGGAAGTGCAAAGTTTCTATCGCCAAAGGCGTTCGACATTCATTGTTATTTCTATTTCCAAGTTTTGTAATAAGTAAAGAAAACATCGCGTGATGTTCACGTATGTTCACTTCAAAAGAATTGTCAAAAAATGACAACAATTAACTCGAAACAAAGATTTGCAATATTAGCACTACTTGTACTCTTAGATATTCCGTGGCACTACCCACAATAATTCAATATTTTTCCTTTTTTTTTTTGCATAATAGATAATGCATACTCTTATCGCTATATTGAGGCCATGATGAGATGATTGCCATGTCAGAGGCCGTTAGGTGGTTTGAAAAAATTCTGACACCAGGGCTTGCTGTCCACACGATCTAAGAGAATGGAATACACGATGAGAAGAAGATTGCTGTATTGATACTTGTCTTTTGATCATCAGGCTATGACAAAATAACAACGGTTGTTGGTGATTTCATCAGGATAGACTTCTTGATACTGTTGGGGATCTAGTCTGTTAGGTTAGCTTCGGTTGGATATTTCAGGGAGTATTTGATGATTTTATTTTTTAGTTAAAGTCCCTAGTCTTCCGGTAATAATTAAAATTTACATTTTTATTGCTGAGTTTTTGTTTACATCTAAAGACGTTTCTTTTGTGATAGAACATAGCCGCCTACGCAGGTAGGTAGGGCTGTATCAGCTGAAAGTGTTTTGAAAGCAAACTATGGCATAATACTTTTGATGCTGGATTATTTCTAGGGTAGGTGTTAAAAGCTAAATTTTTGAGAACATTAGAAACGATGAATAATGAATCGATAACACGAAAAAAAACAGCAGCTGTACCTACCCGACTCAAATGTATGGGACAGCTGATTTTTTTTCGTGTTTCCTGAGATAGGCTCCATAGTGAACGTTGTTCAGTTTGATGGTCTGATTTCACCGTTTCAGTTTGCGGAGGTCTGTCTCTTACACCCTGTATTTAGAAAACAAATATTGTGGGTGTAAGAAAAGCATTTAAAGGCAGTCTTTGTAAAAGTACGATATTATCAAAGTCGATTTCAACTATAAAGGATGAAAACTTAAATGTGCTTCAGATCATCAAACTGAACAACTTTCACTATGGTACCCATATTGAAATTGCCAAAAAATATTTGCTGTTCTATACATTCAGGTCAAGTTGCAATTAACGTTTTATATGGAAAAGCTGTTTTTTTCGGGATTTCATTATTGATCCCGTATGAAAGTTCAGTGATAGGTGGATGGAGCTGGCTCAAGGTAGGGTCTTCATGTAGGATGGAGTGGGAGGCCTTTGCCCAGTAGTGGGATGAAGAGTGTAATGTACTAAGAAACAATTTTTTTTTTATAATTTTACAATTGCCGTGGTGGTACAGTCGCAAATAACCTTGCCTGCCGTGCAGGAGGCGATGATTCGATCCCCGTCCAACCTGACTCGTACCAATGAGTTTTTCGGGATTTATGTACAATTTGTTACACCACTGGCATTTCGGTGAAGGAAAACATCGTGAGGAAACCTGCATGCTTCAATTTCGAGGCATGTATTGTATCCACTGTCCATTTTAAGTGGCGACGGGCTCACCCCCCGTCACACTGGACAGAGTTTCGGTAATACTGGTGAAACGTGGATGTTCTGTCGCTTCAGAATATTTCTAACTACCCCCTCAGGGAATATATTCGTGAGCATATGCTAACATTTAACAATGAAATTACTTAAAACAGAACGTGTCAAAACTGGCAATTAATTTTATTGCACCTTAACTGTCAATAAATTAATCGGTTGTTTAAATAACAGCAATACAGTTAAGTGCATCGAGTAGATGTAGAACCTAATGTTACTGCAAACCTATATTGTTCGATCCAAAATACGATATACCACAAACCCAGCCAATTTAAACCTAATTCTGTAGGGATAAGAGTCGGATAAGGGGACTTTTAATGTAGAATGAGCTATAAAATTCCCTAGACTGATACCGCTTCACGGGTTTCCATACCCTTTTTAAATATCAAATTTCCGATCCCAAAAGAGGTAATGAAACCCTCGTTGTGTTATATCGTATTGATATGATTTTAGAAAGACTTATAAGTAAGTAGGGAAATGAGTTAAAAATGTTTATCAAAATTTTCGTTATTTTTTAATTTTGATCGGATTTTTTCTCTAGTTTAGGGGTCATACGTGATCATCAAACGAAAGTTGTTCAGTTTGATTGTCTGAGTTGACCGTTCTATATACAACGTGTTAATGAATTAACGCAAAACTAGAAAGTAGTTTGTTTAGAATCGAGAGCAGAATCGAATTATCATGGTTTCAACATAGGTAATTTTTTTCAAAATATTTAATAATTTCTTTGTAATATTTAAAATTTACTGAACTCGATCTCAACCCACCGCTCGGGCACTCTCACCCTACTTACTACAAAAACAAGATTCTTAAAATGTATCCATGAGCACGTTAGCGCTTTCATTCCTTGCTGAAATGATAACTAATAATTTTTGCCTCGAAAATTAAAATGCAAGTAACTTTAAAATTTAACTACCAAAAAAATTAAATTATTCTTTCAATCTAATTATTTTGTTATGAATCCGTTGGGGTGTATGAGGTTTTGCGCTTATTTATTAACACGTTGATAAAAAATTAATACCAGCTTAAAAAAATACTTAACTATAACAGCTGACAGTAAACTAGCTGGAAAACCTGCTAAATTTATATTATTAATAGAATTTCTATGTTTTTCGCCGACGAATTAATTAAGTTTAACCTGTAAATGAAGCATCGTTTCATTATAAAAGTCACGACCAAGATTTATATTGCTTTGCTTCTCAAAAAATTTCTTCTTCAGTGTATGCAGGTTTCCTTACGATGTTTTCCTGCATCGTTTGAGATCAGTATCTATTACGTATATAAGTTAGAAAAACTCATTGGTACAAGGTATGTTAACACTAAAAAAAAAAAACAAACAGAATACAACTTTTGTCGAATTAACTTTCATATAGAGAGTCGATTTCGTAATGCATCGTCCAATTGATTGAGTCTGACAATTAAAGCTAAGTGAAGTTAACACGCATTGTCGACATTAAAGCTTCATGTCGTGGTAAAAACACAACTGAAGGTAGAGCCACATGGCTACAATGACCAAATTATACGAGTATCGAAGTAACAGAATCAATCAGATAACCCCAAAAACTACTGTGAGAGAAAAAACATCAAATAAACAGTATCTACGGAATTACTATTTGAAAGATTTCAAATACATAAGCCCGGATATTCTGAACGTGAAAGAAAAGAAAAGGAATTCTGCTAAACAATCAGGAGTTAAAGGAAAGTTGACTTGTCATTTGTTATTGAAAATTTGGTTTAAGCAACTCATGGATGGATTGAAGCAATTTCTTTATGAAGGTTCTCTACATGGAGTTAAGTAAGTTGGATATTTGTAGAAACCAGCATAAGACTTAACCATGAAATCAAAATGGGAAGATTATCTGTGTAAAATATTACTTGTTTCATATTGATACAGGATTCTCCTTTTTCCACGTCTCCTTGGCATCCCAATCATAGTTGATCATTTCTTCAGATACATCTTCGAGCCAACCTTCAGTCGTAAAGAGCGTGCAACCTGGATCGTGATAGTCGTCGTCAGCATCGCGATATGCACCGGCGTCATCATTCAACTCTTCAGTAAATCCAGTTCTTCGCCTTACGTGAATGTGCTAGATTCCTTACCGACTCCAGTCTGGGCTGTGCCGTTCCCAAGTTTGGTGTTATGCCCACATTTGCACGTTCAACTATCTTATGCGAATGTTACTGAGCTGGATAGGTAAGTGCTAATATCTTCTTTGTCTGAATAAAACTTAAGTTGTTTTTTTCTGTGCGCTCTGGTTGATCTCAGAACTATGCTGGAGACTTTGTCAATGATTTGTTCATTATATTCTACAGATAGAAAGTCAGTAGGTAATATCTCATGGATCTCTTTTGAAATGAGTTTTCTGATTGCAGTTTACACAAATTTTTTGCATCACGGATTTGTCCACAAATGTTTGGAGACAACATAGCAATGGAGAAAAGATTAAACGCTGATGAAAATAGAATGTTACAGGACTTTATTGTCAAGGTAAGACAAACAGTTCCTTTCATTTCTCATTTTCGTTAGTATTATCGATTCATTACTAGGTAGGCACTTACTAGCCCAAGTCGATCTTGTCAAAAGTGCATTCTGTTTACGTTTTGTTGTACACCCTTGCCTCTGCTCTCCTGATAACTACTGATAATGAGCGTGTAATTATGATATTTTGGATATTTTTACGTAAATAAAATTTACGGATTGGTAGACTTCACATACGCTTCAGATATTCTTCTTTACCGTATACTGTTTCCCCTGGATAGGCGTGGTGGACTAACGCCCATGCACCTTTCTTGAGGGTAGGCCTGTACCCTGAAGAGGGATTGTTATAAGTCTCATTATGATTTTTCATTTATGATAGCTAAAGTCTCATTTTTCATTGCCGTAAATCCTACAATGGGTATCTCATTTTATTGCTTTATTCCTTTAAACTACGGCTTTAATCTTTTTAGATCCTCCAACAAAATTAAACATTATTTTCAGGGATCTCCGAAATGTACGGATATAGTGAAGACCTGTAACTGGCGTGGAACAAATACACAGACTAAATGGATGACCACGGAATGCTGCCAAAACTATTTCAAGCCTATCTTAACAAATTACGGCCTGTGTTTCACTTTCAATGGTCTACCTTTGAACGGATTGTAAGAATCGATGCCAGCTTTCACTAATTTAGTCTTAGCAATAATTTCACATACACCTACATGATAATTTTATGTTTCTTTTTAAACATAAACCAACCACGCAGGTTTATTATATACCTCCTCCTCAAGAGGATCATACTGTACATCTGTACAGACTACAGAGAGTGGACGTAAATAACCTAGTGGTCAAATCCAGAAATGGACCTCCGTAGAACTGGTCGGTCGAATCCAGAATTGGTCTCATCTAGAGGTAATTTTAAGAAGTAGACACCGACCGCCAGAACGATCTTGTCAACCCCGTGAATTCCAATTATGCATTATCGTTATCTATTAGAATTGTTTTTCACAACTTCTTCGTTCCACACATGAAGATATCCAGTGCTCTACGATTCGTCTGTGCATAAAATTATCTTTAGGCTTGAAAATGTTTCGTTTCAGAACAAACGTGACCATACCCTGGCAGAAGACCTTCAGCCAGTACGTTGCTCCTGGATCTCTTCAATGGGGCCTGGACACCGGATATCCAAAAATTTTCCCTCCAGACCCAACCATGCTGCCTTTCAGGGTTATGGCTTCTGGCGAAGCTAACGGTTTAGGAGTGGAATTATATTTGAATAACAGTGAGCATCAATCTGCTTGTGACGGCAGTAATTTAGGGTTTAATGTAAGTCATACTTAGTTTAAAATAGTAAGCATAGTCAGGCCGGAAGATAAGGCAAACGGGGATTTAGCGATAAATGTTATTCCACTCAGTTATCAGGACAGAACAGTGAGTTGACAGGACCGGATGTCACCTGCCGGTACTATGATAACTATACCATGGTAGTTAGATGATTATTATCCTAGGTAATAAACATCATCAACAGACTAAATTCGTCTCACTATAAGTCTACGTTTGACGATAAAGAATTAAATGTGACAAACAGATACGGCCACAGTGCTAATTGATGGAGACAGCTGCCTAGTGTATTGATCTTTTTACTGCCAGAGTACCTTTTAAAGCCCCTACAACAGGCCAAATTTCCGAACAGATTATATTAGTCTCCTAGTTTTTATGTTTAGTTCTAGCGATATAACCAGATATTTCGCTACTCTGTTCTTTTCCGGTAAAGTCAAAAGCCTACTCGGAATAACAAGTTATTCGCATAGCTACCCAAACAATATCTCCGGTTGAACTAATTTGTCTTGGAAGTTCACGGAATCTCTAAATTCCAATCATTCTTTTGCAGCTCCTCATAAGTTCACCAACAGATCATGTCTACACCAGCACAGTTCTCCGCATCCCAATGGACAGAATGACAGCCATAGAAGTCTACCCGTTGACGTACAAAACTGATAACAATCTGAGACATCTATCGCCTGAACGAAGACAATGTTTCTTCCAGGATGAGAGAAAGCTGGTCTACTACGATTTTTATACCGACAGCAATTGTAAACATGATCTTCTGATTGGAGAAGCTGTGAGGTTATGTAACTGTGTGCTTTTTAATTGGCCAAGTAAGTGGGAATTTTATTATTAACCCACAGGTATCGTTAGAGGCGACTAATGTACCAATTTTTATAATATTTTTGGGGAATAGGAAGATAAAAGTTAGTAGCTACTCTACCTACGCTTTCATTGATTGTCCTGCAAAACTTGTGATTGTTTTTCAGGAAGGAACCTCTGGGAGCCAGTTTGTTCCACAATAACTGACTTTGAATGTATTGATGAGGTTAAAGGTAGGTTAATTAAAATACCCATTCATAATACCGTCTTATCAAATTATCCTCTTAATATAGTGCATAGACTCTTCCAACAACTAAGTCAATAGTTTCCAATGCCAATAATAAAAGTATTTGCTTCTGGCCTTTTTCGTTATGTAAATAAGCTACAGATATAGGATTCCACTGCAAGGCAAATACCTCCTCTCACGGATAAGCGAGAGAAAGAGAAATAACGGGGGCAATAGGTACTCCACCATGTCGTCCCATTGCTGATTGGTGGGGTTCAGTTGAAAAGTAAAAATTTTTAATACGGTGTATACCTACCTATTTAAATACACCATTAGATTTTAATTATTAAAACATTTAAGGGTGTATTTAGACTATGAAACTAAACAACTTTCCCTAAGGAACATGGGACGAAAAATTTTTTTGGATCTCCCATAGAAAATCGATCGGTTGATCCGCAATTTTGTATGGGAGGTCCAATCAGGGAAAGTTATTTAGTTTCATTGTCTGAATACACACAAAATTTTTTTTTTAGCTATTAAGAACTAGGGGTGTATATTTGACTACCCACCCTCTCGGGGGATAAAGTCGTAAGTATATGCTTCTGGTTCTGCTCCAAAGAATTGGTAAACTAAAGTGGCAATGGGTGGGGCACATTGCTCGCAGAACCGATGGCCGATGCGACCGAAGAGTTCTCGAGTGTCAACGGCGTACCTAAAAGCTCAGCGTATTAGGCACCACACAAGGAGGATCGACGACCTGATGAAGTCGGCGGGCACCAGTTCGATGAGGCTACTATGATGATGATGAAGTACATATAAAAAAATGCATTACAATTACCTCTCCTCACCAGCCAAAGTAGAAGAGCAGCTGATGTACGCCTACTACGAAGACAGTGAGGAGCAGCGGGGTCCTCGGCAGACGTCCACCCTGCTGTCATGCCACCCCTCCTGCAACGATGTCCTGTATTCCAGCCAGGTGTTCTACTCCGACCTGGTCAGGGACCCTGGAGAATCGCCCGAGTGGGGACATCCTAATGTGTAAGTGGAAACATGACCGGAGTAAACATCTTTGACATATATGCGGTGGATCACTTGATCATAATTAGATATTACATCTTCGTACTTCTCGGCTGTTCGACTTTTCGGTGAAGGAAAACATCGTAAGGAAACCTGCATGCTTCAATTTCGAGGCATGTATTGTAACCACTGTCCATTACAAGTGGCCTCACTCCCCGTCACCTTGTCCCCCACTCCCCGTGTCCTTAACTGACAATATTTTCATTTTGATAGTGAGGTAGCTTTCGTTAGGAATTCCTAAAAAATTTGGATTAAGCTACCTATACTCCATTTCAAGTAGCAACTATATTTTAAGCCGTTAGAAACGTCCAAGATATATCGGATAGTATATCTTTCTGATAAATAAATTATATTTGCAAATCAGAATTGACAGGATAATATACAGGGTATAAGGAAAAGTATCATTAACCTTTAAGCCACATGCTCAACCCATAAAACTGAACAAATTTTACTATGGGAGCAAACCTGTCTGAACAAAAAAAATATCAGCTGTCTCATGCATTGTAGTCGAGTAGGTATTGCAGTTTAGTATGGAACAGCTGATTTTTTTTGTGCTGACAGGTTTGCTCCTATAGTAAAAGTTGTTCAGTTTGATAGGTAGAGTATGTGGTTTAAAGGTTAATGATATTTTTCCTTACAGCCTGTATAGGAATCGGAATATCTTTTCGTCCTAAACCTCTGCATTGACTAGAATAGATTATAACTTGTTAGTATAGAACAATAACAGTCAGTACAGTAGGTAGTTACAAAAATCTTCCAAGATTGATGTGATCGATCCTATCTGGACTGCCTTTCTTGAAGAGGATGGTGCAATATTGCATGGCAGAGATAAACCACACCTCCTTTTTAGGGTTCCGTAGTCAACAAGGAACCCTTATAGTTTCGACATGTCCGTCCGTCTGTCCGCGGCTTAGCTCAGAGAAGCTTAGTAGAAATCTGTAAAAATATTGTGGGTGTGAGAAAACCATCTTTCCATTTAGGGATTTTGACTAACATTTTTGTTAGAGTCAAGTGTGTGTGTGTGTGTGTCCCCTGCCAGCTAAACTGTTGTTTCTGGATACGTGAAAAATTCACGGCAGTAGTGTACATAACGAATTTAAAAGGAAAATTATCTCTGCTAAAATAAGACGAGTATTAGTAGACCAACTTGTAAAATGTACTTTTTACAATTTATTAGTCGTTAAACCGTAGTATAAAACAAAAAGACCACTTTTACGTCCATGTATTGTGACGGGCAACTACGGAACCATACCATGCGCGTGGCCCGACACGCACTTGGCCGGTATTTATTTGACCTATCATAGGAATATTTATTTTGAGCTTTGCTTGTTTGTCTGCAGAGGAGAAATAACTCGGATCAACGTGCACTTCTACGATGACATGTTCTTGGGACAGCATCGACATGCACAGTATGATGACTATTACTTCGTTGGTAAGTTCTGACCGATCTTCTTAAAACTACAAAATTATAGTAGGTACCTGTACATTGTAATATAAGTTCCAACAAAATTAGCTGAAACTATTTTAAGGGGATTGATCAGACCATCAAATTGAACAACTTTCTCTATGAGACCAATATCAAAGAAAATATACCCTACATTGCCCAAATTGCGAAAAAAAAATCTTCAGTTCCATCCATACAAAACTATAATCCTACGCGACCTGAATGGTAGGTAACTATGGGAAAGCTGACTCTTTTTACGCGATATCGATTTCGACCCTTAGAGTAAGTTGTCCAGTGCGATGATGGTCCAATCATCCCCTTAAATAGTTTCAGCTATATTAATACGGTTTTCATGAAAGTGGAACTCCAACTAAAAGCAAGATTTTAAATTGTTGCCTCTGATTTGCAAAAAACATTTTTAAAAATCTTTCGAAAAAGCAATGAATTCGCTAGGGTGCCAAGTGGAGCTGAATATCTAAGGGTTGTTTCATTATGTTTCCAGGTGCCATCGGAGGTCTCTTAAGTCTGTTCCTCGGCTTCAGCATCATCAGCGTAGCAGAAATCGTCTATTTCGTTATACTAAAACCAGTTCACGCTGTTTTGAAGGAAATCTTTTGTGGACTTCACTAAGCAATGAATCAACTTTGTTATTTGTTGTTTAATTTTAAAGTTATAAGTATTGTTCCGTATTCAATTTTAATAAGTTCTCGAATGGCGACCGCGTACCGGAAAGTGCAGCATGGGTAGGCCCACCACAAGGTGGACCGACGACCTGGTGAAGGCGGCGGGAACCCGCTGGATGAGGGCAGCGCAGGACCGGTCGTTGTGGCGATCCTTTGGGGAGGCCTATATCCAGCCGTAGACATTTATCGGCTGAGATAATGACGATTCAATTTTAATGGTTTTTAGACTTTAGTTGCATTGTAGAATGGCTCTACTAGAGGCACCTTGCGGTGGGTTGATAATATACCTACCTACATTAGAAGAGCATCAGTGCGCAGCGGCCAGAGACAGCAATCTAATCATTACCAAATAAAGTTCAAATTTATTTGGAGCGATACGGGTAGCGCGGCGCGACAGATTATTTAATAGTTAGGTATTACCACAGATTAATAATAAGTATTACCGACATGAGCAAACAAATTTGAACTTTATTCACTAGTGATAAGATGCCGCTGCGCGCCGATGCTCTTCTAATGTGAATCGACCCTTAGTGCATGGATACTGTTTTGTGCGGGTTAAATTAGTCCCTACTATTAAAACCATCAGTTCTCATTCCTGTTGTAAATTATATTTGTCTGTTTTTGGTGTGAAAATAAAGAATACTTAGTTATTTATGTTAAATGTTGATGTATTTATTTACCTATGTATTATAACCTATAAATTGGACGTTTCAATTTAATGTACATTTTTAATTCATGTTGATGTTAATGCAAAATAAAAAGTTAGTCGGGAGTTAACCCTAGAATCCTTCGTTACGCTCGGATTTACAAAAAAAGGTAACGCTATCTATGGTGGTTAGGTGTCGCGTGTGTGTCGGTGTGTATTTTATCTCGCTACGACGATAAGGATGAAGTCTTGGGCAAAATATAGTGGGATATATTTTATTTGTGGGCTAATTGTGGGATGTAAGTATTTTGCCAAACTGGAAAACATTTTTAATATTCTCTCAATCTCTTTGTCTATCAACAACACGTGGTGTCATACACATAAACAATTTTCCACTGATGTCTCTGACGTGATAGGTTCTGACAATAATTGTCATCACATTGTCATAACGTCATATCATTACCAGAACACCATAACATAACCTGAGCAATAAATAACTTTTTCTATCAATATACTTTACCTTGACCGCTAGCAATGTCTTCCAAATTCCTCGGATGCCACGGTGACCTTGAAGACCTAAAGATGCTGCATGACAAGCTGAATGCTATGGTTTTGGAGCAGGTCAATGAAACGCAGGAATTGGTGATGATCAACAATTTCGTTACGGAATCCAATGAGTTTCAGTTCAAAAAGTGTCTCGAGGAGAGGTGCCTTTCCTTTTATTACCCTTTCTTGATTACCTTAACATCATCCATTCAATCTTCATCACCTCTTTCCAAATCCAGAATAGCAGACATAGATTCCTGGCGTTGGGTCCTGGAAGACCTGTCGAAACGCCTAGACGAAGCCATCAGTTCCCTCCGATACGAGCACAAAGCTATACGTGTGGTATTGCAGAGGATCCAGGATGAGCTGAATGGAAACTCTATGGAAGGAGCACGACCTAGCGCTTTGTATCCCATGAAAGATGCGGTTGAGGATGCTATCCAACAGGTGACCGAGTTTCATGCTCACACGTTACGTGCAGAAGAAAAAACAGGTTTAAATAAAACAGCTGATGAGATGATATAGGTACTTCTAAATACAAGTAATAGATAGGTAGGTAGAAGGTACCCACAGTTACATGAGCTGATAATAGGTATGAAATGCCACTGGAATTCGAAATTTACGTTTGTGTTGTAACTCTCTTTGAATGTAGAAACAATAAACTAAATCATATGATCTTGTTCAGGTTCAGGTTCTTTAATCAGGTTTTTTAAACAAGGATGACCACCTCGTCTAACCTATGCTTATCCGCACATATTTTGTCTCTATCATACTGAGCAATAAAGGTTATGTTATAAAAGAAACACTAGTGAACCCACTTCTTTTCTAGGAATACAATTTTCTTCGCGAACAGAAGAAGATATTCGAGAAGATGATACCCGAGCTAGAGAAACAGAGTGCCGGTTTAGAGAAGACCAAGAGCAGAATAGAAATTGACATCTTGTACAAACAAGAAGCCATTCAGAGAGAAGAATTTTGTGCGAGCATAAACTCTAATTATTTTGCTAATGTGGAAGGAAAAATTAAAAAAAAGAAGAAAAGGTTTCCTAACCAAAACGCAATCTTAAAATATTCTGTAAATGTGTTAACCATTTACCTAGTAAAACTTTTAAAATTGCGATTTGAGATCACGTATTTAATTTCAACGCCACGGTAAGCACCTCGGCTTTGGATAGAATTTGTGCCAATCCACCATAGCCGATGTAATAAATGAATATGTACTTCCAGATATTCTCCACTCGCTCGTTGGGAGAAGCGATGTGCATCTCTGAAGTTGGCAGGTCTCAGAGGTCTCAGCAATGCCATCATTATTCGGCAGCAGGTTAGGACCAAATTTACGTTACACAAACTTCCTCGAATCCTTTTTTTCTGTTAAGTATCCAAAGTAAACATTATTTTGAAAAGGATGGCGAAATATCTATATTACTGACGCTGTCAATTACACGAAAAATCGTGTTGATTTTTAGATTCGAGGAGCAAGAGTTTATCTGTCAATAACAGCGCAAGCTTACGCTGGTAAGGTGGATTCAGCAATCAGAAGACGACACCATGCAAATATAGTCAAACTTCAAGAACTGGACTGGCAGAAGCGAGAGGTAATAATTAGTTATCGTATTTAAATGTCTGTTAAGACTTCTTATTCTCCTAAGATCAAATTTGCACCTCAAAAGGACTTGAACCATTTTAAAAGTGATTTACATCTTCGGTCACTTGTGGTACTGCAAAGGAATCATTTAAAACTTTACTTAACTCTATGGGAGACACAATGTAGTCAATAATTGTCGTTTCACAGACATTACGTGACCTAAAAGCCTTAGACGAAGAACTAATGACGACCGAACAAAGCATTCTAGATAATATGGAACAAGAAAAAGTAGTAGAAGCAAGGCTTGCAGATCGAACACATCGACCGGCAGGCGAGCAGATCAGGGACAATGTGGACAGGAAACTGAGGGATGAGCTCGCCAGGCTCAGGCACTTTGCTAAGAACTTGAGGAACAATATAGTTAGAATTAAGTAGGTATTTCATTAGAGCACAATATAACAAATCTCAACGATTTGGTTTTGAATGGGGCTTAAAAGAACGCAATAAGGTCTACCAAAAAAGGGGCTGCCACGATGACTATTAAAGCCTGACCTAAAAATATAAAAAACATGGCGAGGATTTTTATTTTTCTGGTCGAACTTTACTAAGTTAATGGACTACCTATTTAGATGAAGCTATTGAAATTAAAGGTGGCACCTACGTGTATGTGACAGACAACGGAAATTATGTTTATTAGTTAGGTAGGTAGGGTAGGGTGGGGTCAGTTGAAACAAATTTACTTCACCTGCATGTAGTGCAGTTATCTGTAGTATGGGAAAACCAAGCTCTTATTTAATTTAAAGGATCATGATTTGGCTTCTAAATTAAATATATTCTACAACTCTAACTCAAACGGTTAAGGTGCAATGACGTTTTAAAAGTGACTGGGAAATGTGGTTCAACTGACCTCATACTGGGGTCGATTGAAACGGCACATGGTGTCAATTGAAACAATCAAAATATCTTTGGAACAATAGAAGGTTTATATACAGCTTTAATCATGTTCGAAGCTTCGTCACCGTTATAACAGATCAACAAAAGTTGGTAAACTTAGTTCAAACATTTTGAAATTTAAAAGGCAATAATATCTTAAACGAAAAAAAAGACAATATTTTTTAAAGTATGAGACTTACGGAGATTTTAGTCACACCATTTTTTTTTCTTTTAACGTAATATAAGAAGTTTTAGTGTAATGTTAAGCACAAACAGAATATTATTATAATAAAATGCAATTAATAATTTTCATACAAAAGTGATTGTTTCAATCATAACCATGTTTCAATTGTAACAAAACATTTTTTTTTTCAAGAAAGCAAACAATTTATATTATATAAAAATTGAAAAAAAAAACATAACAAGTATATTTTAGAAATTTGCGAAAAAACAGCAAGTTACGGTGGTCAATTTCATACAAAAGTTTGACGCATAATATGCGTAGACGGCATCAATAAAAGTAATATTTTACATATGGAAAAATAGTTTAGAAAATCTGTATGCCGCGTAATAAATAACATTTGCAATTTTTTAAATAATAAATTTTGTATGAATATTTTCAAAGATTTATATCTTCAATTTTTATATTTTAAATTATATTATAAATTGCAAATGTTATTTATTACGCGGCATCTAGATTTTCTAAACTATTTTTCCATATATAAAATATTACTTGTATTGATGCCGTCTACGCGTATTATGCGTCAAACTTTTGTATGAAATTGACAACTCTGCAACCACCTTAATTTTTATCGGACTTTCAGTTTTTTTCGAGTATTTAGTCAAAAGTCATGAAACTAAAGTTGTTTATTACTATGAGCATAACCACACGAGCACTATGCATTATTAATCGTGAATTTTGTACGTCATAATATTTGTCTTAGACTTTCTTACCTGTACAAAAATAAACTTTTGAAAATATCTTAATCATCAGCACTTAGTGCCTACGACTGGCTAATCGTGATAAAATAATATAAACTATTATAACAACATAATCTCAACAAATTTTTGACTTTTTTTAAAACTATCAATTAATTTAGTTTTATAAAACTATAATAATACTTTTTATAAAACTATAATTTTAAAGATATTTTCAAAGTTGTATTCCCTTATAATAATAGTAAACTAATTTTTTAAAGGCTTCCTTAACATAGTCACGTTCGAATACTGGAACGTTCCTTAAAGTTAAACATCCATTAAATCTCTTGCTAGCTTTTTCTACGTCTCAACAAGACAAAAAGTGACAGGAAGAGATTTAATGAATGCTTAACTTTAAGAAACGTTCCAGTATTCGAGCATCAGTCTCGCAGAGTAGGTACATAGGTACATTTTTTGTTTCTTACAACTAAAATCCTATTACATTATAATCCTTGGCATCAACCATTTCACGCTAATTATTACCAGTAATTATGTAAATAATTAACCTATGAATTGTTATTGGCGATGCAATTTTGTAATATCTACTAGTATAACAAAAGGAACTCAGTCGATTCCTAAGTAGGATATAACTATAAAGTAAAACGTTTTGTTTTCTTTTTAGGTTTCTAACCCTAACAATATTGTGAAACTTAACTCTTAAAGTTTACCTTAACATAATATCAGTCTCAAAGTTTTCAGAGTAGGAACATACATTTTTTGTTACTTATACCTAAAATCTTGTACAAATAACATCTGGAATTACACGCTACCATCAGTTTTACGTAAAATAAAGTCTTAAATCAGTGAAAAGAACAATTTAAGTGTTTTCAACACTCTCTGATAAAAGTACGTTAATCTTATTCTATTTTGAACTTTCTTAAAGAGTTCTTAAATTCAAGTACAATTACACGTCTGCTATTGGACTTGATAACAGGTGGATTAATTTTTTTCACTACTTGATATGTAGCTACTTCAGAGATGTCATCTTTAATTGGCCACTTAAATTTGTGGTTATCTATTTTTTTTGCAAATTGTATTACATAGCCATCTTCCGTAATTGATTTGATCTGCCCAACGTAACGGTAAACAATATTTTTCATGGAGGTTAAATTTATTATTGCCCAGTCTTCTACTTGAAGTTGTGAAACGGCGCACTCATTTTCTGACTCGCAACTGGATGAATCAAATTGATCCACATCTTCTTCTTCATTATACATCGATTCTGGAGATTGTGGCAATTTAATATCATCGTCTTCATCAGAACTCGGATTCCGAGTATCATCTTCTGAGCTCAAGGAGCCGTTTATCCTTCTTTTTATTTGCTTCTTTTTAGGTTCTGTTTTTCCTTTGTTTGTCTTCTTTTTCTTTTCCCTGAAATTCTTCGTATTAGTCTTTATTTTACTGGCATTTCTTTTTCTTTCTCTTTTTTCGGTTTCTACTCTGATGTTTTCTTTCTCCGGAGTATCAGTGTAAACTGCTGACTTCCTCTTTATTGTCTTTCTTATTGTTTTTCTGAGTGGTGCTTTAGGGTATGGTCTTACGAGGTCTGGCAAAAATTTGCTAGTTGAAGGTTGATTGGAAATATCAAGAGGATCAATTTCTACTGAATCACAAATATCAAGAGGATCTATTTCTACAGAATCACTTGGTTGTGGAGTTACTGACCCTCTGGGAACAGACTGAGTGATAGCTTCAAGTACTGCAGCATCTGGAGATTGTAATCCCATAGAGCTTGTCTGAATTGACTGAACTCCCGGTACGGATACAGCGGAACTGCTGGGTTGTGGAGTTATTGAGCCTCTGGGAGAAGACGGAGCGATGGCTTTAAGTCCTGCAGCAGCTTGGGGTTGAAATTCCAAAGGCCTGGTCAGAGTGAACTGCACTTCTGGCACGGATACAGCGGAAGTATTGGGATGTGTAGTTATTGAGCCTCTGGGAGAAGACAGCGCGATGTCTTCAAGTCCTGCAGCAGCTTGAGGTTGAGATGTCATGGACCTCTCTCTGGTCTGAGTAGACTGCACTTCCGGCACGGATAGAGTTGAAGGACCGGGCTGTGGAATTACTGAGCCTCTCGGAGAAGACGGAGCGATAGCTTCAAGTCCTGCAGCATCTTGTGGTTGAGGTGCAATTGAGCTGTTCAGAGTAGACTGCACCACTGGTTCATTTACGGTGGAAGTGTTTGGCTCTGATGTTACTGAATTCTGAAAAGCAGGTGTATTATTGTCATTCTGTAAAGCGTTACTATTTGGTCTGTCCGTGACATATGAGGGTGCAAAATCTAAATCACTGAATATTTGTCTATTATATGGACAAATGCCACAATTTCTAAACCCAGCTTGAACGTTACTTAGGGTCATAGCCCTTGGTAAAGCAGTGTCGACTATACTCGGGATATCATAAATAGTCATTGTTTTTCCTGGGTTTGTTCTCATCCATGCATCACATGCTGTGTTCACTGCTTTTTTAAAAGGTCCATATACGGAGCGGTCTAATGGCTGCAGCTTGTGACTGCAATGTGGAGGATATGACAGCATGACGATGCCATTGGCACGACAATAATCAATGCATTTAATAGACACATGCGAGGAATGGTTATCCAGCAACAAAAGCACTTTGTGATCTGAAGAACAATTTGTATGTCTTTGGAAGTGTTGTAGGAACACAAGGAAATCATCTTCTTGCATCCAGCCAGACTTATTTGCAGTACCTACACTACCAATGGGACCATTTTTCAAAAAATGACTTTGGTAATGTACCCGTGGAAACGTAAACATCGGAGGAAGTACATTGCCCAGTGCGTTTGCTGCTACAGTGACTGTTACCAAAGTTCCACGTTCAGCTGATGTTATTGCACCAACTTGTCGAGTGCCTTTTCTGCACACAATGCGATTCGGTTTTTGTACAGTCGTTATGCCCGTTTCGTCCACATTATAGATGTCTTTAGCTTCAAACTTGTCCCGGTCGAGTACCATCTCCAAATTGTCAAAAAATGCATCAACATTGTGTTTATTGAAGCTTGTTGCGCGGGCTAAGCTCGTGGCTTGAGCACACCTCACGGATAATTCTGGATGGCGGTCCAAAAAACCTCGGAACCATTCTACACCAGCAATCTCATTTGTGTCCCAAGAAGGTGGCCTAGCAAGGTTGTACCGTACAGTCAAATCATAAGCCAAATGCCTCAAGTCTTTGGTTGAGAGCCCGAAGTAAATGTCAGCTGACTTCATTGCATACTTAACGATCTCTTTTTCTTGATCAGAGGTAAACACCTTTTTCGCCGAATTATAACCCATAGATATAGAATCAACAGGCGTATTTTCTGTTGCATTTTCTCGCTTTTTTTTGTACCTCCCTAAAGAGACGTGATCTAAATTAAACATCTCAGCTGCTTTCCGTAAAGATTTTCCCGATAGAACTTCCTCATATGCCTGCTGATAAGCAAACATATCTTTAGAATTTCTGTCTGTGACATGCTTTCTTTTTCTGGGCATCTGAAAAAGAAAGCTATACTGAACGAGACTCAAAATAACTAACTTCACTGTGAGCTGTACATTCTCGAAATATCAAATTATATATAATTCACCTGAAAAACATTATCCTCCTTTTAAGTTTAATTCTTAGGCAGTTAGGTAAACAATTTAAGAAATAAAAAAACCCGTCTGTGTGAAAAGTTAACTTTAAATAAAAACTAAAAAGAAAAAAACAAGTCCAGTAGTGTGACCCATTATTCGAAAAAATTTATACGGTCTAGAATTTTTAAAGGGTCCAGACTGTGAAAGTCGCTTCAATATTACTTAACAGAATTACAGTCTACTGGAATTGTTTTTTTTTCTTTTTAGTTTTTATTTAATGTTTACTTTTTAGTAGCATGCTATGCATGCTACTTTTTACGCAGGCGGGTTTTTTGATTTCTTAAATTTACTTTTTGATTTTACACTTTTAAGTTTTTTCAAACTTCAAGTCGTTATAGATCCTAAATGGTCATTCGAAATTAAAAATGATAAATAAACCTAAAAATGGTTTTCAAATGCCTATTCATATTCAATGATACCCCACTTGACATAGTTCATCAACTTTTTATTTTTATTTATTTTGCACAGATTTGTTTTGATTACTGTCATGTCTTTAGTGACACTCGCAAGATTAAGACAAATCGATTGACGTAAGAATCATTAAAATAGGCCCACGCGTTTGGTCTCTAGTGTAGAGTACCACAAAGGTACAAACTTACATAAATAATATATACCACTAGGTTTTAATTACTAACATAACTTTAAGGGTGTATTCAGACCACGAATCTAAACAACTTTCCCAAAGAAACATGGGTCGAAAAACGAGAAATTTTTTTGAATGTTTCATACAAAAGTGCAGATCAGCCGATCGATTTTGTATGGGAGGTCCAAAAATTTTTCTCGTCTTTCGACCGGGAAAGTTGTTTAGATTCATGGTCTAAATACATCCTTACAGTTATGTTAGTAATTAAAAACTAGCGGTGTATACATAGATACATACATATAAACACATTACCCTTCCTTTGCGTCGCGCAGTCGGTAAAGACGGGGACGGTTGAAACACCAGGACGATTGAAACGTTTCAATCGACCACATTATAAATGTTTCAATCGTCCCCATCCGACTATGTCCGACTTCAAGGTCAATAATTCTAATTTAAATAGGCTTTAACGCTAAACTACAGTAATAAAAACAATCATAAATGACTAAATAATACAATTAAATAAAGAAAACAGTGAAAAGACAAGGGTGAAAAACACTATAAAAGAAAATATAATACCGTGAATTCTTACTTTTTGGCGCGAAATCCTTCAAGGGGTCCTGACCACAACTGCGTCGCTCGCTCGCTCGAGCGGTACTGGCGAAAAGTTTAAATATGGCCGCTGGCCTGTTTTGTGTGTTGCATCACTCGCGTAGGTCTTATGGTTTTCGAGAATTTTGAGTTGTTTCTATCATGACCTGTTTCAATCGACCCCGGTCTACCCTACCTTACGATTGCTCGTTCGAAAATAATGAATGTCTAATTAAAAATTAAGATACTTTTCAACAGTACCAATAAATCTTGAATTCATTGAACAAGACCAGATGGGATTCACATTGTATTTAAATTGATCTCAACAATTTATTTCTCTTCCAGTTCACTGCAAAACACCCTAGAGGACACTACGGTACAAATTGATTGTTTTATAGAAGACCTTTCCCAAATCGTTCGATTGGATGAAGAAAGAATTCGTTCTAGACTCGGAGAAGAGTTTGAGGACAGCAACATACCTGCAGCTCCAACCACGTCCAGCTCGCATTTATGTGGTGGAGGTCCTGACATTGCTTTAAGAACTATAAAGGAAGAAGATGAGGACGATTATCTCATTTTCGAAGAAAGACTCGAATGACCCAGAGTTTTTAATTTTACTTAGGACTGTCATCTACCTGACGTGCTATTTTTGAATCGTTAGATTCGAAGATTTCTTCGTGGGACTTTCAAAAATCGCACTCTTGTACCTATGTTTTACTATAAAATTCATAGTTATATTGAGTACATACGTTTGGTAGATACATACGTATGTTGTGTATCTACCATAGATAATACTGTTTTTTCAATTATGAGAATTAGATAGTAACGAAAAAACATTATTCTAGTAAACTGAGTAAACTGAACCTGAAAAATGTTCTTCCATAATATAATACACGTCAAACTTCTCGACGCAAAACTGAATAGCTTTAAAATGGTTTATAACGGGACTTGCCCGTGGTCCCCCAGCCTAGTATTCCGTGGTGTACCACGACCAATTTATTTTGCCCGAGGAACCCCCTGTCCTGTATAATCAACATCCCTGTTAACTGCATTTTGTATCTAGCGATTAGCGGGGGTACAACGGGCCAAATAATTCGCCCGTGGTACACCATTGTCCCCCTTGGGGGTATCTCGGGCAAAAAAAATTGGTCATTGTACCCCACGGGGGACTAGGCTGGGGGACGATGGGCAAGTCGCGGTTTATAACTACGTAGGGAATAAAAAAACATTAAAATTTAAATAATCGCACTCAAACATAATGTTCAAGCAACGATAATGTATGTATTAGAACAACATTATCTTGTTCAATTTATTTTACAAGTATATTAATAATGTATTTGTAAGGCTTGCGTATATTATACGTAATTATATATGATATTCCATTCTATTAGAACTGACTAACATGTTGTTATGACGTCGGAGGTCTATTTTATAATCAGAGCCAGAAATAACAAAATGAACATGTATTTTGAAATTTATTTTGATAACGAAACTAAAATAATAAACCATTTATATAACAAATTGAAACTATCAGAAATCAATAACATTAAACTAATGAAAGCATTTTATTAGTTACATTACTTTCTTTCTGGGGTTGTCGGGTAATTAAGAGAAGTTTATTCCGAAAGCGCTAATGCGCTGCATACAAACGAAGTCTGGTGATATTTTCAATAATAACCAATTCAATACCAACCAAAGAGATTAGTTTCTAGATTGTTTCTGAAAAATATAATAGAATTGGTTAGTATTGAAAATATCACCAGACTTCGTTTGTATGGAGCGCGACTGTTTGCTACTAGAACTGCACAAAATAATGACTTAGAATGAGTAATACATATTTAGAAACAAAAATACATACTTTCTAAAATAATTTTAGCAGTTAGCTTTTAGTAAATATGTAGCGTTTTATATTTGTTTATAAATTATAGTATACATATTACAATTGATATATCGTTTTCATTAAAGTACCTACAACAGAATTGACAGATCTTCAAACTAATTTTTCAAGATTAATATTTGTATAAAATGATTGAGAACACAAGAGCTGGTGATGATAATAAAGAAATCATTATTTAGTGTGATGACACATCTGCCGAATTTACGCGACGTAATTTACTAGGAAAAATGGCGCGTAATATTAGTACTGAAAATCAAGTCACGCGTATTTTGGGCTGCGTAAATTCGCCAGGTGTGTCATCAAACTTAGGAATGTAACATGCTGCTTCGAATCGTCATGTCTTCCTTCATGTAACTTGATATATACTGCTTACAATATTATACTCATGCCAGAGAGACAACAACGTTGATACCATCAAACCAGTGACAGAATCTGTTACATGCAGTGAATATTGTAAATTTTCCAGTCATCAATTAATATCAGATTAATATGTGTTTGTAACTGATTTAGGTGATTATTAAGAGCCACTGCATTAGGCGGATATCCGCATGCGTGTCAGTTTTTCTATTCAAAATCGTGCGACGGACTATTTGCGTCACGTTGCAGTGTTCAGATTTTTCAAAAAGGCCCGCATGCGAGCCATCCCCGCGGCAGGACTTACGCAGCGGGCACTTTTAAATGGTATTCTATTTTCTCAATCAATATCAACATTGTATGAGATTGCCATCTTAATATTAAGAATCACTAAGAACTGTGGAAAGTCCATCAATTTGCCAGATAGTCTACCATGGCAGAGCGACAAAGCGCTGATGCGCATTAGCTCTCTTTTGAGATGAGGGACAGAGGTGGGACATCTCACGCGCGTTACTGCACTGAAGTAGAGCGAGGCTAAGGACCGGAGAAACGAGTTGTTTCTCCGCTCTACAGCCTCGCTCCTCTTCAGTCGGCAGCCTTATGCTACTCTCAGGTGGTGATCATTAGACAAGCATCAGTATAGTATACATATGTATGTCTGTAACTGTATTATCTATGTACCAACTGAATGTTTCACCACTTCTGAATAAGTTCTTGTTAGCTTATCTGACAAAAATACATAAATTTTATATGAAATATAACAAACAATCTGTCAGTTAAGCTGTTAAGAACTTACCCAGAAGTGGTGAAATAGGCCCTAACTTTCTTAAATATAATTAATAGACATGCAACAAAGACAATTTTAAAATCTTTACATTTGCTTTAACATTCCATATTAATATTATGAGATTATTAACAAGTGAGATTGCTATTTGTGTCAAAGCAATATTTCATTATCATCAGTTAATTTTCTGATATGTTACCCAGCATACTATATCTTGAGCAATGGGGAGCGGCGAGGGGGCTAGGTAGTAGCACTTTAGCAGATGTTGTGCAGCGTTGTAAAGGCCATGCTTGCTAAATAAGGTGTCTGAGGAAATGCAACACTGTTCCAAATTATAGGTCACAGTTTGACTATTTCAGGTGTGTAGATACACAACAAAAGTCACCGACCCTCCACACGGGTTTGGTGTGGATGGCCTTGTCAGCAAATAAATCCTGCACGGGCTACCCGCTGGATCGGCGTTTCGGCTAGTTTGATTTGTGGACATCTTAAGGGATGCATACGACAACTTGATAGCTTGATGCCATTTTTTTCATAAGCAAAGCAACATGTTGCTTCACTGCTTATCTCAAAATATGAAAGACTGTGTGCTGAAAACTGATATCAACCTGCTAGGCAGGCTCTTGGTTTGCCGGGCCCCGTTTTTATGGATCTATTAGTTTGTCAGCAGCAAATATGTTAAGTGTATCTTTTGGTACACACCTGAGGCAAATTAAAATTCTTTTCATCAGGGGAAAATAAAACGGACCTATAATAAATAATTATAGGTGCGTATGAAGCGGCTAAGAGGGAAGGGAGGTGAATCAGGATGTAAAAATTAAATGATGATAATGCAAAACTTTAAAAAAGTATAAGAGAACTAACAACTAAAACATAACCAGAAATTTTCTATGAAACCTAAACTATACATAACAAATATGAAATTCTATACACAAGGACTTCGCTTCAGTGCGCTTTTAACGGGACCACTAAGTTATGCCAAATTGTTAAACATTATTGTTTCGTGACCGAATACATTTGAAAGGACTGGAATGTCAGCGGCAATGTATGACAGCCGAGCATAACTGATTCATACAAAGGTGACATTACAGACATGCCATTTTTTGGTTCTGTTATTGTATGTCGTGGTGAGTCTTATGTATAGAATGTCATTGCATAACAAAAATAATTTTCACCAAATTTTAATTTAACTAATTAAGTTATTTAAATGTGCTTCAGTATTAATGTGGTCCTCGATGCTTTGTGCATTACAAATTATTTCTACTTGACATTTGTTACAATACGCATTGTTCTCATGCTCGTTGGACAGATAGCTCTCAATGAAAACATCCTGGTCTTCAATAAGGTCTTCGACTTCAGCGAACCAGTCAATATGTTGCTCATCTTCGTCTATATGCGCTAAAATACTTTCTACCGTATTCTCAATGTACGAATCACAAATTTTGCACCAGACCTCATCGTTATTATCGACAGGGAATATTCCGTTAAGCGGTTTCAGTTTAGCACAAACGTTATCTCTATGGTTGAAGCTATTTACGTGTTCCTCTAAAATTTGTAGTGTGCAATCTATGTTACTGTTGCAAACCTCACAGAGAACATTGTCTTTTTCTGAAGCTAGGTAAGGCTCTAGGCTGATAAACTCACCGTCCACCAGATCTTCGATGGCAGTCATCCAGTTCGCATGGTCTTCGCCATCGATATGTTTCGATACCGACTCGTCTTCGGCCAAGGTGTGTTTGCAAGGCTTACAGTACAAAACCTCGTTGTTAAAGCTCATACCATTCTCAGTCAATAGTTCTATGTTCTCCTTGTGCTTCGTGCCATTAGTGTGCTGCTCGATACATTTGTTAGCCTTCGGAATGTAGACTCCACAAAAAACGCAGCGAACTCTGGTCTTGGAGCTGACATCCGCTACGATCCCGTATAAGAAGCTTGTTTTCATTATTTTCTGGGTTAAGTGTACGTATTAGGAAAGGTTATAGCAAAATCTGTTACGCTGGTAATGTAATTTCTTTTAAAAACTTGGAATTTCGTAGTTTGTTGCAAACGAATTTATTTTTTAGATTTGCGGTTTGACAGATAAAATTGAATGAATGAGAATGAATTAGGCCTACCTATGATAGCTTTAGTTCCGATATAGCCGTTGTGGCGCTGGGCTGCGTTCAGAGCCTTTGGGTGCGGTTGTTTGGTTGTTTTTCAATCTAAGGTGCGGAACGATAAGTTGTTTTTTAACTCGCCAAAAGGTACGGAACGATCCCGGTTGTTTTATAACCTAAAATTTTGACATTGACAGTTAATATGGGCTTCCAGATCTTCCAGGGCTTCCATCATTTCCAAATACAATAAAAACTCATCTTCCATGCTAGAGAATCAAAAAGTGCGTAAAAATAATTTGAACAAAACAAACTTTTATTCAAAATTAGCAAAAAGTCAAGTAACCACAGATAATCAAAACGTCAGAGTGTTTTTTAACCATCTAATTTGATGGTTAAAAGTTGCAACCCGTCAGAGGTACGGAACGGTTGAGTTGTGACAACCGAGTTGCAAAGGGCGTTTTTTCACCGAGGCTCTGAACGGCGTTAGTGCGAAAAGTTGCACCCAGAGTGCACTCTGGGCGTAGGCTCTGAACGCGCCCCTGAAGTCGTATTTTCCCCCGTGAAACGTCATGGAACGGATTGAATAGGACGCCATAAATTGAACTTACAGCAGCGCGCGTTATGCCGTGTTGTTGCGTCAGAAGCTTATATCTTGTGTTTTTCCTGGTATTTTCGCATGAGTTGAGAATCCTTGAGAAGCCCTAATTCTTCTCCATTGTATGATATAATAATATCGTTGATTACTTTGTTTGTTTGATTGTTTTTTGATGTTTTAGTACATTTTGGTTGTTGTCGATAGTTTTGATAGATTTGGGTCGTTTTTGAAGATCTATCCTTCAAGAAACTACCAAACAGTCCAAAAGTACTTAAAACTACCAACTACTACCAAACTGTACCAAAGTACGAGTACCTACTCTAGATGTTAAATTTAGTTAATACTCCGATGTTAAATATGACGATGACATAACCATAACAATAGTTAAAGAAGTGCTGCTTCAATGACCGCGAACTTAATTTGTTGATGAATAATCAACAAATTAAGTTCGCGGTTCGCGTCGCAGTCGCGCAGGTGTGGAGGCCTAGTTTTGCGTCGTAAAAGTTCCCACTTCGCCTTCCGCTTCGCAGACACCTAGGTTTGAACGCAGCTTAAGTCTGTGTTTACTACGCTCGCTGCTGGTATGCAATTTTAAAGAATGTCAACCCTAATCAGCTGATTGGATCAGTGACACTAAGGCCGAGATTCAGAGACGATTTTAAGTCATAGTTTAGATCGAGCTAAGCAGGGTGAAAAATGTATGGATTTTGACAGACGGGAGTTCGAACTAGGTATGACTTAAAAATCGTCTCTAAATCTCGGCCTAAATTAACTTGTTGTCGTGCTGAACATGTTGTTGGTTGTATTTTTAAACAGCCTTAACTGAATGCGCCTCTGAATGCAATTGTCTATGATGAAGTCTTATAAATCTCAATCAGGTCATCTCCGACTATCTAGGAACAGCTGCTTATGAATGTGCTCGAAGCACAGAGGTAACAGAGACGAAATATGTAGGAACATACAGTCAATTCATTCAATAAATAAACAAGAAACTTGCCAAGTGCGACCTAAGGTATTTACCACTAGAACGGTCACCCAAAGCATTCAAAGATTTACTAGACTTAAAATAAACAACACGAGTGCCTTTGATAGTGTTGATCTCAATAAATTTCGATCTTTATTTCATTTCGATGTGGTTTGATACGGTATGCGGAACTCTGATTGCGAATGTTCGACTGAATGAATGAATGAATTCAGAAAAAGGGCCCTTTCTACAGGCGATATTCTCACAATCACATTATATAGTCTACATGTTCAAAAAATAAAAAGTTAAATGTCAACGTCAAAATGCTCGTCAAATGTCAGAAAAAATTCAATCAATTTGTTTGTCGTTTGTCAAACAATGGTCATACTTGTCTTGCATTTTTCCCTTGACTTGAATTAAAATTTTATTGTAAACAATAAATAGCAAGGAAAAAAGAATAATTCACGATGTCGCGTGATTCCGAAGAAGAGGCTGATATCTTAGAAAATGTTGCGGAGGTTATTGATAGACTGGCGGTACGAGTTTTTTGTTCGATAAAGATATAATTTCAAGTGTCTTTATTTATGAGCTTGGTAAAAGTTACAAGAAGCGACCCACTTTGTGGGACGTCCTGGCATCTCAATGGTTCTTTTAGCGTACAAAATATAGCCTGCAATCGAAAAGACCCCACACCCTCGCTTCGTCAGGAGGTCCATTCTGACAGGCGAAATTCAACAAGATCTCATCCAATTTAGGTCTTGCTCTGCCATAAAATCGTAGAGTGTAGTAAACGGGATGCAGGATATAAAAAACATTCGCTGGGCATATTGCTCACAGGTCTCGAGTGGCGATCGCGTATCGGAAAGCGCAGCGTGGGTAGGTCCACCACAAGATAAAACCTTTGACTAATTATTATAAGGACTATCCTTGCGGTAGCATTTCCCCTCTGCCATGGTATAAGCACAATTGATCTTGTGCATTTACATTAAATTTTACACCTTATCACTAAACGAGACAGCCTATAATTGAGAAATAATAACTTCGAACTTAGAACGTTTGGGGTTCACACGAGACTACTTTTCATGATTTTTAACATTCAAAATTAGAATCTAAAGTTATGGGGAATAAAATCCAAAGTTGCGGATTTCATGTTACCTCACCCCCCACAAAAAGTGGCAGAAATGTTGTTTGTGAACCAGTCCACATATACATAGTCAAAGGATAAAACAGTGACCTGCTGAAGGTAGCGGGCACCCTTTGTATGAGGGCAGCACAGGATGGGTCATTATAGCAATCCTTAGGAGAGGCCTATGTCCAGCAGTGGAACCAATTTTTTTTTCACTTTTAAGGCTTTACCATTTTACACACTTCAAATACGGAGTAAATATTTTTGTCTATTTAGAAAGTTTTGAAAATTACATTTGTATTTTCTAATGAAAAATTGTTTTTTTAAATTTCGGTGTGTATTAAATTATATTTCAAAGTCCCAATAATTATTATTTCCCACCCCTCCAAATTATAACTCACTAAAATGAGCGCTAAAAGCTCTGAAGGATAGCACAGAGAAATCTTCTTTAAGAGGATATAATTCGGAGCGCGCTCCATACAAACATACTGTGGTGATATTTTCAATACTAACCAATTAAACTCAATGAAAGTTTTCAGAATCAATCTAAAAACAAATTTCTATGCTTCTATAGAGTCTGATTTTGGTTAAAATGTATAGTTTTAAAGTTACAGTGCCTCAAAGATTTCCATACAAATCTTAAATTAATCCTAGCATCGAAACTGTATATTTTAACGAAAATCGGACTCCATACAAGCATAGATATTTGTTTCAAGATTGTTTCAGCAAAATTCATTGACTTTCTCTGGTTAGTATTGAAAATATCACCATAGTACGTTTGTATGGCGCGCGCTCCGAATTATATCCCCTTAACAGGTAGTGAAATTAGAGGGGTGCGGTCCCCCTATTTCATTTTATGGGGGCATTTGGCCCCCTCTGCCCACCACTTCCATGGTCCCAATCTCTATATCTATTGTTTGTTTTCAAATTAAGAGTGCATTATGTATATTTCTATTGCAGGAAGAGTTACAAGAGCTATACAGATTCAGAGATTTGTTTTTTGAGAACCATCCCATCGAGCTGGCGACTGAGAAAAACAAGTTGGTTGATGAAAAGAAAGATGCTTTGATTGAGAAATTTGAGGGCATTGATGGTGAGAATTTACCTTAAAATCATGTATTCGAATTTTTTTTAACTACATATTTGAACATGAATACCTCCGTGGTCTAATGGTAAAGAGCATTAGGCTCTTGACACCGAGGTTGTGGGTTCGATACCCATGTAGTGATATGTTACTTTGTGCGTTTTTCCCCAGTTGGTTAGGACATTACAGGCCGAATCACCTGATGTCTGAAAAGCAATATGATTCCGTCCTTTGTATGGCACGTTAAGCCGTTGGTCCCGGTTGATATCTTCGGTAATAGTAGTCGTTACATAAAAACCATCAGAGGCCGTAAGGCGGTTTGAAAAAACTTCTTCGTTCATGAACTGACTCAACATCTAACTGATAAAATAAAAAAAAGTTGTGGTCCAGTGGCCAGTAACCTTGCCTTTCAGTTTTGAGTCTACCCCCTCGGGGAATATAGTCGTGAGCATATGCTTATGATGCTAACTCATATTAATAATTGAGAATTAAGGGGCCATAGGTTGAAGCGAATATTTTCTATGAGAAACGCGATTGCCCAGCCCTCCAAAAAGTGCGTGCGTGTGCCGCATTTTCGAATAAAAAGAATTAGTAAAAGTACGAGGATGTTCTGAGGTTTCAGAATATCTCTGACTACCCCCTCGGGGAATATAGTCGTGAGCATATGCTATGCTATGCTATGCTAGTAAAAGTACTTACTTTTATAGATTTTTTTTATGAATTCACTAGATAAACTAATGGTGAATGTGTTAGTAAAATTCCAGTAATTATAAACGCTTACAAGCTAAGCAGTTTGAGAAAATAATGTTAAAAATGTGTTATTTCCTTAACTTTTTAAAAAGAAATTCTATCGTGTGATGTATATTTTTCGTTTCGGTAACTTGCATAAATCTTGTAGGTAAAACGAAAAATAAGAGGCCCCTTCCCAGGAAGTTCCAGGATGTATGGCCCCTTAATATAAATTAAACTATGCTATTTCAGTGGACACTCAAATCCCGACCTCTCAACGGGCCCAGTTCCTCTATTTAAAAGGCCGTTGCTATAACATAAGTCCTGACTACGACTCCCGAGCGACCCAGTGTCTCAGCAAAGCTGTAAAATTGAACCCGCACCTGGTTGATGCATGGAACGAACTCGGAGAATGTTACTGGAAGAATATGAATGTTAGAGACGCTAAGGCCAGCTTTGAGGGAGCTCTTAATCATGTTAGTATGATTTTGAAACTATTTTATTAGACTACCAACTTGTATAAAGATTTTCAATAAATATCATTCATTCTCTTGTCCATTTCCTATTATTTGGGGTCGGCGCAGTATGTGGCCTTGTGGTGGATTTTAAATAAATGGTTTTAATTAAGCTGTGAAGAACCAACCAAAGATGGGTAGGCCATCTTTGGTTGCCAATTGTTTAGAATTGATTTCTTAGCGTTAGATTGCCTTATTTCTTTTTTATTTATGTGAAAACTTTTTGGTGGAAGTACTGTTCCAATTTGAAAGTTGTAAAATCCAATTAATGACTTTTCCTCAGGTAAATTTTCTCCAGTCAGACATAAAATTTCCTACAAAGGAATTAAAATAAAAAAATATCTTTCTTTTTCTTATAGGAAAGAAACCGCCTATCCCTTCGTTGCTTATCAATAATCCTCAGACAAGAAAGTGGAGGCCGGTCTCGTTCTGAAGCCACTCCTGCCATATTAAAGAGTGTAGAACTAGCCAAGGAAGCTGTAGCTCAGGACATTAAGGATGGTGTGTCATGGACAGTTCTAGGTAAGTAACATAAGTTAATATGCTGTATAATCATGTCCCAGTGTGGGTGGACAGATTACTACACTACACCGATGTAGATATACAGACGGTGAAATCTTTTTCTTAAATAAACTTAATCAAGAATTCCAAACAAGGGCATACGAAAAGCTCTTGGCGGATTTATCCTTTCTTCGAGCATCCAACAAGCTGGACCATCGACCTGGGGAATGCGGCGGAAACCCGTTGGACGAGGGCAGCGCAGCGCAGGAACAGTCGTTGTGGCGATCTTGGGAAGGGCTATGTCTAGCAGTGGGCATCTATTGCATCAGATGATGATGATGAATGTCAATCAACGATAATGAATAAATAAATTCTCATGGACGTCATGTCTGTGTCTTTACTATGAAACGCATGTTATATTGTTCAAAAAACTAAAAACTATTCTTTAATTATATTCCAGGTAATGCATACTTGTGTCAATTCTTCATGGTGGCTCAGGACGCGGCGACGTTGAAATTGTGCATGAGCGCGTATAAACAGGCGTGGATGGATCCCGTGGCGAAAGGACAACCTGATTTGTATTATAATAGAGGAATCGTAAGTATGTTTTAAAACAATCTGTCTTGATAAATATTATCTAGAGAAACTTTGCATTGAACATTTGAGGACTTATTTGTATGTACCATGTAGTAATTCTAATCTGTATTACCAATGTTGGTTGGGGAATTAAAGATAACTGATGTATAATACAATGTAAAAAAAAAAATTTTGAAAGAGAAAGGTCATGACTAACGGAACTGAGACGTGTTCGGTCACTAAAGGCCTAGCAAAAAGGCTGTAAGCCACCTAAAGGGCAATGGAGAGGGCTATGCTCGGAGTTTCAGAAATGAAGAGATCCACCGTAAAACCAGGCCCGAAGAATTGCTAAACTCAAGCAACAATGCTCGCAGAACCGAGAGCCGATGGGGCCGAAGACTTCTCCAGTGACGACCGCGTACCGGAAGGTGCAGCGTGGGTAGGCAGTGAGCCCTCACAAGGTGGACCGACGACCTTGTAAAGGTAGCGGGAACCCGTTGGATATGAGCAGCGCAGGACCGGTCGTTGTAGTGATCCTTTGGGAGGCCTGTGGCCAGCAATGGACGTTTATCGGCTGAGACATAGAAAAAGAAGAGAATAGAACTGACGTTAAAATAAAAAAAATGTCGCAAAAACCAGATTTTGTGGCAATAAATTTATTTGATTTGATTAGACAGGCTCACACGCTAATTACACAGAGTCAGCGAGAGAAAATCACTGTTACGCATACGCGATATTTTTTTGTTTGACTTAGTTGAAATTGCTTACAAAATCTTGCAACTAAGTCTAACAATGACACGATTTTGAAACTTTTTTGTCATATCTCTATCCCTATCCAGTATACGCGCTCAGCTTGTCTAGATAATATTCAGTACTACGGGCTGAGTATGATGATGATCACACCAACCAATCAATACCTTTCCGCAGCGGGCCTGTATCGTAAGAGTACTGTTAAGATTTGATGATGATGACACTAAAATCTTCACCAAACATTTGCAGGCCCTGAAATACGAAGAAACGTACGAGGAAGCCCTAGAGAGCTTCACGTACGCGTGCCGGCTGGACCCGCCGTGGGAGCCCCCGAGACTAGAGTTGACCAAGTTGGCGCAGTACCTGGCTGCCACCAACGATCTGGTCAAGACCAGGGGCAAGATCAAACCTAAGAAGTTGGCCCAAATGGTGCAGGTTCGTAAAAGTAAAAGTATTGTGCGTTTTTTAAGGTTCTTGTTTTAGTCAGTCCTGTGGTGAGAAAAATCTAGATGTGCTTTTGTGTTTATTACTTTCATCATCGTATTACTTAACGCATACCAAAATGAGCGAGATTGACAGTTTTCTCGTCTTGTCGCTTTGTCGTGCGAAGCATGCTATTGCTAGCCCTACACGTATAAAATAAGCCTAGTTGTAAATCGTGGAATTTTATTTCTAAGAAGTCATTGTTGTAAGTACAAAATTTTCAATTTGTAACACCAAATGTAAACGTTAAATGATGAACTATGTTGTATTGTATATGTTGTTTTCACTAATTACTTCGATGGGATGATCAAACATTCATATACCTATAGACAGCTAAAGAAAGCCTCACTTTAAGCATCTTCAGAATAGATGGCCTCATCTTCAGAATAGATAACCTAACCTAACCTCTGGTAAGCGACCAGAGAAACTTCATTTCTTAGCTACCTCGTACAACATCATCATTAAGAAATTCTAGCCGGAAAGCCCATTCTAAGCTGGGAATCACACCTTAAAAAGAGAATTAATATGACTTCCTGCTTTATAAGTTAATTATTTAAAACCCACAGACAACAGACGACAAAATGCTCGGCGTATACGGTCCAGGCACGCTACACACTATCGGATCGCGCCGCGACGTGTCTCTGTTACGCGTGCGACTAGACACGCTGAAGGAGGGACACAACGAAGGTCTGCTCGTGCTGGGACGCGTCGTCGGCTCTATACACAACGAGAGCTCGGTACCTTTGTAAGTACACTACATTGCATACTAGACCTAGACACGCCGAAGGAGGGACACAACGAAGGTCTGCTCGTGCTGGGACGCGTCGTCGCCCCTATACATAACGAGAGCTCGGTACCTTTGTAAGTACACTACATTGTATACTAGACACGCCGAAGGAGGGACACAACGAGGGTCTGCTCGTGTTGGCCGTTTGATCCTGCTTGCGTGTTTTGTGCAAAATTATTTATCTAAACTTTTCGTTCCTTTTACCGTGAATTTAAACATGTGAAATAAATTAATAATTTTAGCGTTAGAACGTTTCGATGCATTTTCGATCGCCGCGGTCGGCACTGTGAAAGAGTAGGCTATGAAAGCGGTAGGTATTGAAGATTTCGTTTGAAATGATTTATCTGTTACGTAGTAACTTATTATTAATCTGTAGTATAGGGTCAGAAAAGTAATAAATGAATTTAGAGATTTTGAAACAGCCTTAAACTAATTTCACACGTGTTTCCATTTGCAGTACGTTTGCGATAGTGGACTCAAGCATGCAGTGTATGTGCGTGACAGTGTACAACTGGGCCGATGGCCGGGGCGCCATCATAGGGGACTGCATCGCCATACCTGAGCCTTTCGTGCGCACGGTCAGACAGGAGGCGCCCGCACCTGTAGTATGTTCTTCTCTTATTATTCTACTAGATTTTGAGCTGAAAGCAATGACCATGAAGTACATGAGACTGAAGGGGCAAGATCGTTACTTGCGGTGTATCAATTAAAGTAATAATCCTTAATACGTTGATGGTTTTTAAGGGGTGATTAAGACCATGAAACTACCTAATAACCCTTTCTATACGAGACCAGCATCGAAATCCAAAAAAGAAAATCGGTGGTTCCATATACGAGATTTAGACAAGCCACACAACTTTGTAACATTCGATGGGACTATGCTACTCGTAAGCACTCCAAGTAATTTTCTTAATGTTTTGTATAAACAAACAAAAAATGCAAACGTTCTATAGTCCGTCCAATAAAGCTTCGTGATTATGACAGATGGGATCTGGTCCGATAACGTGACTTTGAAATGTCGCTATTTCTCAAATATTGAAACTGTAAATTATTAATTAATTTCATACATACATAATGATTTTTCTCAACTGAGCTCTATAATTGTTCAAATAATTTCAGAAAGTGAAATAATAAAAAAACTAGTAATTAGTTAACAACACGCTGCGGTAAATGCCGCTCGCGCAAGGTTCAACGTGACGGCATTTTCACTAGGTCTGTGATGGAAACAACAGGATCCTCACTATTGTTATGTTAGTCACTTAGCAATTCTGTTTCCGTAATACATGTTTATTCTTTGCTGCATGTAAAACTGCTTTCCCTTATTAACACGGAAATAAGTCTATCAAACAGGGCTACTAGTCATTAATTATTATTATATTGGTAGCTAGTACCGTACTAGTATTAGTAGTTATATCAGTAAAAGTGGGCATGTTACATCTCTAAAACGATCTGTCATAATCACGAAGCTATCTTGGACGCACTATAAGACCCAAATGGGACAGGAATTTTTTATTTTCGCAAATTCGATGTTGATCCCGTAGAGAAAGTTATTTAGTTTGATAGTCTGATCATCCCCTTAAACACCCTTAGCATAATTAAGAATCCTAAATGATAATGATTCCTATCAAATATTTATTGATCTTTCTACTTCTCCCAGACGTACGACTTCAAATCCATTCGTGTGAACAACCCGATGCTTCTTCTAATAAACGGGAAGCGAGTCGGCAGGAACCAGTTTGCCTGCACCCGTGTCACAAGCACCTACGAGATCCACTGAAGGTAATATGATACAGTGCTGCTACAGAAATAAGTACGCTTGGATTTTGTATTACTCCATTGACTTACAAACTAATGGACGTAGGTTCCGCGCTCAAAAGTGTCCGAACCAAAAGAGAAACAAAACATAAAGATAAACAATTACGCGCCAATCTTCGTTTGATTGACGGACTATGCGCACGTCTGCACGCCGTGCTGTAAGAATTTGTTAAAATTACGCAAGCAAAATAAAATTAAAATGTCATCAGTTTCAGTGTTTTTAGTTGGATTATATTACTAACACGTAGTTTGGTTTATGTGGGTTAGTCTGGGACACTTTTTTCGAGAATTTTGTACTAGACCCGGCGTCCATAACTTAGTAAGTCAATGTATGATTCGTTTAGATTCAGGCTTTGGGTTTTATGTAAATTATTATATTAGGTGATTTTGTAAACACTTTCCAAATTTTCAGAGGTGGTTCAGACCAGAAAACTGAGCAACTTTTACTATGGGAGCAAACCTGAAATAGCAAAAAAAACAATCTGTACACATACATACATACATAAACTCACGCCTTTATATATGTATGTGTACAGATTGTTTTTGGCCCTAATTGTAATGCCTCCTCGACAATAATGTATGGGAAAGTTTATTTTATTTCGCGATTTCGATGTTGGCAAGGAGAAAGTTGTTCCGTATGATGATCTGATCATCCTTTTAAAAAGCCGTCAGCATATTAACTTTGACCCTGTATATTAAAATTCAAACAAAATCCGAAGATTGTATAAATTCTACTTTTATCTGAAGTTTTATTAATATTTGAATTTACATACCTAAAGTGTGCATCTAAAATGATTCGTCGCAGGTATTCCTGTCGTCTTATATTTGTAGAAGCACTGTATGGAAACTAGGTTAGGTATTTTTAATCAATTTTGTATTTTTAATCTGATATTTTTGGCATTATGTATGCAGGGTGACTTTAAGACATAACTTCTGATTCTAAACTTATAGCAATACATGAAGCAACATGGCAAAATGAATTATAAATGAATAACACATTGTTACTTATAAAAAGTAAATCGATTTGGACATCACCTTATTACGTACAAAGTAAAAGTAATGATAATAGTCAAAACGAAAACAATTCTATAAAATTCACAAACCTTTTACAAATAAAGGTTTATCCACTTCAACAGTATATCATGAAGTACTAATTAAGTTGTAACAGTGTCTATGATGATGATGATGATGAAACAATAACAAAGGTATATACATATACAACGTGTTAATGAATTAACGCAAAACTAGAAAGTAGTCTGTTTAGAATCGAGAGCAGAATCGAATTATCATGGTTTCAACATACGTAATTTTTTTCAAAATAATAAATAATTCGTATGTAAAATTAAAAATTTACTGAACACGATCTCAACCCACCGCTCGGGCACTCTCACCCTACTTACTACCTTAATACAAGATTCTTAAAATGTATCCATGAGCACGTTAGCGCTTTCATTCATTGCTGAAATGATAACAAATCATTTTTGTCTCAAAACTTAAAATGCGAATAACTTTAAATGTTAACTATCAAAATAATGAAATTATTGTTTCAATCTAATAATTTTGTTATAAATCAGTTGGGGTGTATGAGGTTTTGCGCTTATTCATGAACACGTTGTATAAGTACATATTACATTACCTATTAGTAACGAGACAACAGTTAACTGGACTAACCTTGAAAGAAATCTGACATCATTTAATTATTTCTTTCACATGATAAAAAATATATTTATGGTCCTATGTGAAACAGTGACCACTGGGCACTGCAAACAACGATACTGGTACATTAAGTACCAGTACTAGATAAGGCGATCAGTTGAAACATGTCACACTGGAATACGGTTCCCGTACCGCATTGATGTTACCAAGTTCATTTCGTCCGTTTGGCAATTACAGACCGCGATGTGTCATTTTGTTTGGTTTTGCGTGACATGTTGTTTCTATGAACATGCTTGTTTATCGTTAGTGTAAGTCGATGACTGCAAATAATTGTTTTTAATCATTGTGCATGTCTTTTAAGTCACCCTGTATATTTATATTTCCTAAGAGGCAGATAGAGACGACAAAACATCACAAAATTCTAACAATAAGGTGTCTACTAGATTATTGTCTTATTATGTCGTCTTTTTCTCTCTTATAGAGAAATCAAAGCCAAGTTTTGAGTATGCTTAATATTTCTGACAATTCTCGTGACAGAGATGTCAGATCTTATAGTGCGTAAGAATGCTAGCGAGCTTCTGAACGAGGACTGGTGTTAGGTCAATAGGTGGCGCTACTGGATATAAGCCTGGCGCACACATGGCGAAGCGCAGCGCAGAGCATTTTTCACTGCCAAACCATTGTCAATTTTACTAGCGTTGAAATAACATCGAAAATAAACGACTAGTCCCCGAGAGCATCGAAGCTAGTTGATGCGAATGGTAGATAATTGATATTCGATGCAATTTTCAACGCATGCAAAGTCGATAATGGTTTGACATTGACAAATGTTCTGCGCTGCGCTTTGCCAGGTATAAGCGGGCCCTGGTACTGTATAAAGAAACGACCCTCACCAATTTTATATCTTGTTAAGAGGATTTATGCCGCTCAGTGGCGCTACAAAATTTAAAATTTTGTATCAAGAAAACCTAAAATAAAATAAAAAGTTGGCCGTCACGGGACGCCCGGCAGATGTGAAACTTTTATGCGGCACTCCCGATTTACGTGTCGAACTTCCGTCAAACAAAAAGGTTGCGGATCAGAATTTCAATACCCTCCCATAAGAACTTTCCCTTCAAAAGTGTACAACTGACTTTCTACCTAAGCCTAAAAGGTATTTTTATACAAGCTTAGGTATAAAGTTAATTAAGCACTTTTTATTTAAGGTTTCCTTTGAGAAATCCTAAATTTTGTGGTGAGGGAGCCACTGAGCGGCAAAGCGTCTTAAGGTGTGTACGTTATTTTCTAAACATTTTGTATTATTGGCGCCATCTCGTTGATGGCAGTTCTCTGTAGTTAATACTGAATTTAAATACGTATTTATATCGTTAATTATAATTCGACTGACAATTAATATGTAAAAATGTATGAACGAAGAGAAAGGAAATCATATTTCTAGAAAGTAACGGGATATCAGAGGTTTTATTTATTGGGAGTAAGCGTTTCATACTAAGAAGTACAAAATTTGTTTTTTATGTCCGCACTGGATTCCTTTCTAAAAAATATCCGACATTTAAATGTATCTGAAGTCTGCCCAGCCCCGGAACAAGTGCTACATACTTAGTTACAAAGTTGTAATACAAAGTTGTTATGCAATAAAACCTGCCCACCAAATAATTTCTACTCTACACGTGTTTCTCTCCACCAAGGAGCATCCTCAGCACGTCTAGCATGATTTCTCTACTTGCGCGGCTTTCACTCTCCGAAAAGCGCGGGAACAGGTTATTTTCTATGCAGCGAAGGCGCGTCGCGCGTGTTTAGAGAAATCATACTAGACGTGCTGGAGTTGGACCGACGAACGTTCGAAACAGAGTTGTTACTTCGCCGAGCGTCCGACTCGGTGTCGAACTTTATCTAGTAGGTATTTAGAAGCTGAGGTCTCGACACAATCGTGTCACCTACCTGTTAAATCTACCTATATTGATATTGCAGTAGGTTTAAACATGCATGCTACCTGGCTGTCTAGCCAGGAATGAAATCTATCGAGATTAACTTGGAAAGTAAAACATTATCTAAATACAAAATGGCATCCAAATGGTTAGAGCCGTTTCCGTGATACCAATTCTATATTATACACCAAGGCTTATTGACAAAGTATCTTTCGATTAGCGTTAACGACAGTAGAGAACATAAAAATGTATTCAATTCAATTCAATTTTTGTTTAGTGGCATCCGATGTGTTATCACAATTCAACCAATGTCTCGTTATGTGGAGAGTATACGAAGGAAAATGATCAGTAGTATTAATTAAGTCTAGCGTGGCAGTTTTGCCAATGTAAGTAGTTTATAATCTCAAGTGATTGTTTTAAGGTTAAAACACAAAAGAGTTCACAAAATGGTGGAGCCACGTGCAAGCCCAACGCGCCGATATGCACGCGTCCGTACTCCGCCAGACTTGCAGCGCGACTCCCATAAAAATGTATGAACTTGACGTATGGTGACGAAAGCAAACGTCATAATGTTTCTATCGCTAATGTCAAATCCATACATTCTGTCATTTTCTACTAGCGTCAACGCCAATAGAATGTTACTTTGTCTAGGGGACAGATTAGCTCACTGTAAATAATAATAGTTAGAAATAAAAAAGTAATTAACATATCAAACATTTTTTTAGTATGAATCACTCGCTCCCTATACAAGCTGTCGATTTGAAGCATAATCAAATTATATAGATTAGACCATCAAACTGAACAACTTTTACAACGGATTCAACATAGAAATTGAGATACATTTAGGTCGAGTAAGCATTGAAGTTTTCTATTGAACAAGTGATCAAACCGACAGCTGGGATAAATATAATCTCCATGGTCGTGTAGTGTGTGTTTTATACAGGGCGTTAGTGTAGACAGTTGCATTACTATAAAGGGTGATTGTACTCATGATCAACTCTCCCCAAGGAAACTAAGGGAAATTCACAAACAAAAATGTCGACTTTCATACAAACGTTCGTTGTTCGTTCGTTTCATACGTAATAAGCTGATTGCGTTTAGTACCTATAGCTAGTCCAAATGTTTTTTTCTCTAATTTCCGTTAGGTTCCTTGGGGACACTTGTACAGTATTATGACTACAATCACCCTTTAAAGTAGTGTACGCTTACACCCTGTATATGGTTACAATACTCGTTAATATTAATAACGTTATAATAACTAAAACTAACGTATTTCATTGTGTTAAGGTCTATAATTGAATGGTTGTATTATTATGTTTTTAAAAAGCTGCGGGCAAGCTTTTTTAACATTAATTCGTTATATTATATTTATTAAATTTGTATTGTAAATAACATTGGCGATTAAATCGATAATAAAACAAAAGTTTCGTATAAAACATAGTTTTATTTAAAAATACTGGTTTTTTAAAGATGAACAAGAACATTTTTCAAAATTAAAAAACGTAGAACTTACATCTATTAAGAACCCGTATTAACAGGTTACTTTTAATAACCTTTTACGAATTTAAACTTAAACTTTTAATCGACTTTTCAAAAGAAACAGTCAAATTAGTAGGTATACAAGTACGTTGCGGCGCGATCTTGAGCGCTGTCACAGAATAGTATACAGGGTCCTTCCCTAAGAGGAAGGATCTCTCTTTAAGACTAGAGTGAGCCATACCCATTGTAAAGTGTCCACTTTTCTTGACGTTTAGGTTTGAGTGTGTGATGTCAAGTAGTATGGACAAAAGGCACCAAGTGACATATGGCCTTATGGTTACGGTCACTTTTCACACACACTAGCTCAAAAAAAAGTGGACAGCCGCATAAACAAATATCTATAGTTCCATCTCCTTCTACCATTAAAGGTACATCATAAGACAAAGAGACTAACTACAATCGTAAATTTATGCGGACTCTATGGAGATCCTTCCTCTGAAGGCTGTCCACTTTTTTTTGAGCTAGTGTGTGTGAAAAGTGACCGTAAACATAAGGCCATATGTCACTTGGTGCCTTTTGTCCATACTACTTGATACCACACACTCAAACCTAAACCTCAAATGGACACTTTACAATTGGTATGGCTCACTCTATTAGGTATAATCTCTTTGGGATGATCAGACTGTCAAACTGAACAGCTTTCTCTATGGCACCAACATCGAATTCGCGAAAAAAAAACCGCTCTTCCATACAAAACTGTGAACCTACTCGAGCCAAATGTATGGGACAGCTATTTTTTTTTCGCGACTTCGTTGTTGGTCCCATAGAGAAAGTTGTTCAGTTTGATGGTCTGGTCATCTCCTTAAAAAAGTGTCAGCATATTAAGAAGGACCCTGTATAGTTCTACTTACAGAACGGCCACTCCTCGCCCCCCTCTGACTTCAGATACTCCATCTCACTTGAGGGGAAAATTGAGGAGCCGAATGCAGTCAGGCGCGCACACCCGTTGGATTTAACTTCTTAAAATATATTTTATTTTAATCCTCTCAGTAAAAATAAACGCTGGAAAATAACGCTAAATTCACATTTTCTGTGATTCTTTAGCTTGAGTACTATTTTTAAAAACAGAATGAACCATAAAAAGGAATGAAATGTATAATGATGTTCATACGATGCGGGGTAAACCAACCCTACACATATGAAATGCACAATTTGGACAAAGTGCGCATGTGCGAACGTCATCATGTCAAATATAAAACGTTGTTTGAAGTGCCGGACCTATGGCGCTATCTTTGATTTCGCTGAACCTTGTGTACAAGCCACTATTTACTAAATACACTCGTTTTAGCTCTCAAGATTAAGCTTATCCTTGCCGCGACGTATACTTAAACGCTAAACAACACGCGCTTAATAGCTAAACTTTAAACTATTATAAAACTGTAAAATAAGTGTCTGTACTGTACATCGAAGATATTTACAAGAGAAGGATTACGATATGGTTTTAGGTGTCCCTGGCTCCAAATCACAAATTATTGGATTTTTTGTCTGTTTGTTTGTTCGGGCATCGCGCAAAAACTACTGAACTGATTTTGATGAATTTTTGTTGTCTGAAAGCTTATGATTTGACTTAAAATCTGGTATATAATTTGTGTGGAAGAAGTCGCGGGTAAATGCTCGTAACAATTAAACTTAAAATTTTTAGAAAATGACTAAAATTATATTATGATGATGATAGATTCCAAGGTAATTTCGACTACGGCGACTGCTAATCTTTATAGAAAGCGCTCGTTGGCATAGTGGAGCCTCGTTATTGGAAACGATCACCTTATTTACGAGTAAGTAACGTCAGGTCTGGTCAGATTTTGGATTGGTGACCGTTTCAGTGGTAATTCCTCTAGCGTTTCCCTGCTTGGGAGGCACGTTTTTGGACCCAGATAGTTCCGTCAGATGGCAGTGTATATATTCGTTAAAACAGGCCAGAAACCTATTAAGGCGGTTTAAATTCTCTGACAGCAAGTTGACCACTGACTTGCCTCCACCAATCAACACTGGGCTCGGGTTGTCGAGTATGGCTCACTCCCTCTCACCCTTATTCGTGAGAGGAAACCTTTGCACTGCAGTGGGATCCTGCAGGCCATAACCTACTTTCTATTTTCTATTTCGTTGCCATATTAAACCCGAAGTCAGCCCTGACAGGTTTGTATATCAAGACCCAGAATTACCTACGCGTTAATTTCCCACAATTTCATATCATTTTCAACTATTTCACTGTATTTCTCAGCTTTATGTCTATCCTTGAACAGTGGCCTAAGAGTTTTCAGGTTAAGGCCCAACAGAGCTCCATCGTCCAACAAATCCTTTAGTTTAAAGGCTAGTCTAGAGTTATAATAGAGGCGAAGTAAACTAGGTCTTGAGTAGAGGTATTGGCCGTCCCTTAAATTCCGTCGCGCCCACGTTTCCACCGTTTTGTTGCCGCTCGCTATCTGTAAAAAGGAATATAGATGTTGATATTTAACTTAGGATAAAGCCTAGAACGCCATGAAGATGTCTTTTTCCCAGCAGTAACAAGGTGTAAAGGCTGATGATGATGATATAGGAGTACAGGGTGGAAACTAGTGTTGGGCAAAATGTTATTAACTAGGTACTAATTACCATTTAGTTAATTACATTTTTGCCCAACACTGGTGAAACATAAACGTGTTATACAGGGTCCTTCTTAATATGCTGACACTTTTTTAAGAGGATGATCAGACCGAAAAGTGTCATTATATAAAGAAGGACCTTTTAAGGGATGCTTTGGATCATCAAGCTGAACAACTTAAGAGGACAGCACTGGACCTCTTGATATACCTACGGTTTTTAAGTAAAAATGATGCATAACATAGCAATGAAGACATCATTTTTACTTTAAAAAAAAACAGTTGGTATATCAAGAGGTCCAGTGCTGTCATCAGTCGTATTTTTTAAAATGATCAGGCCATTAGACTAAACAACTTTCTTTGTGTTTGCGGTTTATCATCCCCTTAAAATCGTCAGCATAATATGAAGGATCCTGTAATAGACAACATTATAGAGGTATACATACCCTTATGTCTCCAACCTGCTTGAGGAAGTAAGAAGAGAAGTAGAAGCGAAGATTATCAAACGTCCCTCGGCGGCTGTTGCGAGATCTTATGTAGGAGCTTAGTGCGTTGTACCCAGCTCTCTTGTATTTGAACACCTACAATGCCATTGTAAATATATTAAGAAAATGTCTTAAAGTATACATGTAAAGTTAGGAAATACCAGGGAAAAGAGTTGAGCAATGTAACTGACTAGAGGTGCGATTTTTGAAACTGAACTTTATATCTTTTGGGTACTGTTTAAATTAGCTTAACGGATACTTGTGAAGTCTTTAAAAGACTTGACTAGTTAAATAATCAACCTTATGTTTAGTAGTTTAAATGTCAAATTGGTTGCCGTGCAATCGGGCGCTAAATCAATCGACCAATAGAAGCTGGTTATGTTTGCCGTGCATCCATAGAACATTTAAAAAAATCATGTACATCCCTAAGCTTTGACTATTTATATGTGGACTGGTTACGCGTGTAATTCTACTAACAAACATTTCTGCCACTTTTTGCGGGGGGCGAGGTAACATGAAATCCGCAACTTTGGATTTAATTCCCCATAACTTTAGATTCTAATTTTGAATGTTAAAAATCATGAAAAGTAGTCTCGTGTGAACCCAAACGTTCTAAGTTCGAAGTTATTATTTCGCAATTATAGGCTGTCTCGTTTAGTGATAAGGTGTAAAATTGAATGTAAATGCACAAGATCAATTGTGCTTATACCGTGGCAGAGGGGAAATGCTACCGCAAGGCTAGTCCTTATAATAATTAGTCAAAGTCCCTAAGCCATATAAACGTGGTAATTCCTGTACTGTTATCATCATCATAATCATCTCAACCAATAAACGTCCACTACTGGACATAGGCCTCCCCCAAGGATCGCCACAATGACCGGTCCTGCGCTGCCCTCACCCAACTAGTTCCCGCCGCCTTTACCAGGTCATCGGTCCACCTTGTGGGGGCCATCCCAGGCTGCGTCTTTCGGTACGCGGTCGCCAACTCTTCGGCTCTATCGGCTATCGGTTCTACGAGCAATGTGCCCCGCCGATTGTCACTTTGAGTTAAGCAATTCTTTAGGCTAAGTCGGCTACCCTAGTTCTTCTGCGAGTCTCTTCATTTCTGATTCGGGTGACTTTTAGCCGGTATAATTATGTGGCCTTGAGTAAGAGACCACGTGTACCGTGTACGGAGGTTTACTGTGGAACTTTTTATTATTATGTCAATTACCTGGTAAATAAAATTGCCAGTCGCATAAGAGTCAATATAGTGCGTTCCGTAGCTTTTCATAAATTTCCTTACTTCGCTCACATCGCTTATATTCAGCTTGTCTATCGCTCGCCTGACATAATCCTTGACTGTGACATCTGTCAGATTGTCCAGTTTGACAGATTTGCCCATTTTGGTCATTTTGACTAGCACGTAGCAGCAGTTGTCCGGTTTTGAGTCGTATTCTATGCCAAAAGTTCGCATTATTTCGTCCGGTATCCAATCGCCCATGAAAGCTTTCCATGATTTGTCTGTTCTGGAAATAATAATTAATTTTAATTATTTCTTGTTCAATGTTAGACTTGTGGTTCTTCGCTTAGAATAAACTACCTGTTTTCTTCCAGTGGATTTTGTTAACCAACTTTTTTATGCATGAATTTCAAAAATCTCGGCAATGCCGTCCAAAATTGTATGCTATAATGTTTAGTTCCTACTGTCACCGTTTTCTATTCTTTTTATCCACTTGCCCAAGCTGCAAATCTAGCATGATTTCTCTACTTGCGCGCGACTCGGCTTTTTCCCATACTACAAGTCGCGGCAGCGCGGCTTTTGCTCTCCGAAAAGTGTGGGAAAAGGTTATTTTCTATGCAGCGAAGGCGCGTCGCGCGAGTATAGAGAAATCATACTAGACGTGCAGTGCAAACATAAAATCGGTTAAAAAATCCAACAGAAACTTGAGAAATTTGCGGGCTTGTATTTAGTGAATGAAGCGAAGATATACAATGTATACGTACATAAAGATCTTAATAAAAAGCCTACCCCACTGGGAACGAAGCGTGACGATATGCATGGATAGATATACAGGATATTAACTTAAATGCGTTACACATTTAAGGGGATGCTGCAGACCATCAAACTGAATAACTTTCACTACCAACATTAAAATCGCGAAACAAAAATCTGCTGTTCCATAGAAAACTTCAATGGCGGCTCGACCCAAATGTATGAAACAGCTGATTTTTTTCGCGATTTCAATGTCGATCCCGTAGTGAAAGCCGTTAAATTTGATGGTCTGAAGCACCCTCTTAAGTATGTAATTTTACACCCAGTTTATACAAGGTGTTACAAAAATACAAATAAACATTTAAGGGGGTGGTTTAGACCATCAAACTGAACAACTTTCACTATGGGACCAACATCGAAATCGCGAAAAAAAAATCTGATGTTCCATACTAAACTAAAAATCTACTCGAGCTAAATGTATGGGACAGGTGATTTTTTTTTTCGCGATTTCCATGATGGTCCCATAGTGAAAGTTGTTCAGTTTGATGGTCTAAACAATCCCCTAAAAGTTTAAAATGTTTATTTGTACTTTTGTAACACCCAGTACAGATATATTACTCACCCTTCGATCAGAAAATTCTGAAAGTACGTAGTCAGCAGATCCTCAAATGTCTCACACAGCTGTATATTCAGGTTCATATCCATGGAGCCACCACTCAGCTCCTTGCTGGTTACGTTGACAAAGACCCTGAGATTCTTTTCTCTGAATGGCTCTATGATCTGATTGTCATCCTCGTAGTCAGCTGATACCACTTGGGTTACTTGTGATAGGTCGCCGTAGCTAGGAGGAAAATTGACATTTCATTTTAGGAGAGGTACCGAAATACGAAAAGTGTTTGTAGATTATGTCCTAAAAAGCTTGTAATGAAAAAAAAAACAAGAAAATTAAAAAAAACAGAGTTCTGCTTAAAAAGTGCCATAGTTAATTTATAATATGGCTACAAAATTCCAAAACGTTATGGTAAAATCCGGCGGTAGAGCCTTAATAAGCTGACACTTTTTAAGGGGATGATCGGACCGTCAAACTGAACAACTTTCTCTATGGGATCAACATCAAAATCGGGAAAAAAATTAGCTGTTCCATACTAAACTGCAAACCTCGACCTAAATGTACTTAACTATGGGACAGTAGATTTTTTTTTCTCCGATCTGTTTGCTCCCATAGTAATAGTTGTACAGTTTGAGGGGTAGACTCTTAGTTTAAAAGGATGCTGATGATATCAATTTCATCCTGTATAAACAAATAAGTATCACAGATACGTATATTAGCGTTATTAATATAGAAGATATAGGTAGTTAAAACAAATGGATTCAGTACAATCTGAACAAAATGTCCACTGATAAAATGATAACACTAGTACGTAATAGGTAGATACTGCCAATTACCTGTATGAAATGTTAACTATTTCGTTTAATTTTACAGACATAACACCTTCCGAAACTATAGTCGATTAGTATAAATATATTCTATTCCAATGCGACTGTCTTAAAAATATAACCTCAAAATAACCTACTCGACTCAAATGTAGACAACAAAAACAACGTGATTACAATGTGGCTTTTTGTTTTTTGGAAATGTTGCATAATTGTTAAGAAATTTAAAAAAATACGATTGAGGGCAGTACCGGAGGCTCGGTGCCCCCTTAAAACGTGAAGTACAACTAGCGCTTTTGTTGTCCGTAAATGGAACTAAAATGACAGTCAACTAGTTTGATCTTTGCTAAAAATAAATTGACCAAGAAATGTCACTTGAAAAATATTATCCGAACTTTATTAACGAGCCAAAAACGAAACAGATTATAAAACTTACTTCGCAAAAACATCGATAGAATGTCCTATGTGCAGGTTGAATCCCAAATCACCTTCGCCACTCTCACAGAAACCACTGAACAACAACACTATTAAAAAAAATAAAAGCATATTTTTTTAAATAAAATGATAACGCGTTCAAAACATTAAGTTATCCGCGTGAAGCGGGCGTTTGTACTGACATTTTTTCACATTTTGCTAATGTTAAAGAGTATAAACATTGGATGAACTTGACCTGGGAGATTAGTTCACTATAATGGAACTATACTAGTCTTGCCATCTGACTTTGCAGCTTCTTTTTATTATGCACAAATTTTTCGGGATGAAAATGCGTGTTATCTTTTCTCATCGTACCAACTTTTTGACAAATTTAATTGAATTCGGTTCAGTGGAAGTGTAAAGAAGGAAAACATTGTGAGGAAACCTGCATGCTTCAATTTCGAGGAATGTATTGTACCCACTGTCCATTACAAGTGGCGACGGGCTCACTCCCCGTCACACTGGACAGAGTTTTGGTACTACTAGTGGAATGAAACCCCCTTGGGGAATATAGTCATCATAATTATGCATATGCCTATGTGATATTAGATCCCACATAATACCACAGCAGGTACACGTCTAAATTAAAAAATAATGTAACCGGTCAAGTGCGGGTCGGGCTACTTGCGCACCTAAGGTTCCGTATCACACGGTGGTGTGGTGTGGTACAGAACAGGTAACAGGGACCTTTAACGCGAGACCGACTTACACTTGGCCGGTTTTTATTATTTATTGTTATACTGTAGAGTTTGCTCTATAATCACGTCAAGTTTGACGTTTATATGTATGATCGTTTTAACGATACAACGAGAAGAAAAAAACGTTGATAAAACTAATTTCTTGTATGAGGACCTTTCTTAATTTTTAACTTTTAAATTTTTATTATTTGAGCAAATCCGCCATGATAACGCACATTCTGTGAAAATTTCAACGGTCTAGCTAGTACAGCAAACAAGTAGGACAGACAGACAGACAGACGGACGGACGGACGGGCGGACGGGCGGACAATGTAGGCAAGAAGAAGGCGGTATGTAAGAATATTTATGTTATGTTATGTAGGCTTAGTAATAGGGTCCCGTTTTCACCCTTTGGGTACGGAACCCTAAAAAGTCAGTAGTACCTTTAAACTTTAGTATTTATAATTTTTATTTTTGAATTTAGACTTAAATAATAATTAGTGTGGATAATACCGCCGTTTTCAGCAGTCAATATTTGGTGTGGTTAACTTCTACCATTCTCTTCTTCTTCATTGGTTTCTTTCTTCGTTGTGGTTCTAAGCATATTAAAAATATATATTTCAAGGATGTTTATTTTTGTTCTACAGATTACTGTGTCCATTATAATTTTAAACTAAAAACGAAATTCTTCCTTATATCCAGGCTCTTAGGTGTCAATTTGTTTCTCTAATTAAGAATTTTGCTATGTACGAGTAGGTAACTTAGAATTGAGATTTATGGGTCACAAAACTAGGTGATAATGTATCTAATAGTTAATAATTGATTATTATTAGGTAATATTATTAATTATTGATTCATAAAATGTTATCTGTAGAGTAAAATAGGCAAATATCCGTTTATTTTTGTACCAAAGTGCAAAGATTAACCTACTATTGAAGTGATACCATTTTCTCACTGCGGGAAAATCCAGCCTATCGTAAGCGACCTTTCATATTATACAGGGTGTAAACTTGGGGGTGCTTCTGACCATCAAGCTTTTCGTAATTTCAATGTTGGTTCCATATACAGGTCAATTTGACAGGTTGATGTCATTAGCATCCTTTTAAACTAAGAGTCTACCCATCAAACTGAACAATTTTTTATATTGGAGCAACAAGAAAATTAGCTGTTTATCATTTGAGTCTAGTAGGCGTTGGAATTTAGTATGGAACAACAGATTATTTTTGCTCTAATCTTTTTTCTCCCATAGCAAAATTTGTTCAGCTTGATGAGTAGACTCTTAGTTTAAAAGGATGCTAATGATATCAATTTCACCACACCAATACCAATTCGAATAAAATTCGTCTGATAGGTGATTTAAGGTGGACTCATATATAACGTGGTAATGAATTAACGCAAAACTAGAAAGTAGTTTGTTTGAATCGAATTATCATGGTTTCAACATAGGTAATTTTTTTCAAAATATTAAATAATTTGTATGTAAAATTAATAATTTACTGAACACGATCTCAACCAACCGTTCGGGCACTCTCACCCTACTTACTACCAATACAAGATTCTTAAAATGTATCCATGAGTACGTTAGCGCTTTCATTCATTGCTGAAATGATAAAAAATAATTTTTGTCTCAAAACTTTAAATGCGAATAACTTTAAATTTTAACTATCAAAATAATGAAATTATTGTGTCAATCTAATTATTTTGTTATAAATCAGTTGGGGTGTATGAGGTTTTGCGCTTATTCACGAACACGTTGTATATCCGTGGCGAACGAGCCGAAGGAGGCGGAATAATCGAATTTTAGAATTCTTTGTATGAAATTCTATGACATCTCAGATAAATCTGAGTCTCGCACACTTATCCGTGGCGAATCGGACGCATCGTCAGAAGAATTTGTATCGTTCGCCTCCTTCGCCGCGGATAGATATGCGTTCATCCTTACTCTGAAAGAAAGGACATAGGGTACTTTTTATCCCTAGTACAATATGGTTAATTTTTATCCCCACGAAATAAACTCTACAAAGGCGAAGACGGGACAAAAATTAATTTCTAAAACAAAAACTACGCACTTAGAATCAGTGTTATATTTTATCGTTTCCTTGTGGATGATTGATCAATCAACATGTGACCAATCGAAATCAAGGTTCGCTCGAATCTTGCGTTCCATTCGGACGGACACGTTTATCGATAACCTTACGACCTGTGTGTGAATTACCCCTTATCTTTCGTTTTAAAACGTGGTTTTACAACACTTTATTAGGCTGTTTGAAAACTAGTCAAATCAGCAACTCCTTATCGGACGTCAAAACGCGCGTTTTGCGTTAAAAATTCATAGATATAGGAAGTGTACTATCTAAGGAAAAAATTGACTTTGTGTTTTTCTCCGTCTGCTGCATTACTTTTAAATTAACCTACTTAATTTTTTTTTACTGAAGAGGAAAGATTTGTACCTATTTTTGTATGTTTGTATGTTTGTAATGAATAGGCTCAAAAAGTACTGGGCCGATTTAAAAAATTCTTTCACCAATAGAATGCTACATTCTTCCAATTTGACATAGGCTACATTTCATTTTGAAAAAAATTAGGGATCCTTGGTAAAATTTGAAAATAAAAATATTTGTGAAAAAAAGTGTTTTATATCCAAATTTCCAAAAATAAATAATTGCCTACCCCGTGCGAAGCCGGGACGGGCTGCTAGTTATATAATATAATTATGCCTGTGTATTGCTTGTATACCTATGTATTTATAATAGGTTTATTTTGTATTCTTGTATTTAGTTTTTATTTACTGATAACTGGTACCCTTTTTGATCCTTTTTCTGGAAACAGCGCCTAAGACTGTCTGGAAGAAATCACTTCTAAGCGATAAGACCTTGTATTTTTTCTCTGTATTAACCTGTTTATTTTTTGGTGTAAAATAAAGAATATTTGATTGAAAAATAACTGAAGATGTGAGTTTAGCGTTATTTTCAAACGTTAATTTAACTGAGAACAAAAAAGGAAAATACTTACTTATCTATCTATGTAGTCATAATATTACCCTATCCGGTATCAGTTAGTCATTTTATTGTTCAGCATTGTTTTTAGTATTATTTGTCATTTGATAGGAATTTATTACCAATGGTTAATATATTTTTTAATCATATTTACCTTTGTGTTCTGTGGTCGTGTATATTCTACTCCAATTGGTAAGTCTTAGTATGTAAACAAATAGGTATATCATGGGTAAGCCTGTTCCACGGTCAGCTTTAACATCTGGTGAGACTGAAAGTCAAAGCGTTTTACCACAGGTCTGGCACTCTATAGAACGTTTTTGAATTTCGAATTGGCGCACTTTGTGCAAATTGTTCATGTCATTGCGTTTAAGGTTGAAAGTCGCGCTTTGCATTTAAAGTTTCAATTTCGAGGCCTGTGTTGTACCCACTGTTCATTACAAGTGGCAACGGGCTCACTTCCCGTCACACTGGACAGAGTTTCGGTACTAGTGAAACGTGGATGTTCTGAGGTTTCTAAATATATCTGACTACCCCCTCGGGGAATATAGTCGTGACTATATGCTTGTATGCATGCTTATGCTAATAAGACGCCGAATAAAAGCCAAAAATCCAGACGTGTTTTTGTCTTTATTATTTTACGAAAGTCCAAATGAGCACTCAGGACGGTTTTCTCGTTTTTCGTGTGTGGCATGCTAGCCCTACACATATCTCAACATGTCTTTTCTTTATTTTATACTAGCTGTTGCCCGCGACTCCGTGCGCGTAGACCTTAAAAAAGTATCCTATGTGTTAATCCAGATCATATTCTATATGTGTGCCAAATTTCATTAAAATCCATTCAGTAGTTTTTACATGAAAGAGTAACAAACATCCATCCATACTTACAAACTTTCGTGTTTATAATATTAGTAGGATTTAATTCGATAGGATTTTGTTTACATACTCTGACTTTTCTTATCGAAATGTAATGTATTTATACGATTTTTAAAGCACGACATAACAATATATTTTATAGGTACCTTAAAATGCTTCATGTACATACTCAAGGTCTTTCAAATACGTATGCGAATGTTCTATTTTTAGGGTTTCGTAGTCAAACAAGGAACCCTTATACTTCCGTCCATTCTGTCTGTCTGTATGCCCTGCCTCAATAACTCGCTCATTTTTGCACTTATTGAATCGAAATTTGGCATGAAGGCATATCAGTAACCCAAAAACTGAAATGTAGTAGTTAGGAAAAAAAAAATGTTTTCGACCCCTTACAACGAAAGAAGGGGTCGGAAAAAAATAGTTTTTTTTTAAAATCGAGTGAGGTGTCATTGGATAAGTCTTGTCCAATGGAACAAAACTGCCATAGAAACTAAATTGATATAATGCTTCTGTCTCCAGATTGGTATTACTAGGGCGTTATGTTACACCCTGTATAAGTAATAAGATCACAAGTTTTGGAAAGGTGAATGACATTATGACTACCTAACTACTAATCAGAGGAGTTTAGGTTCACTGATAAAATGCCTAGTCTATGATTCAGGCAATGACCCATTTTAACAGATAACAAGTTAGTTAGTTAGTTCGGAACTAGAAGATAAAGTTATATGATCCTCTCTCGAAAAATGTTGGTTTAAATAAAATTCGATGTCAGTCATAAAAACAGTATTTTTATTAATTTTTTCGCTTAAGATTTTAGTGTTTTAATAACAAAATGTGTTTATTTAAATTTTAATTACATTTTTGTCACCATCTTCGCATATTATTCACTTCTAGTTTTTAATTTCTATCAAAATGTTGAAGGGTATATTCAGACAATGAAACTATACAACTTTCCCTGAAGAATATGGGTCGAAAACCGAAAAATATTTATGGTCATAGAAAATCGATCCGATGATCCGCCCTTTTGTATGGGAGGTCCAACACATTTTCTCGTTTTTCGACCCATGTTCCTTAGGGAAAGTTGTAAAGTTTCATTGTCTGAATACACCCTTAAATTTTGATATCATATTTTTTACCACGTTAAACACATTTTATCAGTAGAAACAGTTTTAAAAAAATATTTACATCAGTTTATTTAATATTTCTAAATAAAAATATGTAAATGCATTGTCAATGTTGATTTAGCATTGCGTTGTACGTAAAGAACCTAAAATATTGCACAAAGTAGTCAATTTATTTATTATTTTATTATCTTTTAACAAAATAAAATTGAATAGTCTATCAAAGTTCCAAAGATATGCCGCTAGATGGCGCTGTACTTATATAACAAATAATTTGGAACAATAATCTAAGAAATTTCATTAAAATATAATTATTGTAAAGTTAAGGCACTTAGGAAAAAATATTTACAAAAATATATTTTTTATTTATTTTATACCTATATAAAATATAAGTAGTTTGTATTCACTGTATTCGCTTATTCTGTATGATCACATTTTGTTCTTATATTAATATAATATTATTGTGTCGATAAATTTTTCTTTAAATTATTTCAAAATGGAAGTAGTTAGGTACGATGACAAGATAATTGTCTCGAAAATGCAGTAGTGTTACGTTACCTAGATTTTTTCAAAGATGAGACTTTTCAAAAAATACAGTCAGTACCTATTTTAGTAAATTAATTAGGCAAGTGATATTTCCAAAAAACAAGATAGCTTATCGGGTCTAAAAAAATTGTGACATTGACACAATGTGACATTCTTGTTTTTGGAAATGTATTAATTGCGTACAAATAAAAAAAAACGTTTGTGGGAAGCACTGGAGACTCGGTACCATCTTAATAAGTTCTTGTTATAACTTATTTAAGAAGTTGAGAAACAGGGAAACACATACACAACTTAGGTATGAAGATTGTTAAACAATGTGTGTGTGTTCTATTTATAATAAACGAGTAACTCAAAAAATGTGTAAATCACTCGCCTAACTGAATTCTACTACAGAAAGTTCAATAGAAAATTGTTACATTTAAATTTTATCTTTTGCATTTTATAACTAATTCGATTGTAAAAAGTCTAAAAGTAATTTTCTAAAATACCTACTTATGCATCTATTTTATAAATCACCAACAATTTCAAACATCAAAATCGAAGACTTTGAAATTTCCTTGACACGGCCAAGGAATCAAATAATCGATTATGAACTTTATTTCCAATGAAATAAAGTCAAGATTCTTTCAAAACTGCACCAAAGAACAATTCAAACTAATCAATCAGAAATTAACTAAAAATTTGTTTAAATCACATATTACTCTCCCACAATTTTAAATAATTGTCTATCACTTCTTCGAACCACTTTTTCTTTTTCGCGTCTTTGAACGCAGGTGATAATGTTTTTAATTCTAATTGTAATAAGGCTTCATTTCCTAATAAAGTGTCCAGGCTTCGTAGTAACGCCGGCTCCCCATGCAGTTTTAGTAGACTTGGGTATGAAAATATGTAGTAATGAATGCGCAGGCGCTTCATCGCCCAACTTTCAACTGTTTTATTACCACTGGCCACCTGGAAAAGTAAAACATTATTTCAATTATTATCGCATATTACTAACATACTACTGATTCTCCAAAGTATACCATTAGTTTTTAATTACTAACAAAATTTTAAGGGTGTATTCAGACAATGAAACTAAACAACTTTCCCTAAGGAACATGGTTCGAAAAACGAGACTTTTTTTAAATCTCTCATACAAAAGTGCGGTTCAGTCAATTGATTTTCTATGGGAGTACCAAAAATATTTTTCGTTTTTCAACCCATGATCCTCAGGGAAACTTGTTAAGTTTTACTGTCTGAATACACCCTTAAAATGTTGTTAGTTATTAATAACTAGGGGTGTATAATTGAAACGGAAAATTAGCCTTTTCACTTGGATTTTTTATGCATTGACAAAAACAATTAAAAACCCTTAACATGACTTTAAATTTAGAAGAGGTAAAATTAGTACCGATTTTACCCGCAAAATGGCGATTGGCGAGGTTTTTATTGCTCTAGTATGGCTTGTACTTTGAATTAAAATGTTTTTATAAATGAAAATGTAAATGAAAAGTGGCTAAGCATGAAATGAGAAATGATTCAATGTTTTATGAATGAAAGCGAAAAATTACTACCATATTTTACCATGCCATAAAAACATTTGTCTGGAATTGCGTTACAAAGTAAAGAGGTGGCTGAGACCATCAAACTGAACAACTTTAACTATGGGACCAACATCTAAACTAAGGAAAAAAATCTGATCTTCCTTACATCCGGGTCGCGTTCTAGATAACAAATGTTTTCTAGAACTCGACCCGATTCGCTTTTTCGATGTTGGCTCTTGTGAAAATTTTTCAGTTTCATAATCTGAAGCAGATTATTATGTAATGAATTTTTATTTACACACTGTATAGTGGAACTTTTAAAATTACCGAATTTGTTTGATATCCAAATAAATATATACTCGTATACAGGGTCCAACTTAATTTTCTGACACTTTTTAAGGAGATGATCAGACCATCAAACTGAATAACTTTCTCTATGGCACTAACATCGAAATCGAGAAAAAAAAATCTGCTATCCCATACATTTGGCTCGAGTAGGTTTGCAGTTTTGAATGGGACAACAAATTTTTTTCGTAATTTCGTTGTTGGTCCCATAGAGAAAGTTGTTCAGTTTGATGGTCTGATCATCCCCTTAAAAAAGTATCAGCATATTAAGAAGGACCTTATATGTTTTTAGAAGAAACAAACAGTCACTCAAAAAACATGAGTTTTGATTTTAAGATACACTAGCTAGTTACAGACCTTGAGTTCCGTATATTATAATTCAGTTTAGAAATCGCTAAGGTAAGTAATGGTAGTAATTTTCCAAATGAAATACCTTTATTTGGCCTATGTGCTTAGCGTGCCATGGTGAAAAGTAACCCTCCAATTCCTTGGCAGTTATATCAGCTACACCTTTGCTTTTTAACCTCTCTTTTATCGTTGAGTATGCTGTTCGAGAGAACACAAATACCTGTGAAGGCATAGACAAGATTCACGATTTTTATATTTATCATAATAGGAGAGCGGACTGCATAAAGTATATTTTAGTTTTATCTTCTTAGTAAAAAAAAAAAACATTTGAAAATAACGCTAAACTCTCATTTTCTGTAATTATTTAGCTTGAATACTATTTTTAATAATAGGATGAAGTATAAAAAGTAATGAAATGTTGATGACGTCACTTGTGGGTATCTAGTACAATTTTTCATACAAAGTGCACGTTTTGACATTCGATTAAGAGTTGCTAACTTGACTAGTTGTCCGATCCCCTATAGTAGGGATAAGTTTACAATCAAATTTTATCCACTCAGAAGTACAATTATGAACTTTATATTAATACAGTTTAGGAGAGTTACGCGGTTATTATTTAATCTAGAATTAAACAACGCGGAACTCAAATATACCTAAACGCCGTAACAACCCGTTAAAATGTTTAATTATAGATTTATTATAAATCTATTCGTATTTCGGCTGCAAAATCAAATGAACGTCCTTTTCTTACACTCGATACTTAGTGTTGATAGAAAGAGACATCCGACCATTTCAAAAATAATAGCGAGCTTACTAATCTCTATTTGTAATTTTAAAAAAAACAGTTTGTTCCAAATGATATCTATTTAATTTAATGTGTACTTTCTAGCTCGATTTTATCATAGGGACGATCATGGTTGGATTTTTAAAAACTTCTTTTCATTTTTATGATCTTTATTAACATTTTTCTCAAAAATATAATTTTTTTTTGTTTGCAATATTTTACCAAAAATCATTTTTTAAACTACCAACAATAAAAATTTTGATTCTTAAAGAACCCGGAATGTTAATCAAAATGTATGATTTAAAATTACAATTATTTTATAATCAAATGGAAATGATAATGAATGATGATAAAAAGACTGAAAAGAAGTTCTTGATGATGATGAAATGCGAAGCAGCATCCATTAGTGATGGTGATGATGGAAGTTTTAAGCATTTATGCATGATGACCTGTTTCTGAAACTCATTGAAATAAAATTTAGAAACAAGCCAAATAATCATCAGAATCCAAACCTTGACCGCTCCTATGTGCTCAGCGAAGAAAGGCGAGAAGAAGTTGGTCATCTCCGCCGGTGGTATATCGGAGACTCCCTTCGACTTCACTCGCTCTTTGATGCGAGAGTAGACGCCGCGGGAGAACACGAATACCTGGGCGATACTAGTGTTAGATGTGGTTAAGACAACACACAATCTCAAGACCATAGTCCCTTTTGAGATGGTCAGATGCTTTGCTATAGGTAAAGTTGAATACCAGCACGTCTAGGTTGATTTCTCTACACGCGGGCGACGCGCCTTTGCTCCATAGAAAAAAGCCCGTTTCGGCGCTTTTCGCGACGAAGCCGCGACACGTAGTATGGAATAAAGACGAGTTGCACGCAAGAAGAGAAATCATGCTAGACATGCTGCACATCTAGTATGATTTCTATACACGCGCGCGACGCACCTTCGCTGCATAGAAAATAACCTGTCCCCGCGCTTTTCGTAGAACTAAAGACGCGCTTGCCCCAGCTTGTAGTATAGGAAAAAGCCAAGTCGCGCGCTAGTAGAGAACTCATGCTAGACGTGCAGGGCGATACTAGTGTTAGATGCGGTTTAGACGATAATGCAACACACAATCTCAAGACCATAGTCCCTTTTGAGATGGTCAGATGTTTTGCTGTAGGTAACATTGTAACAAAACATGACTACCTGGGCGATACTAGTGTTAGATACGATAATACATACACTCACGACCATAATCCCTTTTGAGATGGTCAGATGACTTGGTATAGGGTAGGTACATACTATAAGAGCCATATCACAAAAGCTATTTCTGAGCGTAGGCGATGTCACAACTGGATCGCCGCAATTTTTACTGAGCGATATTGCCGCGAGACTGATTAATCTCTGAAATATCGTTGCGATGTACCTTCCTACGTAATACCGACTGCTGTCTGAAGAAGAAATTCTGATGCGTATGTGAAAGTCTACTGATCCGCATTGCGTACACCCTGCCTGAGGGTAGGCAAAGGCGTAATTGTAGGCCTGTGCCCTGTGCAGTGGGACGTATAAAGTACGTATAAAAAGTTGTTACAAAAGTAAAAATAAACATTTAAAAATTTTAAGGGGTTGGTTTAGACCAGAGTTCCCCAACCATTTTTGCGTCACGCCTCTCCTGTTATAGTAAGTAATATTTTCATGCCCCCCTTTCGAAATTTTGACGATAAGCGCTGATGCAACGTTACTATTTGAGACCTGCACGTCTAGTATGACTTCTCTACGCGCGCGCGACGCGCCTTCGCTGCATACAAAATAACCTGTTCCTGCGCTTTTTGGAGAGCGCAAGCCCCGCAAGCCGCGCTCAAAAAAAGTCAATTCACGCGCGTGCCGCGTGTAAAGAAATCATGCTAGAGGGTCTGCTATGCCTGAACATGTCGGTAACAACGAACGAATGGGTGAATTAGTAACAGAATGAATGAGAGAATTTATAAAATGAATTAATGAGTGGAATTTATGTCATTAACTGGATTTTTCTTTACAAAATGCAAATGCATTGTGCCCCCCTTAGGATAACACTATGCCCCCCAAGGGGGGCGCGCCCCGCTGGTTGGGAAGTCCTGGTTTAGACCATCAAACTAAACAACGTTCCAACATCGAAATCGCGATAAAAAAATCAGCTGTCCCACACATTTAGCTCGAGTGGATTTGTAGTTTAGTATGGAACATCCGATTTTTTTTTCGCGATTTCGATATTGGTCCCATAGTGATAGTTGTTCAGTTCGATGGTCTAAACCACCCCCTTAAATGTTTATTTGTTTTTTTTGTAACACCTTGTACAGACTGAGGCCAGGATACCTTAGTAATACACACCTATAGAAAGTGACATTATATTTTGATAAGTGAGTGTGAGTGATGTAGATAATAATAAAATACCTATGTGACTATATACAGCTTAAAATTATCAAACTGTTAGATAAGTAACCGGCAATATTATATCAAATCACAGTATAAGAAAGAGGATCAAATTATGATAGGTAATTCAACTTTAAAATGAAAGGTAATTACTCGTATTTTTGATTGATCTAATGTAACTCAATCATAAAGCTTTATTTTTCCCGATAAGAATTCAAAACAATTGTGGGTAAAAAGAAAAAAGTTCTGATACTGTTTGTTATCACAATGTTTTGTAAACCTACATCTAGGGCTGTCAATAAAATTTTTATTTACTATTCTTATGTAAACTTTGTACCTACCTATCTAGTTTTTAAGCTTTATTATTATTACAGATCACAAACGGCTTTTCGGAAGGAAAACATCGTGAGGAAACCCACATGCTTCAATTTCGAGGCACGTATTGTACCCACTGTCCATTATGTGGCGACGGGCTCACCCCCCGTCACACTGGATAGAGTTTCGGTACTACTGGTGAAACGTGGATGTTTTGAGGTTTCAGAATATCTCTGAGCATGTGCTATGCTATGCATGCTGTGTAGATCACAAACGTACAAAATGTTAATATTAAGTTGTAGATTACACAAGTTTTGTGAGCTTTGTAACAAAATTTTGTATGGAATCTGAAAAAGGCTTCAAAGCCATCAATACATTTATAGATACTACGTAGAATAATTTATCATTTTGTTGCATAAATGTGGGGGATCAAACAAAATACTTAATTCCAGAAAAATAAAAAAAATTATTTAATATTATAAATGCGAAAGTTTGTGACGAAGTTTGGATGTTTGTTTCTCATTCATGCAACGGTAATCGATACTTTTTTAAAAACGTTTTGTAGTTACTTTTTGGAATTATAAATGCATTAGACAATTTAAAACACCTGAGGTTTAACATTTTAAAAAATTAAGTTAACCGAAAAAAAAATTAGTGTACCTAGCTCGAAGAGTTTGCTAGCCTATAAAATCTGTTACTTGCCGCAAGAATGTCGACCTGGCAACCCTAGGCAGGGTAACACTAAACAAGATGACGCGAGGGCCGCGCCCCGGTTCTGCGCACATTGGAATTAAGAGAAGTTTATTCCGAATGCGTAAATGCGCGCTGCATACAAACGAAGTCTGGTGATATTTTCAATACTAACCAATTAAAATCAATGAAGTTTTGCAGAATCAATCTAGGTTAAAATATCTATGCTTGTATCTTGTTCGATTTTCGTTAAAATATACAGTTTCAATGCTAGGCTTAATTATGGATTTGTATGAAAATCTTTGATGCACTGTAACTTTAAAACTGTACATTTTAAGGAAAATCTGACAATATACAAGCATAGAGATTACTTTCGAGATTGTTTGTGCAAAATGTCATTGACTTTAACTGATTAGTATCGAAAATATCACCAGACTTCGTTTGTATGCAGCGTTCCAACAGTAATATACCCTTAAGAGGCCTATTACAAGGTCAGTAGCGCCCTCACCACAATAATAAAGATTTCTCAAATAAAGAAAGCCTAAATTAAAAAAGTACTACTCAAATAAACTACAAAAGCCTTCAAGCTATTGTTATAAATTACTTTTATAGGTTCTAAACATTCCACTTTTAAGAATTACGAAATAAAAATACAAGAGGCCGTTTTTTTCAAATTAGTATGTTCAGACATAAAAAAACCTTTGACTATTTATATGTGGACTGGTTACGCGTGTAATTCTACTAACAAACATTTCTGCCACTTTTTGCGGGGGGCGAGGTAACATGAAATCCGCAACTTTGGATTTTATACCCCATAACTTTAGATTTTAATTTTGAATGTTAAAAATCATGAAAAGTAGTCTCGTGTGAACCCCAAACGTTCTAAGTTCTAAGTTATTATTTCGCAATTATAGGCTGTCTCGTTTAGTGATGAGGTGTAAAATTTAATGTAAATGCTCAAGATCAATTGTGCTTATACCGTGGCAGAGGGGAAATGCTACCGCACGGCTAGTCCTTATAATTATTAGTCAAAGGTTCAGACATATAAAAAACCTACAAAAGTATTCTATAAAATAGCTTGAAGGCTTTTGTAGTTTATTGGAGTAGCACTTTTTTAATTTAGGCTTTCTTTATTATTGAGATGAGGGCGCCACTGAGCTTGTAATAGGCCTCTTAAGCTAGGAAATATACAGGACTACTGGTTTTTACCGTCTCGTGGACTTACTGAGTTGATCTGACAGGGATAATTTTGATCCCTGAATATCTCCCAGTATATTTAAACACTTTCCTCATTTTCAGGGATTGTTCAGGTAATTAAACCTAAACTGAATAACTGTTCCTATGGGAGCAAATCTGAAATCGCAAAAAAATCTGACTGCTTCATACTAAACGGCAATGTCTAATCTGCTATTGGTAGACTTCACATACGCATCAGAATTTCTTCTTCAACGTATACAGCTTTCCTCACGATGTTTATACATTGATTGACCTTTGTAAATTATAATTTGACTTACCTAACCTCTAAACTGAAGGACCAAGTCTTCATAGAGTCAGTTATAGTTTCCTAACTAATCACTAGCTAAACAAATCCAATGACCACTTAGTACAGACTACCAAGGACCTGTTTCACCACTCCTGGATAAGTCATTGTTAGCTTATTTGACACATCGTTTGTCATATTTCGTATGAAAGATATGTCAATTTATCTGTCATATAAGCTTACAAGAACTTATCCAGAAGTGGTGAAAAAGGCCCTAAATCCAAAAAGATAAAAGTTTCCTCACCTGATAAAGCGAGTTACCAGTTATATAGGAGGCTATGTAATGTGAGCCATATTTCCTAATAAAGTCAGCGATTGACACTGTATCTCCAATACCGGAGTCTTTTATGGCGTCGAACACAACGTCTTCTACGGCTATGTTTGGTGGCAGATCGCTCAGTTTGGCTGTCTCCCGGAATCTGGAATTTTGAAAATATTCCTATTTAAAACAACATTTTGCGTGCGACATCGTCTGCACCGGCTCCCGTCCTCCCGTCATCATAGCGAGATAAAATATACAGGGTCCTTTTTAATATACTAACACTTTTTTAAGGGGATGATCAGACCGTGTAAAATAAAGTAGGTAAGTGGGTATATTTGATAGGTATTCAGAATACAATACAAAGAATATTAAGCTCAATTGACTGGACATAAGTATGATAACCACCTGGAGACTCTGACGAGGACGTAGCAGTGGTCGCCGCTTATGAAGGAGGAGTTGATGCCGAGGTTCCTGGCCATTATGTCGGTGGGCCAGCCGGCTGTGAACGCGCGCCATGGACGCTCCAACCTGAAATTGTTCAGAAACTTGGCTTAAGAGGATATAATTCGGAGCGCGCTCCACACAAACGTACTATGGTGATATTTTCAATATTAACCAATTAAAGTCAATGAAATTTTGCTGAAACAATCTTTATACAAATATCTATGCTTGTATGGAGTCAGACTTTCGTTAAAATATACAGTTTCAATGCTAGGATTAATTTAAGATTTGTATGGAAAAATCTTTGAGGCACTGTAACTTTAAAACTATACATTTTAACGAAAATCGGACTCTATAGAAGCATAGAAATTTGTTTTTAGAGTGACTCTGAAAAATTTCATTGAGTTTAATTGGTTAGTATTGAGAATATCACCATAGTACGTTTGTATGGAGCGCGCTCCGAATTATATCCTACTGTCATCTAACGAGGTCCACCTAAGGGTTGTCATGTAAAGTAGGATACAAATGAGACAATTAACTAGAACGACTCTCCAATTTAACAATGAATTAGTTAGCCTAGAGTACACATAGATTTGCTTAGCTTGATAGAAGCGCTCGTTGGCGCAGTGGAGCTTCGGTATTGGAAACGATCACCGAAGTTAAGCAACGCCAGGTTCGGGTCAGTCTTTGGTTGGGAGACCGTTTAGTGGTATTTCATCTCGAGCGTTTCCGTGCTTCGGAAGGCATGTTAAGCAGTTGGTCTCGGATAGTTCCGTCAGATGGCGTTGTAAATATTCGTTAAGCCAACTCAGAGGCCTATTGCGGCTCAGAAAATTCTCTAACAGCAAGTTGACCACTAACTTGCCTCCACCAATACGCACTGGGCCCGCGTGATGGAGTATGGCCCACTCCCTCTCACCCTTATTCGTGAGAGGAGGCCTTTGCCCTGCAGTGGGATTCTACAGGCTATAACTTACTTACGTGTATGTATGTATATGCTCACGACTATATTCCTCCAGGGGGTAGTCAGAGATGTTCTGAAACCTCAGAACCTCAGAACTTACTTACATATAGATTTCATTCCATGCAACAGGCCATAAACCTGAGACGAACAGCTTGTCTCCTTGATTTCGACTTTCTCGGTAACATTCTAAAGACGCCGTATCTTACTCTACTTAACATGCCTTCCGAAGCACAGAGGCGCTCAAGACTACAACTGAACGGTCAAGCATCCGAAGACGGGAATTTTAATTATTTAAAATCAGCCAAACAAACTTCTCACCTCTCAAAACTAAAATCCCTAAAGTAAGCCTGCAGCAGTTGCTTCAGGTTATCGCAGAATTCCATGTGGAAGTCTCCGTCGAAGAGTGTCTTCGCGTGCCTCGGCTTGGGGGCGATGGAGAAGCGCTCCACGTCCCTGAACACGCTGACGGTGGGCTCCCTGAATACCCAGCCCTCGGTATCGTTGCGCGGTACGACCCGCATGCAGATGCTGAGGTAGCCATATCTGCCGATGACGAGAGTTTTGGAAATTAGGAGGATATAATATTATCGTTAGCACGCTCCATACAAACGATGTTTGATCACAAATTTTCAATACTAGCCTTTGATTAAATTAAAAAAGCGGAAGATAGGTGACTAGCCTATGTCGCATAATAGAATGCATAAATTGATCTAATGGACTAACACTCAGTTGCAGAAACGCTCATTATAGTTAATCATCCATTAAATCTCTTGCTGTTACTTTTTGTCCTGTTGACGTTGTAAAAGCTAGCAAGAGATTTAATGGAGGATTAACTTTAATGAACATTTCTGCAACTGAGTGTTAATAGATTGATTTTAAACTGAATAAAGGTACCACGTCAAACCGTACAACTTTCTCTATGGAGCCTACCTCAGGAAACGTGAAAAAAAATCAGCTGGTCTGAGTTCACAGTTTCAGTATTCGGAGAGCTATCTATCCCTTACACTCTGTATATTTAATCTATGTCCATAAAAGTGATCCTGAGTCCACAATAAAAAAATACATGACCTTTTTTTTATGTTGTTGTTTTGTGTTTTAATTTAGGTATACATAGTAGTTGTATTAATCATTCTATTGGTGTGTAGGAGTTGGGCATGTGTGTATAAGAAACCCTACCAATAAAATATCAATTAACTACATCGCCAGACTATTTTGTTCTCACGTGTCTGTAACGATAACGTGTGAACCGAACAGGAAATCATAGCACCTACGTGAATAAATATTAGTCGGGTTACCTCATAAATATGTTAATTGCCTTGCCCACGCCGAGCTCGGAGTCGAGTGTGGTGGCAGCGTGGCACAGTGCTACCGCCAGCAGCAGCACTGTCTGCACCCGCATCACACCGACACTGACAACCTGCAGACAAAAAAAAAGAATAAACAGAATGAAAAAAAAAACAAAAAGAGAACTCCACGGCGGGGAATCGAACCCCGGTCTCCCGCGTGACAGGCGGGGATACTGACCACTATACTACCGAGGACCGTGACAATATTGGCGAAATAGTTGTATAGTTGCCATTAGATGTTTGTCAAAACTGGCAAAATGCCATTTGGGATATCATTTTAGCAATAAAATGCATTTCTAACGTTGCGCTGGTTTACATTACATACGATGTATTTTGGTATTGATGTAGGTATACAAATAAAAAAGAAAATCTATAAAATAATGAACATTAATAAATAATAGGCAAGTAAAAGGCTGCGCAGTGTCCGGTTTTTTTGACATGCACAAATGCATTAGGTATTGAAAGACTCAAAAACTATTTTACGTGCGCCTAAAACAGATGCGGTGCGAACCCACACAGGTGAGGCAGGCAAAAAAAAATCACGAAACAAAAAGGTTTGTCAGAAGTGGGATTCGAACCCACGCCCTCAGAGAGGACCAGAACAGCTCATACCTGTCACACAGGCAAGGGGAAACCTTGAGTCTGGCGCCTTAGACCGCTCGGCCATCCTGACAGTTGAGTCGAGTGGCGAAATAAGCGTTCACGTTCTACAGAGCTGTTTCTCACACAGTTTGATAGATGGCGCTGTGGTGACCGCACAGCAGAAATATTTTAAGTTAGTTCCGAGATAGTTATTTTAGACTTGGTTTTGCAAAAGTTGGATAAGTATTTAAATTATTGTTAATGAACAACTTGGCGATTGTTTTGATGATTTTAATGGTACTTATTTAGATGAGTTAGAGTATGCCCAAAACGTATTCAACCGTGAAAACTGTTCTACAATTCGATTACTTAATAATCAATCAAGCTGCTTCTGAGTGCACGTGCCAAAACGGTTGTCCAAAAGTATTTTGGAGCGGAAAAATGGGACCTACTGCTTCGCTGAGTCAGTTTACGCCTACTTAGCGATAATGTCTTCATAGTTTGTGATTATGGGTCTCTATTTATGAGTAAAACACATTTTCTGTAAATTACTGTTTGTGTCGTTGCCTTGATGTTGCTAGCCTTCAGTGACACAGCTTTATTATAATTCTTATTTCCTAGGATTGAGATGAAGAAAAACAAGCCTTATTAGAACACAGGGTCCTTCTTAATATGCTGACACTTTTTTAAGGGGTTGATCACACCATGAAACTGAACAACTTTCTTTACGGGACCAACATCGAAATCGCGATAAAAAAATCTGCTGTCCCATACATTTGGCTCGAATACGTTTGCAGTTTTGTATGGAACAGGTGATTTTTTTTCGCGATTTCGATGTTGGTCCAATAGAGAAAGTTGTTCATTTTGGTCTGATCATCTATTTAAAAAAGTGTCAGCATATTAAGAAGGACTCTGTAGGTTTAGAATGGTTTTAAAAGGATCTAAAAGGTCGAGCTGTTTAGCACTTACTCAAACAAGATTTTTTATTAGGTAAGTGGGTAAGTAGGTATTGCTTTGTTTCATAAATTCAACACCATAATAGGTAATTCTTCAGCCACATTTTTACAGTTTATTTATTTTTAATTCCGCTCATCTCATCTCATGATAAAGAATAGGGTCAATATTTTATCGAATTTTGATTAAAATCGGCTGGCTCAGCTAAAATGTTACAGGAAAGAAAACAATTTCACGGAATTTTTAGATCCCTCTAGAGTTGATTCGTGGCTAGATAGATTGATTATGTGGAGTAGATGGCTGCATATACAACGTGTTAATGAATTAACGCAAAACTAGAAAGTAGTTTGTTTAGAATCGAGAGCAGAATCGAATTATCATGCTTTCAACAAAGGTAATTTTTTTCAATATGTTAAATAATTTGTTTGACAAATATTAAATTTACTGAACTCGATCTCAACCCACCACTCTCACCCTACTTACTACTAAAACAAGATTCTTAAAATGTATCCATGCGCATGTTAGCTCTTTCATTCATTGCTGAAATGATAACAAATCATTTTTGCCTCAAAACTGAAAATGCGAGTAACTTTAAATATCAAAATAATGAAATTATTGTTTCAATCTAATTATTTTGTTATAAATCAGTTGGGGTGTATGAGGTTTTGCGCTTATTCGTTAACACGTTGTAGATGGATACGTGAAACGAAAGCTACCCGACTATAATGCACTGTAACTGTCCAGGACAGAGACCAAGAGGAAATCCGAAGACTAGATGGATGAACACAGTTCACAGTGATATGAACGAGTGAAGACAACGTCAGTTATCTGACGTTGTCGTTGTCGAGCAAGATGGAGAGAACAAACGCAGAAGTCTGTCCCCAACACCATATTACGGGATTAACAAGTCAGAAAGAGAGAGGATGGCTGCATGACGAGAAGACTACTAAAGATAATATAGATGGATTGTATGAAAGATAACATTCTTAAAAAAAACGGTCGGGCTACTCGCGCACCGAGGGTTCCGTTCCGTACCTACCACACCACCTCACAATGTTTTTTTTTCTCCGGGACCTTTACGAGACCGACTCACACTTGTTCAGTTTTTATGATTTGTTTTTATGCTTTATAGTTTGCTTTATAATCACACCAAGTTTGACGCGTTTATTACCGTTTTTACGATAGAGCGAGAAGAAAAAACGTTGACGAAATCTAGTTTCTTGTATGAGGACCCCCTTAAATTTAAATTTTGTGTCATTTTTATTATTTGTTGGCCAATGCGTTATAACTTTAACCATCTATCTGTTACGGTTCAAAAGTTACAGTCCTAAATAGGTAGGACAGACAGATGATCGGACGGACGGATAACGTGGGCTTATGAATAGGGTACCGTTTTAACAATTTGGGTACGACACCCTAAAAAGGACCGAGCGCAGAAATGACGGCGAAGAGATGAATGGACTAAGACCACATATTGTGACGACCTGAAGCAATAGGATAAGGGCAGGCAGATGATGACGACATTGTGCAAAACAGGCACTGATTGCATCTACCTCATTAAGAATCGAAACTAGATGCCAGACAGGTCATCTTATAACTATCACCTTGGAATCAATTCTCGAATATGACCTTAACAGAGCTATTACAAAAGTGATTATCTTTATTGGGGTCAAATGATCAGATCTGGTGATTAATAACAATCGAATAATTGTAATACCTAATCACAAGATAATTAATTAAATTTAATTAGCATCACGTAATATTAAACGAAAAGAAAGGTTGTTTATAGAAAATATGTTAGTAATACCAGATTTTAAGGCATCCTCTCGTCGTCTAATTGTTGTCCTACAATAGAGGATCAATATTGAACCATCTTATTTTATTAATCATCTTAAGTGCTTGTAAGAAGGTTGTAAGGCGCTGCGAATCATGTATCTAAGGCTTAGATCAAAGTAAAATTAATGGATAGGCCTAATGCGCGTTAAGTTGAAGCACACAGCTAGTGCAATTGGTCCATACAAACTAGCACAATTGTCTGTCATCTCGGTACAAATTTGAAGTATGTAATTAATTAGTTTTGCCTCATTTTTCTGGTTTGAAATGGTCGCGTTAATTGTACTTTGATCTAAGATATAAGGTGTACTTGTTTTGGGAGTGAAGCGTGCTTCATTACAATGTAGAAAACGATTTTAATTTCAAATATATTTTTTGATTGTGATCTCGAATAGGTATCTGCCATTTGATATAAATAAATATCTTCGATATTGTCATGTCATACAGATTATCTAGGCCGAATCTAGCCCGGACTTGTAGGTATTATGATAACCAGGAGAGCGATTTTTGACTTTCAAAAATCACAATCCAGGAGTGAGATTTTTGAATGTCAAATCATCAGTAGAAAAGAAATATGCATAATAATAAGCTATAACTGATTTGGTTGTACTACATTAGGATAACTATCAATTACTTAGAAGCTTAATTAGCCAAACCTGCTTGGGTATTTGGGGTACCTGGCAATCACTAGTTTAATTAAGTAACTTTTTTACTTAAAACCTCGTTTCATAATATGATACCAAGCTAAACAGCATTATGATTTATGTTGATTTGTAACTGCATGAAATTTAAAAAAAGGTGTTCAAATTGTTTTTAAAGGTACTAAATTGGCAAATGTATTTAAAATAAAAGTAAAATCTGAAAAAAAAAAGTTTTTCAAAAAGTGTTTTACTAAACGACCCTAGTAGGTAATATCACCAACAAATTGAACCATTTTCAGTACCTATGGTCCGTCGAAAATAAAAAAAGTCTGATGTCCTATACAATTGAGTCGAGTAGATACTGCAGTTTTGTATGAAACATCGGTTTGCTCCCATAGTAAAAGTTGTTCAGTTTGATGAGTAGGCACTAAGTTTAAAATGATGCTGATGATGTCAATTTCACCCTTGTGCAGTATTTAAACATTTTTCAAGTATTTTTTCTATCATCACCAGTTTTTCTTTAACTCGTCGTAAATAATAAGGTATGTATATTATATAAATATATATGTATATTTATGGCTTCTTTCTAACACGTTCCTGTAAAATTACAGTCACTCACAGGTACTCAACAAGCCCTTGGCACAGTTTCACGCTAAACAGGTGAATTATACCAATTGTCCAGCAAATTGCATTAACCTGCAATTTTCTCAAGATGCCATGCAGGGATTCGTGCGCAGGTCATTCAATTTGCTATTTACGATCTAAAGTAAGAAGATTGACATTTAAAATTATAATAAAACTTGTTTTAGCATGCGATTTTAATTAGGACATGTCATCGTACTTTTAGGACAGTTATCTGTCATGGAGACTCTGAACTGATCTTAACTATTATAAAACTGTAACAGAAGTGTGTCTGTACATTGAAGATATTTACAAAAATAAGATGACGATATGGTTTTTAGATGTCCCTGACTCTAAATGAACCTTTTTTATAATTTTCCGTCTGTTTGTGCGAGTATCAAGCAAAAAACTGATTGTTGTAATTATTAACTGTCTCTTTTGCGGGTCTGCTGGAAGAAATCTCTTCAGAGATAAGCTCGCCCTTTGTACATGTCTTCTCAACTTTGTATATTATTATGTCTTTGTGTACAATAAAGTGTTATAATCTAATCTAAAACTACAGGAAACTTTTTTTGTTTGATAGCTTATGATCTGACTTAAAATCTGCACGTCTAGCATAATTTTCTCATCTTGCGCGCGACTCGGCTTTATTCCATACTGCTTGTCGCGGCAAGCGCGGCTTTGGCTCTCCGAAAAGTGCGGGAACAGGTTATTTTCTATGGAGCAAAGGCACGTCGCGCGCGTGTAGAGAAATCATACTAGACGTGCTGGTATAGGTATAATTCGTGCGGACGAATTCGCGGGTTAACTCTAATAAGTAAAGTCACAATTTGATAGGATTGTTCAAGGATGATAGAGCTAGCTAAGATTAACCTATTTTGTCTTTCTTATTTAATACCTAATCTGGTCATCTAAAAAGTACAAGTTTCCTTCGCGGATTAAGAAATAGCAGTCATTAGGCACGTCCCAAAATAATCATTGGTACTATACGTACATAGCTAAACACATAGATAGATTAGGTAGGTACATTGTTTTGAGGCATGCAAGCACGAATAACAAAAATAACCTACTTTTTACTTACTTTTCTATTTAGCTTACTCAGGTAACTAATTTTAATAAGTCCTTTCATTTATAAAAAAACGAGTACTTTGTAAACTGTGTTAGTGACTAAATAGATAACAACTTGTTAACATCAATCAACCAAGCACTCTAGCACTTAAATGATCGCCAATCAAAACTCGTTTAGTCATTTAGGCTACCTAGTTCAGGCCAGGTCCTAGGTCTAGAAGTGACCTGGCCTTGCCCCATACGGCTCGTTCGCGAGTGTCAATGCAAATTGAAGCTATCTAGGTCTTGATGTACAGTACAGCCGATCTTATGGCATTATGGTTCAAATGTGCGCTTAAAATTATTTATTTTATTAGGCTCATAAACAGTTGTTAAACTAATACATACTTAAATACTAGGGAAAACATAGCTAAATGCACAACTAATTACATATGAACACAGCATGCACTAATAATTTTTGCCAAAGTAGCATTTTAGATTTTTAAACTTTGACTTAGATTTATCAAAAATTAGAAAAACAAATGAAATTAAATTCAAAAAGTTAAAAAAGCATTACTTACCGACCCATGCTCACGATTGTATTAGGTACCTGAGGTTATATTTTACCTTATGTAGAATACCAATACATAATGAAATTATGTCCAGGAGTGCGATTTTTGAAACTCTGAACTCAGCAGTTAAAAATGTCAAAATTAGTATGGAGATATGCATCTTTCTACTGCTGATTTGACTTTCAAAAATCATACTTCAGGAGTGCGATTTTTGAAAGTCAAATCAGCTGTAGAAAGATGCATATCTGCATCGTAATTTGAACCTTTTCAACTGCTGATCTCAGCGTAGGAGATTCAAAAATCGCATTCCAGCTGAGTTTTGTGGCTGAAAATAACCGACCAAGCTTCTTCAAGATAATAAAAAGCTGAATCAAACAGAAACCAAACAATTTTAGTGCTGTCTTTAATTAGTCTTAATAAAAGCTAAGCACACTCAAGAATGCACTTGATCAGACATGTTGCAAGCGCAAGCGCATCAAATCAGGAATACATTACTGGGAACGATTAAAGATGATTGCGACGCATAAATAATTAGCTTGGAGTGCCATTCTAAAGGCTAAGATTATCCCTGAAGATAGAGAGGCATTGCAAAGAGGACGAATACAATAATATCTATGTTAAGACCCAAGAGGAAGGATCTCTCTTTAAGACTAGAGTGAGCCATACCAATTGTAAAGTGTCCACTTTTTTTGACGTTTAGGTTTGTGTGTGTGGTGTCAAGTAAGTACAAGGCACCAAGTGACATTTATGGCCTTATGTTTACGTTGGAGTCGCGCTGCAATTCTGGCGGAGTACGGACGCGTGCGTATCGGCGCGTTGGGATTGCACGTGGCTCCACCATTTTGTGAACTCTTTTGTGTTTTAACCTTAAAACAATCACTTGAGATTATAAACTACTTACATTGGCAAAACTGCAACGCTAGACTTAATAAATACAACTGATCATTTTCCTTCGTATACTCTCCACATAACGAGACATTGGCTGAATTGTGATAACACATCGGATGCCACTAAACAAAAAATTGAATTGAATTATGTTTACGGTCACTTTTCACACACACTAGCTCAAAAAAAAGTGGACAGCCGCATAAACAAATATCTATAGTTCCATCTCCTTCTACTATTAAAGGTACGTCATAAAACAAAAGAGACCAATTACAATCGTAAATTTATGCGGACTCTATGGAGATCCTTCCTCTTAGGTTAAGACGCTCCCCAAAGGAAAACGCAGGGCCGGGCCATATTTTCCTAGTTTTTTATTACCCGACTGCGCCAGAAGGAGGGTTATGTTTTTAGAAGCTATCTTCTCGTTATTTGAAAGACATACAAATTAATGAAAAATATAGCAATGATCTTCAACATCTCGGCTTTATTTGCTATGAAGCATATTTCTTATTTTACATGTTTTCAAAAAAACTGATTACGGTACAAATAAGGCGGCCTTATCGCTAAAAAGCTATTTCTTCCATACAACCTTAGAGTAGAGGAATTATAACAAAGAACGGGTCGGTGTTATGTTAGTAATTAAAACTAGTAGTGTATTAAAATGAAGATCTGTTTTTTTGTTTGTTAGTTTTAGGTTCATTAAACGTCTGTGGTTAATTTTATTAACACATAGTAGGTATGTCAATGACTACATATACAAGTAGCATCCCCTGCATGCATTAGTGTATATTTGCATTCCTGTATAACTCTATTTATAGGGATACGACAACAAACGGCCACTCGCACGCAGCTGCTTATACGGACAGCAAAACAAACATATTTTATGTTACATTTGTTTTGATTTACGCTGGAATTGCGTTTGCCCTATTAAAGATTTGGTTAATAACATAGTTAATTAAGCCGTTTACATTACCAAGCTGTTATTAGAATCGCATAAAATAGTAGAAAGTTCTATAGGTACCAAGTGTTGAAGTACCTATGATTTAAAATAAGTTAATGATGATTAGAAACTGGGCGAAAACCACTACTTTTTAAAATTAAAATTGCGACTTTGAATTTGTTTAGTTTTAGCCTTAGTTCCAATCACCATGGTAAGCGATGTAGCTTAACGCGGACGATGTAGCATAATTTTGCAAAGAAAATTAAATAGGTCCACAATTTCATCCCATCAACCAGAACCTTGATTAACATTTTTACTATTCTTGAAATAGTAAATACGCTATTCTCAATTTTTATGTTGTTATTCTATTTTTATTCTGTTTGACATTTTTTATTTTATTGTACAATTTGCCGATCATATTATAAGACATTGAGTGTAAATATCTTAAAAGCATTTCTATTCAAATGTTTCTACTATCGCTACTTAAGCATTAGCGGATTTAACGGATTCACACTTACGTCCTAATTGGGTCTCTTGTAAACACTTCTATCTTCAAAGAGGTTAAGAATAAACTGAATTTGTACATAATGGACCTAGCTATAAAAAAAATGGTTTAATGAATTTGTACTTAGCAGTTGATTCTTTTTGAGTAAAGCTGTACCAATGTAGGTAGGTACTAGGTACAACTCATGCATGCAGGTCATGTAGGTTGAAATTATTTAGGTGCCTACTCTTTATTTGCACACCAAAAATTTTTAAAACTAAAGTGCACAGTAGTTAGAAGGATAAATAAGACGGCTTTGTGTTTTTTACTGTGCTTTATTCCATTTTCTAAACAATTAAGTAAATCCAGTAGGTATTAGCGGTGAATTATTATAGTATTAACACATACAAACGCTCACGCAATCAGCTGATTGCATTTAGTATGGATAGTCCAACATTTTTTTGGCAAATTTCTTAAAGGTTTTAATGGAAATTTGTTCAGTATCATAGACTATAACTAGATCACAAACACACTAGATCACCACTCATCATCTAGGTCATCACTAGATTTTAATTCTAACATAACTTTGAGGGTGTATTCAGAAAAGAATCAACACAACTTTCCCTAAGGAACATGGGTCGAAAAACAAGAAACTTTTTTGGACCGCCCGCGCCCATCGAAATTCTATTTGCCGATCCGCACTATTGTATGGAACGTCCAAAACTGTTTCTCGTTTTCCGACCCATGTTCCTTAGGGAAAGTTGTTTAGATTCATGGGTTGAATACACCCTTAAAGTTATGTTAGTAATTAAAAACTAGTGGTGTAGGTATATGGGTACAATCACACCCCTTAAAGTAATGCAACTGTTTACCCTAACACCCTGTAGTTTTGTCTCTATGACCTATGCTAGGACTACCTCATGACATATCATATTGAATCGACTGAATCAATCTGCTTCCGACGTTCCAGCGCAAAAATTTCATTTCTTAGCCTTAGGTTAGGTATTGATATTATCCAAACCAGTATTCTATATCAGGGAAAATATTTTAAATGCAGCATGCCTTGAAGAAAGGTATTAAGAGCCTATATCGTTGGAAGTTATGGAAATCTGGCATGCGTTTGACAGAAATTGATGCGATTCGCATGCAGATTTATTCTATGGTCGCGCGTTTTGCTATGCTTCTCAAATAAATAGTTGAATTTATGACTATTGTTTCTATATGGGACGGACAAAGCACGGATAACAAACTTGTCTTATCGGGAAGACAAAAGGTTTATCGTAAATTTTTAATACTGCCTACAACACAAAACTAAACCGTTTCTTCTATAAGAACGAAAACAGAACAAACTTATTGAGTAAAATGCGGAGTAGTATGCGGACCCTCGAGATTGCAGCCCTGAATAGTGAGTTGAGTTGGTGTTCATATCGAACCATTCACACTGGTTCTTAAGCCAGGTACTCCTTCTGTTATTTGTTTCCCTAAAATTCCCAGCAGCATAATCTGTAGAAGTCGGTATTTTTCTCCTAATGTGACTGAGATACCTACTGTGTACTGTGAAAAACAGAAGTAGATATTTAAAAAAAAGTTACATACTTAATAAATAATGAGTAACGTATTGATTTTTTATGAATGGTTTATTACAACTTTACCGATTTTGCGTTCAATTGTTATATACATTTTTAGTTGTAAATCGTAATTTATTGAATTATCTAACTAATCCATGGCATGCATTTTCATATTTTCAACATATTTTCTTTGCTTCTGTTTAATATTCGCGGTCTCTTCGACTTCAAATTCTAACAAACACATTTCCTAACAAATTGTAGACCAGTTGTTCTAAGTTATATAGTTGCATGGAAACAAAACAACGTAAACCATTTATCTTCGAAACAATGTCAATGTCACGGTTGTAGGTAGATACCTATAGCCAAGCGGAGTTTGCATAATTTATTATTTGTTCTTATTCAAATACCCTGTACATACCGTACAGGGTATTTGAAATCAATTCCAATGGAGTTCATTTACGTTCTTCGTTAATGGACTTCTTGCTTGTGCGTTAGCACCGCATTTCCGCCAGTGTCAAGTTTGAGGGAGTATCTATCCAATCTCGAGGATTGTTTTTAAGTAAGAACACAACTGAGAAGGATTGCGGAGCCTCGTGGCAGGCTGAAACGCAAACCGCGCGAACACCACGCGAAAGACAAATGTTCAGGGCAAACCCTGCAACATGACTCCACAATATGAGTTGTCTATCGTAGCGTCAAAACAATTGGCACAAACATGAACATCAAGAAGTTCATTCGGAAAGAAGCGTTGAAAAAGTTGGTAAATAAATGTCGTATTACGTTATCAACTCGAGTTTACTATTTTGAATAAATGATTTGATTGATTGAACAAAATGGTGTACACAGGGTTGTGTGAGGAAAAGTATAATTAATCTTTAAACCACATACTCTACCCATCATACTGAACAACTTTTGCTATGGGAGCAAACCTGTCAGAACAAAACAAAAATCTGCTGTTCCATACGGTTGACTCGAGTAGGCATTGCAGTTCCTTTCCACAGGAGCTAGCGGGAAAGAAATGTAATTACAATCTCTTCATTTTGTTACCTATTGCTGTATTGTTTCCCTCTCTAATCAAAACTGGATCTCAATTCAAATTGTCTACCAGACAACAAAAGTGCAGACGGAATAAATTTCCTTCATACAAGCCCACTTAGTATCAGAAATCTTGAAAAATCAAACAAAAACTTGCAGATTGCTATTGCAGATAAGCACGAAGGATAAACAAGGCGCGTGCGCACGGTGAGTCACTGTTTCCTGTCAAAATGTTAACCGGAGGCTTGCCAGAGGTTAACGCCTCTCTGAGCCTTAGTTAACTGCGTGAGTTTATGAACTAAAGGATATAAATAGACAGTTAGCAGTAACACCCGGTAGATAGCAGTAAATCCTTTTTTGTACTCTTACATAATTATGGACCTTCTTAATTATGCTAACGGTTTTTAAGGCGATGAATGATCAGACCACCAAACGAAACATCGAAATCACGAGTATTAATATCCCCTTAAACGTTTATTTGTATTTTTGTAACACCTTGTATACCTAAGCTAATGAATATGTTCCCTAAGTAAGAGATATTTATTTTTAGACTGGTACTATTTATATCTGACTACCCCCTCGGGGAATACAGTCGTGAGCATACGCTGATGCTGCTGCTGCTATTATAAAATCGTAGGTACTTAGGTTCTAAAAAACTCGTTGGATCGAGTCAAGGCTGGGATTAAATAAACCGGTGTAGTGACGAGTAGCCTAGAATGATGGTTAAATCATTTTACCTAGGAGCCTAACCACAGACCACCACATCTATTTAAAATCTCTATTAACTAAGTATAAACATTTGTAATCTCAAGTAAAACTAAACCGTGTTATCAAACCAGGAAGCTCTAAGTTCCCATGGGAACTAAGTTAACGCAAAGATTGTGCAAATGTTTAAAGAAATGAGAGAAATGCACTCCTGATAAGACCGACGCGGGAAATGGCGGTCCCATGTGATGAAATGTGAGCCGTGTGTTTTGAATCTTCAAGTTATACAGACTGGAGCCCGATTGCGCTAAGTTAAAACATCGAAGTTCTATTCTTATCCAATTTCAGTTTTAATCACATTGCAATCCAATTACTATTCAACTGTGCTGAATTCCACATTGCGCTAAACTCTACGTAACTGCTCTCAACGTCTGAGCGATCTGTCAAAACGGATCTAACGGCTGTCAAGAGCTAGTACCGCGATTAGCGCAATACCAAATGTGTCAAAAGTTACGGTTCGTACGTAGTCCAATCACGATTCACGGTATCACCGAATATTTACCGCGATTGCAGCCCTGGATAGCATAATGGCTAGGAAACTTCTTGAGCATGGCCTTGACTGCGCAGAAACAAAATTTTTAGGCGAAGGCGCTACTGCGCAGGCATTATTCAAGTTGTTTGCCGGGTACTGTATGTGTTTAGGTGAGACCATTAGACTGCTAGCTTCACAATACTCCTGATCCTGATTGTGAACTAACAGTTTCCATACAAAAGACGAAATCGTTTTTAGACTCTGTTGGTATCCCCAACATTAATCTTTAGTTTCATAATTTTTGTAGTAACTGGCAACACTTCTTGTCTTCCCTTTGTTGGAGTGTTGTATCAATTATAGTGTTCTGCAACAGAGTTTGTGTTTAAATCCAAGTTCCTGCCAACCCCACAACTACCAGTTGCCGCTTCGTCAGTTTATGTCAAGTTTACATCTCAAAGATTAAGTTTTCTACAAACGCTTAGACCTTAACGTATTTCAATGATTTTAGGCTGGCTTGAACCAAAGAGTAGGTATTAAGATCATCATCATCAGCTAATATACGTCTCACTGCAGGGCATATGCCTGCCTACCCTCAGGGAGGGTCTAAGGGTGTAGGAATAGATGGTGAGGAAACCTGCATACGCTGAAGAAGAACTTATGATGCGTGTGTAGTCCATCAATCCGCATGGTATACCAAACACCATAGTGGTGCGTGTGGTGGTGGTGTGATGTGGTGGCTTAAACATGTTTTCTGAACTCTATCATCACTGTGAGCAGTGTGAAAGACATAGCGTTCACCGAATACGTTTTGGTGCAAGCCATGTTTACTGCTAGTTGCACGTACACACGGCGACACATCAAGCTACGCAAAACCAAAATAAGCTGGCCGCGCGTAGATAGAGTAATTTATAACGTCGCGCGGCCAGCTTATATTGGTTTTGCGTAGCTTGATATGTCGCCGTGTGTACGTATCTCTTGCTGTCACTTTTTGTCTTGTTGACGTAGTAAAAGCTAGCAACAGATTTAATGGAGGATTAACTTTAATGAACGTACGTGCAACTGACCGGTTATTGGTGTGATTAATAACCAGCTTTAGATTTTTCGAATGTCGTTACAGGTATACATGAGCATTTAAATTTTCGCATAGTTGTTAATCTGTCATCATTTAATACGTATCCTCTAACGTAAGGTTGTGTGGAAGACATCTCTTCTAAACGATTAAACCGCCTTATTTAGTGCCTCTTCTATTTTATCTCTGTATTTTTTGTTCAAATATATTATAATTAGGTATAAGGATTCTTTAGCGCAGTGTTTTTGTGAGCTACAAAATTTGTTACTATCACCAAATCACATGTCTGTCACAACATCATATTAACCAAGTAAGTTAGGAAGAGGAACAAGAGTTATGATTATGAAGAATCCATGATAGTACCTAACTTCCAAATAGTAACTAAGATTGTTTAAACAATAACAATTACTCACACTACAATTTGACATTTGACTTCCAAACATAAGCTAAATAGATAGCACATTCACTAGTACCGAATACACTATTCAAGCAGTAACATAAAGCACATAGCAACGTTTGGAAAATCATACATTCGCTCTCCTGCTAAGTGTCGTAAGCGTAACTGAAAGTTTGCAAATTTTACAGGAAGAGCTTTTTTCGGTTGACCATATTGGTTGAACAAAATGATACTATAGAACTTGCATGTTTTCTAAGTAATGGTAAGTGATATTTATTTGTATGATAAGGAGTTTTATTTTGCACCGTTTTAAAAATTACCTATTTTGGTCAGTTGGTAAGAAAAAGGACAAAGATAGGGTAAAAATTTTTTTTATTAGGTGTGTACGGCATAAGGGCACCTAGGAAATACCTCTTCTTGGAACGTTGCTGGAGATGATGTGTGCGGTTGAAAAGCTGGAATTAGTTACGGCTTAGTGTCGGTACTGTGTGGTTAGTGCACTGAGCTAACATAACAATAACAATTAGGACATTCAACTGGAACACTACTTCTGACCCAAACTTACTATATTATATCTCAAATATAATTATCCATAATAAGTTTTATTATATACGAGTACCTACCTACGAGTACATTCAGTCGCCATCAGATATATCGCATCATACAAGGTTGTCAAATATTTTTGAGCAGTGCTAATTTTCAATAAATTCATTACAGTAAATGTTAACAATTATATCTAAATGTGTATTGTGTCATAAATATCTGAACAGAATATTGCAATAATTTCTTTACAATGTTATTTAAAATTGAAATGTATAAGAATGGAATAAAGTCTTTTTCCTAAGTTGCTCAGATGTTTATGATCACCCAGACTGCGTGGATATATTTGATGTTCTAGGCGTTAAGATATTTTTCATTGGCTATGTGTAAAGATATTATGGAAAATAAGGAATGCTTAGAAATATTTGAACACCTTGTATGCTACGATATATCTGATGGCGACTGTACTAAAATTATAAAGGAAATAGAAGAAATTACATTGCGTATGTGAAGTCTACCAAACCGCATGGGATACGCGTGGTGGACTGACGCCCATAAACCCTCCCTGAGGGTAGGCCTGTGCCCTGCAATGGGCCGTATACAGAATCCTTCTTAATATGCTGACACTTTTTAAGAGAATGATCAGAACGTCAAACTGAACAACTTTCTCTATGGGACCAACATCGAAATCGCGAAAAAAAAAATCAACTGTCCAATACATTTGGCTCGAGTAGGTTTGCAGTTTTGAATGGAACATCTGATTTTGATTTCGCGATTTGGATGTTGATGCCATAGAGAAAGTTTTCAGTTTGACGGTCTGATCATCCCCAGGCTGCGATGATGGCTAAAATAATGGAGAATTAATTCTCCAGAGATTGTGAATTAACTGTTGATTCTCAAGCGAATCTACAAATTAGAGATAATATCTATCAGTAGTGCTCATTGACCTAAGAATTCTGGTACTTAATTATTGCGAATTGCGATTTTTAGTCTGGCTTGCACCACAAAGTATCTAGGGTTAAACGTATTTAGGCGCGATTTATACAGAAGAGACGTGTGGCGGTGGCGGATAGTCAAAGCAACACAATTATAAACCTTATAGTACGTAGCATAGCGTCGTTTTGAGAATTACGCCCGCGCCTCCAGGCGCCGGCCGTCACCTGGAGGCGGGGGCGCCATTCTCGTTTAAGACAAAAACGACGCTATGCTACGTTCTATAAGGTTTATATTGTGTTACTTAGATTATCCGCCACAGCCACACGTCTCTTCCGTATAATCCGTGGCTTAGGGTTAAACGTATTTAGTGATAGCTCTGTCTCTCACACTTTTCAGACTGATAACCGTGAAAGCATCGTATTTAAATATGTTTGTTTTGGATTTTGTGCAAGCCAAAAATATATTTATTTATTAAGTATACACCCGTGTCATAAATAGGTATCTTCATATGGTAGAAAACTACTATTCGTTATAAGTATTGACTCCAATAAAACCTTCACATTCCCCCAACATGGCATTGCACGCAATTCAATGTTCTTAACATGAAGTCAACGTCCCACCCAAACAATAGCTTGATCGCCAATATCCTGTCCATTCATAGTCTGCTTATTACCTACCTTATTACTTACCTATTACCTACTTTACGTAGAGGTATGTTATACCTATTACCCTACCTAGCTTTTATCCACACCTTTGGACGAGAATAATTCGACAGATTTTCATGAAAAAATACAATAGACAACCTAATCCCTAATGTATAGATTCTATACTATAGAATATGATTCGTTTTTGTAAAGAAGTTCCTTATGATCCAAGATCCCAAGGCCGCCATCAGAAAATAATTGACGTCTGGCGACCTTGGTATTTTGCTCTATTAGAGACAGGAAGGTGGCATAGGTATTGTCTATACCTGGAGAGCAGACAAGCTCCAAGTTAAAATGGACAACTCGAACAAATTGGTCGACTCGGTCAACATGAACAACTCGGGCAATATGGTCAACTCAGTCAATTACAAGATCTCAGACTCTATTAAAGATCAAATTCATATAACAATTAAAATTATATTGATAAGTTGGAGGAACCGCAAAAAAAAAATTTGTTTCTTAAAATGTTGTCTTCGATCCGTAAAAAATATAAAATAAGCTCAAAAAAAAACATGACATACCTAATTGCTGTCGATATCAATATAAAATCCTTAGTGCATATTCATATTCATTTATTGGTTTCATGGAATTCCATAACCCAGATATTAAAGCCCAAGCTATTGCATAATATAATATATCATCCAAAATGTAGTAGGTAGGTACTGACATTACGTGTACAGAAATGACAAGGTCATAAATAAACTGGCACTGGTAATGACTTCCATTCGTCACGGAATTGTCGGTCGTGATGACGTCACAAGACACGTAATGAGGAAGAACTGCTATTACTTATCATTACTTGAAGTACATAATGCTTTTTAAATTTTGGTTTGTCATCCAATGTAAGAGATTCCATTTTCAAATGTGTGTTTATATGACACACCCAAGAATTCGGTATTCCAAGTTTTTTTTTGGAGGTCTGAATCGAAAACCATTTCGAGATAATTGTCTCAAAAACGATATTTTCTATGTCAGAGATTTTAAAATGAAAGGATTACAGATATATTAAATACAATAACGTCGTTTTACGGTTCGTCCAGTGACGTTACTGGAAAACCTGCGAACTCCTTGGTAAACTTAAAATCAACTTTAATTAACTGGCCGTTATAAAAAAAAACCTTCACAATGCCAGAATTTGACATTTTATGTTGCCGTTTCTGTTTCCAGCATAGAGATAGAAAGAGAAGGAAGGATTTTTTTTATAAAGCAGTTGGTAAATAGTTTTTCTCCATAGAGTTCGAATTATATTCTCTCGACCATTTTTGCATTTAGAGATAAGTAATTTAAAAATTAAATTTATAATGATAATTACGAAGTTTTAGTTTAAAATCAGTTACTAAATTCATGTTCCGGGCTCATCATTTGCTTCATTTTAAGTAAATTTAAGTACCTACTACTGGAATCCAAATATACCTAATAAACCAACTTATGACCCAAAACAAAAGTTACATGGATGCATGTCGAGTACACCGGAATGACAAGGTCATTAATAATAACATACTGGTAAACTGGTAATGACGTTTATTCGTCATGCCATTGACGGTTATGGATGTTCACGATTCTTGTTTCGTCATTATTAAGGTGCACTTCCGATGCCAGCGGCCGATGCGACAGACGCGCGCGTCTGACGCGTGGTTCTGTCATATGCCATTATGTCTATCGCATCGGCTGCGCGCGTCTGACGCACGCGTCAGTCGCTGGCATCGAAAGCGGCGCCATACGTTTTCATAGTAACTAGTATGTTCGCATCGGCCGTCGGCCGCGAGCCGCGCGCGTCAGTCGCATCGGCCGCTGGCATCGGAAGAGCACCTTTATGTGCAAGACTTTTTAATTCTTTTTAATTTGAGCTATTTATTGCCAGCTGAATGTGAAGGTTATTACAAACTTGAAATTGATGAGTTGTTTCTGAACTTGATATTTTAGAAAAACTAGCTAAGAGCGTATCGGACTCGGCCATGATAGGGTTCCGTAGCCATTGTATATTTAATTGTTATTCTGACAGTGATTGTGCTACAGCCTCCGTTATTATTTCATTTTGAAGCACTTACAAACAGCTACGTTGTTGAAAAAAAGGACATAATCGGATTTGGCCCAAAATGTGAATGCCAACAAAAAAAATGCGGTTTTCTGTTAGAAATTACCCGTCTAAACATTTATTATTATGGCACCAAAGCTGTAGGTCCATTGTCCTTGGTGTTTATTTGGGTTCGAAAAATCTGCCTTTTCACACATTTTCGATGAAATTAGCTAAGCTAAATTATTATGTTAGAACTAGTCCGTCTCAGGATTTTTTAGTATGGCATCAAAGCTGTAGGGCCATTTTCCTTGGTTTTATTAAGTTTTGAAAAATCTGCCTTTTCATACATTTTTGATTAAATAAAACTTACAGCTACAGCTTTCGTGTCATAAGAATAAATGTTTAGACGCACAAGTTCTAACAGAATATAGAATTAATTTTTGAAACGCCGATGATGTCTTTTTCATATTTACACCAGTATTTTTAATATTTTTTTTTTAGTATTCCAGTATTTTAAAATTTATCCCATTTCTGTTTCTGGGTTATTATTACACATAATGAACGAAGTTACCTAAAACGGTTTCTTGTTTGACTAAGGAACCACAAAAATAAAAAAGGAATACCAATCTCTTATTTATCTTTTCAAAGCAAAATACAACCAAAATTGGACGGGTAATATTTATAATTTTCAATGTTTCTCAGATATTTATCAATTTTGTAATCTTAGGTAGGTAAATAACTAGGTAGGTACACTATTATTAGTGGATAAACCCAGTTAATGCAAATTAAAATTGGTGGCATAAATCTGTCCGAGATGATCGGCAAAAAATAAAATAATGGACCTGATCCATGGAAAATTGCTATACTTAATTTATGTTTTAGTTTTTTTTCTTCACCTTTTAGTTTGTTAAATAAACAATAGTCAAGGTTGAGCAATTTGTGTCAAGACCAAGATTTAAATGATTGAATTTTCCAAGTTAAATTATGGATTATTGACATGCTATGATTATTGTCGACCGATCTATCGTCTATTCTTAAACAGTGAAGGGAAACATCATGAGGAATTCAGGGAACCTGCATACGCTGAAGAAGACATTCTGATGCGTATGTGAAGTCTACCAATCCGCATTGGACACGCGTGGTGGACTAACACCCATACACCCTCCACCTTTAGTGGGACGCATAATAGACCGATGATGATGATGATCATGATAATCTCTTTAAATATTATGCTGTCACTTTCATTAAGACAGTTATTGTTTGTAATTATAACTCATTTTGGTTGAACTATCAGCAATAGAAATGTTAAATATGTGTTTCTACCTCCGTGGTCTAACGGTTAAGAGCATTGAGCTCTTGACACTGAGGTCGTGGTTTCGATACCCACGGGGGACGTGATATGTAACTTTTTGCGTTTTTCACCAGTTGGTTAGGACATTGCAGGCTGAATCACCTGATTGTCCGAAAAGAAAGATGATTCCGTGCTTCGAATAGCACGTTAAGTCGTTTGGTCCAGGCTACTATCTCTGATGATAGTAGTCGTTACAGCGGTCTGAAAAAACTCTGACACCAGGGCTTGCTGCCCACATGATAAGAAGAAGAATAGGTAATTGAGTATTCTATTATCCAAGTACCCACCGACCTATTCATGCGGTTTTGTTTTTAGTTGAGTTTTCATTTCATCCATCTAAGTTAATGAATGCATGTTCCATTGTATTTAAGAATGAACTACCCATTAAATACTAATAAATTAACCGCAATCTGATCACAATGAACCTCACAACAAAGATGACCTTTATATTTCGTGCTCGACTGTACATGCGCGAGCGCATATTCCCAAACGAATTTTTGCTCTTCTTGTAACCTTTAAGCCGTCGTTTTAAAGGTTAAATTCCTTTGTTTTAGTGGTAAATAATGGTTTGTTAAATCAAATTGCATGCCAGTGTGGTCATGACATTTGTGTGGTTACCTATGATTAGATATTTTAGCACGACGATGGTATGTTATCTAGATAACTATAATCACAGTTTAGGTGCGCTATAATTGTATCAATCTAGTTTACTATGTTGTATATTAGATACTTAGTCATCGTTACGTAAGAAAATTGAGAGGGTGTCATTTGCTAAGACTAGGTATCATATTGAGAACAAAATTCAGTAGTCTGTAAGTTTTATTATACCTATTAAAAAGTCGCTCGGAGGTAATATTAATTAGAAGTCAGTTTACACTCTTTATCTTCTATATATTGACTAAAACATACTTGCAACGCTCTATCGGTTTTAAAGATATTATGAAAAAAAAAACAAATTGTATTAGGGCAAAGGATGAAAGAAGAGTGAAGCTTCCAATCTCAATACAAAAAGCGATACATTTTTTGTACTAAACTTTTATACCTGTATTTCAATTATTTCTTCAAAATTCAGGGCTTAAAATGGTCTAAGGCAATAAAATATTGAAGAAATCTATCCCCGATACACTACACGTGTTCTATGCATGCGGGTTTACCTGTTACGGAAGTAATTGTAGGTAATCAGAGGCCAAATACCATCACTAATGTTCCAAAGCGTCAATGCGCCCAGACCAAAGAAAATATTCTCGAACCCAGAGCGCCTCACATCAGATTTCGTATGCAATTAGATCATATTAAAGTTGAAATGTACATTTTGTGATGATGTCATAATATCAGACTATAATAAAAACTGCTTAGTAATGACCTCTAAGACATTTATTGACCTTGATTTTTTTACCTATAAGACCCCAGTCGTGAAAATACTGCACAAGCTCAAGAATCTTCTATAACAAGGTTAATTTATATCACATCTACTTCCTCAATTCTACATGTTTATTAACAAGTTTGTGCTTCTATAACCAATTTCTCACTCAATTTGAGGGAATAGAAATACCTAAATAACACACTCATCAAAGGATTGTATTGACGCATTCGTAAGGTGGTGCTGGCGAAGAATGCTCCGAATATCCTGGACTAAACACCGCAGAAATGAGTCCATACTCGACGAGTTAAACATCAAAACTCTCCAGCATCTGTATATGCATCGAGTCCTTAAATTCTTTGGGCATACGGTCAGGAGATCAGATGATCACCGGCTGTATGGAGGGAAAGACAGGACGCATGTCTACGAGATGGTCCGATGCGATGAAAGAAATTACTGAGACAACACTACAGCCCCCCTAGACAAAGTGACATTCAATTCAATTCAATTTTTGTTTAGTGGCATCCGATGCGTTATCACAATTCAGCCAATGTCTCGTTATGTGGATATTATATGAAGGAAAATGATCAGTGGTATTTATTAAGTCTAGAGTGGCAGTTTTGCCAATGTAAGTAGGTTATAATCTCAAGTGATTGTTTTAAGGTTAAAACACAAAAGAGTTCACAAAATGGTGGAGCCACGTGCAATCCCGACGCGTCGATACGCAAGCGTCCGTACTCCGCCAGAATTGCAACGCGACTACAAAGTGACATTCTATTGGCATTGAAGCTAGTCGATAATGACAGATTGTATGGATTTGACATTAGCGATCGAAACATTTTGACGATCGCTAATGTACTTTTCTACTAGCGTTAACGCCAATAGAACGTCACTTTGTCTAGGGGGGCTGGCCAGCATACGCCGGGCCCAAGACCGAGCGGCCTGGAGAGCTGTGGAGAACTGGAGACACAAGCGACCCACGATGGTCATGTCCTTCAGCCATGAGGTTACGACTAAGAAGAAGAAACGCAAGATGTCCAGCAATACAATGCGTGCACTTAACTTGGAGTAATGCTCCATCTTATCGCGCTACCAGTTCAGTTTTACTCCAAAAGTGTTCGAAGAACTTAATCGTACGTAAGACAAACATAAAAATGTCTAGTAAGGCTATGCAGGGTGTAAGGAAAAGTATCATTAACCTTTAAACAACATGCTCTGCCCATCAAGCTGAACATTACTATGGGAGCAAACCTGTCAGAACAAAAAGAAAATCAGTTGTTCCATACGTTTGAGTCGAGTAGGCGCTGCAGTTTAGTGTGGAACAGCATTTTCTTTTTGTTCTGACAGGTTTGCTCCCATAGTAAGACTTGTTTAGTTTGTTGGGTAAAGTATGTGGTTTAAAGGTTAAGGATACTTTTCCTAACACCTGTATTGTCAGTGTGGTTCAAGGAATAGATCACCCAATTAGTTCCCGCTGATGTCGTAGGCAAAAAGCTATACAGGGTCCTTCTTAATATGCTGACACATTTTTAAGGGAATGATCAGACCGTTAACCTGAACAACTTTCTCTATGGGACCAACACTGAAATCGTGAAAAGAATATCAGCTGCTCCATACAAAACTGCAAACCTAGGCGAGCCAAAAGTAGGGTATAGTGGATTATTTTTTTCGCGATTTCAGTGTTGGTCCCATACAGAAAGTTATTCAATTTGAGGGTCTGATCATCCCTTTAAAAAAGTGTCAGCATATTAAGAAGGACCCTGTATATTGGAACAGTACAAGAAAGACTACCTACTAGTAGGTACAGTACGGACACTCTCTTTACCCATTAATATTGACACATACGCATCAGAATTTCTTCTTCAGCTTATGCAGGCAGGTATGGCGTCTTTCTTTTTTTTCTTAACGGCCTATGTCGAAAAATAATTGAAGCGAAATGGGCGTGTGATAGCTTATATTACTGCCTGATGCGAGAGAAAGAAATGGGGCGGCGCGCGCGCCTGAAACGACGCAAGCGTAAAACAAACTTTATTTAATTGTGATTGTACTATTTATGTAAGTTCATTTCTGCTCTAATCAAACTTTATAAAAAATATCAATCTCTTTTTTTAAAATCAACTCTCGTGTTTCTATTATTCACCGTTTAGCAGTTCCAAGAGTTTATCGATAAAGACGGAGGCTACTTTGGCTTATTTTTCTATCGAGAAAATGTCTCTTCATCGTGTTTTGGCTCTAATCAAAACTTCAATTATATGTTCAATTTACACATATCCGCAAAGCATACTCCTACTGTTTGTACTTCATGATATATGATGCTTTGAAGAATCCAATTTTTTTCACATATCCTCTTAACAAGCATTCTTATCAAATAAGCGCAAAGTAACGAAGGTTGTATGTAGGATCTATATGCTGGCTAAGTACAAATAATTGTTTTGTTTAGTTATGTAAATACATAAGTACACAACACGACTGTCATCTGTTTTCTTACAAATCAGCTGTTATGACAAGGTCGATTGGCTTTTGTTTTTTAGATGCAAGGTTAGATGGGTCGATGAGGGTAAATACAAAGAAAAATAAGCATTAACGATAACTTAAATGAAATGCATTTTTATTCTAAATCTTTAACGTAAACAAGAAATAAAAAGAATTAGGTGTAAAAAGTTTTACAAATCTGATTACTTAGAATCAAAGAAAAGTATTGTCAGGATCGCCCAAAAGAGGAGGAGGAGGAGAGAACGGTCTCTGCTTTTTTCTCCCGAGAAAAAAAGGCATGAGTTAAATGAGTTTTCTAGGTAGGGGAAAGGTATACGAAATGATCCCCTTAAGGGGGAATGCTCGTAGTTTAAATGATATTCAAGTTAATGCAGATGTAAAAGCGTTTAATGATAGCTAATTTATCTGTCTACCTGTTGCCATACTCAAAATGTTTAATTTGTTGATCTTTCATTATTATATTTAACTTTTTTTTAAAACCTACCAAAAGACCGAGGACACCGGGGTGTCCAAGATGGTCCCTTGGGAATGGGCAAGAAGATTTTACCCCTAATTTGGGAATGTTTTTGGTTTTGGTATAACTAAATGAAAAGAGCAACTCTTTTTATTTTAAAGTTACAAATGTCTTTATTTATGGGATCTTTGGTATAAAAAACAGCAGTTATTGGACTTTGAGTTTTACCTAAGCTAAAAATCAACCTTTTCTTAGGTCAAGGTCACCAAATTTTTGTTTTTTATTACAAAAATTTACTCATCTCTCACACCACCATCCCAAATTGACTGACGCGAGGGGGTATCCAGGGCTATGAAAACAACTAGGTGGTGTTAATAATTTAGCTGCAATTGAAAAGGATCATCTTACCTTAAGGGATCATCTCGTACACCGTTCCCCTATGTATTGTATGTATGTATTTACCTACGGATGAAGGACTATAAATGTTGGATACTGAAGTAGGTATCTAGGTATACAAAAATAAGTTCTCCATCTTTTTAAGTTTGTATGTTATAATTATGAAAATTACGCGATTGTTCGTTAGAGCCTTAAGTAAGAACAAGAACACCTGGGTAAGTAATAGTGAACTATCGATTGATAGAGTACGAACTATTGTAGTAAATAATGCCCTCGGCTAAACATTGCCCAATGTGATAGTGAAAGGACTTGCTGTAATCGATCCCGTTGGAATGCCGTCCAAGTTACAAGTTTCAGCGATTTATGAGAAATTGTTTTTATACAGGTGATATTGATATCATTAGCTTTCTTTAAACTAAGAGTCTACCCATCAAACTTAACAACTTTTACTATGGGAGCAAACCGATCGGTTGTATACATTTGAGTCGAGTAGGCATTTCAGTTTAGTATGGAACAACAGCAGATTTTTTTTGTCCTTAGATCGGTTTGCTCCCATAGTAAAAGTTGTTCAGTTTGATGCGTATACTCTCAGTTTAAAAGGGATGCTAATGATATCAATTTCACCCTGTAGAAAGTGTAAGATGATGTGTGATTTTCTAAACTTGCTAAATACAAAAATCCTTATAATATAGGGATTATGTGAATTGATGGTGATTAGGTAAATAGTAATAAATAAAAAACTAAAATCACAGACATATTTGAACAACAAACCTAAATGTAAGAAGGTACTTTTTAAAGTTCATAGGTAGGTAATACATAAACACTTAGCTCAAATATCCTCAAATCATACTCCTACTGTTAGTACTTCATGATATATGATGCTTTGAAGAATCCTATTTTTTTCACATATCCTCTTAAATACAACATTTGATAAATATAATTTTATTTTGAAATGATTCCAAACGGGTGAAACCGCTTGAAATATCAATTATAAAATGAAGGGTTACTAAAACAGTCAGCGTAAACTTTTTGCAAACGACATAATTTTTAATTTAATTAACAATGAAATCTTCATTTATACAATGAATTGAATGACGAAAACACATGTTGGGTTTCTCAGTTGATATTGCTTTTATGCAGCTTGTGTCAGGTGTTAATGTTATACAATTCTTTTGTTGTTCATCATCAAAATTTTGCAACGCGGCCTCTTCTAAATTTGACCTCAGAATGTTGCAATATTTGCAATGCAAGCCGCAGTGGGATCGTGGGTAAATACTTATTATAATTTCTGCTCTATAATGAAGTAAAACTCAAGTTTTTGTGATCTGTGACCTGACATTGTAGACAATAGGAAATTAGTGCAATTGCGTGTGAAGTTGCGGGAGTTATGGCTGATGGTATGATGTGATGGCTTTAGTATGTGAACAGTTTTATGTGACGACGTTCTATTGTTGTAGAGATGTGGTTTATAATGTTTTACTAGGTGTAAATACATTATGAATAAGTAGTCTATATGGGAAGCGAGACTATAGTAACGGTAACAATGAAGTATTTATACAAGCAGGTATTCGTTGACGCTATCCTAGAAACTTGTAACTTTTGAGCTACTGGAGAATCTACTGGTTTATATCGGATCAAAGATTGGGTACTAAAAGTATCATAAAATTTCACACGGTAGGTAGGTACAAGTGCGAAATATACTGTATGTAAACTAACAAAAGAGTGTGTCTTTAGGGTTTATTTTATTCAAATATGTCTGAGATTTTAGTTTATCATTTATTATTATTTACCTAATCACCACCAATTCACATAATCCCATAATTATAAGGATTTTTGTATTTAGTAAGTTTAGAAAATCAAACATCATCTTACACTTTCTACTGGGTGAAATTGATATCATTAGCATCCTTTTAAACTAAGGGACTACCCATCAAACTGAACAACTTTTACTATGGGAGCAAACCGATCGAAGCAAAATAAAAATCTGCTGTTCCATACTAAACTGCAATTCATACACGACTTAAATGTATGAGAGAGCTGATTTTTTTTTGTTCTGACAGGCTTGCTCTCATAGTAAAAGTTGTTCAGTTTGATGGGTAGAGCATGTGGTTTAAAGTTTAATTATACTTTTCCTTACACCCTGTATACCTATACGTCCTACTGCAGGGCGCAGGCGCAGGAGGTTGTATGGGCGTTAGTCCACCAGTGCGAATTAGTGGATATCATATATGCTTTGGAATTTCTTGTTCAGTGTATGCAGGTTTTCTCACGATATGTTATTCTTCACCGTTTGAGAGCAGTCGGTTTAACGTATAAAGTACCGATGTATCGATGTTTTACGCATGTATTTAGAATTATTATTATACTGCGTGATATTGAGCCTAAGCATGCATAAGGATATGCTCACGACTGTATTCCCCGAGGGGGTAGTCAGAGATATTCTGAAACCACAGAACATCCACGTTTCACTAGGAGTACCGAAACTCTGTCCAGTGTGACGGGGGAGTGAGCCCGTCGCCACTTGTAATGGACATTGGGTACAGTACAATACATGCCTCGAAATTGAAGCATGCAGGTTAACTCACGATGTATTCCTTCACCGAAAAACCAGTGGTGTTGCAAATCGTACATAAATTCCGAAAAACTCATTTGTACGAGTCGGCCTGGACGGGGATCGAAACATCGCCTCCTGCGAGGCAACGTTACTCGCCACTGGACCACCACGGCTTGTATAGAGTTAAGGGTATATGTATTACTATTGGCGCGCTCCATACAAACGAAGTCTGGTGATATATTGCAAAAACAATCTAGAAACAAATTTCTATGCTCTTATGGTGTCAGATTTTCCGTAAAATGTTCAGTTTTAAAGTTACAGTGCCTCAAATATTTCCATACAAATCTTAAATTAATCCTAGCATTGAAACTGTATATTGTAACGAAAATCGGACACGATGCAAGCATAGATATTTGTTCCTAGATTGTTTCTGCAAAATTTCATTGAGTTTAACGATTAGTATTGAAAATATCACCAGACTTCGTTTGTATGCAGCGCGCTTTTACGCATTCGGAATAAACCTCTCTTAAATGCGAAACTACATACATGTAGTACCTATTCGCTAATAGTTTCATGTAGGTAGGTATATTATGTTAATGAAGTGCATTGTTTTGTATTCTGCTCATGTAGCTACAGATAGAACTTTAAGTCACGTTTCAACTTTTCAAGGCGAAGGTTTACAAAACAAGGACATTTTGCCGATGACATTAGGTATTCAGTTATTGTGAAAAGGACAGAACTTTTCGAACCTTGACCGAGTTTGTAAATTTTCTTTAAATTGGCATATTCCTTATCTAGATAAGCTAATAACTTTAGGTATCTGTATACCGAGTTAATAAGTCAATTAATCAGATAATCAATAATGAAAATTAATTTTTAATTATAATAATTTATCAGTGAACAATACTAGGTAGTATTTTTGCAACTATTGTTGGTAAATACGAGTAATTAAATAAATGTCAGCCTCGATACGGACAATTGCTGACTGGCTAATCTTTCTACTACACCATGAGTAATTGTCATGCCATATAACTCTAGTTGACATTAAAAAAAGACGTAGGTATAAAGTGTAGGGTTCCTTTTTCAAAATTTTTATCAGCATTAGAATTTTGTTATGATAAAATTCCTTCTTATAAATTAAGCCTGTTTTTAGTGTGACTAGGGTTGCCAGACTTTTCAATTCCTGGTCATTTTTCTTCAGATATTACTGCAATATGGTAAGATTATGCTGTCGAAATATGACATAAAACTGGAGCAAGCGAAGCGATTCTGAGATTTTACTGCGATATAATGAGTTCACTATTCGATTACATGAAGCAAAGGCTGGAGCGAGTAAAGAGAGCTCTGTATTTCCCAGAATAATGACTTTGTTAGAGCTCCTATACTTCATTCCAAATAAGGAAGACAAGATTTACCGAATTTATTAGATACATATTCTATCCGACATTATCTTGGACAGTACAAAAGCTGTTCTAAGAATAAGTGAGAGGAAGTGTTTCAAATCTCTGTTTTTGTAATGCAAAATAGCCTTAAAATTTCGTTGCTATTTTGAATGGAGGATAGTATTCGGGAATTCCGGGACATTGAAGTAAAATTATTGATTAAAGTGTAATTACTGACTGTATGACTTTCCCGGATTTCCCGGCCATCTGGCAACCTTAAGTGTGACCCAAGTTTGACCTTGTTCACGGAATATGTTGTCAGGTCTTCTATTACCTACTGTTGTAAGAAAAATAACGTGAACTTGCAATACTTGTTTAGTTATAATATTTTATATTTAGGAATTTATTGCATGACCGTACTTTCCAGATTTTTTATTGTGATCTTTTCAGCATAGATAAATCAGGTAATTACAAGTTTAGAACGTTAAAAAAACATAATTCTACTTACATTATAAATTATGAGAAGGCATCCCGACTCAGATAAATCTGATGAACTGTAAATTTTATTTTATTGACATAATTTTATTTACATTAAATGACAATAAAATTTTAGTCACATTTTGACTTCATAGCAGCCCTTACCTAATATCAGTTTAAAAATTCTTAACCTAACCTAAATATTTACTTAGTTTTCATAATTTTAGACGAAAATTGATTGCAACAATTTTCATTGCAAATTCTTTTCAATTTAAATTAAAACAGATGGGTAAATGTATTGATTGGCAACACTACCGACCAGCCGTATCAAATGTCAACCTTATTGCTTCATTTTAACGTTTATTTTACAAATGGATTGATTAGTATTCCATCGTGATCAGCGGGCCACTGCAATCTATTTTAAAATGTAATTAATTACATCATTTACTTTAATTGTGACTTAAGGCGTGAAGAAATTAGTAAGTTTATCTATTATTATTTTCGGAGTGCATCGCCTTTCCGACGCCATCTTGATTCCGTACTAGTACTATGGAAGCATCGTGAGATCGTTGTATGGAGTGCCGGGGGTGTGGCTGGTGTTATCAATACTATACTCCATTCAAAATAGCAACGAAAATTTAAGGATATTTTCAATTACAGAAACAGGGATTTGTAACACTTAGGGCCTGTTTAACCACTTCCGAATAAGTTCTTGTTAGCTTATCCGACAGCTAATTTGAAATATTCTTCATACAAAATGTGTCAAATGAGCTGCCGGATAAGCTAACAAGAACTTATCCAAAAGTGGTGAAACAGGCCCATGCTCTCACTTATTCTTAGAACAGCTTTAGTAACGTCCAAGATTTATTTCGGACAATACATAAATAATATTTGTTTATCAGAATAGGCCAGAAAGCTAAATAAGAATCGGAAAATCTCGTCGCCCTTATTTGGAATGAAGTATAGTATATAGTCGCTATAGTTACAACTATAGTCGAAATTTACGTTTAGGTATGTCGTTATCATCATCAAACCCGTGCTTTCCATTTCCATACAATTCTAACGAATCTTTGATCAAGTTTTTAGTTCACGCACCGTAACTTCCGCATCCGTATTATAGAAGGTATATTTTAGGACAATGTTTATTTTTACCCGACTGCGCCAGAAGGAGGGTTATTACTCTATACGTTAGACGAGTTTGTTGGCTAATGTAAAACGTAACTTGGGCTTCCTTTCTATTTCAATAACGCTATACATAGCTTCTATACAAGTTTATTGTGACTTTGTCCGCAAAAATTATATAAGTACCAGATTTTAAGTCAGATCATCAGCTATCTAACAAATAAGTTTCATCAAAATCGATTCAGTAGTTTTTGCGTGATGCCCGAACAAACAAAAAGACAAACAGACAGACAAAAACTCTAAAAAAAGGTTGATTTGGAGTCAGGGACACCTAAAAACCATATCGTAATCTTTTTCTTTTAAATATTTTCAATCCTACAGACACACTTCTGTTACAGTTTTATAATAGTTTACTAAAATAATGAATTTAAAGATGTAATATGTCAAATGAGCTGTCGGATAAGCTAACAAGAACTTATCCAAAAGTGGTGAAACAGGCCCTAAATGTACAAAATAAAACCGAGATGTTGTATATTTATAGATAATCGCTATATTTCTCATAAATTTTTATCTTTCAAGTAACCAGAAGATAGCTTCTTAAAACCAGCCTGGCCTTGCATTTTCATAGTGGGAGCCTCTTAAATAAATATGTTGACTTTGTTTGACTTTTTTATTTTCAAAACATTATTTTTCTTACAAAGTCACTAAACCGGCTTAAAATTATATTTAACATATGAAACTAATATGTTGCTGACTGTACTTAAAAGAAGATTATAAACTCAATTGCCATGAAAATAAGGGGCGAACAATTTTGTGAAGTTATAAGGATCTGGGACAAGTTGTGTCACTTATAAAGTGACTTAAAAACAGATTGCGAAACGATTATTGGTAAGCATTGGTTTCACATAATTGTAAACAAGGTTTTTGTAATCGATGAAGAAGATCTTCCCATACAAAAATGTATGATTATTTAGTTAAAAAAATACATAAAAAAACACTATTTGCTAACCTTTATTTACCCACAAAAGTAAACCAGTCTAGCTGTAGAAAAAAAAATTGTTTAAAAATAGTTTGTCTGGCCATTTCATTCATTGAGGAAGTTTGTTGCAACGTTTTAAAAATAGAAATACCTTTTCGTCGTAAAAGTACTAAATTAAAATTAAAGGTAGGTACTTTCCTTATAGCCGTAAACCCTCAAATAATTTTCCTTTTTGACATTTAGGTATGTATGTATATGCTCACGACTATATTCCCCGAGGGGCTAGTAAGAGATGTTCTGAAACCTCAGAACATCCACGTTTCACCAGTAGTACCGAAACTCTGTCCAGTGTGACGGGGGGTGAGCCCGTCGCCACTTATAATGGACAGTTGGTACAATACATACCTCGAAATTGAAGATTGACATTTGGGTATGTTGGAATATCTGGCCATATAATATAATACAGGTGTAAGTGAACCTAGCAAATAGGTACTGATATGGTGAACTCAGATCATCAAACTGAACAACTTTCACTATAGAGCCTACCTCAGGAAGCGAAATAAAATCAGCTAGGCCATACAAAACTGCTGTACCTACCCGACTCAATTCAAATGTACGGGACAGCTGATTTTTTTTCGCGTTTCCTGAGGTAGGCTCTATAGTGAAAGTTGTTCAGTTTGATGGTCTGAGTACATCGTTTCTAGGCTAGGCTGTCACTTACACCCTGTATATTATTATTCACGCTCACTGTACCTTATAAAATTTATTGTAAGAGGTAGCTGCTCTCCCTCCCTTTTACGTAAGCGTAGTACTTTCTTTAACCTTGAATGTGAATACTGTCTTTAATTAGGTAAGTAAGTACCTAATTATAATTATTGTTATGCTAATTAGGGATGATTAACATAGTTGGTTACTTGGTTACTGCCAGTGACTTTGAACGCTTATGTATGACCGAGATAGTTATGCAGATGCTTTGACTATTTATATGTGGACTGGTTACGCGTGTAATTCTACTAACAAACATTTCTGCCACTTTTTGCGGGGGGGCGAGGTAACATGAAATCCACAACTTTGGATTTTATTCCCCATAACTTTAGATTCTAATTTTGAATGTTAAAAATCATGAAAAGTAGTCTCGTGTGAACCCCAAACGTTCTAAGTTTGAAGTTATTATTTCGCAATTATAGGCTGTCTCGTTTAGTGATAAGGTGTAAAATTGAATGTAAATGCACAAGATCAATTGTGCTTATACCGTGGCAGAGGGGAAATGCTACCTCAAGGCTAGTCCTTATGATAATTAGTCAAAGTGCAGATGTGTTTTATAAAATTTTATTTTTAAAGGTTTGCACATTCCCTATGGCATAGGTCCTCCTCTTTATGAGGGGAGGCTCATAAACTTCTATAGTGGACAGATTTTGGTCAATTTTAGCAGTAATTTTGGTCAGCCTGTGGACTATACAAAGGGTAGGTTTGGAATAGGGATAATACAATATAATTATTAATAGCAGCAATAATGAATTCTTGGTCAATTTCCTTTTAACTCTGACATTTCTGTCTGGTATGAAAATTATTATACCTATCCATCATCATAATAATTGATTGCATTATGTGGTTACATGAGATCTTAGGGTATATTACTGTTGGCGCGCTCCATACAAATTAAGTCTGGTGATATTTTTAATACTAACCAATTAAACTCAATGAAACAAATCTCTATGCTTTTATCGTGCCAGGTTTTTATTAAAATGTACAATTTTAAAGTTACAATGTCTCAAAGATTTCCATACAAACCTTTAATTAATCCTAGCATTGAAACAGTATATTGTAACGAAAATCGGACACGATACAAGCATAGATATTAGTTTTTAGATTGTTTCTGCAAAATTTCATTGAGTTTAATTGGTTAGTATTGAAAATATCACTAGACTTCGATTGTATGCAGCGCGCATTTACGCATTCGAAATAAACAACTCTTAAGAATACAATTTAAAAGCACACACATAAACCCTGTAAGCACAGCAACATCTTAATTAGAATAAAAACAAAACATAAAATACCCAATTAAAAAAGATAAAGAAATTCGGAACCTTAAGGCCGTGATCGAAATAAGCAAAAAGATTTTAGACTTTTCATAAAAATTTTCGAAAACCAACGAGTATTTAGATTTTTTACGAAAAGTCGACACTCAATGGAAATTTCTAGAAGTACATATAATGCTGTTATCGATTCTGTCATTAATTACCTATTATTTTATACAGACTCATGCTTTTAGTACCTATCACAAGAAACGTTGGACATTTAAGACATTGACCGAGATCTTACATAACTATCTATGTTACACGCAATCGTGTAGCGAACTGAATTAACACTTTGTTTTGCACTATTTGACACAACTCTTAAAAGTGACTAGATTTTTTTAGTCAATTAAATCCATTGACCTCTTATACTAGACCCCTAGTCTCATATAAAATCTTAGCAAATTTTTGTCCGCATTGACACAATAACCCACACAAATTAAGTATGCATGCTGTTGGTTCGCTCTAATATGTTGTATTTGATTCATAAACTTAGTCGTATTTGGCATGTTTACTGTCAGCTAGTACAAAAAAGAGCTCATTTATGAGCTTATTTCGAGGCATGTATTGTACCCACTGTCCATTATAAGTGGAGACGGACCGAGTTTCTGTACCACTGGTGAAATGTGGATGTTCTGAGTTTTCAGAATATCTCTGACTTCCTCGGGGAACATATGCTATGCAAAATATTACTTGAAAATTGCTTAGTACAGTCGTGGTTTCGCGTTGCATTGAACTGACGACTTAAACTGTATCTGAGTGGGGAGTCTATACGTCTAAGGGTGAAAGTCAGGCAAATTCACAATGTAATTTGGCTGGACTTTCGCCCTTTGCCTATGAAGAGAAGGAAGAGATTTATTTATACCAAATTGCTATGTCCGATCTATTCTTTTGTCGCAGTCTATTTTCCCCAACACTAATTTAAATAGAACGTTGAAATCAGCACAAATGTTGTATAAGAAATGGAGACGTAATTTTACTGAATTTTTTTTATATCTTGTCAATAATACTTCAAAATATATTCTTTTCCATTTCATCCCCCTAAAATAACCATCAAAAGTCAAGTATAATTAAGTCGCAATCGAATTACCTTTAAAAATTCACATATACACGAGTAGTTTGTTTAGAATTGAGAGCAGAATCGAATTATCATGTTTTCAACATAGGTAATTTTTTTCTAAATATTAAATAATTTGTTTGTAAAATTTAAAATTTACTGAACTTGATCACAACCCAACGCACGGGCACACTCACCCTGCTTACTACCAAAACAAGATTCTTAAAATGTATCCACGAGCACGCTAGCGCTTTCATTCATTGCTGACAACAAATCATTTTTGCCCGAAAACTTAAAATGCGAATAACTTTAAATGTTAACTATCAAAATAATGAAATTATTGTTTCAATTTAATTATTTATTTATAATCAGTTGGGGTGTATGAGGTTTTGCGCTTATTCATTACCACGTTGTATATGTATTATACCTATTCGTTACTTAATTTTGGGAAAAAAGTCACAATTACAAATCGACCTATATCGAATTATGTCACTTTTCCCAATTTAGTACCTACTTAGTTTTGTATGGAACACTATGGGTAAGTGCATTTAAGTCCTATTTAACTGTGTATTTATTATTGTTTAAAACCTACACGCAAACATCTTAAATCAATAATGCTACAAACATGACTTTAATAATTAACACTAAAAATGCTGACGTCCATCGGTCTGTCTGTACGCACGATGAACGTGATCTTATGAGACTAAAAACGTGATGTGGTCAGGGACCCGGATATGGTCAACAGATCGACTCACGCGCATAATGGTCCAACCATGGTGGATTTGTTTATGAGAGAACAATCAACAATTCATGATTTTTATCTTAAACTATGTCAACTGCATGATTACTCGATGACTTATCGTGCTTTGTTCTCGGGTCTTGATGGATATCAGTACAGAATATTATATTCTGCTACCTACCTTTTACACAAGGTTAGAGTTTTGTTTGCTGGATAAGAAGATGAAGAACGGATTTCAACGAAATATGTTAGACATGTTTATGTGCTTATGGATCGAGGAGCCACATTTGCCATTGAAAAAAAGATTCTATGTCCATTTTGTAGGAAATTATTAGATTTTGTAGGCCCAATTCTGGAATTTGTAGCAAAAGTATAGGGAAGTTGCATGAACAAAAATCTGGTGCAAAATGTATGACCATCTGGTGTGAGGAGCAACCATTTTGTTCATGTTACTTCTCTATACTTTTTCTACAAATTAACAAAAAGATGTCTCCTCACACCAGATGCATCTGGTGCAAAATGTATGACCAGATGCATCTTGTGTGTAACATGTAACTTCTCTATACTTTTGCAACAAATTCCAGACTTGGGCCTACAAAATCTACTAATTTCCTACAAAATGGGCATATAATCCTTTTTTCAATAGCAAATGTGGCTCCTCAATCCATACGCACATACATATTGCCTCTTGATGACGACATACCTATTGTATACGGAAAAAAAGCAAGGAAATGGTTCTGCGCGTGCACTAAAGAACGCGTGCAAAATATGCCTAGTCGTTTTTAAATAAATTTATTTCTTTAGAAGATGTAGAGCGTTTTATCCTTTATGCCTATCTTATCTTTATCTTCAGTAAACTAAAAGTAATAAAGCCGAAAACATTTCACATACGTTTGTGAAAATGCAATTAAATTCTGCAAACCAAAAACGTCATTCATTTCATCATTTGGACTAGATATGTTATAGTTGGTTCATTACAGATTTTTATCAGTATTTCAAACTCAAATTAATAAGAGCTTTAATTACATTGAATTAAGATAATAACTTATAAATGATATTTTTATGCAGTTTGGGCAATGGCCTGTGGCAACCTAGCCTCATCATCATCTGCATTCATTGACCTTGGTGCAGGGACACAGGCCTACGTTCATGGATTTATGTTGGTCCAAGTATGTCCAATATAGTTTTGTGGACTTCAGATTCGCATCCGAACTTCTTCTTTTAGGTTTTTCCTTCACACCGTAGACCTTCTTGGTGAATTAAAAATTAATGTTTTTTTCTTCTGTTGTGTAATGTTTAGTGACTTTTAAAATAAAAATAAAACATATAGTACAGAAAACATTAGCATTACATATCTAATTTGTCACAAAACATGTTTGTTGTTTGTTTTTTGAGTGTTGAAATCGAAAACGTTTTGTTTAATAATTGTGTTGTCGATCGTCAAAGATTGGCAATTAAGAAAATTAAATTGATCAATAATTAAAATGGTTATTCTATTTCGATTTACGACACCTAAATTGATCACGAAATTAAATTAAAAAACGATAAATAATAAAAAACCTTAATTGGTTTTAAATTGTACAAAACAATGTCTAGATACCCATTAGAGGCATCGATGCAAATCATTCATCACAAACTTATGTTTTTGTGCCATGCAATAAATAAATTCACGACCATAATACAATTCGGGGCGATGAGAAACTATGCTACAACTTCCAACTATCTTTTTAAGGTAGCAAGGCTCACTTTTAGCATATTAAAGGTTTGGATAGAAAGATGTTTCAAGTGGTGATAGGTGCCTAGCTTTTCACCCACATAAACCCTGCACCTAACCTCTTAAGCTGGGTGATAACACAGAACAGAGAAATAATAAAATAAAAACCACACACCTAGAGCTGCCGGCTTAAAATGGACCAACCCATTTCTTCCCTGTGATATGGAGAAACCATTACAGGTGATTTTGTAAACACTTTCCACGTTTTCTCTGGTGGTTCAGACCATCGAACTGCACATTTTTTCTTGTGATAGTAAACGTGAAATCGCAAAAATAAAATCTGATGTTCCATATTAAAGTGCCTACTAGTTAAATCTATATCTATACATATAATAAAATCCTAAACGTAAAATGTTTGAACGCACATCACGCAAAAACCACTGAACTGATTTTGATGAAATTTGGCACACAGATAGAATATGATCTAGATTAACACATAAGATACTTTTTTAAGGTCTACGCAGACGGAGTCGCGGGCAACAGCTAGTCATAAACAAAACAGCTGAATTTTTTATCCAATTTTAACTCCGATAGTAAACATTTTTCAGTTTGATGGTCCACCACCCCTGAAAATTTGGAAAGTGTTTAAAAATTCACCTATAGTAGTTTTTCCATATCACAGGGAACAAATGGGGTTGTCCATTGTACCGGTCTGTAAGAGAGGTGAGAGGTGTGCGAGTGTGCGTAATACACCCACAGTCATTTCTATTTATTATTTCCCTCTTCTGTCTTGTACCCATATTATCAATGAACGATCCTAATAACATCGTGAGGAAACCTGTATGCTTCAATTTCGAGGCATGTATTGTACCCACTGTCCATTATAAGTGGCGATGGGCTCAGCCCCCGTCACACTGGACAGAGTTTCGGTACTGCTGGTGAAACGTGGATGTTCTGAGGTTTCAGAATAGAATATATGACTATGCTTATGATCCTAATAGCCGACGGTCAGCATTCCATAACTAGAGCTACCTACTAAACTTGACATGTTAACACAGGTGGCTAACGTAACAAATCACGTTACGTTACGATGCCGGTGGCAAGGACGCCACCTTTCACTGTAGAGCAGACGTACGGGCAGACTAAAACAAAGTGCTGCAAGGTCATTGAGGTTCTGATTTATAAAGGTTGCTTAATTGGTTAGCTCTGAACTGAACTGTCTCTAAGGTAATACACAGTAGCAATCTTCATGTTAATACTGAGGTCTCGAATACCGGTTTCGGTCATATCTCGTCCAAAGGATGACGTTGGCCATCCAGCGAGGCAATGCAGCCAGCATATGGACACCTTTGGGCGGGATATGATGCGGGGCGATTTGTTCGTTTAGTTCTTTTAGTTGTCTGTAGTAGTCTATTTATTGATTGTAATATTTTATACTAACACACTATGAGTCTTATGTCACTCGAAATCAATTATACTTGTATATTTTTTATTGTTAGGTAGGTTGCAGGGCACCTGAATTCTCTTTGTAAGAAGCAGTTTATAAGAAGTGTTTCGGCCTGCGGCTCGCTCGGCAGGCAGATTTACCCCGGACACCAGGTTCACCAGGTCCCACGGGGGCAGTTTCGGAGCTTCGCTCCTACGCGTATCTCGGCCGATCGGCCACAGGGTGAAAATATCAATGCGCATACTTTAAGAGGATATAATTCGGAGCGCGCTCCATACAAACGTACTATGGTTATATTTTCAATACTAACCAATTAAAGTGAATGAAATTTTTCTGAAACAATATTGAAACAAATATCTATGCTTGTATGGAGTCAGATTTTCGTTAAAATATACAGTTTCAATGCTATGATTAATTTAAGATTTGCATGGAAATCTTTGAGGCACTGTAACTTTAAAACTATACATTTTAACGAAAATCTGACTCTATACAAGCATAGACATTTGTTTTAAGATTGATTCTGAAATATTTCACTGAGATTAATTGGTTAGTATTGAAAATATCACCATAGTACGTTTGTATGGAGCGCGCTCCGAATTATATCCTCTTAAGGGATGCTTCAGACCATCAAACAGAAATTACTTTACCATGAAACCAATAAATTAATGTATGTAGTTGCAGATTCTTTTTAGTGATTTGGATGTTGATCCGACAATGAAAACGCGTCCCGAGACTGTGGTAATTGTTCATAAAATGTTCAAACTATAAAAATAGTCCCACAAAATCATTTGCACAGTTTGTTTGTTGGTATGTAAGGTAGAACTACCAAGACCATTTACATTCTTTTTAAGTGTTTTACATACCAACTATATTATGTTAAGAGTGAGGATTTCCCATACTAATTTCCTAAAATTAAGTACCTTAAACTGGTTTACCTACCATATTTATGCAGATTACTCGAACTTGTTGTTTAACTGGTTTTTAATATCGACTTGCAATTATTTAACAATTAAATGATTATAAATATTCCAGTGTAAAATGGTTCAAATTAACGCTATGCATTATATTGACCGGTTACTTTGTAGTTGTAAATACATAAAAAAACATTACTAGCTTTGTCGGTGTGTTGTGTAGGTACTTGTATAGCATGCAAGTAGCGCAATATACAGGGTGTAAGAAAAAGTATCATTAAACCTTACCCCACATGCTCTACCCATCAAACTGAATAACTTTTACTGTGGGAGCAAACCTTTCAGCAAAAAAAAGCACCGTTTTTCCATACTAAACTGCAATGCCTACTCGATTCAAAAATATGGAACAGAATTTTGTTTTTGTTTTGGCAGGTTTGCTCCCTTTTCCTTTTATTTTCCTGAGTAGGTAGGTACTTCTTATTTTTTTCCAATCGTTTTTTATGTCTGACCGTTTTTTAATCCAGTATGGGTCACCATAATATCGTCTGTCTAATTATGAATTCGACCTCTACAGGGCACAACCATACATAAAAGATGGACGTTAATTGATTATCCAGTAATAAATGAAATAAATAATAATTCTACTATCGGTACCGATAATTTTACGGACATTTTGTTGTAAGACTTTTATGAACAGTCTAATTTCGTAACGAGACGACGACATTATTACAACCGAATAATAATCAACACAGTTGGCGCAACGCGTTCGAAATTTAAATAATATTCTCCTTTAATATTTCGTCACGGAAAAAGTAAAAAAAAACAACATTTAAACGGCCTGTCACAATCGTGATTAGTATTCAACGCTGCGCAGGATTCTCACGTCACTCGTTTTACCTGATAGTTGCTAGGGGTTTAAACGACTGTTTAACCTTAACCGAAGGTTGTTAACTCTACCCGGAATTTCGCTAACAGACTGAAAGTGACCTTTTACTGTCACTTAAGGAATTATTTAATAGCTTTAGAGTATTTTTTGATTTGTGATCATTAACGACTGGAATAGACTGTATGTAACGGCACAAAGTAATGGATTATAAAGACAAATACGTACATAGTAAGTGTAGGGATCCCACTGCAGGGCAAAGGCCTTCTCTTACAAATAAGGGTTAGAGGGAGTGCAGTGGGCCATGCAGGGTCCAACTTAATATGCTGACAGTTTTTAAGAGGATGATCATACCAACAAACTGAACAACTTTCTGTATGGGACCAACATCAAAGTCGCGAAAAAAAAAACATCTGGCCCATACATTTGGCTCGAGTAGGTTAGCAGTTTTGTATGGAAGAGCAGATTTTTTTTAAGATAGAGAAAGTTGTTCAGTTTGATGGTCTGATCATCCCCTTAAAAAAGTGTCAGCATATTAAGAAGGACCCTGTATACATATCTTCAGGGTGTTAGGATAGACAGTTGCATTAATGGAATGGGTGATTTTACTCATGACATTGGTCGACATTCTCAATAAAAAAAAAGAAATTCGCAAAAAAATTTGACTTTTCATACAAATGTTCGATCAGCTGATTGCATTTTATATGGAAAGACCGTTTTTTTTTGCGATTTTGCAATGTTTCTTAGAGAAATTTGTTCATTATCTTGGATACAATAAATCACCCCTTAAAGTAATGCAACTTTTTACCCTAACACTTGTATACTTATAAAACAGTTTCGTGACTGACTAACGACAAAGCACAGCCAAAACCGTTGAAAATAGAAACATGAAATTTGGAATATTATATTCTATAGAGAATAATAGGGGTGCACTAAGAAATGATATTTCGAAAATGGACCCCTAAATGGTTTTCCAAACTCTACGCGAACGAAGTCGCGGGCAAAAGCTAGTAAAGACATAAAAACTAAATGACAAACACGGTAAAGTTCATGCAAGGATGAACCTCGAAGATGAACGTTACGAAATAAAATGGTTGACCTTTAGGATATCGTTTAAAATGCATTATGGGTCTACACATGATTGGAATTAACGTGAGGAAGCATGCAATTCTGAACTCTATTATCATAGCCTTATGGACATATTACTGTTGGCGCGCTACATATAAACGAAGTCTGGTTATATTTTCAATACTAACCAATTAAAGTCAGTGAAATTTTTCAGAAACTATCTAGAAAGTAATCTCTATGCTTGTATCATGTTAGAATCATCAGATTTTCGTTAAAATGTATAGTTTTAAAGTTACAGTGTCTCAAAGATTTCCATACAAATCTTAAATTAATCCTAGCGTTGAAACTGTTTATTTTAACGAAAATCGAACAACATACAAGCATAGAGATTTGTTTCTAGATTTTTAATTCAAAATTCCTTTATGGATTCGGATTTGTGAACAAACTTCTCTTAAGGACAACAGTGTGAAAAATGTTGTGTATAATTTATGAGTTACCTATATCGTTTTCTATTATCGTCTTATTAATATTTTTATAATTATCTTACTCGTATAATTATAATCGATGACGTGATTCAATGGTGTTGGGAAGGGTCTTTTGTCCAGCAGTGGGATGATAAAAAATAAAAATTACCTTACGTAGAGCATTGCCTATAGTAGCAAAACTAGTTGCTATTGGGCTCCTCAACTCTTCGGGGCCCAGTCATTCCATATGGTGCTGACAAAACCTCAGGGTTAAAAGCCCCCCATATCTAAATAAATAAAAAACGGAATAAAAAACCGTCAAAGTGCGTGTCGGGACTCGGGCAACTAGTGTTCCGTACTACCACTTGTTTTACATGGGTCGTATGTGATAACCAGTAAAATTGGTATGTAGGCTCATAGTAACTGAAAATCAGTTTGACACTTGGTACCTAGTGCTGTTTTGGTAAAACCATTCAAGTTAGTTCCAACTTGATAATTTTCCCGCCATCTGCATCTTATTCCTAATGTTCATTATTTTTTTCAGACTTTACATGACTCTAGTTGTTTTGAAATATCAGGATACCCTTTTTCTGAGTTTGTTGAAAAATTATGTTGTCAAAGTTTTAGAGAAAAAGAAAAATTTACAAAACGTATTTTTTGACTCTTACTTTTATAAGCTTTAATTTACCCCATACGACGTTGCAGAAAAAACAATTTTTTTGATCTCATTCTGCCCCCCAAAACTGCTCCCCAATATAAATATTAAGGTTTTATAACTTTATTTATATCATTGGACCATTAATTGCTATAACAGTACCAAGTTTCAGCTTTGTCTATGTTACGGTCTCCGAGAAAAATGCCTGTCACAGACGGACGGACAGACACCGAGGTGATTCCATAAGAGTTCCGTTTCGCCAATTTTGGTACGGAACACTAAACAAACTTATCTGGTGTTTTATTTTGTGCAAAATTGACATAATTCTACAATCAGGCTGTATTACATAATTTTGTGGCATTTATTGCATACCTACGTGATATCTACTTACATACCTACTTACATACTTTTGATATTAATTCACGTGGCTTATTAATGGTTTCACAACTACAAGACTGTTAAGGAATTATAATACGGAGCGCGCTGCATACAAACGAAGTCTGGTGATATTTTCAATACTAACCAATTAAAGTCGATGACATTTTTCAGAAACAATCTAGAAACTAATCTCTATGCTTGTATGAAGTCAGATTTTCGTCAAAACGTATAGTTTTAATGTTACAGTGCCTCAAAGATTTCTGGAAATCTTTGAATCTTTGAACTTTTATTTTACATTAACACTATATTGAAACGAAAATCTGTATTCATAAAACCGTAGAGATTAGCTTCAAGATTGTTTCTGAACATTTTCATTGACTTTAATTGGTTAGTATTGAAAATATCACCAGACTTCGTTGGTACGCAGCGCGCATTAGCGCATTCGGAATAAACTTCTCTTAAGGTTTATTCTAGTGTCGGCCGGCCGTGAAACTATAGTTTCGACCACCTCAATTTCGGATAAATTTTTTACTAAAAATAGCTGTTTAGGGATATGGGGCGGCAACCCTAGTAGGTACGTTTCGTTTATTTTTACACCAGAGTTAACTCGCGACATCGTCCCCACAAATTATACATATACCAAATTTTAAGTCAGATCATAAGCTATCAAACAAAAAAGTTTCATCAACATCGGGTCAGTAGTTTCTGCGTGATGCTCGAACAAACAAACAAACAGACAAACAGACGGACAACAATTCTAAAAAAGGTTGATTTAGAGTCAGAGGCACCTAAAAACCATATCGTAATATATTTCTTGTTTGTACATGTTTGTACTTGTCTGTACATTGAAGATTAAATATCTTCAATGTACAGACACTTCTGTTACAGTTTTATAATAGTTAAGATTATCTAAACTATTATAAAACTGTAACAGAATTTTGTGTGTTTGTTTGTGCGAGCATCACGCGAAAACTACGGAACCGATTTTGATGAAGCTTTTTTGTTTGATAGCTCATGATCTGACTTAAAATCTGGTATACCTATAATTTGTGCGGATGAAGTCGCGGGTTAACTCTAGCCTAGTATTGTATAAAATATTTATTTTATTAGGAAACTCAATGAGGGAAGGACTACGAACAAATTGGGAAGGACGACATAATGGCGGTATCTTCTCTCTAGACAACCATAGCGTGCTTAGTTACTCGGTACTTAGTAAGTCGGTTCCAGACGCTTCGAGACTTAACTGGTAAGCAAAGCATCACCAATTGACCTCGTATTGTTCAGAATCCGTTTCAATTGGTCCTTCCCGTTTCCAACCACGTAATATTGGCTGTTGATCTTTTAACCCACATCGTACGTGTCAGGCATGATTGATTTTTATTTGCATTTGCATGCAATTTGCAGATTGGTTGATGGGTTTTAATGTCAGTGATAGCGCGTAATCTCAAGCGCGGATCCACTCCGTAAAAGTTTCATCAAAATCAGTTCCCTACCTATATGTGACTTGTGTGACTTATGACCATTTTCTGAACGAAATGTAAGTATGAACAGGAATGTTTTTTAATTGACCCCTACCCTACAGCCTACTTACGGCATTTTGGGACCTCAGGGAGCAGCTACTGCTATATTTCCGTGGACTATTGGATTTGGAAGGATCATCGAGCCAGCAGCGACTAGGTAAACGCTGGACCCGGCCATATTAGAGATTTCTTATCGTTATTTGAAAGACTCAAATTAATGAAAAATATAGCAATGATCTTCAACAGCTTTCTATCTCTTCTGTGAGGGTAGATACGAATTCATTATCGGCTTTGAAAGCTTTATGTCCTTTGACGAATCACAAAAGTATGGCGGATTAAAAAAGGTCAGGATGTCAAAGTAAAGTCAACATAATTTATTCAATATAGGAGCTTGAAGCCATTATCAATTCAATTCAATTTTTGTTTAGTGGCATCCGATGTGTTATCACAATTCAGCCAATGTCTCGTTATGTGGATAGTATATGAAGGAAAATGATCAGTAGTATTTATTAAGTCTAGAGTGGCAGTTTTGCCAATGTAAGTAGGTTATAATCTCAAGTGATTGTTTTAAGGTTAAAACACAAAAGAGTTCACAAAATGGTGGAGCCACGTGCAATCCCAACGCGCCGATACGCACGCGTCCGTACTCCGCCAGAATTGCAGCGCGACTCCTCTGAAGCCATTATCTCTATGCTTGAAGCACAATAAACGTCAAATCTTTTTTTAAACTACCCTTTTGAAGGATGGGACAGCTAACTAAAAAACTAACTTAATTAATATTGAGAAGAGATGATACGAAATTGGACCAATAGGTAGTCGCTGTCTTTCCTGAACTGAACCAACCAACGTGGTTAAAATGGAATGGAAAGACAGGTATGACAAATCACTCCGACCAACCAACTTGTGCAGAATGGAACTCATTTTTACCCGACTGCGCCAGAAGGAGGGTTATGTTTTTCGAGCGTATGTATGTATGTATGTATGTATGTATATATGTATGTATGTATGTATGTATGTATGTATGTATGTATGTATATATGTATGTATGTATGTATGTATGTATGTATGTATGTATGTATGTATGTTTGTATGACTATTTCTTTGGCACGGCCTACAGCCTAAACGGCTTGATGGATTTTAACGTTAGAGGTGTCATTAGATTCGTAAAAATTGTGAGAGTGACATAGGCTACATTATTTTAATATGGCGTCTGCGAAATAAAAAAGAGAGGGAGAATAAACAATTTTTTTTTCATTAAAATTACAATACGGGTATAAAATGAAAGCTAATGGTATGACGATTCCAAAAATATGTATATTATAGTACTTTTATGTTACCGTTTCGACACAAGACTAAAAAGTATGAAATAATCTAAATTATTAAGATAAACAAAAAAACCGACTGCATAAAAAACCTATTAACTGAAAAGAGAAAAACAAGCTCTATAATCACTAATAAGCTATAACAGCTTTATTTGAGCTAATATAATTTGAATGTTATTAGGTAGGTATTGCAGGAGGGGACAAACCAATAACCAACCAAAAATCGTGTGTGTCCCCGTTTGCGATACCTACCTAATAACATTCAAATTATATTAGCTCAAATAAAGCTGTTATAGCTTATTAGTGATTTTAGAGCTTGTTTTTCTCTTTTCAGTTAATAGGTTTTTTATGCAGTCGGGTTTTTTGTTTATTTCCAATCAAACCAACTGATTGACTACAACCAGTTGGCCGATTCAGTTGGTCGGAGTTAATTGTTTCGTTACGAATAATTTATTACAAAATAAAATATGTTACCAACCATTTGGTTTGATTGGAAAAAATCCCTTCAATGAGTTCCATTCTGCACAACCAGTGGTTCAGTTGATCGGAGTGGAAAGATAGGGTAGTCGATATAAGTAGCTTTTTTTCTTCGCTTTGTTTACAAAAAGGACAAAAGTAAACAAAATCGTTTCGTAACGTCTATCTAATCAATCGGAAGTTATAACAATGCACTGATAATTTACATTGTTAATTTTACAAGGCTTCTATTTTAGTACGAAATGACAAAGGTTTTGTCGTGACGTTTTCGCCATTTGTCAATAAAATGTCGTGGGTCGAGGGCACGAAATCCCTTTCGATTTGACATCGATTCCTTTCAACCGTCAAGACTATCATTTTGTTATTGAAACACCTCGGTATAGTACAAGATCCCATTGCAAGATAGCTACGCTCAACCGTCCAGGTTTCATTTTAATAAAGGAATACTTATAGGTACATTATTGTGAGCCGTCTTGTTCCGGTTTAGAATGAATCGCCACATTTTTTCCAGAGGTTGTTGTACGAAGCGACTGTTAAGTTTGCTCTTATTTTCACCAGTTATCATGTCCTACCATAAATGAAAATTGGGATCTTTTATTATTATGTTGATATGTACCAAAGTTATACCATTATTATCTATATTTTTTCATGCGTCTTAAATCTTTTTTGGAGAATTTACAATTAAATAACAATTATAGCTTTATACATACACGTTTTTCAATTTCATTTTCAATTTGTTTTCGATATTTTTTGATAGTTACAGCGATCAATCTTATTAAAATATCTTAGTACGTACCTACCTGTTAAGAGTTAAGTAGGTACTAGGAAGGTATATCCTATCCTATCCTACTAATATTATAAATGCGAAAGTTTGTATGGATGGATGTATGTTTGTTACTCTTTCACGCAAAAACTACTGAACGGATTTTGATGAAACTTGACACACAGACAGATATGATCTGGATTAACACATAGGATACTTTTTTAAGGTCTACGCAGACGGAGTCGCGGGCAACAGTTAAATATTAAACTATGTTAGTATTGTCGTTGTATTATAAACTGTAAAATTTAGTTTAGTGTTACAATTTGCGGTTGTCTTTAAGCAACAGATCCAAATCAAATGGATTTCTAAGACGGATACTGTGGTTATGCACGAGCGCAACTTTAGTAAGAGGATCTTTCGTTCTTTATTTATTTTATATGGGGGCTCTGAGGTTATGTGAGCCAAGATGATCTTTCATAATGAACTGTTTTGTTCAGATCAGATTATACCTCGAGCTAACAAGTAACATCAAAATACAATACATTTTTGTCTTTTACTCATTTCAAGTTTCTGATAGTCCAAAATGAGTTACAATTTCAAAAAATAACTCTGTCTTTACTGGACTGTGAGAGCATCATATTTAAACTTGTTTAAACCTAACTTTTTCGTGCAAGCCATTCATCCGATTCATATACAGGGTCACAGAATCTGTTATTTTTTTTTAACTACATAAAATATATTTTATTTTATCCTCTCAGTACAAATAAACGTTGGAAACTAACGCTAAAATCACATTTTCTTATTTTTTAATTTTTTAAAGAGGATTATCAGACCATCAAACTGATCAACTTTCTCTATGGGACGAATGGCAAAATCGCGAAAAAAAATACTGGGTGTTAGGGTAAACAGTTGCATCACTTTAAGCGGTATTTTTGCCCATGATACTGAACAACTTTTCCTAAGAAACCTATAGGAAATTCATATTCATTTATTTGCATTTATGTACAATTACAGCATAGGTGTTACTTAGTAGCTAGAGTGGGTACATGAACCCTGTAAGGGCACAGCAATATTTCAAAGGTAGACCCCTATTGACAAGGATGTCCGTTGTCCGTCATAAAACTTTTAGACGTGGGACTAGCAATGACCCAGAATCTTGAAAAAAGCTCCGCCCTTCAAACTAGCACAAATCCGGGGATAGCTATAATAAGGTGCTTTTTCCTTGATAACGACGATTTTGTTGGCAATAGCAACATGATAACACTAAGTATTATTCCCCCAGTGATATCTATGTTTAAATTTGTATTTTACTCAGAAGTAATTGTTAGTAATTGCAATAATACACAAACAAGATATCAAGAACAAATTGATGACTATATTATTAATATAGGTATTATGTATGTACTTGTCTACTTATGCCGTATTCATAATTATTTCCATGTGTACAGAATTTTGTATACCGAGTGTAGGAAATATTTTAAGGGACTATAATTCGGAGCGCGCTCCATATACCATCGAAGTCTGGTGATATTTACAATTCTAACTAATTAAAGTCTGTGAAATTTTTCAAAAACATTTAAGAGACCAAATTCTATGCTTGTATAAAGTCAGATTTTCGTTAAAATGTACAGTTTTAAAGTTACAGTGCCCATACAAATCTTAAATTAATCCTAGCATTAAAACTGTATATTTTAACGAAAATCTGACTCCATACAAGCATAGAGATTAGTTTCTAGATTTTTTCTGAACAATTTCATTGATTTTAATTGTTTAGTATAGAAAATATCACCAGACTTCCTTTGTATGCAGCGTCCATTAGCGCTTTCGGAATTCGGAACTTCTCTTAAATGTTCCTACCAAATTGAATCCTGATATTTCAGTACAATTACTGTTTTCTGTCAACCTAACTTTTCGAAGATCTACGAGTAGATGACCTTGCAGAAAAATGCCTACCTATAAAATTCGTAAAGTAGGTATGTTGAGGATTATAACATTTGTAAATAAAACATGGAAAACACGCGCATAATTTATGTTTTGCTGTGTTCGATAATAAATAAAAATATAAAATATACGGCGTCTTTGCCCGTGGGTGATTCGTTTCGTTTCGGGGATGAAAATTATCAGTAGATCTTATTAACTATTCGATATTATGTATTTTTCAAATTAGAATATGTATGGCAGTATATTTATACCGCCATAGCATTTATGTCATGTAAGACTTCTTCTATCCACTGGTTGTCTGGAAGAATTCACTTTTAGTGATAAGGCAGCCTTTTGTACCATTCTTGTTCGTGTATATTGTTATTGTTTTTTGTGTATTTTGGTGTGCAAATAAAGAATATTTATCTTATCTTATTTATTTCACTAAGGGCCTACACCACTTTTGGTTAAGTTCTTGTTAGCTTATCCAAAAGTGGTGAAACAGGCCCTAAGTGAAATAAAATAAAGGACCTACCTAAAACTCCTTTACTAAACTTTGAAATTATTTCAGCAGTTAAAAGCGAAGACTTAGCTAAGTAGACTAACCGTTAAAATACACATTTCACAGACTTTGGCAGTTAGGTATAAGTAAGTAGGTATCATAATTTTATTAATGTTGTTGCCGGGAAACCCCGAAGTTGTTTCCACTTACAATTCCTATTAGGTATGTGTTTTACCTTGTAAAACTAATATTTATTATCCATTTAATGTTTAACTTCAAGTTTTAAAGGAAAACCAAAGATTTAATTTGGTTCTCCTTAAGAATAGTACCCTACCTATGGCTGTAAACTTAACTGCATTATTTATTTTAAGGGGTGTTTAAGACTATCCTGCCTCTAACTCTTACTGCCTCCGTGGTCTTGAGACAAAGGTCGTGGGATCGATACTCACGGGGGACACCTAGTGATATGTCACTGTGCGTTTTTCCCCCGTCGGTTAGGACATTGCAGGCCGAATCACCTGATTGTCTGAAAAGAAAGATGATTTCGTGCTTCGGTTGGTACGTTAAGCCGTTACTATCTGTGGTGGTAGTAGTGGTTACATTAAAACCACGTCAGAGGCCTTACGGCGGTTTGAATAAACTCTGACACCAGGGCTTGCTGCCTATATGAAGACCATCACACCAACCAAACCTGCCAGCCTTGCAATACGGCGCGCGGTGTCAAACAAAAATGGACCTAGAGATAGGTACTCTGTTGGTTACTATTATGGCAAAATTTGCAAATGTTTAATGTGTAAAAATGTGGTATGAATGATAAGAACTTAGTGTTTAAGTTTAGGCAAACTTCTGAAACCGGTTTTACTAGAAATAAAGTCTAACTCTGAGAGTCCAATTAGGATCTCATTAGATTAGGTACAAGAAAATGTTTACTGGGTCCTTCTTAATATGCTGACACTTTTTAAGGGGATGAACAGACCATCAAACTAAACAACTTTCTCTATGGCACCAACATCGAAATCGCGAAAAAAAATCAGCTCTTCCACACAAAACTGCAAATCTACTTAAGCCAAATGTATGGGATGTAGCTGATTTATTTTCGCGATTTCGATGGTAGTGCCATAGAGAAAGTTGTTCAGTTTGACGGTCTGATCATCCCCTTAAAAAAGTGTTAGCATATTAAGAAGGATCCTATATTATGGAAGAGGCAAAAGAGTGCGTTAGGATCGTAGCAGATCAATTGTCTCTGCCTAGACAATACAATAGGTTACAGGCGTGAGTATATACAATGTATGCATGTATGTACAATATTTCGAATCGTAACGCTCATTTTAATATGAACTTATACTTCATTTAAAATAAGGACGATAAGATTTTCCGATTCCTATACATGGTAAATTTTATATCACTGCGAATAACTTCCGCATGTGTTCTATTCATAAACTGAAGAACTTTTACTAGGGAGCCAACGTCAAAATCGCGAAAAAAAATAACAGCTGTCCCATACATTTGAGTCGAATGGGTACTGCATTTTGTATGGGACAACAGATATTTTTTCACGATTTCGGAGTTGGCTCCATAGTGAAAGTTGTTCAGTTTGATGAGTAGAATATATGCTGATGTTATCCACAGTAATATGAAATTTACCCTGTATTGCTTTCTGGCCAATTCTGATTTGCAAACATAAGTGGGATGAAGTGTTTCAAAGCTCTGTTTCTGTACTTCAAAATAGCCTTAAAAATTCGTTGCTATTTGAAATGGAGTATAGGTTCTTTGAAACTTATGACTTCAATCAGATAGTAATATTATTTATTGTTATAGGTAGGCTCAAAAACAGAATGTAGCTAGTAGGGTCAAAAGCCAATCCGGCTCGAAGAACCAAAGGCAAATCCAGATCGACAGACTAACAGTAACATTTTATTAGTTTATCAAGCAGATCAGGGCAGCAATCGCGGTAAATATTCGGTTATTGAACCGTGACTGGACTACGTACGAACCATAGTTTTTGACACATTTGGTATTGCGCTAATCGCGGTACAACTCATGACATCCGTTAGAGCAGTTTTGACAGATCGCTCAGACGTTAAAGGCTGTCAGTTACATAGAGTTTAGCGCGATGCGGAATTCAGCACAGTTGAATAGTAATTGGATTACAATGTGATTAGAACTGAAACTGGATAAGAAGAGAACTTCGATGTTTTAAATCAGCTGTGCGTTAAATATCAGTTTCCTGATATTTAACGCACAGCGTGGGTCGCCACAGGGTGGACCGACGACCTGGTGAAGGCGGCGGGAACCTGTTGGATGAGGGCAGCGCAGAACCGGTCGTTGTCGCGATCCTTATGTCCAGCAGTGGCCTTCCATCGGCTGATATGATGATGAATGTTTCAGTCAAGTCATTAAACTATCCATAAAGTTGTGAAACAATGTAGGTGCCACTGCAAGATTCGGTTGTTTATTTTATTGAAATTGTAAATTATTATTGGCTGGTTGACACTCAAGGCGAATCGAATGCCGAAAATGTTGCAAAAAAAGAGTAAAGTTAAACAATCTGTTTTGCAAGGATGCCGATCAGACCATAAAAGGTTTGAGATCAATGAATTCTTCCACGGTCGTTTAGAGCGCGAAATTTTTTTTTGATTGAATTCAGGTAGGATGTAAAAATAAACACGGTGTTTCAAACCATCAAACTGAACAACTTTCATTATTTAGACAACATTGAAATCGAGAAAAAAAATTCAGCTGTTCCTTAGAAAACGTCAATTGCTACCAAATGTATGGAACAGCATTTTTTTTTCGCGATATCGATGTTGGCTCCATACATATAAAATTGTTCAGTTCGATGGTCTGACACCTAAGATATGAAACGTATAAATTTTACACCATAAAGTTTACTCTGGCTCGAAGGACCAATTCCGTTCGTCCTTCGTTCGTGATTATTAGGCTTTTTTACTAGCTTTTATATCGATTATAAAATCGTAGGTACCAATTTAAACACAAGTTATAATAGTAAGTTTTATGTAAATCACTTACCAACAGTTAAATCCCATCAAAGTCCAAAAATATGTTTTCCTAGGAGCATGGACGTCAACGATAACATCCTCATATAACTACGACATCGATTTCGTACTCATTCACAAACAATAGAACACCGTCTTATTCCGCGAACCCAAAGGAAAATAGAAAAAAAACTAATGTGAAAATCTAAAATAACGCACTCAAAAACTGGATTAACAAAAAAACTGTTCACTTATTTCTTTTTAATGAAATTGTCATTGAAGAAATTAAGTTTTGTTTTTCTTTTTTAACTCGACGGGATTCGTAAGGTATTTTTAGAGCAGCCCACAGCAGTGCAACTGCATGCCCTGACGGTCACTGACTGACTCAGTGTTGCCGTTCATAAAAATCAGAATTCGGTAGAAATGATTTGAAAAATCGGTATATTGAAAAAAAAATCGGTAGTTTTGCAATTAACCTTTATTTTTTACTATTCATTTATCGTCGTCACTTTCACCTTCTTCACTGTTCCACTTTTTGTCCATTTGAATTAGTAAATTATTCATATAATTTACAAAGTACTGGTTGACTAAAACAATATGTGAAACGGAGATAGTTTAATAGAAATATGCCAAAGTATAATAGAGACCGCAATAGATTAATCGTTTGGAACAAAAAAAATTCGCCTAGGCTGCCTTGTCCATGATTTGGGGAATACCCGATACACATAACATAAAGATAAAGCCAGGGGAGGACAGTTCTTTGGAAAGTGTATTTTACAAAGAAGGAGCTGCCATCTAGATATTGCCCCCATGAAACAAATCAATGTGTAGCCAGTCTTCAAAAAATTGCTCACTTTTAGCTCTTTTTTTCGAATGCCCGTAAAATCGGTACATTTTAGCTCGATTGATAGACGTGTCGGTAGATCGGTAGATTGTTAAAAAAATCGGTTAAAATACCGATTTTTCGGTAGCATTGGCAACACTGGACTGACTGTTCAAGTTTTGTTTTGTTCTAAGTTGACTCGAACTTAAGTGAATAATAATTGTCAAGTCAATCGTCCAACAGTCCTTTACTAACAACTACTTGTTTATATATTTTTCCAGTGTTATTGTACTAACTGAAAACATTTTGTTTTAAAACAGATGTACATTGAAATATAAATTGGTAACTATAATTTTTAAAATTCGATTTAATTTCACTTACACTGCCATCTAGCGCAAGCGTTCAGATTTACAAACAGTGCTACGAAACTACGTTCCAAAGTAAAATATGTCCCAGCCCTGTTCACTATTTAGTTAGCTATCGAGCTAATAGATGGCGCTGAATGTTTAATAAAACGCCATCTAAAAAAGATAGTGACTACTTCAACATAACAGTACAACTACTGAGTGTATAGCTGAAAAAGTATAAATATAAACCAGCAGATGTCGTTACTCCACCAATTATGTAAAATGTTGTGAATTGAGCGTGTTATTGGAATAATAGAATTATAATAAATAGGTTTCGTTATTGCTAATAGGCTTATGAATTGGGTCCCGTAGTTTGCAACCTTTGTGTACGGAAACCTAAAAATTAAAATATACAATGATGCTCAGAACTCTTTAATTAACGTTAAATACACAGTCCAATACATGCCAAAGTCGTCGATATTACTACAAACTAAACAATTACCGTATCTACTAGCCCAAAAATAATAAAACTTTCGATAAATAATAGTACCTACCTAACACTTTTAACCATCCCTTGGCCTAAAAGTTCTTCTGCCTTTATTACTCAGAGGGCTACCGCTGCCTGTAGCTGCGCTTCCTCCGATGATCCTAAAACCTGGTACCTCTTCCTCTTTGAGTACGACTTTTGACAGCTGCTTAATAAGACTCTTCAAGGTATAGCCGAAATTTTTTTTTCCAGTAATTTCTTTGGTGTCTAAACCAACAACGAATGCTTTATCCGTTTCCTTCTCAGAAACCTCGATACTGGTAGTGAGAGAAGGAGCTTCATCCTCTTTTTCAGTAGCCTGAACTCTTTCTTGTTCAGTCTGTAGAATGTTCTCTTCCTTGAAAGACTTCTGAGAATTTTTACCACTCGCTTGATCTTCATCTACTCCTTTTTTAAGGGAAGTTGCATCAAATTGTTCCATACTACCGCTTGTTTGTGCCTGTTCTAGTAATTCATTTGCCTTCTGAATGAGCTCTACCATTTCCTTCGACATAATATTTTCGTTGTGATTGTCGTCGCTGTTAGGTACTTGTTGTTCAAGAGAAGGTCCAAAACAGTTAGGTTTATAGCAATTATAGTTTTGCTTTCTCTTAGGAAGGAGTACGTGTTTCAACGGTGCTATTCCCAGTATCTTTGGTGGATTTATAAAGGAGATCAAAACGGATTCTAAATATGGAACCTCAGTTTTTAAATTCACTGTGTTATCTGAGATGTTTAACTGGTCGTATCTTACTGAACTGCCGAATAAGATTGGTGTCAGTTGTATATTATTCAAATTTATTTTAACTCCGTGTTTATTGGCTAAAAAGCCATCACTGGATATGTGCATACCGTTCTCTAAAAATATTTTCTCAAAAAGAGTTTTTAGTGTAGCAAATGATCCAGAATGTAGAAGTCCATGTTGGACATGTTCCATTTTTTGACCAAACCACATCTCAAATGTAATGTAACCATCATTATCAGGATTATTGTCTTTAGATTGTTCTTCATAAGGATATTGTGCATCAGGTATATCATGCGGTTCTCCAGACCGATTCTCGTCTGGTACTAGTACATTATTCTCGTTATCAGTGTCGGGTACATTGTTTACATCATCACGCGGTTCTCCAGACCGATTCTCGTCTAGTACTGGCACATTATTAGCTTCATCAGTGTCGGGTACAGATTTAACATCAAATTGTTCACTATACTGGCTTTCTTCGGATTGGTTCTCAATTTCCTCATATATTTTATCGTGTCTTTTTACTTGAATAACATTAGGATTATCTCTAACAATATCGATAACTTTAAAATTCGTAACCTGTGTTATGTTATCATTCTTTTCATATACTAGGTCTGGTATAAGAGATTGTTTTGCTACACTTGGAGTGTACATGCTAACTTCTTGGGTAACACTGTCTTTGTAAAAGAACACAACAAGCCTGACGAGACCATGTCCTTCTGTGGAAAGCTGGTGAGGTACATATTTGTCTATAGACTGTTTTTCGAAACAGAAACAATCGGTGTCTGGTTTGGGACTGTCGTTTTCTCTGTTCTTGTGATATTTAATAAAGAGCCGGGTTTTGGTTTTGCGTGCCTGAGCTTCAAACAATGTGCTGAAATTTTTAGAATAAATTAGTTTTCATGCATAAGGCATATATTGTACCCACCGTCCATTACATGTGGCGACGGGATCATTCCCCATGACACTGGACAGGGTTTCGGTACTATACTATACTTCATTTCAAATAATGACGAAAAGAATTTCCGATTCCTATGGTTAATTTTTACTTTTGTAACAAGGTGTTACAAAAGTAAAAATAAACATTTAAAACTTTGAAGGGCCATTTTATATGATCTGAAGATGAAGTCAAAGTCAAAGTCAAAGTATTTTTCATTCGAAACTGGAAATTCATAGCTAAATTAAAATCCAAAAGTAGAAATGGGATGGTTCATTTGAAGCCGGTTCCGGCACAGCTATGAAAGTATTAATAAAGGGACATAAGTATTAAAATGTACCTGATGAAAGCGCAGTACACGCCGAGCCATACCAGGGAGAAATTCTAAAAGAAATTATAAACAAATAACGTGTAAATAACATTATATATTAATAAATATAGTATAAACTAGCCCGCGACTTCGTACGCGCAGGCAGACAACAGATTTTAAATATTTTGATTGAATGAACCGATTGCGATAAACCACTGATTTTAATAACATAACTTTTGATTGAGTGGAGGTTTCTGTGAAAATTCCATCCAATTCAGTTCAGTAGCTTTTAAGTGATGCGTGCACAGACAAACAGACAAACAAATAAAAATATTCAAAATTGTTAAACATTACGTATTGTAACACCCCCAATGAATTTTTTTTGCAAATATCTTCAATTTACATCCACGCCCAATTACAATTTATTATAATATGTATATAGGTAGATAGGAGCTAGTCATTCAATTGAGTGTCGCCATTCAATGAACGGGCTAGCCTTTCAATCAAATGGCAGATTTAAGCAGATAGCTGCGAAATATACACAGTTATATCATCAGGGTCTTATTATTATTATTATTTAAACATAATGTTGTAAAACTTACCATTTTACTTTTTTGTCATAATTTTAAGATATCTCAGACAAATACTGAAGCGTTATACCTGAATTCACACTATTTATACTAAAGAATTAGTAATGAAAATAATTAGTGCGCCGACAGCTAATTCTTGATTATCCAATTTACCATGAAAAATTGCAGTTACAGCCTCTATGTTTTGGAAATAATTAACTAATGCATGTTGCTAATTTCCATAATTCTTTTAACAAACGAACAATTTTGGTTCTGTTCCAGTCATTAGAACAATTTCCCCTAATGCATTAGAAAGAACATAAATTAAAAACACTATATACGGTTTACTAATTGGCTGCTAGAATTTAAGTTTGCCCGCGACTTTTCACCACTCCTGTCATTTCGAGAAGTTGGCATTACAAGAAGTTGGCATTTTAAGAAGTTGGCATTTTGAAAAGTTGGCATTTCAAGAAGTTGGCATTTTAAGAATTTGGCATTTCGAGAAGTTGGCATTTCAAGAAGTTGGCATTTTGCGAAGTTGGCATTTTCAGAAGTTGTCTTTTTGAGAGCAGTTGGTATTTAGCGAAGTTGGCATTCTGAGCTGAAACGGCGACTTCGTCGAATATAGAAAAATCCTTTCTTAGTGCCTACATCCTCCGAAATATCTTGGGTCTATCTTCAGCGGTTTAGCCTGTGCGTCGTCAGTCAGTCAATCAGTCACGGAACTATTTTATAAGTATAGAAAATCTTAACCTGCTGGATCTGTATTAATTTAACTTATTTGAAATAAATACCGTAGCATATACAGGGTGTCCGGTGGCAGATTTAGGATTTAAATTTCGAATTTCTCCGTAACCGTTGCACGGAGGAGCGGGGAGGGGGCCGCGTTGGCTTCGTCATTCGTGCGGGTTTTTTAGTCGCAATGTCGCAGTGGACGGGTGAACAACGTGCGTTCGCAATCGAAGCGTATTTTAAAGCCAATGATTCGTGTGCAATTTCTCGTCGAAGATTTTGTTCACGTTACAATATTCGACGGTTACGTGACGCCCCAAGTGAAGATTTGATTCGATCATGGGTGCGAAGGTTCCGGGCAACAAGTTCAGCAGAAAATAACCCACGACCGGGGCCCAGCCGGACGTCGAGAACAAATGAAAACATCGAACTCGTCGCGTCCAGTTTGAGCGATAATCCGCGTCAGTCCGTTCGCAAGAGAGCGGCTGCCTTGGGGCTTCCAAAAACTATAGTGCACGAGATATTGAAGAAGGATCTTAAACTTCATCCATTTAAAATTCAAATTGTGCAAGCGCTTAAGCCTAATGATTACAACTTGCGTAAAAATTACTGTGAGACAATGTTGGAGCGATTTCGCACGGTGAACACTATTTTTTGGAGTGATGAAGCCCACTTTCACTTAAATGGCAGTGTAAACAAGCAGAATTGTCGTTATTGGTCTCCTAAAGGACAAAACCCCCACTTAAAACACCAAAAGCCACTTCACAGTCCCAAAGTGACGGTTTGGTGTGCATTATCAAGCAGGGGAATAATTGGACCCTATTTTTTTGAAAATGGTCAAGGGCACGCAATTTCTGTGACTGGTGTTGCTTATCGGCGAATGCTCAATGATTTTTTTTTTCCAACATTGAGAGACCATCCTTCCTACACTTCACGGACATGGTTTCAGCAAGATGGCGCCACCCCGCACACTGCTAGGGAGACCATGGCGCTACTGCGTGATTTCTTCCCCAACCAACTGATAAGTCGTTTCGGTGACATCCCCTGGCCACCCAGGTCACCGGATCTTACACCCATGGACTTTTTTCTGTGGGGATATCTCAAAAATAAAGTCTACGAAACAAACCCGGCGACTATCTCATCATTAAAAGAAAATATCGTTCGCGAAGTTCATGGCATCTCGGCGGCACTTCTCCAGCGAGTGGCAAGAAATACTGAAGCCAGATTCCATGAATGTATCCGACGTGACGGTCAACATTTAGACGACATAATTTTTAAGAAATAAAACCCGCATTTGTCTTCTTTATAATGATTAAAAATATAAATGTATATTTCACGTAGTTTTTTTGTTATTTATATTTTAAATCCTAATTCTGCCACCGGACACCCTGTAGCATATGGTCACGACTATATTCCGCAAGGGGGTAGTCAGAGATATTCTGAACCCACAGAACATCCACGTAAAATGAAAATGCACGTGAAATTATAATTAGGTACTTATATTTTAGGTAGGTTGGCAAGTGTCAAACCAAGAAGCTTAGATATAAATATAGAGAGAGCGTTTTCATCAAAATAGGTTCAGCAGTTTTTGCGTGATGCTGTTACAAACATATAAACAAACAAACTTTGACTTGAAGACTTTGTCTATGTCTGTACAATTCTCTAAGCTGAATAATGAAAAAAATTGAAAAAAAATTTGGGGGTTTAGTATAATAACTTTATGTTTAGGATTTAGGATGCGTAATGGAATGTTGTAACACCATTTTTAGAAGTTTTGTCTGTTTGCTTGTGCACGCATCATAAAAATTACTGAACCGATCTAGATGGGGTTTTCACAACAGCATAGTGCTTAGGAACCGATTGCGATGAAATAAATACTAAATGTGTCTCAAATATAAAATCAAATAAGTTTAAAGTTTTTGAGTATTTAGTGTTCTGCGTCTCTACTAGTTTAGAATATGTGGTCTATGGTCTAGATCCTGTCACTGTCACAAAAAAAAAACGAAAATTGCGAATCAAAATCGCTAATCGTGAAAGTAAATAAAATACATATAAAATGAATTATTCGAAACTCTTGATGCCGCGTTCCAGATCGAAACTATCCGCAATTTTTAAATATATATATCAGGGAAGAAGCTATGTCTCGCCAAGTGACAGTCCAGTGTCTGGAATTAGAAAGAGTGGGAGAGGGGGGTCTGCAAAGCAGCCAGGAACAGGTCTGGGGAAGTACGGAGCAGCCCGTGAAGACGGATACTTCTACAATAAGGATAAAGAGCAAATGGAGAAGATAAAGCAAAAGTTGAAAGATCATCCTCAGAAAGAGGAGAAGACTCGGCGACCAGATCAGTGATGATGTCATTTTAATTTGTTTGCGTGAATTTTGGATCAATATATTCGGATAATAAATTATAAAATTACGTAGATTTTTGTTTAATCCTTCTGTTTTTGTTTTATTAATTAACTGAAAATGTATGTTTTGTTCATGCTGATTTTAATAATATTTCATAGGTGAGTGCAAGAGCACTGTATTGTAAAAATAATAAATTCAGCGAATGTCAAATTCTGCCAGAACTGTCTCCAATCTCCATCATAGATAAATACAGGGTCTTACTTAATATGCTGACACTTTTTTAAGGGGATGATCAGACCATCAAATGGTTGGTCCTATAGTCAAAGTTGTTCAGTTTGATGGTCTGATCATCCCCTTAAAAAAGTGTCAGCATATTAAGTAGGACCCTGTATACAGAATGTAAACTAACTAAAGACAAACTTTTAAACCACGTACTCTACCTATCAACCTGAACAACTTTTACTATGGAAGCAAACCTGTCAGAACAAAAAATATCTGCTGCTTCATACGTTTAAGTCGTGTAGGCATTGCAGTTTAGTATGTAACAGCTGATTGATATGTATTGTATTCTGAAACCTCCACGTTTCACTAATAGTGCCGAAACTCTGTAATATTAAGTTTATAATTATTGGTAATCACGTACCTTTCACGTACATCAAAGAGAATGGAATCACTACGTTACGTACATAGTGATGATCACGTGACTAAGAGGAAGGATCTCTTTCTAGAGATCCTTTCTCTTAGTCACGTGATAATAGTGGCGTCGAATAAAGTGTAGTATACAGAAAACCTTACAACCTTCTTCTTCTACAAAGTAGAAAAAACGTCCTTCTTGCCTAGATCCTGTCACTGACTGTCACTAAATAAAAAATTGAAAAGTGCGAATGACAATCGTGAAAATAAATAAAAACCAAAAACCAGCGAACAATGTTTCAAATGCTGCAAACGTCAATAATATAAATAAAAATCTTCAGTGACAAAATAAATATTTTACTAAAATTAATTCCATTTAAACTTCGAAATCTTTCCATTTAAATTTTGGACTAAATTAAAAGAAAATGAAAGCAGACATCTCGTTGCCTTCCGCTGAAATTTATCCAGAGGAAAATCTTTGAATTCACCATGAACAAACTCCTTCAAGACATACCTATTATGGTAAAGTTTTTCAACAAGTCAGCGCTGACCCCAATTGTGATCGAAAAAGCGTCATACATTCAGGACCAGAGAGGATGTATGGCGATAATCAGGGGGCATCTAGTGCCTTTAAGTCTGATAAGAGGCTATTCTGATGATAAGACAACACCCTCGAAGGAAACAGGTCCAGAAAGAAAAATACCAGGGTTTATTAGTGGTCACGACGATACTGACCCTTTCCAGAAGAAAATCAAGAAAGAAGATGAATCGAAAGAAAAGGAAGAAAAGTCAACCAAAGATGATAAGTTTGATTAGAGGGTTCAAACCTGACTCGCTGGTTATAACCCAGCCGTTTATTTGCTCTATCTTTCATCTTATTTGCTGAAATTTAAAAATAAGTAAGAAACAAATTTGAACTTACCAATTACTACCAATTGTCGCAAACTACAATATATCTGCAGTAGCGAATAAACTGATAGGTATGTGAACATTGTATCATAGATAGGTACGTGCTGCACGTTGTACCTATATGCACACGCATTTCATCTCGAATCTGATCTGTTTAACCCAAACTCTGGGTTGAGGGTTGTTCCCTCGGTAGTGGCCTCCAACCAACCCCTTATAGCCACCCCTCACCACGCAATAAGCCAGCTGTTCTGACCTGACGACGAGGCGCCTGTTTCACCTCGCCGCGTGTAGGTATTCTGATATACCACACGCACTGTTGATAGTTACTGATTCACGTATATGGATCTGATTCCACCGTCAACGCTCCAGACGAAGCACTGAATGGCAGGGCTGTTCCCACACCTCATGAATTGAATAACGGGTAAATACACTGGTAAGTAAAAAGCACAAATTAGCTAAAACACTCACCAAAGGGATTCCAGGGACAACACCTGTGCGCACTGCTCGACGTTTCGACTCGTTCTGTCGTCTCACTCGCAAGACCACTTCATTGCAGGTAAGTGAATAAAAAATAGTTTTCCATTTGACAGTAACATTAATATCACAAATGAATTAAGCTACATCCACACTATACGTGTGTATGTTATAGGATTAATATTTGTGGATTCGCGATCTGATTCGCGACATTCCCCAACACAGAAAGAAAACTCAACAATCTTCTACTGATATTATTTATAATCATGAACAATTGCGTAACATGAAATACTGCTTAAGTACTGATTCTGATTGATTTACTTTTAATTAATTATGACACTGATTTTAATTATTGACTGAATAACTGAGCGGTCCACTCTTTGATTTTCTCCCGCGCACTCCGTGCCGATATCCTGGTAGGTCTGCTGGCACAAGGTTGTGGTACTGGTTCCGGAGTGGTAGAAGCCTGTGCGTCCCTAACCGATCGTGAGTCTACTTGAGCATTATTATCATTGTAAATGTCTGGTACAGAATGTTTTAACGGTTCCGCCTTCCCTTCATTGAACTCTAGGGGATATAGGTGAGATATGGACCTCGTCAACAGTTCTCCTTTTTGTGTTAAAACCTTAGCTACTCTTACTAATCCATCGGAGCTATTTATAAGGTTTGTTATCTTACCTACTTTCCAATGAGCCCTGTTCAGGTCTCCTTTGATTTGCACAATATCACCAACGTTTGGAATCACATCTACAAGAACTCGAGGCTGATTATGTGAGCCTTTTCTATTACGAAGACTAGTTAAATATTGATTTGTAAACATTTTTTCGTACTCTTCAAGAATCATTTGTCCGTACTTCCAACCATCAATTAAGTTTGTTTTTGTAACTGTGGCTGGTTCTACAAATTCAGTATTTGAAGTTACAGTTAGCAGAGGTCCTCCGATGTGTAAAAAATCTGAAGGCGTTAATACATGTTCTAGATCTTCCCCAACAGTAGTAAGCGGCCTGGTATTAACTATCGCTTCAACTTCTTTAATAATAGTGCACAATTTATTATTGTTAACTAAATGTTTGTCCATGGTTCTCTTAAGACAGTGTTTCACAATTCCAATTAACCTCTCGTAGAATCCACCACACCAAGGCGCTAACTCAGGTATAAACTGCCATTTGATATTATTGTCAATACAATATTTGTTACATAAAACGTCTGAGGTTAATTTAAATTGTGAGGCATTATCAGATATGATAAGGTGGGGCAGACCTCTTACAGCAATAAATCTGCGTAGTGCCAGAAGGCATTCTTCTGCCGATAGATCTTTAACTACTTCCATATGTATAGCTCTGATCGCTAGACACGTGTACAGGCAAACCCATCGTTTTTCCGGTTGAGACCCATTATCTACCGTTAGAGGTCCGAAATAATCTAAACCCGTATACATAAACGGAGTACTGTAATTAGCTCTTTCTGCAGGTAAAGGCGGCATCTGCGGTAACTTATACGGCCCACCACCGTATTTACGACACTGCTGACACTTTCGTAATACTTTTTGTACTTGAGACCTCCCATGAGGAACCCAGTACTTTTTCTTCAAAAGTGCTAACGTGTGAGAGACACCAACGTGATAATTTTTGGTATGTATATCCTCGATGAGTTTTAAGGTATAGTCTGCATTTTTCGGGAGAAGCATTGGTTCTTTCTGTTCATCGGGCCAATTGGAGTTTTGATACCTTCCTCTACACCTAAGTAAACCTTTACTGTCTTTGTATATACCGAGTGATCTTGTTAGATCTGTGTTCTTTCCTTCTAATTCTTTTGTATAATATTTCTTTTGTATCTCTTTAATTACGTCTTCTTCGTTGTTTTTAGTATGTGTCGTTTCAGGGATTACTTGTTCATTGTTCTCTTCTAGATGGGTATCGTTAATTTGAGAAGGAGATGCAGAGTTCGATAGATCCTCCTCAATCGGAAGAGAAATTGGTAGTTGTAAATCTTCTACATTAGTCAAAGAAGTGACCGGCCATTTAATTGGATTATGAAGCAAAAAGTCTGGACCTGACAACCAACGTTGATTGCCGGCATTTGAGCTGTTTGATCGCGTTGCCACATCCGCTGGATTTATATCTGTCGGAACGTAGCGTACACATACATTTCTGTTCTGTTTTATTTCATCAACTCTTCTCGCAATAAATGGTGGTAACAGTTTATTTGAATTACACCAGCTGACAACGATTTGGCTATCCGTCCATATAACTTGACGTTCTATTTGTAGAGTTAAGAATTTTAGCGCGTATGAAATTAATCGGCTTCCAATCAAGACACCCAAAAGCTCTAATCTCGGAATCTTTAAGTTATCTTGATCTTTTATCGGCACCAAACGAGATTTTCCAATAATGAAATTAACAACGGACGTCTGATCGCTTTTAGTACACCTCAGGTATAAGGCAGCTGCATAGGCTTGTATTGACGCATCCGTGAAGCAGTGCAATTCATATTTCACTTGTTTAGTCTTGGTTGGTGCCGCTGGTAGCATAGATGCATAGAATCGTGGCACTTTAACGTCTTTTATTGTGTCAAAGTTACTAGCAATAGAATTCCACCTCGCATGGAGATCTTCGGGTAATCTTGAATCCCATTTTAATTTTAGTTTCCATAGGTCTTGAAGAAATAACTTTGCTGGTAGTAATACAGGTATAACGAATCCGCAAGGGTCATAAATGGATGCGATTACTTTCAAGACTCCTCTTTTTGTACATATTTTTCCCAAACTTTCTGTTTCATAACTCCGTCTCAGATGTAACGTGTCACCTTTCAAACTCCAGTTTAATCCTAGAACTTTTACTACTTGTCCTTCTTTCTCGCGATCAATTTGAGGTAAATTGTTTTTAAACTCTTCTGAATTGGAGTTCCATTCTCTTAAATTCATGGAGATTTCATTAAAGGAACCCTTAGCTGATTCGTAAAGTTTAGTCGCATCTTGAACGGATTCGCTTCCCGTGACAAGATTATCTACGTATATATCATTCGCGATACGCTTATTTATCTCATTGTTCGATTTAGAGAGATGACACCGAATTGTAGCATTAAGAAGAAATGGGCTTGATATTATACCAAAGGGTACGCGACAAAATCGAAGATGTATCAAATTAATACAATCTATATCTCTAGTAGGATCTTTTATCCACAAGAAACGAGTTACATCACGATCGGGTTGCTGGAGGCCAATCTGCAAAAACGCCTTTTCAACATCAGCTATTATCCCGATGCGATGTGTTCTGAATCGTATCAATAATCCGGTTAGGTCTTCCAGCATGAGAGGTCCACAATACAGGCACTCATTAAGACTCTTGTTGTCTTTTACCTTTGATGACGCATCATATACTATTCTGATTGGTTTACCAGGCTGATAAACACCATGGTGAGGTAAATAATGAACAGGGTGGTCAGAGCAATTTTGTTTGATATCTACTATCTCAATTATCCCTTTATTCAACTGTTCCGTTAATACTTTAGAATAAGAACTTAACGCGTTTGAGTCTAATCTTTTGACTAGGTTAACTAGCCGGCCGTAAGCCAGTCCCAAATTAACAGGTAGTGCTGGAGGATATTCAGTCCAAGGCCATTTAACTTGGTAACGATTATCGACGTAGTTTGTAGTTTCATTGAAAAACTTAATCGCTTCTTCATCTCTCGTTGCCTTAGGAGAATCTGTTATTCCGATTGACTCAAGTTCCCATAGCATTTTTAAGCTATCGCTTCTCAAAGGAAGATCAGGTTCAGTCAACTTTGAGCTTCCCTCAACACAGGATTGAAAGTAAGTCAAGACAGACAACTGTTCATTATGTATTGGATCCCGTCTAGATTTCCCGGACCAAACCCAGCCGAAATCAGAGTTTACTAAAAACAGACCCTTTTCCTTTTCAATTTTTTCATTATACATAAAAGAATAATAATAATCGTTCCCCAAAAGAACATCGATTTGATCGTTAAGAGAGCCATCATCTGCCATTAGCAGGTGTCCATCTGATACTAAACTACGCATGGCTTTGTTTGGGCAAGGGACACTGGTGGTAATATGAGGTATTACGTTGGCATGAATCAAGGCGCATTTATCCGTACGGGTTATCATTTCGAAACAAACTATTGGACTCTCGACCTCTTGTGGTTTCTTTGCACCGAAAGTAAAAATGGATAAAGAGCTTTGTTCGATAATAGGTAAATCTAATTCCTTTGCTACTTTAGTGGTAATGTAGCTACGTTGACTGCCACAATCTAACAGAACTCGACATGTTAATTGTTTATTCCTATTTCCAACTCCTTGTAAAGTCACCACGGATGTTTGTAGTATAGTGTCCCCCTTGCTGGCGGCGTGTAAGATACCGGTTTTAATCTTTTTCACTACAGGATTATCTGGACATAGCGCTCTATTATGCTCTCCGAATTTTCCGCAGTGGTGGCATTTTCGTTTAGATCGACAATCTGTAAACCTGTGGCTTGAGCCAAAACAATTAAAACAACGTCCTCTCAATTTACTCTTTCTATCTTGTATAGTCTTATATTGTACACATTCATCATTAAAGTGATCCTGTTCACAAAAAATACAACTAATCTTCCGTCTTTTTGTCTTAGGTTCTCCCTCATTATCTCTACCCCTAAACTGATTTTTCTTAATGTTTCCCTTGTTATCTGTTTGTTTTCTATTATCGTTATTCCTATTCCTGTCATCCCGAAAATATTTATTTGACCCTTTATTTTGAAATCTTCCCTTTTCTTCCTTTCTCTCTGATTTTACATGTAAAGTTTCAATTGAAAACCTTTCATTGCCGTTATTTAAATTCTTCTCCTGATCTAATGTATCTTTCTTCATCCTTAACGAAGTTTCCCGTGCAGAAATAATATGTTCCAAATGATTGCGAATGTTATCGATCGTCTCTTCCTCGGTGATCATTTTCATGCGTAATTCATAAATTAAATCCTCTGGAAACTTTTCCATAATCATCACTCTGAGGTGATTGTGGTTCACATCTTCACCCAAAGACTTTAACACTCTAAGGTGTCGATCGATCTGATTAAGAACGTTGCGATTATCTTTGACTGATTTCCCGGCCGTTTTGATTCTATACAAAGCAACATAGTGTGCATCGATTACGGCACCAGGCTTCCCATATCTCCTTTTAAGTGTTTCCACTGCTATATTATAGTTTTTGCTCGTGATATCAAGTCCGTCAATCGCTTGTTTAGCCTCACCTTCCAACACGGACTGAAGATACAAGAGTTTGTCTACGTCACTTATATTTCTGCTGTCAATATTAGACACGAATTGGTCCCAGAATTGGTACCATTTAAGAACATCGCCATTAAATTTTGCTAACTCCATTCGCGGTAGCTTGCTCGTGACGTTAGAACTGTCGACATTAGAACGAGACGCACCAAAATCAGAACGTTTAACGCGTATCTTGACGTTCAGCTCTGCAATCAATTCTTCTGCTTCCATTTGAAGCATAGTATATTGGGATGCTTCATCCGCGCAAGGATTTTGTATGATTTTATAATAATTATACATCTCGGAAACGAAACGTTCATTAATTGATTTTAATTTAACTGATATAACTTCACTTTCTTCTATGGTAATTTTATTTTCTGATAAACGTGGTATTGTTTCACGGGCGGCACTTACTAATGAAACAACTGATTCGTGTATTAACTTTAACCGTGCTCTAATTATGTCCTCCATCTCTTTCTACTCAGCTCAATCTCACAGACCAAATAGGGACGCACTAACAAGGCTACAAACTGATCGAAGCGGAGACTCACGCACTTTTAGTCTCTTCAACTGTAACAACGAATTTATCTTTCGAATAACACAAATCTTTCAAAAATTATGTACATACAATTTAAAGGTGGTTGGTAGTAAACCCTATGTATCAAAGAAAAGGATAATTTTATTAGGTGCCTAAATTCTATTGAAGTATCCGCAAATAGCATCAATGTTTGGTTTTACGATACGATAAGAAGCTATGTTAAACTGTTTCACATAAAATAAGTATGTAAAAATCAAGAAAAAAAAAAAAAGTCTAAAACTCACTAGAAAAAAAATCAAACTTATTCAATTTTAGAATGCACTCTTATTACGTAAGCCATACGAATAGAAATCGTACTCATCGTATTTCCACTAAAATCGAAACAGACTACTATCAGTCTATCCTTTATTCACAAACGTAATTTGTAATAATTTTGTAAATAAATAAATAAACTACTAACATAGTATTAATTTCCTAGAATCGATTTGATTTTTCATTAACATTTTCGAAAATTGTTTGTTTATAGTTGTATTCTATTAACTAACTGTTAAAAAGTTATAAGCAACTTAATTGATTCGTATAGAATTGTAATCTTTTTTGGTAATATACATAAGCCCTATTTTTCGCTAGCAGAAAGCCGGCCGTCTGGCCAGGTACACGGGCTGGCGCCACGCTGGCGGCCGCGGCGGCGCGCACGTGCGTTGCACTAGACTTCATTCCACATAAGGACGAACAAATTTTTCGATTTCTCTTTTGCTTTCAGGCTAAATCTGATTAGGAACTATAATTTAATTATCAGAAAGATACACTATGCGACATATCTTGGATGATACTAAAGCTGTACCAAGAATAAGAGTGTTTCAAATCTCTGTGACTGTTTCGGTAATTCAAAATAGGCTTAAAATTTCGTTGTTATTTGGAATGGAGTATAGATAATCTGCTAGTTCCTATTTCTACGAATCTTATTGACTTTTACACCACTGGTTACTGCTTGTATGAAGAATTTGACCACGAAAAATTAACGATGCTAGATCGAATAAAAAACATATACATTTATGATGTTATCCCAGCATCTCCACCATGTCGCAAACTACAATATATCTGCAGTAGCGAATAAACTGATAGGTATGTGAACATTGTATCATAGATAGGTACGTGCTGCACGTTGTACCTATATGCACACGCATTTCATCTCGAATCTGATCTGTTTAACCCAAACTCTGGGTTGAGGGTTGTTCCCTCGGTAGTGGCCTCCAACCAACCCCTTATAGCCACCCCTCACCACGCAATAAGCCAGCTGTTCTGACCTGACGACGAGGCGCCTGTTTCACCTCGCCGCGTGTAGGTATTCTGATATACCACACGCACTGTTGATAGTTACTGATTCACGTATATGGATCTGATTCCACCGTCAACGCTCCAGACGAAGCACTGAATGGCAGGGCTGTTCCCACACCTCATGAATTGAATAACGGGTAAATACACTGGTAAGTAAAAAGCACAAATTAGCTAAAACACTCACCAAAGGGATTCCAGGGACAACACCTGTGCGCACTGCTCGACGTTTCGACTCGTTCTGTCGTCTCACTCGCAAGACCACTTCATTGCAGGTAAGTGAATAAAAAATAGTTTTCCATTTGACAGTAACATTAATATCACAAATGAATTAAGCTACATCCACACTATACGTGTGTATGTTATAGGATTAATATTTGTGGATTCGCGATCTGATTCGCGACACCAATAAGATATATTTTACATTTGAAGTTTTTGGTTTTTATCGCTTGTTGATTCTCAAAATTGTAGTATGAAAGATTCAGAATTTAAGTGAGTCCAAACTTTTTGTATGTATAAGTAATAAATTGGTTACTGAACTGTAGGTAGGTAAATTTTTTTAAAATCTGAAGATAAAGTTAGCCAGAGTCTCAATCTAGCAATTATAAATAAATGTTGGATTAGGGTTATGACACATTTAAGGTGCACTTCCGATCGCAGCGGCCGATGCGACTGACGCGCGCGTCTGACGCGTGGTTCTGTCATATGCCATATGTCTATCGCATCGGCCGCGCGCGTCTGACGCACGCGTCAGTCGCTGGCATCGGAAGCGGTGCCATACGTTTTCATAGTAACTAATATTGTCGCATCGGCCGTCGGCCGCGAGCCGCTTGCGTCAGTCGCATCGGCCGCTGGCATCGAAAGTGCACCTTTACCCGACGGCGACCCGACAGAAATATAAATACATACAAAAATAGTTATTTTTTTTGTTATTTATCGAGTTATCAATATAAATTTAAGATACCACAGATTACCTATGCGAGCTTCCTGCTTATATACTTCTTGATTACATTACATGTTTCGCTTTCCGAGAACATTAAAAAAAAACAAGTAGGCGACAGTGGTCAACAGCTAAAGTGACATTTGTCATAATTATTCGGAAAATATCATAAAAATATCCAAAATTATACTAATACTTGTTACAGGGTCGTTTAGTCATTTTAGGAAAGCAAATGTGTCATAATTGACCAAGAGCCAAATGTATTCAAAGTCCCAATTTTATTTAACAAATATTTAATAATAACTCGAATCGTTAATGTACACAGCAATGGCAAGAAGATATATCATACCTGCATACATAAATCTAAGAGAAATTGGTGTCAACGTAATCAACTCATACCGAACCATACCTTCAGAAAAAGGTCTGTTATTGACATCAAGAGCTATGCTAAAGAAACTGGGCATGCCCCCAATCCCTCTAACACTTTACATCCCAGTGGAATGCTACCCAAAATTAGCTATACCATTAAGATTAACCTGTAAAGCGCCTTTTAAGTGCCAAGTGGCACAATATCATGGCTTTCAAGGATTTATGAGACCTCACGTAGTCAATGCACTTGCATTGGTTAGTAGCTCTGATTCAAATGTACCGGACAAACCGCCTTCAAATCAAAGGATTGGCATAATGGACGAAGAGAGTAGAGCTAATTATTGGAAACAAGTAAGCAACAAGTTTAGAGCAGATAGCAAGAGAAGAAATAAGATTAAAGATGATCCCGTATCACCTCTGAATAGACGAGACGAAGAAGAATAAAGTGAAATAAAGGAGTAAGGATTGGTGTATTCGTCTGCTAAAAATAATGATTGGAACTCTGTTCCTGTGTAAACATAGGACTAGACCAAAACATTTTAATTTTTTCGTTTATAGTCATTCTGTTGAAGAAGTAAGTAACAGGGTACTTGATAACTAGTCAAATCAGCTACTCATTTAAAACGTGCGCTTTGTATGAAATTTGTACTCGATTGTATTTTTACTTGTATTTGTACTCTGAGTTGTGACGTCAGCAACATTTCATTACTTTTTAAAGTTAATCTTGTTATTAAAATAGTAGTATTCAAGCTAAAAACTAAATGACAATGAGAGTTTAGCGTTATTTTCTAACCTTTTTTTTTACTGACAAGATAAAAATAAAATAAATTGTACTTAGTCGAATACCCAATTAAGAATGTAAATTTTTTGACGGTAAATAACTTAACTCGGATCCATAATTTGGCGATCAATTTAGATGTTACTTATAAGGTATTACCTCTCTGGGAAAAGGGACCTTATTGTACGTTTTAGGTTCCATGATATCTGTGTATTTAGATTTTGGATCCATTAATCATTTCTTACCAACAACAAGGTCCCTTTACCCTGAAAACGTTATATATGTCAATAACCTCCTTTTTTGAAGACTGTTAAAAATATTTATTTAGTTACTTCATTGGTTACATCCAATGACGTAACTTAATAATCATTAATAGCATTTTGCTTCTAGGAGGCTGCAGAATTTCAGTACAAATATAAATTACTACTTTATTCTTTCGTGATATTGTTGAAGTGGAAATTGAATACACGAATTTATACCTTACGAAAAGAATAGAAGTGGACCAGGTTAAGAAAAAACTAATTTAATAAACAAATTTATACCCAACGAAAAGTTTTTATTCCATCTCGGCGAAAGACAACCATGCTTTACCCATAGTGTAATAAAAACTAATAGTGGTGAAGCTCTGTACCTATGTAGAAAGAATTTCCTTCTTCATTCTGTCTTATTCTGTCTGTCTAGTGGTGACGGGCTCATCCTCCGTAACACTGGACAGAGGTTCGGTAATCTAGTGAAACGTGAATGTTCTCAGTTTTCTGAATATATCTGACAACACAACAACCCCTTCGGGGAAGATAGTCGTGAGCATATAATATGCTATGTATTCTGTCCAATTCATCAATTCATTTAAAGGGACCTTGTTGTTGCATTCGTCATCATGGAGAATTGATGTTCTGAATTCACAGTTTCAGTATTTGCTAGGCTGTCACTTACACCCTTTATAACTATCCTGTAAAAGTTTTTTTTCCAGTAATTTCTTTCTTTGTAATCTTAAATTAAAAAAATATATAAGAATCTCATAATCACACATTATATTGTACCTACGTATATGTATGGTATGGTCAGTGTAATATAAAGTAGACAGTGAGATTATCTTCACGGAGATTGGCCCCTCGCTGTGCCCGTCACGTTCGGCTCCCGTATCGTATGCGTACGCGCAAGTAGGTACCGTCTGCAACAAAATTAACTACGATTAAAATCTTTTAGGTTTAAGGATTTGAAGAAAATAAATAGAAATAAAAAATTACAGGGTGAAATTGATATTATTGTCATCCTTTTAAACTAAGAGTCTACACATCAAACTGAGCTAGTTTTACTACGGGAGCAAAAAAATTTTGTTGCTACACAGATCGTAGCAAAAAAAATCTGCTGTTCCATACTAAACTGCAATTCCTACTCGACTCAAATGTATGACTGTTGAGTTTAAATAATCCCATCATCATAAAATGTATAATAGAGTAGGTAAATAAATGTATTTATTTTTTGTAAATACATGGTGTAACTGAAATCAGTCGACAAATTTTTAGGGGATAGGTAATCATTTCAATTACATCCCTTATTCACAAAACATAATACTTTAATTTACCTACTCTACTCTTGAATCTAGAGTCTAGATGAATGACGGCCTAATAGAAATAAGTTTACTCGGAATACCGATTCTTACTAGTGTTACCTAAAAATGTAAGTAGTAAGTAGCATTATATTCTTTAAAAAACCAAAGGTTCTTGAAATATACATTATTAATATATCGACTTATGTATAAGTAGATGTCTGAAATAAAAAATGTTGTTTATTTTCAGGATCATCGCTCATTTTAATGAAGATTTGTCTGCTCCCAGTACCATGTTATGTTATGGTAGTGACAGTGAGGTCCCAGGTTCAAGTCCGCTGTCAGGAGCTCGACTCAATCACTCGGGTAGGTACCTTCGAAGAAAATATACACCATCGGATAAGGGGGCCGAGGAGTCAATAAGGCAGAGGTGTCTTACCTATATTAACTTACCAATTTTAATAATCATTTTAATAAGGATGAGGTTTTTTGTAGTATTTTTGTGTTTTTTATCATCATCAGCACCACTTAACACGTCATTCTATCACATAAGATAAAATTTGCTTAGAATGAGCCTTGCACCTGCACGCATGAAAAGAGAGAGAGAGAGTTAAGAGAAAAGATATGACTGATGAATATTGGAAGACGGCAATGTCTGCTTAGTTTCCGGAAATAAAAAGTTTAGATCAAGTTTAATGAACACGAAAATGGAATAAAATCATAAATATCTGCATATCCCCATTGTGAAATAAGAAGTGAACTGGAGCGCGATTTTTGAATGTCACCGGTGAGATTGAAAGGATTTTAAATCTCATACAAAATACGAGTGGGTAGGGGCACTCGTATTGAACTCATGGGTATGAGAATTTATAGTCACCGGTAAGATTAAAAAATGCGAACTTTGGGAAATCGGTGAATATCTGTCATTTTACTCAGCCGCCGGTGACTTCCAAAAATATGTATAATATGTATAGGGTCCAACTTAATATGCTGACAGTTTTTTAAGAGGACGATCAGACACCCAAACTGATCAACTTTCTCTATGGGACCAATGTCGAAATCGCGAAAAAGAAAACAGCTGTCCCATACAATTGGGTCGAGTAAGATTTCAGTTTAGTATGGAACAGCTAATTTTATTTTCGTTGTTCAGTTTGATGGTCTGATCGTCCTCTTAATAAAGTGTCAGCATATTAAGAAAGACGCTATAATTATGTATGTATGTGTATGTTCTGTTTTGGTGTGCAATAAAGTATAATTGAATTGAATTAAATTGATAAATCTCACTTCAGATAGGATCACTTACCATATAAATGGTTTAAAACGATGATACATTTGGGCTATTTTATGACTTGACTAACCTAGTCACTGTAAAGTCACCACTTTGGCCACAAAATGAAGGCAGCCTGTTAGAAGGGATACTTGCAACCAAACTTTCGGACGCTTCCCTGACTCACTCAAACTTGCAAAAGTCAGCCCAATCTATAAATCTGGCACCAAAACTGATCCCGGAAACTATAGGCCGATTTCAGTACTGCCAGTTCTCTCAAAAATCGTAGAAAAAGTACTGCACAAACGTCTGGAAACGTATCTTAACTCATTGAACTTTATTTCAGAACGGCAATTCGGCTTCCGACCCAAAAGTAATACTCTTGCTGCCACGGTAGACTTAATTACAAAGATTAGACAAAACATTGACAACAAAAAAATCGTTTTAGGTGTATTCATCGATCTCAAAAAAGCGTTTGACACAGTAAGTCACCATCTTCTAATAAAAAAGCTCGAATTGATCGGAGCTACTGGCAGTGCACTAAACATGTTCAAATCATATCTTAAGGATAGGCGGCAAGTTGTAAAAATTCATGAACACCAAAGTAATCCCCAACATGTAACTTTCGGGGTCCCTCAGGGATCAATTTTGGGCCCTTTACTGTTCCTGATCTACATCAATGATATCAATGACTTAGGATTACATGGCCACATAACTTTATATGCGGACGATACATGTCTTTTCTACTTTGGGTCCTCTGTGCATGATATTATTGAACTGGCTCAGGCAGATTTAGACACTCTTTACAACTGGCTTCAGTCAAACCTATTAACTATAAATATACTAAAAACTTCCTACATTATCTTTAAAGCTAAAAATAAGCCGGTACCTGAGTATACACCCTTAACTATTAACAATACACCAATACAAGAGAAATTTACTGAAAAGTATCTAGGACTATATATGGACAGTAGACTGACGTGGGATGCCCATATAGATCAAATAAAAAAGAAATTATCTTCTCTAATGGGATCCTTGCGTGGTTCAGTGCGCTGTATACCCCGCAGAGTACGCATGACAGTTTATAATTCACTAGTAAAATCACATCTTATCTATTTAATCGAGATATGGGGCAGTGCATGTAAAACCAAACTACTCGAACTGCAGGTAATCCAAAACAAACTTATAAAAATGCTATTTCATTATCCCTACTTAACCCCAACAACTAAAGTGTATAGCGAAACCAATCTAATGAACATAGCACAACTTTACTCTTATTACACATGTATCCTTATTCGAAAAATACTAAACAAAAACATCCACACGTCAATCTCACTTACTCAACAAAAAAATGTATCTAAACGCAGCACAAGACGAGCTAGTTACCTTGCATTACCAAAGATTAGAACAAATTACGGCAAGCGAATGTTTACATACGAGGGAGCGCAACTTTATAATAACTTACCTTCATTTATAAAAAAGAAAACTGAGTCATTCAATCAATTTAAATGCAAATTAGCTCAACATATCTTGTCTAATTGAAAACAAATAATGTGTACCTATTTTGTATTTTGTGTTATGGAGAGGCAGTTTGCTTATACTTACCTGTGTCATGTAAATATTTTAAAGTGTTCTGTGCAGTGCGAATGATAGTCATTTCTACTATTATTATTAAGTTTTCTTCTCATGTAAGTGACTCTTTTGTCTTTAATTGAGAATAAAGTATCTTTAAACCTAACTTTAATGCAAAGCGACTGCTCATGGTACTCAGTCCGACAGTATGTTACAAAATTTAGAAAAAAAGAAGATCCTACACTGAGAAAAAAAATGCTACGATTACGTAGCCCGTCGTAGCTTACGTACCACGTAGCTTACGACGCGATACTGATTACGAATGTTGCATCAGTATTTAAGTTGTCTCGTACTTCACAATGAAGCTTCATCATCGTAAGCTACGTGGTACGTAAGCTGCGACGGGCTACGTATACGTAGCATATTTTTCTCAGTGTATTTTATACCAAACTGTGTAGTGGATCTTTGATCAAAATACCCTTAACAGAAAAAATTCCTGAATGTTTTAAACATTGGACAACATCAACAGAAGCATCCTTAACTTCAGTCAAATCAAAAAGCGATTCGATATTCAAAAAAGAGAATGGAACTTGACCGCTATCTGCTCTCGCGCATCAAAAGCACCGCCCACTTTGAAGAGCCGACGTAGTGCGCTACCGAATAACATTGCACACTATAGCGTATTCATTACTTACAAGATTTTCAATTGATAATTAAGCTTATGTTACAATGAAACTTTCTTCTTAAGATGTAAAGATATTTTTTACATGCTTTTTGTGATTGTAAGTTGTTAGGTGATGTTTTGTTTGATGTGCGGTTTGGTAACGATTCGTTGCGTTAATTTTGCTGACAGTAGTAACTGTATCTTTAATTAATATTTCTTCTTTGAGTTCTAGATAAAATACTGCCGAAAGAATGTAAGCACTAACTATGAATTCTTATAGAATGGACTAATAAGCTTGGCATTACAGGAAATCTTTTTTCAGGTTGGACCTACCTAGTTTAGTACCTAGATGTGGTTTCGTAAAATTTCTGTGTTAGTGGGTATGTTAGGAAAAGCTGTTCTGTTCCATTTCATGAGTGAAAACAAACGGATAGAAAACAAAACGGTATTGTAACTTCCGCTTCTAACCAAACCACCACCATTCACCATCCATCCATCCATGATACCAACATGTCATCTATTAGTCATGGATTACCGAAAAGTAACGCCTAATTAAAGAAATTTAAATCAAACTGTTCTTCTGTTCTGTTCTTTTGACTTTATTTCTAAAAGTTGGTATATTAAAGAATGTTTTTAAAAACAAACGTACCTACAAAACTGTCGACCACATATTTATGATTTGTTCACTAACATTACCATTACACCTACAAACCACATCAAAAGCAAGCCGATGGCTATCACTGCACAATCCAAGACAACGCAGTCCTATATAAAAACCTTTACCTATTAAGGATAAGAAGCTGGTGAGAGCCGACAAACGGGTACCGAATTGCCGATCCCACAATACTATTGCAGATACAGTGGGGATTATCCATCAAAGTACCGAATTGCCGAATCGAAACCTCCCAAGTTGAGAATACTTCGGTTGTTGGCACGCAGATTAAATGCAGTGTTTGTTTGAAATACATTGAAAATTCTCCAAATACCATTTTAATTTCCGTTAATTGTATTGTTTAGATTAGGTTAGGTATTTTATAATTTAGTAGGATTAATTTTATAGTGTTGTTGTTGTAAATAAGTTATCAATTTCCGATTTAAACTTTGCATTTAAAATTGAGGAAAGCTTGGGAAAGACTTAGGGGTCATCCTGCTAGTAAAAATCTCGCCGAGTAACGAGTCGCCACTCTTGCAAATCGGTAGCAAGCATTTCAGTGAAACATATTGGCGAGTCTTCCACCACATACAATATCACAGTGGAACATTTGCGATCATAAGTAGGTATATACCTAATAAATAATATATATCTAAATCAGCGTTCTCAAATCATAGTTAGGTATAGGCTATTACATGGGTAGAAATTGGTAGAGAAGACTGGCTGTTTGTTTTTTGAAGGTTGTAATTATTGCTTTAAAGTTCCAAACGAGAAGATGCAAATATATTATATTACCTATTTCACTATATTAATTTCTATAGATAACGTTTTAATATAAATATAGGTAAGTACACACGGCGACACATCAAGCTACGCAAAACAAACTTAACTAGCCGCGTGGCGTTATACGTTACTCTACCTGCGCTCGGCCAGCTTATTTTGGTTTTGCGTAGCTTGATGTGTCGCCGTGTGTACTTAGTACAAATAGTACCTACCTATATGGTTACATCGATGAACTACTGTACAAGTAGAGATGTAGGTAGGTACTTACATAATGGTATAATCAATACTTATGAATTCCTAATACTAAATTACAACTTAAAGATAACAAAACATTTCCTACGTAATGCCACACTATCAAGGCAATACAGCATAAAATCTAAACTACATTGTTCCCAAACTATCAGCTGCCCTGTCGCACACGCACCTACTTTGACCAAACATCGATTCGATTCGATTCAAAACCATCGAACTAAACTAAATCTCGAGTATGAACGCCTACGATTAAAAACCTAAACACTTCTTCCAAATTCAAACGCACCAATGGTCACTTCGAATCGGCGCCATTTTTTTCTGACCATAGAGTAATGTTTTTTTTACAGCCAAAGTATGTCGTCGGCAGCCTTGTACTTAAGGAGGATTTAAATATACATTGTTGCGTGTAATGGATATGCACTAGAGCATAAATGGGGTTGTTTATTTGCAATGCCGACACCTCAAAGCTTCTTTGTTGATGAAGAGTTCTTTTCTGCTACGTTTAGATAATGCGTTGACCACCGACTGTTGAAATCGAGTCCCGCGCTGTAGAGTGCCATTACAGAGTCCATTTATAAACATACTAGAGACTTGAGCGCTATGTGTACACTGATAATAGGGCTCATAAATTTATAAAATCGCTACCCACCATATCTATCAAAAAAATGTATTACATTATAAATATGGGCTCATTTGCAAGGGCTAATTCTATCGCGTCAATAGAAAATCGACTCCATCGCGATAGAATTACGCCTGTGCGAATAAGCTCAAGATCGAATCAGAATTGAAGAGATCCGCAGAAGAACCAGAGTAACTGACGTAGAATAAAGATTTTTTTTCAACAAAACAGATACAAGAATATAATCTAGATATATACTGCGAACGAAAACTGCGTACGATTTATCTGCCGCCGCTTATTCGCAATAACTTAATACTATACTCCATTCCAAACAGCAACGAAATTTTAAGGCTATTTTGAATTACAGAAACAGAGATTTGAACTATTGAATTGAACTGATTTGATTCTACTGATTTGAATTGCTTAATTAAAGTGGCAGTAGGCGGGTCACATTGCTCGCAGAACCGATGGCCGATGGGGCCGAAGAGTTCTCGAGTGGCAACTGCGTACCGGAAAGCGCAGCGTGTGTATGGCCCCCCACAAAGTGGACTGACGAGTTGGTGAAGGCAGCGGGAAACCGTTGGATGAGGGCAGCGCAGGAACAGTCGTTGTGGCGATCCTTGGTGAAGGCCTATGTCCAGCAGTGGATACGGGATATCGGCTGAGATGAATGAGCTGACAACTCTTTTCACGCTTTTATAACATCTAGCACCGTTTTAATGCCATATGTAAGGATCAATCAAATTAGCGGAAAAATAAATCTGCTGTAACATACACTTAGGATTGCAGTTTTGTACGGAACAGCAGGTTTTTTTCGCGATTTCAACCTTGGTCCCATAAAGAATGTGAATCAGCTTGACGGTCTGATCATTCTCATAAAAAAACAGTTAGCATTTAAGTTGGGTCCTGTATATTACATTCGCCATGGACTTCGGCAAGTTAGACTTGATAGATTCCAATAACCACCAGCATAGCATAGCATATGCTCACGACTATATTCCCCGAGGGGTAGTCAAAGATATTCTGAAACCTCAGATCATCCACGTTTCACCAGTAGTACCGAAACTCTGTCCAGTGTGCCGGGGGGTGAGCCCGTCGCCACGTATAATGGACAGTGGGTACAATAAGCCTCGAAATAACCACCAGCGTAGTGTAATATTACTTTTTTCTTAACGTATCTACAAGCATAAACATTTTTCACTTCGCTGCCTTTTGACATGTTTCTACTTCTAAATTAAGCAAATCAAAAACGCCACTTCCATGCAAAGTTAGATCTGGTCTCTCTGACGTCGTTATAAAGTTCAAAATGATACTATGTTACCTATAAATAATCAAAGTTTTTCAAGTATCTAGGGTCAATGGACACAGTTTTTCATCGGTGGTTTAATTTAATCTTATGAATAGGTTGTGCTACTGTTTGATTTGCTACTTGAATTTTGATTTGATTTATTGATAAAAATTATTCTAGGCTTGATTGAAGTCATAATAGGTCAATCGATGTAACAGTTCTTGAAAATACTTATTATCAATCTAACTAATCTGATTCTAAACAGATTAATAAGAAAATCTGTGATTGTTGTACTCACAGAAATAAATCAAGATAGAACGGTTATAATCATTGTTTTACTTGTGTTCCGCGCGTACCTGTTTCGGACGACTCGTGTATTTTTGAATTTGTGTTTTAATTGTCAATAAATAACGTTTTTAACTTGACTAGTACCGAAACTCTGTCCAGTGAGACGGGGAGTGAGCCCGTCGCCACTTGTAATGGATTGTGGGTACAATACATGCCTCGAAATTAAAGCATGCAGGTTTCCTCACGATGTTATCCTTCACCGAAAAGCCAGTAAGGTCGAAAGTTGTTCAGTATCATGAGTACAATCACCCATTAAAATTCTACCCTAACACCCTGTATAAATTATTTGCTACAACATAATTTTGTATAGGAGGAACTAAAGCGTTACAAGAAAGAGTAACTATTATAAAACTGTAACAGAAGTGTGTCCGTACATTGAAGATATTTACAAAAAAAAGATGATGAGATGAGAAAAAAAATCTATAATTCAATTCAAACAGCTGCAATTTTTTTTTGTTATGACAAGTTTGCTCCGAGTCACGTTGCAGGTTCTGACCCGAGAACTTGTCTCGCGTGTTGTCCGCGCGTCCCGTCTTTGCCTGCCACGAGACTCCGCATTACCTAATCTCTTCTTGTTCTTTATCAAAAACAATCCCTGAGATTGGGATAGATACTCCCACAAACTACTTGACATTGGCGGAAATGCAGTGCTAACGCATAAGCAAAAAGTCAATTAATTATAAATAAAGAAAATAAAAAGTTTGCTCCATAGTAAACGTTGTTTAGTTTGATGGGTCGAGTATGTGGGTTCAAGGTTAATTATACTTTTCCTTACACCCTGTATAATTTTTGCAGACGAAGCTGCGGGTTAACTCTGGTTATAGTATAGTAATGCAAACAGTACAAACACTGCCTGCCCCCACCAGTTTTGATCCCACCACCTCTCAGTATAGGGGAGTAGGCAGACAATAGGCAGTAATATAGCTCTCAGGTAAGTATTAGAATAATAAATAAAACAACTTATTTCAATAGTATCGTAATCTTAACTATTATTAAACTGTAACAGAAGCGTGTCTGTACAATGACGATATTTAAAAAAAAGTTACGAAATGGTTTTTAGGTGTAACTGATTCCAAATAACAAATTTTTTGGATTTTTTGTCTGTCTGTTTGTTGGCGCATCTCGTGAAAACTACTGGACCGATTTTAATAAAACTTTTTGTGTTTGAATGCATAATATGATTAGACTTAGAATCTGATATATCATTTATCTCGCTATATGACAGGATGAGTTTTTCGGAATTTATGTACGATTTGTAACACCACTGGCTTTTCGGTGAAGGATAACATCGTGAGGAAACCTTCATGCTTTAATATCGAGGCATGTATTGTACCCACTGTCCATTAGGTGGCGACGGGCTCACCCCCCGTCACACTGGATAGAGTTTCGGTACTACTGGTGAAACGTGGATGTTCTGAGGTTTCAGAATATCTCTGACTACACCCTCGGGGAATATAGTGGTGAGCATATGCTTATGCTTATGACAGGATCCCGTGTGGACGAAGTTACTGGTAAACTCTAGTTATCTCTATTGAATGCAAAAATTAGATTTACGTGCAATATTAAAGACAGCAGTCGTTGACCCCTCTCATCTTGATTCATGTACCCAAAGTATAATAAACAACGTGGATCATTAATCAGTTTGTCCGTTTGTTGCAACTTACAATGAAGTTGTAATGACTACTGTATTAAGGTAGAGAAGGTATTAGAAAGGAAGGCGTATTAGGAGACGACTACGGTAACTACAACTACTATGGTGACTTCGGCGACTTTGACTACAGCGAAGTCAACAAGAGAGTAATATTTTATACGAATGTAAGTAAGTATATCTGTACGCTAAAAAAATTCACACAAACGAAGTCTGGTTATATTTTCAATAGGTATTAGCCAATTAAACTCAATGAAATATTGCAGAAACAATGTAAAAACAAATCTCTATGCTTGTATGTTGTCCGATTTTCGTTAAAATATACAGTTTCAATGCTGGGATTAATTTAAGATTTGAATTGATATCTTTGAGGCACTGTAACATTAAAACTATACATTTTAACGAAAATCTAGCAACATAAAAGCATAAAGATTAGTTTCTAGATTGTTCCTGAAAAATAGCATTGACTTTAATTGGTTAGTATTGAAAATATAAACAGACTTCGTTTGTATGGAGCGCGCTAATGGTAATATACCTACCCATAATTCTACCAAACCACATCTAGCACGCGTGGTAGACTAACGTCCATACACCCACCCAAAGAGTAGGCATGCGCGCTGCAGTGAGACATGTTTACGCTGATGATGATGATTTCTGTATCTTACCACCTACAGCACCTACGAACGTAGACCCCCCCGGCGGGGAGCGAAGTTTACACTCAAAAGGCACATGACGTCATAAAAAACCCAAAATGGCGGACACAAACGTAATTATAAATCTAAAATGGCGGTAACTAATGACCGCATTGTGCACGAGTGTTGGACTATAGCCCATACACCCTCCTTGAAGGGTCCCGGCCCTGTAGTGGGGATGATAGAGGCTGATGATGATTATCATTTACTTTTCAGAAGAAAGAAATTGCATCAACACAAACAACTTGCCACATTCTCACGTTTCCTACATCTAAATCCTAAACGTAAATCCAACAAGTTGGTTATGAGTGTAGAATTAATTAAATTACAATTTGACCTCTGCTACCGATCCGCGGGGGACACGAGATGAGCTGGTCGTTTTGTGTGGCCACACCAATCTACTGATCACATGGATCGACTCTGATCTGGAATGGAAATTACCGAAATATTGTTATCACACCACCCGCTCGAAAATTACCATATCATATATTATGTCATGTAAATCTATCCTAAAGCAAGTCCAGTTATAGCCGCGCGGTCTAGCCATTTCATTACCCGATAATGTGATTTAAATTTGGAACAGCATCCAGACTATTTAATAGAATATTGCGTCCGCAACTCAAATTTGTATGTAAACTTATCATAGAGACCTGCACTAAAAAGTACTTATACGAAAATCTAACTAACACGAGTAAAAAGAAAAAAAAAACGTTTCATTTCATTGTCTCGCAGAAGGTGTGAAAAGTATAGTATGCTCCTCGGGGATAAACGTGCATTCGTCTTGGGCTAGCTTGAACCCCTTGCTATACAAAGGATCCCTCTCTTCGCTAGGGAGTTAAAACTCTATGTTCGTTTCTAAGTAATTTCAAGATATCTGAGAAGCAGAGGATACCATAAATTCTTTAATTCCAAATAAAATTGAAAACCTTCGAGTTTCGGTATTTAGTGTCACAAATTACCTCTTCTTTTTACCCGACTGCGCCAGAAGGAGGGTTATGTTTTTCGAGTGTATGTATGTATGTATGTATGTATGTATGTATGTATGTATGTATGTATGTATGTATGTATGTATGTATGTTTGTATGTCTATTTCTTTGGCACGGCCTACAGCCCAAACGGCTTGATGGATTTTAACGTATGAGGTGTCATTGGATTTGTAAAAATCGTGAGAGTGACATAGGTTATATTATTTTAAGATGGCGTCTACAAATTAAAAAAGAGAGGGGGAATAAACAATTTTTTTTCCTAAAAATTACAATATGGGTATCAAATGAAAGCTAGTAATCAGACGATTCCAAATATATAAATATTATAGTACTTTTATGTTAACGTTTCGACACAAGACTAAAAAGTATGAAATAAACTAAATTATTAAGATAAACAAAAAACCCGACTGCATAAAAAACCCATTAACTGAAAAGAGAAAAACAAGCTCTATCATCACTAATCAACTATAACAACTTTGTTTGAGCAAATATAATTTGATTCTTATTAGGTAGGTATTGCAGGCGGGGACAAACCAATCAATAACCAACCAAAATTTTTCTTTGTCCCCGTTTGCGATACCTACCTAATAAGAATCAAATTATATTTGCTCAAACAAAGTTGTTATAGTTGATTAGTGATGATAGAGCTTGTTTTTCTCTTTTCGGTTAATGGGTTTTAATTTAAATATATTTTTATTGATGTATTAAATATTCGATGTTACATCCAGTAGTACATCGACACAATCACCTGCCAATCACGAGGTGTCGATAGATCATTCATACAGTGACAGAAGATGTATGAAACGGACGTTGAACCCGGCACCCGGTAGTCCAATATAATTCTTTTCATTCAATCGTCTCAATTTGGTTTGTTTTGTTTTTTGAGTAAGAAACATTGTGTGGCGTTTCATGGTACCTAAAATTGTTGTGGTATTGAATGTCTGTTTTCTTTGGTATTCGCAAGTTTGAAGAATGCAGGTTCGGGATACCCAAGTCAATAGGAGTTGGGGTTAAGATGCATTTTATAGCTCAGTGCTGCCATCATCATCGATTTCTTAATCAAGAAAAAAACCTAAACTAAAAAAGCGCATCTCCAACTTATTACAAAATCCGATATAAAGTAATCATTTTTAAATTATTTTAGGTTAGGTAATAAATACATTATCTGCTTGGGTAAAATAAGATCTATGATGATGAGGTAAATACATGATCAAAATCAATTCATAACATTTAAATGACCTTATCGCAAAGATTGGTTGTTGTGCAAAAAAGTAGACTGATCGAACCATTTATATCTAATACAGACTACTTCTTAATATGTGGACACTTTTTTAAGGGTTTGATCAGACCGTACAACTGAACAACTTTCTCTATGGGACCAAAACCGAAATCTAGAAAAAAAATCAGCTGTCCCTTACATTTGGCTGTTTTGATTGGAACAGCAGATTTTTTTCCGCGTTTCGATGTTGGACCCATAGAGAAAGTTGTTCAGTTTGACGGTCTGATCATCCTCTTAAAAAAGTGTCAGCATATTGAGAAGGACCCTGTTTAAAAGATCGAACAAAAGTCGTCGAGTAGGTATTCAATTAGATTAGTTAGGTAAGTAGGTGTACCTAACTTAGGTATATTAGCTTAAAGTAGTTGTTAATACCTTAAAAAACATGAAACATAATTGAAATGGTTCTAAACAACAGCTAAAAAGTTAAAAAGTGCTCCAAAGTAGGTAAGAGGTTTAGTTAACTTTAAGCAAATATTCCCAGAACTTTTTCTTTCACTTTTCAAGTTTTATCAAAAACAACAAACAAGTTACTTAGATCCCGAAAACGGATTATCATAATGACATTTCTTTGTTAACTTGCAAAACTAACCGTTAGACAAAGTTGTTTCTGCTTCTCATTCTAATAACTTTTACAAGAACTTTTAATGTACTGCGACCGCAAATAAAATGTTGTTTTTAAATGAAACAGAAAGGATTTGGTACCCTATATCATTGTGTATTTCAAAAATTAATGTTTGCCCAATAAATTTTGACAAAGGCAAGTTAATATGCCGTGGTTTTGACCGCTACTGGGCGGTCGATAGCAAAAAAATATTTGGATATTTCGACATTTTGACGTTTGGTAGCATTTCAATTTTGGGGCGAAAAGAGGAAGTTATTTTGGGCATTTGGGTCTTAATTGGAATATAGGTGGTTCGTTCTCTGACGTAGTAGGCTCAGTAGCTTAATTTGACGAAAGCAATTCCCTGGTTTGGAAGGTTGTGGGTTCAAGTCCCGTCCCAGACTTAATTATTCAATCATTAATTTGATTAGTTAAAAATGACATTTTTTTATACATTTGATCCAAAGATGTGGTGTACGTAAAGTAATACCTACTTACTATCTACAGTTATTCATTCTGTAAATTTAAAACTTTACTGTTTTCTGGTACCTACTTACTACTACCCATGGAAATACTTATAAACTAATATACTAAGTAGGTTTTCTTTTAAATACAGGATCAAACTTAATATGATGAGTTTCAAGGGGATGATCAGACCATCAAACTGAACAACTTTCACTAATTACCAACATCGAAATCGCGAAAAAAAAACTGTCCCATACATTTGGCTAAAGTAGGTTTGCAGTTTTGTATGGAGCAGTTGATTTGTTTTTCGCGATGTCGATGTTGCTCCCATAGATAAAATTGTTCAGTTTGATTGTCTGATCATCCCTTTAAAAAGGTGTCAGCATATTAAGAAGGACCATATAGGGTCATATACATATCATCTTTACGATAATCTAGGGAAAGGTAAAAAATATCCTTATAGCAGAAATATATTATAAAAATAGTGCAAAATGTATTTTATTCCCATGCATGGTTACAATTATGTAGTCCAAAAATCCATGCTACAAAATAGTATCTTCATTAAAACGTTTGACTCTACATGGGGCCCATGAAATCGATTATGAATTTGTCAAAACACAAACATTCACGGACATTGATTGGCAGAGACGTGGGTTGAAACTTGAAAAGGATATCAAAAAATAGATATATTCCAACAATAATATTGGTGTGGTGGGAGATGTCTTAACTGTATTTCTCCGCATACCCAATTAAATGTGTTAAATAACAATGTTGACTGCTGGTGTTTTGAAAAATGTTTTAGTAGAATAAGTATAAGGGCGTTGAAAGTTCCATCTCTCACACTACTCATAATTATGACAGTGACAACATCATATTTAATTTAAGCATATAAATAATGTTGTTCTGTTAACGATTACTGATCTGTTATAATATGTTTTCCTACTTTGCACTTAGGTATTTGTTTTCATCGTCATCATGCCTTTCCGTCTATAACAGACAATCTCTCTACAGTTGTTTAGTTTGATGGTCATCGGCTTCAAAAATCGTCAGCATATTAAGAAAGACCCTTAATAATGTACTAAGAGCATACTTAAATAGGTAATAGAGAAGCCACTGCCCTTCATTAGGTACCCTGACTCATTCAAGTGCACTGATACCTCTGAAATGAAATTAATTTGTTCGTAAGTAAGATCTGGACTCCACTCAGTAGCTAGATTCTCTTTCACCTGTCGAGTCACCTCTAGTACATGGTACATCATGGTACATCTCAATGGTCTTGTATTCATTTTTCGTATAGTTAGCGTTAGGGTTTGTTGAAAATACCATGTAATTTCTTAACACCGTGTATAAACAGTATAGTTTACAGCTGGATAGTGATGTCAGTCGAACGATTGAACAAATAGGTCGGAGTCGGTCGGGCGGCACGCTCGGGCGACTTGCCTCTTCGTCGGTGCGCTCGCGCAGACTAGAGGTGACAATGTCTTTATTTACTGCGCTTCTTAAACTTTTAGCTTAGGAATGTTCGATGTTCACATTCTCACAAAAAAGTATTTTTCGATAAGGCCCTGTACCCGGACTTTCAATTTTCGATACATCGTGACCGTTTCGGTTCATACTTCATTTTAATAGAGTTGACATTGGAACAAAAACGTTCATGCAATTGAGAAGTTCGAATGTCCGGGTAGAGGCCCAGGGAAACATACAACTACAGTGATATATACAGTAAATAACTCCACTAATAATTAAGTGTCCTTTTGCCGAACCTACAGTGGCGCCCTCATCACAATATTAATGAAATAATGAAAACTTACGATGAAAAAGTGTTACTCCAACTTACTAAAAGCTATTTTTTGAATAAAAGTTATTTACGTATGTTATAAAGGGTGTAAGGAAAAAAATTATTAACCTTTAAACCAAATACTCCACCTATCAAACTGTACAACTTTTACTATGGGAGCAAACCTGTCAGAACAAAAAAAAATCAGCTGTCCCATATGTTTGAATCGAGTAGGTATTGCAGTTTAGTATGGGACAGCTTTTTTGTTCTGACAGGTTTGGTTCCACAGTAAAAGTTGTTTAGTTTGATGGGTAGAGTACCGATGTGGTTATAAGGTTAATGATGCTTTTCCTTACACCCTGAATAGGTTCTAAACATTCCCTTTTTACGAATATCGAAAATGTAGAAATCGTTTTTTTTTCATTCTTGAACCTATAAAAACACATAAGTATTATATAAATTGCTTTTAGACTTTTGTACTGAACGAGTACTCTTAACCTTTTGTACCAATTAGTTGCGTGAGCTTTAGCGTTATTTATTGAATTTAAATTATAAATACACAACTAATTATAAAAGCAATCCAACCAGCCAATCAACTCAAAAACAGAACACTTTTCAATCCATTAATTTCAAAAGTCCCGAAACCATTCGGGACGAGTGAATCGATTATGCGATAACGATTATTATTCGATTACAGGACGGTCGGCGCTGGCCCGACACCTCGGTGAGATGTCCGATCCATCATCTTCTTAGATGGTTCGCTTTGTTTCTCAATCTTTTGTGGTTTTATAGAAGAAAAAAGAAAGAAGTGTGAGCATTTTCTAGAAAGTAAAAGAGATTTTTAACAAAATATCAGGGCAGCTTTCGGCCACTGGACAAAAAAATACTCTAATGCCATCAGGATGAATTCCTACATGTACCACTTGGTAGAAAAGTATACGCTATGATAATCCTTTTATTTCACCAGTGGACCACCAGACAATACAATATGTGTTAGTAGAACTTTATACACGAATTTTATCGAACTTATGTCAGTAGAGTATAAAATTAAAACACCAAGAGTAACTACTTCCCCGCCTGGAAGATCTACCCCGCATGCCTAAGACGTGTAATTCAGTAAGTCTGCCAAGTCGGGAGAAGTCCATTCTGTCCCCAATCATCTGTAGCACTCTGTTTGAGCTCTCACTCGCATTAGCTATGAAGAGGAACGTTTTCCCTGCGACTGTGTATCTTGTTATCTTGATGATGAATCTCGTTCTCGTGGACTAGATTGAAACTCGTAGGAAAGCGTATCATCATCTTAACCACCGTCCACCAACTTTCTCGAATCCGCTTCTGTCACCTAATTAGCTTATTATTACTTATTTCAGCGTACACCACCTCTGTGTCAAAAACAACGTCCTAAGCTAAGATTCATGTTGCCTGGGAGACACAGTGCTGGTATATTAGTGGCGTTTAACATGCGTGAAGTGAAGGGAGTCGCTTTTTCCAACACCCATCTGGGTTGATGCTGGACATCGCACCGTAAAAATCATAGGCAGATATCTAATTATAAATAGGTAAGTAATAAGTTTGAGGACCGCATTGACCGCGGGCGGTCGCGCGACATCTCGTCGGAGTTAATTATCGATACACGACAATTATTCCGAATAATTAGGTCGACCCCACTCAAGCACTGACACACAATATACTAAAATGTAGCTATACCTACGTATGCAGAAAAATTTTGCAAAAATTAATTGATAGTGAGAAAGAGAAACGATTGAAACTCGGGTAAAGTAGAATATTTTTTTTTATTTTATTTTAAAGGGCACACCTACAGCATCGCACCATAAACATTGTACATATGATAGGTACGAAATGATCATGGTTTTTGTCAGTAAAATCAAGATAATAAATGTTGAAAGCAATAGTATAAGAGATAAGAGGGATTTTGGTAACCATCAGCTGCAAGGCTGATTCAGTATTCATAGGATGTAGTGCATCTCTGTGATGGGGATGGACTAGGTCTGCATGCATAGCTCCAGTCGGTTTAGGAGTTACAGCCGTTCAAAGGTCTGGTATGGTTCCTAAAAATAAATATGCATGAATATGCAGGTATTATTATAATATGCACTGTAGCTATGCGAACAGTACAATAATTGACATGGTCTATCACTCGGTTTAAGAGATACAGCCGTTCAAAGGTCGGAACTGCCACCTTGGTCTAATGGTTAAGAGCATTGGGCTCTTGAAACGGAGGTCGTGGGTTCGATTCCCACTGGGGACACCTATATTCCTCCATTCAAATAGCAACGAAATTTTAAGGCCCTTTTGCATTACAGAAACAGAGATTTGAAACACTTCCTCTCACTTATTCTTAGAACAGCTTTAGTAACGTCCAAGATATGTCGGATAGTATATGTATTGACATGTGGTAATCAGAATTGGCCAGAAAGCTAAATAGAAATCGGAAAATCTTGTCGTCCTTATTTGGAATGAAGTCTAGTCATATGCCACTTTGTGATGTGTGTCATGATCCAATGCGAACCCGTCACCCTCACAATTTCATCGGACCAAAGTGTTCTAATGGTTAAGAACATTGGGCTCTTGACACAGGTCGTGGGTTCGATTCCCCAGTTGGTTAGGACATTGCAGGCCGAATCACCTGATCGTCTGAAAAGAAAGATGATTCTGTGCTTCAGATGGCACGTTAAGCCGTTGGTCCCGGCTACTAACCCTTGTGGTAGTAGTCGTTACATAAAAACCACGTCAGAGGCCGTAAGGCGGTCTGAAAAAACTCTGACATCAGAGCTTGTCCACACGATAAGAAGAAGAAGCCCAGATGCTGAAGATCATTGCTATATTTTTCATTAATTTGTATGTCTTTCAAATAACGTGAAGATAGCTTCTAAAAACCTGGAAAATATGGCCCGGCCCTGCGTTTACCTATGGGGAGCGTCTTAAGCTGTGGATTATTGGTTGAAATGATAGTTTCAAAATAAAATCATCAACCAAAATTATTGAGTAAATTTTGTCGGCCCATCCCTTATCTTATGATCTTTACTTTTTATAGGAAATCCGAAACCAAATTACGGTTTCCGTTCCTCTTTCAACACTGTTAAAATTTCAACCTTATTCGCAAGACATAAGGATTTCAATCACGTTTGATATTGAATACAGGATGTTTCTATTAAGTTTGTATAGTTGTCGGTGATCGGCCGACATTTTGACAATTTTGTACTCTGGAAAGTGTCAGCTCTTTTTGAAGACCACCGGGCCGTGTCTCGCGTCATGAGATAGAAATGAAGATAAAGATAGTTTAAATTACAATTAGTGAGAAAATATTTTGAGCCTTTTACTATAAAAAGAAACATAATGCCAATTTGTTGTCCTCGTCACATAATCTGTCGCATAATGATTTAACAAAGCGTGAAAGCAACGTGGAAACCATTGATATTAATTGTGAAAAAAAAGAACAGAGTGTATAGGTACTTAAACTCATTTCTTATTTTAGGCGGTGAACAACTTTTACTATAAGACCACAAACTTTATAGGACCAACTTTGAAATCACGAAAAAAATCTTACTGTTTCATACATTTTAGTCGTGTAGTTCTATGGAACAGGTGATTTTTAGATCGCGATTTCAAAGTTGGTTCCTCAGTGAAATGATCAGTTTGATGGTCTGAAGCACCCTCTAAAGTAAAGCATTAAATTTTACACACTGTATAATTTCTACTATTAAAAATTCCAAGCATAGGTACTTGAACAATGACCATGCTACATGCTTATAACCTATGCTTTTGAAAGTTTTGGAAAATAAACCTAATTACTTTTGCCAACATTTGTAGTAAAATTATGAAGAATATTTTTATCATTACGAACTCAGATTATTAGGTATTTGTAACAAAAAATTGCCCTATTGAATTCTTCATCGAGACAGCTCGGTAAACATATAATTTTGTAACAAACTAACGCCTACGATAAAAAACCTAATCTAACAAAGGGGCAAAGCGATGCCGACTCGGTTAAGAAGGTTTAAAAAATAATAATCCAGCCGACAGTATCAAATAATAAACTTGGTAGCAAGTGAATTTTAGGGATCGTATTGCGTTGTTCGGCGCGGTAAAAAAAATATAATTCTTTTTTTTAAATAAAGGTTCGTGTGTTCGAAATTCAAACATGACGGGCAACGTCAGCGGCCAGCTCAAAAACGGTCGGATACTGTTTAACTATATCAAGATTTACTTTTAAAAAATTATTTAATATATTACTACAGACTATTTTTAACTGTAGGTATTACAATAAAATAATTGAATTTTTAATTCAGACTAGAGTTGAAGAATTAACACTTTCGCTGCTAAGCTCAAAATCATGTGGGCCGGGCCATAAATTGTTGGTTTTTAGAAGCTATCTTCTCGTTATTTGGAAGACATACAGATTAATGAAAAATAGTAATCTTCAACATCTCAGCTTTATTTGCTATGTATCATATTTCTTATTTTTTATTAAATACATATGTAACCTAAGTTCAAAGGAATGCCTAAATATTTGAAAAAGTATATATTACGTGCATCTACTTTAAGAGAAGTTTATTCCGAATCCATAAATGCGCGCTGCATACAAACGAAGTCTGGTGATATTTTCAATACTAACAAATTAAACTCAATGAAATTTTGCAGAAACAATCTAGGAAGAGATCTCTATGCTTGTATCGTGTCGGATTTTCGTTAAAATATACAGTTTCAATGCTAGGATTAATTTAAGATTTGTATGGAGATCTTTGAGGCACTGTAACTTTAAAACTGTACATTTTAAGGAAAATCTGACACGATACAAGCATAGAGATTTGTTTCTAGATTGTTTCTACAAAATTTCATTGAGTTTAATTGGTTAGTACTGAAAATATCACCAGACTTCGTTTGTATGGAGCGCGCCAACAGTAATATACCCTTAAAAGTGGAAGTCACTTTTACTTGCGGCACACACCATTGTATTGTGTAGACACTATGTGTAGACAATATTATGATCTAAAATTGCAGTTCAAATTTTTTTAAAGACCAATACATATTTAATGAGTTAATTCGATTAAAATATGGAGCGAATTTTTATGATTTTAGAATTTGGTATCCTTGGATTAGAAGGCAACACAGTGACATAATGAAGGACAAGCATAAGCATATGCTCACGACTATATTCCCCGAGGGGGTAGTCAGAGATATCCTGAAACCTCAGAACATCCACGTTTCACCAGTAGTACTGAAAAACTGTCCAGTGTAACGGGGGGTGAGCCCGTCGCCACTTGTAATGGACAGTGGGTACAATACATGCCTCGAAATTGAAACATGCAGGACAAGCCAGTCAAAAATAGGTATAACTAAAATTACGTAGGTCAAGATCGTTCAGTGGGGGATAACGAAGAGCTATCTCATAGTATATACTCGGTACCCATATGTGTAGGCTATTAGTAACTTATTTATTTTTCTTTCTTCATCCCGGCGATCACGCTATGATTTGTTTCGTGACGTCATTAAACCTCACGGATTAACGAAATCATAAAAAGCTTCCACTTAATTATGCATTCATCGCGTCCGATGCACGAAATGAAATACCCCACAACAGGCCAGCAAGATAACAAACGATTAAATACTTATAATCAAATGCTCTTTCAAATACCTTATTCGATATAGAACCTTTTTAGTTTGAATTTAAAAACTACAGTTTAAAAACACTGGCCGTTAGATTGAGATGAAGATACAGAAATAAAAATAAAAGGCGGGATGTTTGAATAAAGAACGCGTCACGTCAAGTGAAACGTCAAATTGTGACAGTTTCCGCGCGGGCGAGCAGTATCATATCCAACCAATATCCAACATATTTAAGAATGCTGATAAAGGAGCTTTGCTAACTAATTGGTAGCGTGAAAAGTAAACCTTATTATCGTGCAATAACGCTGTGGCCCTTAGTTATTAATATAGCCATCTGCAAACTTATGTTTGTACTTATAAAGAGTGCGGGATCATTGCACCCGCCTTCTCGGAAGTCGCATCAGTAGGTAATCTTGGTAATTAATATTTGTTTTTCAGTTAATTTGCTTCATTAAAAACAATTACACGTAAGTTTTAACAATTTTGTAGCGCTATGTTAAAAAGTAATTATACCTCTCTTCATCACCGTCAGCCTATACACTGCTGGCCTACTTTCCTTCATCGTTTGAGAGCAGTAATACGTACATCAGTTAGAAAAACCAACCTTAACCAGCATTTTATTTTAGCGTCGGTTACGTGTGGTACCGACGAGAGCTATGAAAAGTCAATCTTGAGGTCCAGGTTCGAATCCGCACGGATGACATGCCATGTATCAATGAGCTTTTCTAACTTAAGTACCTAGACGTAATACCGACTGCAGCTCTCAAACGGTAAAGGAAAACATCGTGAGGAAACCTACATACGCTAAAGAAGAAATTCCGATGCATATGTGAAGTCTACCAATCCGCATTGGGCACGCGTGGTGGACTAACGCCCATACACCCTCTCTGAGGGTAGGCCTGTGACCTGCAGTGGGACGGATATCGGCTGTGATGATGATGGTAAAAAAATAATTCTGGTTGACTGGCAAATCTCTTCACCACGGACTAGTGGCTAACGGGAGGTAGAAATAGGAATTGTTGTAAACCCCTCTCACTCCACTCAGTATTGCACATGCTTACATCTTCAGTTTTTGATATGAGACATCTATTGACGCATCTTGGCAATAAATTTAACTGATATGCAGTGACGACAAATTATGGCATGATGCTCTCACGCCACACGTTTTACGATTAGTTCGTCGTGGTTCGTCGTTCCTGAAGCACAAAGTTCGAAATTCGAAAAAAGAGAGAGTGCGGTATTTCGATGTTTCATATCTGCCGGGTGTCCCGCGACGGTTACTTTTTTCTCATTTTGTATGAAGCACAGTATAAAAAACGAGTATGGTAAATACAGTACGGACACTCCCTGCCCTACACCAATTTTTACCTCATCCCCTCAAGAAGCATGGCAGAAAATTTACGCAATGGTGTATTCCTGTCTCACTTGCACTCACGTTATTATCATGCTTACCTCTTCTTGTAAGTTTTTCCCCTTCCTGTCCATGCATTCCTATTTTGGTGTTATCTTTCTACACTTGAATGTGAAGGTACACTATTCGTCTTCTCTCAAACTATTATAGTATAATATACTCGTAGTTATATATGTACTATACTTAATAGTAATATAGTTCGGCCCGGACATTTTGTGAATGGTCGCCGCTGTTGATTTTGGTTCACAGCACTGGCCAGTAAAAAAAAGTAGTTCCGTAACTTCCGTATTTAAAAATATTCGATTAAGTTTTTGACTCAGATCTCTTCATCAATGACGGATATCTCCAAATTCTTGAAAACCACCTCAGAAAGTACAGTTCAGTGACTCTAATTTCAGGCACAACATTTGAGTCGTGTAATATGGGTCACATTTAAATACCACATTCCTATTCCTTCTACGAAAAACCAATTATACTGTAATACAATAACATAACGATCACCATATTTGTCTATTAAAAATATTAAATACTGTCATTATAGAATATTAGCGATTGATAATGCACGACTAGACAAGGACATGAGACAGACATCTTTGCATTATTGTGGGATAGACAGACAGACGGACGGACAATATGGCGGAAAGGACAAATTAAGTTTTCAATATGATTATTCACGGATTGATGATTTTTTGACGATTGCTGTGGGAAAATATAGTGTGCTAGTTTTTATGAGGAAGCTAATTTTATTGTACCTACCTACATCGCAAATAAGAACTGTTGTACTAAATAAAACCAGTCACCATTGGTTTCACTGCCAAAAAAAAAATTAGGAGACATGCGTGCCTAGGTGCTTAGATCAAAGTAAAATTAATGGATAAGCCCAAAGCGCGTTAAGTTTTAGCACACAACTAAACGCGCTTTGGGTCAACAACACACACTTGCTGGTCACCTCGGTACTTATTTGAAGTATCCCTGTCATTTTTTTTGCCTCATTTTTCTGGGTTTGAAATGTTCGCGTAAGACTCATCCCTTAATTTTACTTTGATCTAAGCCTAGGTGGATATCAAACTTCGCGCTGTGGTGAACTAAGTTCCGTGGAACTGCTGGGAAAATGCAACTCTAGTTCCACGTCGGAACTTTCACCACTGAACTACTGGGAATATACGAGATTGTACGGAACTACCCGGGCCCGTAGTCACAGTATAAAAAAAGATTATATAGTACTACATACCGTAGTAACAAAGAAGATAGTACTTAAGTCCTACCTACCTCATGGCGCATCTTGTAAGACGCAACGGTGTGCAGTGCTCTGTGCTGCGTGACGCTGCTATGTGTCTATGTACACCAAAGAGATTATACCTAATAGAGTGAGCCATACCAATTGTAAAGTGTCCACTTTTTTTGACGTTTAGGTTTGAGTGTGTGGTGTCAAGTAGTATGGACAAAAGGCACCAAGTGACATATGGCCTTATGTTTACGGTCACTTTTCACACACACTAGCTCAAAAAAAAAGTGGACAGCCGCATAAACAAATATCTATAGTTCCATCTCCTTCTACTATTAAAGGTACGTCATAAGACAAAAGAGACTAACTACAATCGTTAATTTAATCGGACTCTATGGAGATCCTTCCTCTGAGATGTACACTCTTCCTTGAAATAAAATAATAAAGCGAAAAATACCTTATTTCACCACAAACAATAACCTAAGCAGACATTCTTAATTATCTATCTTAACTATTATAAAACTGTAACAGAAGTGTGTACATTGAAGATATTGACGTGAAAAAGATTACGATATGGTTTTTAGTTATCCCGGACTCCAAATCAACCTTTTTTAGAATTTTTGTTTGTATGTTTGTCACGCATCACGCAAAAACTACTGAATCGATTTTAATGAAACATTTTTTGTTTGATAGCTTATGATCTGACTTAAAATCTGGTATGTAATTTGTGCGGACGAAGTCGCGGGTAAACGCTCGTTATCTATACTATTATAAAACTGTAATAGTTTTTTGTTTGTTTGAAACAGCATCACGCAATAACTACTGAACCGATTTTGATGAAACTTTTTTTGTTTAATAGCTCATGATTTGATTTAAAATCTGGTACATAATTTGTGCGGACGAAGTCGTGGGTAAACTCTATGACTTAATACAATTTCTGGCTGGTGCCTCATAATCCGTAGCTCTAGCATTATGAAAACAAGACAAAGCACTATCGCGATTTTACTCCCTCGCGTTGCGTATTGCCGCCTTTACAGACATAATACAACACAGTATAAAAAACAAAGAGCACCAAAAGTTGGTGGTAATACAGTAGAAGGGAAACAGACCGCCTTCCCACACCCGCGCCGTCTGTTTAAATTGAAAATATGGAATAACTTTGTAAACATCTAAGACGATTCTACTTGGACTCTCTAGTCTTGATATTGTTTCAATTTTATACCACACTCTTAAATAGGAGCGTCAAAAGGAAATGTAATTGATTAAGACAGGTATATTAAATAAAAATATTAACTAAGAAGCAGCATTCACTATTATAGTTACTAGTTACTATCAAATATTATCAGTGATTAGATAGTAGTTACGTACTACGTACTTTGTACACTAGTAATGTAACGTGTAAAAATAGACTATATAATTGCGCCTATGTAATGCGAGACTGTGGTTTTCTGTTTCCTACAGCCAAACCATAAAACATGGTTTTGTAGGACTATGTTTAAAAATTGTATTTCCAAACTTATTATTAAATAAATTTAAAAAAAAAGTTACTGTTATGAGCTTTATGTAACTGCAACCTGCAAGACTCTGCCTACTTGCTTGTATCCCGTACCTAACGTACGCCGATGTGATATACATTTATGTTTTTTGTAATGATATAACATAAACCTATAGGTGGGTACATAAGTTATGGAAATAAAGAGTTTCTAATTCACAATATCTATGACCAATAGCTGGTAGTTGCTGGATGAGGAAGATTCGTTTTATTTCACCTCTTGTGCGAGAAACTATGTTCAGGCGTGATGATAACAGGTTGATTATAATGTGCTGCATGCCTGTCAGAGATATTTGTAGGTTACGCATATTCCCCAATGTGGTAGTCAGATATACTAATTAAAATATAATATCCAAAACATCCACATTTCACTAGCAGTCCTAACCATTTTCTGTCCAGTGTGACAGTAAACCCTTGCCACTTTTTAATGGACAGTAGACACAATAAACTCTTCGAAATTTCAACCATTTCCTTCCTTAATCTGCCGTATGCACCCGGAGAGGTGGACCAAGATGGCCACAATGGGTTCCACAAGACGGTTGCCGACGTCGACGAAGACCCAAGCGAAGATAGAGCGACGATTTGAATACCTTCCTGAACGGTTGGCCCGATTTTGCATAGGATTGGAGGAAAAAAGGGGAGGCCCTTACCCAGCAGTGGGACACAAAATAGGCTATAAAAAAGTTTCCTTCTAGTTTCTTTAAAGTATCAACAAGCCTTCATCCTCTTACACTCCAGAAGCCCAATGCACTGATGCGGACTAACAAAATTACGGCGGTTGGTGAAGTGAACTATGAAAATAGGATTTCTTTACCCCCCTCTACCCTCTCCCCCCTCAGCATTACCCCAGGTAACGGGGTAGGATTATGGAGATTATCAACAATTGATATCCAAGACAGATGGGTGCAGTAATTATGTTTTTATATTAGGAAATAATAATTTTATAAGTATTTTTTATATGTTCTGCTGGGCATTGGACTCCCTTTAATTGCGCCATTCCTCACGGTCCTGTGCTAGTCTGATCCAATGCGAACCCGTCACCCTCACAATGTCATCGGACCAACGTGTTCTAATAGTTAAGAACATTGGGCTCTTGACACGAAGGTTGTGGGTTCGATTCCCACGGGGGACACTTGTTGGTGCGTAGAGTACGTGATCCTACTACTCCTCTTACAACATTGCTAAAATAATCTGTAACATAATGGTAAGGCCTATGATGCTGATGATGATGATGATGATGATGAAATAAGGTAATAATTATAAAGCAATGTCTTATGAAGTGTTCGCGGTGTGCTGCAGCTTTGGTAAGTCTTGAAGGTGGTATTTCATTTTGAGGGTCTCTGTGCTTCGGAAGGTATAAGGCGCGGTTTATACAGAAGAGACGTGTGGCGGTGGCGGATAGTCAAAGTAAAACTATTATAAACTTTATAGTACATATCATAGCGTCGTTTGTAGAATTACGCCCGCGCCTCCAGGCCATGTCACCTGGAGGCGCGGGCGCGATTCTCCTTTACAAAAGTATAAGGTTTATATTGTGTTACTTAGATTATCCGCCACCGCCACACGTTTCTTCTGTATAAACCGTGGCTAAGACAGTTAGTCCCTATCAGGCTTTATCCGGAACCAACTGCTTATCATAGATAAAAATGAAAACATGGCACAAATATGTTAATGGGGGCCAAGTATCTTGGAAATGCAGCAAACGGTGTGGTACCTTTAAGAAATTATCTCACAAAATAAAAAATTGTACAAACACAAAACTAAACAAAATGTGTTTACACTTCAAACACTTGTTCATATCAAACAATAGCGAAAGATTAAAAAGCGGGTTTCGTTGCGCAAACGCACCTAATCTTCGTACCATGTAATAAATCCCGCGTTTCAAGGCATATACGTCGTTATTTCATTAGAAATAAGAGTTTTTAAATGGGTTTTGTTGCGTTGAACAAACGTTAATCGCAAAGAAACGCCGCTCAAACGCACCGAAGGTTTTCAAAGAGACCGACAAAGAGTTTTTAACCTTTGATATACTACAAACACGTAATAATGCTTTGTTATTGATAGTTTGCGGCCAATTTTAGTAACTGAGCTTACGTTTTTTTGAAAAAAAGGCGGCTTAGGTGTGTGGACAAAATGTAAACACAAGATACAATTAAGTAGTAGGTAGGTATATGTCAGTATATAGGTTAAAAATTTTTATCGAACAAACTATACTTCATCCCAAATAATGACGAAAAGATTTTCCGATTCCTATAAGTACTTATAGCTTTCTGGCCAATGCCGATTTGCAAATAAATTTTTTTTATCAGAAAGATATATTCAGTGCTTCGGATGGCACGTTAGTCCCGGCTTCTATCTCTCGTTAGGAGGTCTGAACAAACTCTGACACCAGTATGTCTAGTATGATTTCTCTACACGCGCGCGACGCGCCTTCGCTGCATATAAAATAACCTGTTCACGCGCTTTTCGGAGAGCGAAAGCCGCGCTTGCCGTGACTTGTAGTATGGGAAAAAGCCGAGTCGCGCGCAAGTAGAGAAATCATGCTAGACATGCAGGGCTTGCTGCCCTCACGATAAGAAGAAGAAGAAAGATATACTACCCGACATAATTATCTTGGACGTTACTAAAGCTGTTCTAAGAATAAGTGAGAGGAAATGTTTCAAATCAATCTTTCTGTAATTCAAAATAGCCTTATATCATTGCTATTTGAAATTTAGTATAATAAGTTAAAACTGTGCATAGGTACTGTAAGTATAAGGAGGTTGTGTAGCTAATGACCCTGAACAAATATTGGTCAATTCTGTTACACTTTATGTAATTGATTCTGATTGAGAAGCAGTTTTCGGGCTTTTAATACCTTCTAAGTAGATACAATACCTACTAGGTACATACATATTATTGCAGTTTTTATTTTTCAGGTAGGTACCCTACATATTTTCCGTTTTTCACCATGAATAAAGAACAGCGCCATCTATGGTAGGGTAGTTAAATGTTGACGTTTTCTCTTCCTCTTGTTTTGGATTCCCTCTTTTACTCACCCTCCTTTAGTCCCTCCGAGGCATGGCACTCTCATACTTATATATTGCACATTCATAGATGTCGCTAGTATTCACAAAAGAAGTTTTAACAAAACTTAAAATATTTCTAATAAAACATAAATTGCGTAGTCCCGTGCGGTCCTATCCATTACGATTAGAAAAATCACGAAAAATGCAAAATAACCATAACGCTTTTTAGGGTTCCGTAACCAAAGCGTGAAAACGGGACCCTATCACTAAGCCTACGTTGTCCGTTCGTCCGTCCTACCTATTTAGGGCTGTAACTTTTGAACCGTAATAGCTAGACAATTGAAATTTTCACAGAATATGCGTTATTACGGCGGATTTGTTAACAAATAATAAAACGACAAAAATTTTAAAATTAAGGGAGTTCTTCATACAAGAAACTAGCTTTTATCAAGGTTTTTTCTTCTCGCTCTGTCGTAAAAACGGTAAAACATACAAGCGTCAAACTTGGTGTGATTATAGAGTAAACTCTGCAGTGTAACCACAAATAATAAAAACTGTGAGTCGGTGTGAGTCGGTCTCGCGCTAAGGGTCCCGGAGAAAACAAACCTATTTTGGAAGTTAGTACGTTGTGTGGTGGTGTGGCACGGAACCCTCGGTGCACGAGTAGCCCACTCACACTTGACCGGTTTTATTTAAACACGTAAGTTACTAAGTATCATAAGCTCGTGTAGTGTGTCGGTTACAGCCACGTCTGATCGAATCGGTCTGGGGTTCCATCAGACATCGAGAAAGTGCGCAGTATTTAGCGCGTAGGTACACTTATGCACTTCATAGTATCCTGCGTACTTGTTGGCTTTTCTATAAAGATTAGCAGTCGCAGTAGTAGAAATCGACTATGATCCATTACGCTGAACGACCCACTCCTCTCTTGCCTGATGTCAGTTATACTAAGCCACGGTTTATACAGAAGAGACGTGTGGCGGTGGCGGATAATCTATCTATAGTCAAAGTAACACAATTATAAACCTTATAGTACGTAGTATAGCGTCGTTTGAAGAATTACGCCCGCGCCTCCAGGTGTCACCTGGAGGCGCGAGCGCGATTCTCCTTTATGACAAAAACGACGCTATGCTACGTACTATAAGGTTTATATTGTGTTACTTTGACTTTCCGCCACCGTCTCACGTCTCTTCTGTATAAACCGCGCCTTAGACTACATTACTACTCACTTATTTTTATTTATTTAAAATTAACGGACTTGTGCGTTAGCACTGCATTTCTGCCAATGTCAAGTAGTTTGTAGGAGTATCTATCCCAAACTCAGGGATTGTTTTTGCTCAAAAACAAAAAGAAACTGAGGATTGTGGAGCCTCGTGGCAGGCAAAAACGCGACGCGCGAACACCACGCGAAACAAGTGCTCGTGTTAGAACCTGCAACGTGACTCACTACATACTTATTGGTAAGAAGGTAAAACAAAAAATAGTTTATCAGTTAAAATAATTAAAACTGTCACCGGTTCTTTATTTAACCGAAAAGCAAATGGCTCCAATAGACTAAGGCTCACAACAACCATTCGATCATTAAGCGTCAATTATAGTAAAGGACAGAAACAAATAGAAAATAAAACGATATACAACAATAGCCCTTATGGGTTACCGCGGGGGACGCACCCCTATCTTAAAATAGTGCTGGGACAGTTCATAACTCGATGGGTAGATATATCGATAGAATGGGAGTGAAGACGGTTGTGACCTCTATGATCAGTTAAGTGGAAAGATTTTTCTACGTGGTGTGATTTGATAAATATTTTTATTTATATTCTATTTACAGGGAAAAAAAAGACCCTAGTAATATTTAATGGGGTGAGTTAGACAAAACTGAACAACTTTCACTATGGAAGATGGATTATCAAAAAATCTGGTGTCATACAAGACTGCAGTACCCACTTATAAGAGACAACCGTTTTTTTTGCGTTGTCTCCATTGTGAAAATTGTTCAGTTTGATGGTCTTATCTAAACCACCCCATCAAATATTAATAGTGTGTTTTGATACACTTTCTTCGATTCATATTGGTCATACAATATTCCACCATGCTGGCCTAATACGGATTGAAAGATTTCACATACGCATAACAAATTCATTCTTACGTTTGGTACGCAGGTTCCTTTACGATGAAGTCCTTCACAGTTTGGGAGCAGTTTGTTTACAGAAAAGCTCTTAGTGTATGGCATGTTGTCCGTGCGGATTTGAACCCGGTCCCTCATTATTTAGTATCCATACCTCTCCGCACGCACCACCGACGCTCTGCGTTCTGGCTTTTCGGTGAAGGAAAACATCGTGAGGAAACCTGCATGCTTCAATTTCGAGGCATGTATTGTACCCTCTGTCCATTATGTGGTGACGGGCTCACCCCCTGTCACACTGGACAGAGTTTCGGTACTACTGGTGAAACGTGGATGTTCTGAGGCTTCAGAACATCTCTGACTACCCTCTCGGGCAATATAGTCGTGAGCATATACATATATTTCCATAAACAGTGGGCCTCGAGCACGGTACAATCTGTACGGAACTAAATTTTTTAACTTACCTAAAATTTATAGTAATAAGTATAGAAAAAGATTAAATTAGATTTTTTTTTAAATTTGGGGCTGTTGCGGTAAAAATAAGTTTAGAGGTGATGATAGGATGAGATGAAGAGATGAGATAGAGAAGCAGAATTAGTAGATAGATCCCTGTAATTTCTGTTATCATCCTAGCTGTATTTTGAATAAATTTTACATCAATATAGTGTATACTCCTGACTATACAGTAAAGTAGTTACACATTTTTCACGTTATTGTCTTTACACTTGTAGCAATAAGATCCATAATTGCCTGTACTCGTTGTTTCTACTATCGACACTAGCCCCTCACTACCCGCGCGGCAGCAGCGGGCGCGGCGGGTCGATCTGATCCCCGATACAATTACACTCTGTAGACTCGTTACTGCACAATCTTCCCAACACTCCTCCACATTTGTACCCCAAAACACTCCAATATACACCCTAAAAATCGTAACCCAAAGTCTAATTTACTCCAACAAAAACACCCCCAAACTTTCACCTCTTTCAATAGGAGTTTAAACCTAAATACCTTGCGTAGGAAAGCTTTCACTTTTCAGGAATTATTTTAGGGTTAGAACTGGGGGAAAATCAACTCAGTTTCTTTGGTGTTAAGGTGAAAATTTGTATGATTTTGTTGAGTTTTTCGGAAGGCGGCAGGCTTAAAACTCTCGAAACCAATTCTCGAGGACTCCGAAGGTTTAAAGCCTCCAAACAATGGATGGAACAATTCGATATTTAGCCGATTATAAACGATGGTTTTAATGCTCTTAGCGAGGTGTGATTTTTGTCTCGATCCTCTAAGTCTAAGTAAATATTTAAACTTGCTAAAATTTACTTAAATTGAAGATATGAAATATGAATATAAAATATGAATATAAAATATGATAATTGTCATGTTTGTCACTCAATCACGCATAAACGGCTGAACGGATTTGGATCAAATTTGGCACGCAGATAGAATATATTCTAGATTAATACATAGGATACTTTTTTAAGGTGCACGAAGACGGAGTCGCGTGCAACCGCTAGATCTATATAAAGCACATTTATAAAATCCACGACAGTATAACTTTTCGAGGTAATCAAAAACGTTGTTACAGGCTTAGATAAAGTATATGTCTAGATTGAGCCTCACGCTTCCACCGTATAAAACAAAAGGGGCCAACTTTCTTAGATTCGTGGGCATTAGGCGTTACACAAATTAAGTATGGGTGCGTGCATAGCGTTAGGGTTTAGAGGCCAGTGCTGGTTGCAATTTTTTTCGACGCGTTCATAGCTTCGACTGTCTATCTTGACATATAATCAAAGGTTACAGTTATCATCCACTTCTACACACTGCACTCTTGTCTTGTAGTTAGTATATTCTGCATATTCGTTTTATACTTTGACTATTTATATGAGGACTGGTTACGCGTGTAGTTCTACTAACAAACATTTCTGCCACTTTTTGCGGGGGGCGAGGTAACATGAAATCCGCAACTTTGGTTTTTATTCCCCATAACTTTAGATTCTAATTTTGAATGTTAAAAATCATGAAAAGTAGTCTCGTGTGAACCCCAAACGTTCTAAGTTCGAAGTTATTATTTCGCAATTATAGGCTGTCTCGTTTAGTGATAAGGTGTAAAGTTGAATGTAAATGCACAAGATCAATTGTGCTTATACCGTGGCAGAGGGGAAATGCTACCGCAAGGCTAGTCCTTATAATAATTAGTCAAAGGTTTTATAGATATTTATCCAGACCAAAAAGCTACCTACCTACGTTTTTTCTGGTTTCATTCAGGGAACCAATCAGTCAAACTTTACCGGAAGAACGTTTTTTGTAGCCCATTAAGTGACCCACTGCTGGCCAAAGGTTTCTCTTATTTCTCCAATTCTTTTCAGAGGCATCAATAGCAGCCGACTTGAGCCACTTTGTGTTTTCATAAATTTTCTCTCTAAGTATTTGGTTGAAAAGCAACTGAAATTTGGTAGTTGTAGCAATGTTTCTGGCCACCCCAAAAGAGAATTACGGTCGTGAGTTTATTTACGTGTATGTTAGTTGCAAAGTTGCCATTTAAAATGTGTTTATAATCCTGTCTATGTTATAAGTCTTTCCCGTCTATGCTATTTTAAAATACACAGTAGGTACGAAGTTTTGATCTATTCCATTTTGTCCCTGGATTATTTAAACATTCTATCTCTCCTTAACCTAATGATGTACTATACAACGTTTTAATGAATAAGCGCAAAACCTCATACATCCCAACTGATTAATAACAAAATAATTCGATTGAAACAAAAACGAACAAACTACTTTCTAGTTTTGCGTTAACTCATTAACACGTTGTATAAGTATTGCATACAGTTAAACACAATTTTTGAAAATTCAACTTATAAATAAATGTGAAGTAGGTATCAGTATAAATATTGCTTTATCATGTGGTTTACCGAATTGATGTTTTCAAAATAATTTTCAAGTTCCTGTCATGAACCCTGATAGGGCCACAGCAAATAGCAATAAGTATTCAAAAAATTCGACAAAATTGAATTAATTGAGTACTGATGCACTATAGGCCTCTCAAACTTAGATTACCTATACTACATTTCAAATAAGGACGATAAGATTTTCCTATTCCTATATAGCTTTCTGGCCAATTCTGATTTGCAAATATAATGTATTTATCAAAAAGATATACTATCCGACATATCTTGGACGTTACTAAAGCTGTTCTAAGAATAAGTGAGAGGAAGTGTTTAAATCTCAGTTTCTGTAATTCTTAATAGCCTTAAAATTTCGTTGTTACTTCAAATAGAGTATACATCATAGGAGGAGATATGAACTATGAACAGAGCAATGCTTCCGTTAAAACGATATGTCACATTATAAGACATCTGTAATTATTGCAGTTTGGTTTACTTTTTAGTAACTTATGTCTTCCATTTGTTGAGTAAAGATCTCCCCCATTTATATTTACTACAAAAATTAAAAACCAAACCAAAAATGTATATCATACTTACTTATCACCTACAGAAACCGTCACGTATCGGTGCGCGTACGCCGCGCAGTGTGCGTCGAGCCGTGTGACGCTGTAATTGGGTGTGTGTCGTGTGCGTTCACCCTTAGACAACTATGCACAATACTTCAGTGCGGTCATCGATCAATTTGTTGATAAATATGGGTATACAATAAATTGGAGGTGAAGCAAAAATTTTAATTTTTAATCAAATTAAACTTGAGAAATATGTGGAAGAGTTTAGGGGAGACCTTTACCCAACTGTGGGATGAAAAAGGATTTTAGGGTTAAAATTACCTGCTTGGGAATATTTTGTTGGTGTTGATAATCTCTCCTTTATTTTTAAAGAGATACAGCATCGCCTAATAGTTAAGTACTTGCAGTGTAATATTTGTGTTCTAATCAGTACATATCTATGTACCTTTAGATAAATGAGGAAAAAAACTTTCTTGAATATGTACCTTAGTACATTAAAATATAATCAAATAGGTGTACACAATAGTATTAATAATAAAAACATAGATTATATTCCAGAATAACCATAATATTAAAATCGAAATATTCAGTTAAATCCTGTCAATGTCAACTAATTATTAAAAACTGGATACACTATTAAAATTAAAAAAAAAATCATTCAAAAACAAAAGAATTTATCCGAACACAATACATATTCGATTTTCAAACGCGTAGCGTCGGGAAAATGCCGACGGGAGGTTGCCGACGGCGCGCGAAACTCCGTTTCCCCCCTCCACCAATAGGAGAGAAGAACACGCCCCAACGAGAGCGGGACGAACCCATGCGGGAAAACTTGTCGCAAGAACGAGATAGCGAACGTGCGTGTGCTTACATGAACGGGGGAAATATGATGCATCTTTGTTGTTTCAGTATCGGTTTCTGTTCGATTATTTATGTATTTCTGTTTTTTTTATCTGCGAAAGTTAAGTAGTGTATTAAATAGAATTAGGTACGTTTTCTGACATTTTGGTTTTAAAAATTATTTTTGCAAGAATAAGAAATAACATTTTTATTAATAATTATAGGTATGCTAGGTTAAAGATTAAGTTATTATTAGTATTTCTTAGGAAAAGCACGTTATGTAAAGATCTATGAATCGAAGAAAAGAAGTGAACAAGTATTTAGTAAAGCCTTTACTTCAAGGTGACTTTATTTGTGTTGTGTGTGAGAGTTAATTTGTAAATGTGTGCGTGTTTTCCACAGAGGGGAAAGCGCGCCTGAACAACGTCATATTTTGAAAATGGAATGCCTTACAACTTTTTTCGAATATTCAAATGGCATGTTCATTTTGGTGTTTTGTATACATTTGAAGCTTTGCAATTCTAGATTAAAATATCTTTTTTTTGTACTTGAAATAAGGGAAATTGAACTTTATGTTTACAAAACAAAGAAGAAACTCGTAACCATGTTCTATTCCGTTAGCTTTGGCTTGAGATGTAAACATCCTCTGAGCAAAATTTCAAGGAAATTAGCATTCATGAGTAGTTATTTTATGGAGTCGAGTGTTTGATTTATAAGGAAATGGTTAACTTTTCTTTCCAATAGAGTCTGCATTACCAGCTCTACAATAATTAAACGATTTTTTTAAACGGTTTCCGCTTATACCAATATTTTTGAGCTATGAATAAATAGTTCTTTACCAAGATGGGACGATATAAAAAAAAAAAAATTTTTACATTTACTGTGTACAAGGTGTTACAAAAGTATAAATAAACATTTAAAACTGATAAGGGGGTTGCTTAGACTATCAAACTGAACAACTTTCACTATGGGGCCAAAATCGAAAAAAAAAATCATCTGTCCCATTTCGATATTGGTCCCATAGTGAAAGTTGTTCAGTTTGGTTGTTTATGTTTTTTTGTATTTCTGTAACACCTTTAAATTCGGACTGTATTAGGTGGTACTTTTCGAGTTTTCAGACTACAAACATAGTAATGGTTTTATTAAAGTAAGTTATTATCGACCAGAAATTATTCGACTCGCCATTTTTAGGTTCCATAGTACAAGCTATTCAGTTTGATAGTCTGAAGTATGTAAATGCATTGAAGTTTACACCCTGTATAATTTTCAATAGTAGTAGTGTAGTAACAAATATTATTTATGTGTTTTTTTATGATTATGGATTAAAACATGTATATTCATAACTTTCTTGCGGGCATCCCCTTCGTAATTATTACAGATGCAACCAGATTATGTATTCAGAGTTTATTTATGAATTCATTGCTATAGACAGAGGGTACATCTCATTAAAATATAAAATTATTAATTCCATTGTTTTTGTGTCGAAGCCATTATGTTTGGGGGTAACTTAAGGGGTTAAGTATCGGTTTACGGTTAAAAAACCCACTGTTTTTAGTAAAGTACTCTAAAAGAATACTAAAAAAAACTCAAAATGTTTTATTCAAAATAATATCACAAGGATCGTCCTTTTTGACTCTACCACCGCGTCGGAAGGTATCCGTTGTAGAGGAGATGCGGCCAGAAACTCTACAGCACACATATTTTCTTAATATAAATCAGTGTTCCTAGAAATTAAGTTAATTTGAATTAAGAACTTTTTAACTACTAAGATACCTATTTTTTTTTAGGGTTTCTTAGTTAAACGAGGAACTTTATTAAAAACCTGTCACATAAATGGTATCTTCTGCCACTAGATAGTGTTGAACGAAATTAAAGCGCGATATTGATTTCAAATATTATTGATTTTAAACATGTTACAGCCATGTTGTGCTATTTCGATTCAAATTGAAGATTGAAAAATTAAGTCTCGGGCGGGACTCGAACCCACACTCTTCCGCATTCACGTCCCCAAGACACTAGAGATTGAAAATAGTAGTGGGCTCGGTGGCGAAATTGGGTAACGCAATTCCCCGGTTTGGAAGAGTGCGGGTTCAAGTCCCGCCCGAAACTTAATTTTTCAATCTTTAATTTGATGCGACATTGATTGGTTTCATTGCCTTCTTTAAGTAATTTAGACTACCTCATAATTTGGTTTGTTGGCGTCCGAATCAGTCACTAGGTACCTTCTTATACAATGGCTACTGAACCCTATCATGGGCGAGACTAACACGCTCGTAACCGTTTTTTTTAAATCATTCAATAAAATATTAACTTATTCAACTCCCATAATATTAATTTTTATTAGTTTAATCGAAAAATGTGAAACTATTTAAATTAATTCTATTATATGTAGCGATAATTACAATCGATTAGATAATATCTTTGCAAAGAACTTTGAATTGAACTTCCATATCTAATCTAAAATAGAAAAACATTTTTTCAACTTAAAAAACGAAATAAGCCTTTACAAAACTGCAGTAACTCAGAAACCGCACAAAAAGCGAGGCGGTTTGCGGAAGACGCCGCACGTCAAATTGGCTGCATCTCGCTCTAATCTGTAACCTATCGGTGAAAAGAATGCTCGTCCTTTTTTAATGCTAAACGTGGTTCAAGTTAGTAGCGAGAGAGGGGTGGTTTTGTTCACTATTGTTTTAAAGTATTTTGAACGAGTAAAGTTGCAGCATTTAGGATTCTTCTGCAAGACAAACGCCTACTTTCATCAAGGAAGGTGACATTTATAACTATAATGTAAACATGCAAAACCAAATAACTTCATGTTATTTAAAAGTGATAACATATCATTAGATCACCTTATCTGATCACCTACCTACCTATTTAAATTTGTATAGAAATACCGAAATCAAATACAATTTGGTGATTCAGTTACAATAAATAAGTTTTTTTTCGAACATTAAATAGTTTCAGTGGTGCAAATAAAACATATTTACGTAAAATTTAGATTTTACAAAACCACGTGCCATGAACATGTATAGAGAAATAAATGAGGTTGAACATTACACCGCTGCCACCCCTACCTTGCTCCAAGCTCCAAATCTATCGGCATGCACAAAGCATTCGTTACTTAAAGCCGAGCACGATATGTTGTGAGTCGCCACTGATGCGTGTAAGGCGATGCAGCTGTGCCAGCCCTATTGAAGGGCTTGGTTTTTGCGAATCTAGATAATGTTTGATGCTGTTGGCTGGTGTGGTAAAGAGAAAAGTGTCTAAGGTTAATTTTTCATCTTCTTTTGCCATCTGCATCTACTGGGTACTACGTTAATTAGCATGTGTGGCAGGGGAATATAGAACTTTAACGTATCGATTGCGATAATGGTTATTACGAATCTTGGGGCCACGTGTCTGTTGTTAAAAGAAATTCGAAGTTTTTATACATATATATATATGTATATATATAATATATTTTTTCTCGCCTTTGATGTTGAGATTAAACTAGAAAAATCGAACGAGCTATGTTTTTTTAGTCCAGAAATAATAGTTTCTATTTATGTTGATCATGATAACTGTATAATAATTAAAGATTTTTGCAAATTAACGTCTATTCTAATATCAATTTAATAAAAAAAATATAGAGCTCTTGAATATTTTCGCACAATAGCTCAGTCATCTGTCTAAACGCAATATTACAAAAACGCTACAAGAACAATCCCTTACAAATGCGAAAGTACAAAATAAAGTTATCGATGCGTAAATTAAGGATCAGACTCCATTCACTCAAGGCATGAGTGCAAATACAAAAAAAATGTAAAGAAAATACTATGGCTCCGCGTATCTAGATGTCCCGCTGCGGTACTCTACATTGTTCTTAGACAAACACTTTCTTTACACAACAAAAAAACCATTATTTATTTTTTACTAAATCACCCGTGACCTATTGTGAACCAACGATTTTTGATGGTTGACTTAATTTGAGTTTAAAATTTTAAATTAGCGATAAAAGCATTGTTACCTTTTGTATAAAAACGTACAAACTTCATAATCTATTTGAAAAATGACATTTACGTCCCAAAAACAAATGTTATTGACTCGTATTCGCATGGGGGTGATAAAAAATGACGACTCAATCAGTCCTCCATAACCGACTAACCAGGCGAATCGAATACCATGACATGGTATCACAGAATCTCACAATAACTAAGTAAGAGCGTGAAATTAGGCCGATACAAATTAGGGCTAACTCATTCTTTGCATGAGCTGGCGTGACGGACGCCGCGTGTCCGCCATTGTTGAGACTCGACGTGCGAAAGCGATTTTGTTGATTTTAGGACATTGCTCGTTTTGGCGGGCGGCCGTCGTGATTATGACGTTGTTGGTTTAATTGTGTGTGACGCAACAATTCTTTGATATTTAAATAATGCGTTTTATTATGTTTATTTCTACCGGATTTTAATAAAGTACTTTTTGACTTACTAAATAAAAACAAATGTTGTTAAATTTACGTACGCTTAATGAAATTGATCGCACTAATGAGATTTATTTTACTCTCAGTCGAGCACCTAATATGGTGCCCTCCGAAACCACCTGAGTCGATGTATAGAGGCTTGTAGAGCAAGCAATTGTGGTCAAATTGAACGAGTAGCATGTTTAACGAATGGGAAAATTTTGCTCGGATTGTATTATGAAAGAACCTTTGACAGCTAAACGTATTAACTATAACTACTTTTCCTCAATATAAGTAAGTAGGTATACCTACGTGTTGGTACCTATACCTACCTATAATATCTATAGGTACGTATACTATATAAACTATAAGTAGGTACCTACCTACCAAAATGTAAGAGCTTTCTGCTTATCCGTCAAACCTTTTATATCAGACATTACAATAAGTTATAGTCTAAGAGACGACTGCCTCAAACTCTACCTAATCCAATCTGACTTTATATTCGTATCTTTTTCAATGTTAAGTTTGATAATGTAACATTATGTCTCAAGGTGTCGTGATATATTTTTGGTCCACATTATGTGATTGTGTTTGATATTGTGCTGAAATTTAAACAAGGTAGGAAAAGTACAAGGCCTTCTCCATTTTCAAAATAGTCAGAAATAATAATAATAATAAATAAATATCTTGGACATTGTCACACAAATTATCTAGTCACATTTAAAGTACCAGAATCTAGCCTGGACTTGTATTATGATGACTAGACAACGAGACAGAATACATATATAGATACAAACGTCCATGAATCGGGTACAAATATTCATATTCATCATACAAATATTTGTCCCTTACGGGATTCGAACCCGCGACCCTCGGCACAGCAGGCAGTTTCACTACCGACTGTGCTATCGGGCCGTCGAAAATTTTCTACAAGTGGCAAATACAGTTGAGAGTTTCATTGTGTGCTTTGAGATTTCATGAAATTGTATGAGTGTATAATTGATTGAATGTCTCGCTTGAAAAAAAACATTAGGTTAAAAAAAACTACGTTCTAAATTTTATCTAAAATCAACAGTCATTGACGGAAAGTCCTACAGAAATCTAATTACTATACTTATATTTATTCTGCAATCATGCAAAGTTTTAGAACTGTCAGCTTTTATACTATAAAGTCATGAACATAAACTTTTCATACGAGGTTTGCAATAAAACGTGTTATGTGCAGTTTACGATCTACGCCTCAGTAACTTGTATTGCTTATTGCAATGGTAATAAGGTTGATATTCCTCAATTAAGATAAAATGCTAACAAAATAGTCTAGTTAGGGCAGACAGCTTAGATTTTTATTATTCTAAATATAAGGTTGGTCAAGTTTGCTTTTCGCCGCTAGCATTCGATGTGAATGAAGCAAAGAGATTATACCTAATAGAGTGAGCCATACCAATTGTAAAGTGTCCACTTTTTTTGACGTTTAGGTTTGAGTGTGTGGTGTCAAGTAGTATGGACAAAAGGCACCAAGTGACATATGGCCTTATGTTTACGGTCACTATTCACACACACTAGCTCAAAAAAAAGTGGACAGCCGCATAAACAAATATCTATAGTTCCATCTCCTTCTACTATTAAAGGTACGTCATAAGACAAAAGAGACTAAAACTACAATCGTAAATTTATGCGGACTCTATGGAGATCCTTCCTCTGAGGAATGAAGTAGGCAAGTATTTGCTTATCATAATAATAAAACAAAAGACGAGTAATAGCAAATTAGGAAAATCTAGATTCCGTAATAAAATAGGGAAAACAGCACTAAAATAACGCATGATCTTGCATATAAAATGATTTAGAGTTATTTCATTTTATGACTTCGGAATTATGACTTTATGGAAGGTAAAATGTACGGAAAATGTGTAAAGTTTTAAAAAAGTTTCAGTTGATTAGGCTGACTAACAATTAACATTAATTATTTATTATTGCGATGATCAAGATTCATCTATGTTATAGACAACGCTATAATCGCATTATTTAAGTTAGATTTGAAATTTTTTTTCATCAATTTGCTGTTATAAGTTGTTTTTAAATTCTGTATATCAGCAACATATGAAGAAGGCAAACTGTCCTAAAATGTAAACAAAATCCTAAATTAAATTAATATCTTCACAAATCAAACAACTAAACATAAAACTGTGAAACCACACTCTGATTTAATTATCTTTCTCGCACTATAAGTAAATGCCGTACATGATGGGCAAAACTACAAAAAATACTAGGTAATATAACAAAACAATTATTATAAACATAATTTTTTGAGGTTATGTTTTAAGGAAATCTTATTGAAATATAATATAGTCACATCGACACTTGTGCACACATTGGTTTGATAATAATAAGTCTGACTGATGATAAGTCAATATCAGTATTAGAATCGGTCCAAAACGATAAGAGTAAGTAAGTAGTTAAACAGTTGAACAAAACATAACCCCAAAACTAAAATATTCCGAAATAAACCACTTCATAACACACCTAACTAAAAAGCACTAAACTTTCTGACCAAACCAATCATCATTACCAATAAAACTTTATGTATTAAAAATACAATCCATTCCTTAGAAGACAATGCCATACCACACTCTTTTACCGACTGCCGCGTCCGATGTGGGCGTATAGAGGTGTGCATGTGTGCGTAGGTTCGGCTGTGTGGGGTGAATGCGGCTGTGTGCCACCCTAGGCCGGGAGCCCAGGCCCCGCCCCTCGTTGCTCACACGGCTGACTTGAAATCAGATGGTTCGGGCAGTCGCCATCGAGCCGTGTCATCGTGAAACGGTTCGCAGCTTCCAAACGTGCTCTCAATACTTAGGGCATTCGATGATTTCGCGCTACACTGCCCATTGCGTTTAGATACTTGACAAATTATAACAATTTTTTTTTCATAAGTTGTTCGTTAATTTTGCCGGACTGTGTAATTTTGTTTAGTGTTGTGTTGACTTTTTGTGAGTTTATTTTTGCCGGCGCCTGATTCGTTTAGGTAGGTGGTTTTGTGTTAACTATAGATTGTATGATAGGACTATAGTTTCAAAGTATGTATGATATGATTGTAACTAGGTAAACATTCTACAAGCTAAACCGAACATGCAATGTTTATACTTAAAAAACCTTCCGCTCTCTATGAGTATTTCCCCAGTATTTATTAAAAATATTCTCTATTTGTAATAAATTTAATAATACAAACAGAATTGTTATCAAGCTTTATTCTAACAGAATATTTTAGTTAACCTGTAAATAAATATTGACACCTACGATACTGCTACGGCGTAGCACAATGGCTACGAATTTTACAAAATAATTATTTTGCTGATATGACATTTATAAATACGAATATTAAATCATCATCGCTGTAATGTGTTTTTCAATAACAAAATAAGACAATAGTCGTAGAACATCTAGACTTTTAATACGTTCAAACGTTGAAAGATATATTATTTATAGCTTCTGCCCAATAAATTGTAATAATGTAAAAATCTATGAAAATAAACTATTCACTTAAAACTTTTAAAAAGCGTGAAATTTTAAGATTATAATTTGAAATTCAACTGAAAAAAATGTAACTCATATCAAATATGAATACAGTGTCAGTTACTTTTTTGAAAGAATTAAACGATAAGGGAAATTCAAAACTACCTGTGCCATAGAAGACCCAATTTCGCCCTATTTGTAACTCGATATTTTTGTTTGCCTAAAGCATTCTGGTTTTTTTAAATTGAAATCGAATCATTAAGTTTAGCATCTATTGTTAAAGATAATTCGTAATAGTAAACATTTGGGCGCATTGTAAATTTTTATCAAGGAATTTGATACGTTTTAAAGGCGGTCTGTTGGATTTTTGCAAGACTCAATTTGCAAAATTTGGGTTACATTATTATTGATGATTGGCTTTAAATAAAATTAAAATTTCATAAATATTTTGCGTCTTTATAATAAATGCATTGAATGTCTGAAATAATTGGCATATAATTGGAAAACTAAAAACAGTAAAAGGTTACAAAATAGGTATTTAACTGATATGGCCGAGTTTTTTTAATCCTTTTTTTCGAACATTATTAATGCTTATAATAACGAAAAATGTTGTGATTAATATATTACTCGTATATGATATTACAATTTATTATCATATGAATAAAATTGCAAAATCGTATAACAGAATTATATCTCTTCAAAATTTCACTTTGATCTTGCCGAGTAGCAAAGAATACACCGTGCCGGCCTATTGTCAAAACCGTGCATGTCCAAAACTCGTAATTTCGTTAAATAGAGATCTCGAGGCTCATTGTTAAGAGCAAATAATTTTTGCGGTAAGCGATACTTGGAGTACAATAAGTGACAGTGATGTGGGATCGGCCAATTTTGTACAAAGATGTTAGCAAGTTTTTGTAGTTAGACAAAGTAGATATTTTGGACGTAGTCTAGTGTGTCGAACATAGATATGGAATTAGTCTAATAAGTTCTGATAAAAATGCATCACATCTCTCTTACCTCCATTAAAAATGGTAATTGCAAAATTCTAAATCTTTGTAAAATTCAGCGAAGTTCTATATTAAAAATAATTGAAAATATTTTAATTTAGTTTTTTGCATTTTTTTTTCTATTTTTATTACTGACAATAATTTACGAGCTATTATTTAAAAATAAAGAAACATTAATATTTATTCATGTTGTTTTTATTTTTATAAAACAAGTTCATGTGTTTTATGCTTTTTTTCAAGGCTGAGGTAAACATCGATCGATAGCTATTCCAATGTTTCTAATATGATCTACAAATCTGTTAAATAATAAATCAATTTTACCTTCTTGTAATAATATTTTTTTAGGCGTATTTTATTTTTTATAGAGACTGACATAATTCTAGCAACATAAAACTAATGACAAATCGACAAACAGCGCCATAAAGTCTACAAGGCTCCAGTCAAAAATCAATAAATTGAATCCCTCGCGACAAAACGTGCCGACAAAGTTGCAAAAGTACTTCTTTTCATACTTCTATTATTTATACTTGAAAAGCCAATGTTCGAGTGTTGACACCCCTATTATGTAACATCTCCCAGGGGTGCCTCTCGCTACACTTTGACAATTTTTTTCGAACTATTAATGACATATTTTTTGACAAAGAGAGACATAACCATTGACAGTTTTGTTAGAATTCTCACATGCTGTCATTACACGGTGCTGAATGCGATTTTGCTACTACGCTTCTTCGATTCGGCAACCTCGGTAAAAATAACTATAAATTAAACAATTAAAAAATTAAATTGTTTAGGATTTTACGTTTTTTAATTTATTAAGATACGTTTCTTGGTTTAGTCCCTGCAAGATACAGTCGCGTTTCGATACACTCGAATCAATGTGGGAGTGCCTGGAAGCATTAAATATATAAATACAACATTTTGCATATCATCAAAAAATTATTAATAAATTATCGAAAAGATATAAGACGATATCGTAAAAACGTCTACAGTACCAATGTATCTAATCTAAAATTACTAACAAATATCAAAGACAAAACTTAGACTTAGTTCACAAAAACAAGACATTAAAACGCTAAATAATCTTCTTATAACTCGATTTTCGACTCCCAGTGTTACGATACCTAAGTCTTATTAACCAAAAATAAAATAAAAAACAAAAATTAAAATAATATAATCTGAGGCGGGCTCAAAATAACACCTCTTCGGTCTCAATAGCCTACCCTTCCGACGATGGGGCTTAATAAGGATTAAGATAGAGTCTTTTTTAAAGTAAAAAGCTTTCGATGTATCTCGCATTATGTTTTATTTTAAACGAAGCTTGATTTAAATATGCCGATGACATTTCAAAGAGTTTAATGTGCTACTAATAAAAACTGTTAACTTTTCGGCTTGTCTAGACGTAGACGGTCTAAGTTTTTATAGGTTCGGTTTGAGATTAAAGTTTCGAATTAAATAATAAGTGTCTGAATGAACAGCATCGTCTTAAATACATCTATTTAACATGCAAATAATTTAATTAACAAAAAAAAAATGTTACACTCCTTCCATCTTGAATTTTATGAATGAATTTGACTGTGTACACAGAAAATGTATGTGTGATAAAACCGTGATTTTATTTGGAATACCTACTTTTTAGGGAGCTATCCCATCAGGATAAAAATATCATTGAAATCTGTAGTACCTAAATTTGAAATAAAAATAAGTTAATTTCGCCTTTGTCCAGCACGACTTATTGTAATTTTTCATAATTATTTTGTTTTTGTTTACAATAAAAAATCTAAGGAAGAAAGCGAAAAGCTAAATTTTTTAACCGCTGTTAAAAAATTTCGAACTATCCTATGTTATGTGATGACCATTTCGACCGAAAACGGTTTACTGCTGAATATAAGCTTAGAGATAGTATTGATTTGTGTTGGTATTGATTGATCGGCAACTAAAACTGGATTATATAGAAATACGCTACAATTTTACGTCTAAAATGTAGCACTCAGGTATCCAATAAATCCGAGATTAGCGAGCAAGAAGCTTAAATTGTATGTGTACTATACCTACTAGCGAATAAGTAAATATTACATAATTACGTACGTACATCTAATCAATATTTCATTGCCGTATACAGGGTGAAATTTAAATCATAGGGATAATTTTAAACTATAAAAGAAACCAGGCCGACTCGTACCAATGAGTTTTTCGGAATTTATGTACCACTAGCTTTTTGGTGAAGGCAAAGATCGTGAGGAAACCTGCATACTTCAATTTCGACGCCTGTATTGCACCCATTGTCCATTATAAGTGGCGACGGGCTCACTCCCCGGCACACTGGACAGAGTTTCGGTACTACTAGTGAAACGTGGATGTTCTGAGGCTTCAGAATATCTCTGACTACCGCGTCGGGGAATATAGTCGTGAGCATATGTATGCAAAAGAAACATTTGATTTTTAAGAAATACATGATGATTTTAGTTGTGAGACAAAATCATTTTTTTTTTAATTATTTCCGAAGGGATAGACCACTGTGCAAGTAGCACCAGCATACAACAGAAGGCGAAGATGCCTTCTCGTATGCCACAATGGTAGCAGATTGATTTATCGTGCCGACACAACGTGCGTGCCATAACCTACTGTATCTATCAGATGTTTGTACCGATAGCAAGTTCAAGTTTACGATTATTTTAGTAGGTGATTAGGTAATTTTGGAATTGGCACTGCTGAAGTTAATATACTTATAAGAACGCTATGCTAGAAACCGTCGTATATGATTTTAAAGCGTTATTTTCTTCTCTCTTAATACCTACTTAAAAAGTGTCGTGGATTTTTTGATGAGCAAGTTTATAAAGAATAATTAAAATATGTTATTTCACTACTGGCTTTCCTGACCATTATAAGTGGCGACGGGCTCACTACCCGTCACATTGTTTAGTTAGAGATTCGGTACTACTAGTGATACGTGGATGTTCTGAGTTTCCAGAGTATCTCTGACTACCTCGGGAAATATAGTCGTAGGCATTGCTTATACTGGATGTCAACACCATTTCCATCAATTAACTTAAAGTTTGTATTAACTTTAAAAAATATTGGTATTGGTGTATGGCTCTTAAATGTTATACCTATCAAGTTTTAAAAAAAAACGACTAAAAGTATCATTCAACGATTTAGAACAACAAAGAAAACATCAGTTATAAAACCAATTTGGAAATCCAAAACATGCGGCCGACTGAAAATTGATTTGCTGTCTGTATCTGTCAGTTTTAAATCAATGTAACAAATCGTTCGGCGTGGCTTTGTGCCGACCGTACAAACGAGCGTGATGTGATGTGCACCTAGAAATTGTTATTTATTTCTGTTCTGACAGTACACCGAGGACTACTGACTTGAACTCTGAGACCTGGATTTAAAAAGTGTTTAAAAAAAACGAATGACCAAAAAAATTTCGGTGAACACAAAGGAAATTTAAAATTTGTTACGGGTTTTTAACTTTAAAAATGTTCCCTGCTGCACGTCTAGTATGATTTCTCTAGACACGCGCTAGGCTCCTTCGCTTCATAGAACGCATTTCGGAGCGAAAGCCGCGCTTGCCGGGACTTGCAGTATGGAAAAAAGCCGAGTCGAAAGCGCGCAAGTAGAGAAATCATGCTAGACGTGCTGGTATTAGTGTCATGATATATTGTGGTCTAACCGGCTCGCTCTGTTATTCATCCATAATCAGCCTTCAAGTTGCTGGATTAGCCAATATTTGGCTGAAAGAATACATTCAAATAAAGTTATTGATAAACCATAGATGGGGTATCAACGGAGGACAGTACATATAACAGTTTTACAAAGACACATTGTACAGCCTATACCTAGGCTCACTATAAAAGCGTTTGAGTCTGATTTTGGAAAAGTTTTCGTTTTACATATTTTAGGCATAAAAGATATCAATGACTTTAGGCTCATAACTTAAAAATCCCCCTCTAAAACTTCTTCAGTACGTAAACTTCAGAGTTTTAGAATTACAAAGGAAATTCTGATTCTCAAGCAGTTACGGTTTTCTGAAAACTTAGATACTAACTTCTAGGAAATGTAGCGTAATACTTAGAGATAGCAGAATACTTTTGCAGTTACCCCCCCTCAAATTACTTTAACTCTATACTAGTACTATACTAAACACGCCGAGCACTAGTTTAGTATTGTATATCGAATGCGCTATTCTAATAATAAGTACATAGTAGTATCCTCTAATTTACTCTATTTGAATAAACCCTCCTAAAATAAACAACTACAAAAATTGCATTATCCAACACAAAACCAAAAAACATCACACGAATCCGAGGACACTTCAAAATTCAAAGAACTCACTAAACATTCGTACCCTATTACTTTTGACGTCATATCACTGTTAATTATGTACATAGACTATACGAGTACACACTGAACTGAAAGCCGGGCTTGTATTTTTTTAATGTAGTAAAAAGGAAGAGCTCGGCTTTGACGTTTGAAAGTTACGCGTAAGAGCACTCAGTGAAATAGGTATGATGTTTTGTGACGTTTTTGAACGCACGTGCCGTCAGAATAGAGGACTATAGCATGGATTTTAAAATGGAAACGTCACAAAATACCCTTTTAGAGACATGAGGGTATTTGATTTTCAGTGAATGTTAAATTCTACGTTCTCTCCCAAAATGGGCATGTAATAGAAACAACTTTCACTATTTTAAATAGAGATTTGAATCTAAAATTATCTTAAGTACACACACATATATAGGGTCCTTCCTACTATGCTGACAGTTTTTTAAGGGAATGATCAGACCATCATACTGAATAACTTTTTCTATGGCACCAAAATCGAAATCGCATAAAAAGAAACTGCTGTTCCACACAAAACTGCAAACCTACTCGAGCCAAATAGAGAAAGTTGTTAGTTTGATGGTCTGATCATCCATTAAAAATCCCGTCAGCATATTAAGTTGGACCCCGTATAGGTACATACGTACCTTATTACATTTTGTGCCGCTAGTAAAAAAAAATGGACAGTTGATAAATAAATCAGCAGCACTTTGTTGAAAAAGCAAAAATTCCGCATCTAAACAGAATCCCGTGGAATTTGATTACAAAATCTATTCGCTACTAAAGAGCGAGGCATTAGGCACCTGCGACTCTCTCGAATCAAAGCGGATCTAATGAGGTGTGCGAAGAGGAACCTACCAGACATCCGATCCGATCCGAGTCGAGCTCTATGGAAATACGGACCACAGAGAATGTAATGTAAACTGTTTTCAAGATAAGGAATTCTATTTTTGAATTTGTTTGAAGTTTGAATCTGATGTTTAAACCTGCGTGACTGAAAATGTAAATGCTAACAAGTATTTCGTGAGATGGGATTGGGAGTGAACCATATTCCACCAAGACGCTATTCAAAGCTAAGCTTAAAAGTTCAAAACACATTTTATTAGCGTATTATTGAAGTTTGAATGGAAATAAATGGTTTAGGGTCATATCACACAAGAAAATTTTGATAGTAGGTGTTAACGGAACGATATCGTCGCGATATCACCGCGATATTTCTGATCTCAGTCAGTGTCGCGGTGACAAAGCTTAATAACGACTGTGCTTAAAAATCGCGGAGATTCAGTTGCGATGTTGTGGCAGTGCTATTGCGACATTGCCTACGCTCAAAAATCGCTTGTGTGATATGTCTCTTAAGGGAATATAATTCGGAGCGCGTTCCATACAAACATCAAATTCAATTTTTTTTTCAAAAAAATGTCATTGACTTTATTTGGTTAGTATTGAAAATATCATTAGACTTCGTTTGTGTGCAGCGCGCATTTACACATTCGGAATAAACTTCTCTTAATGTGCGGATGAAATGAATTCGATGATTTTCTAGCATAGTTAACTCATATTTGAGACTTTTGTTCCGTAACAATTTATCAATACACTAAGCACGAAACTATGAAAACAAAATCAACACAAGTTCTTTACCCAACTTCAGGACTAGTAATACTTCAAAAGAGTACTTAGGAATAAGAAACTTATCGACAGACTAACATTATCTCAAGCTAAGCCTGAATATAAAATGGTTGCCGACTTTACAGAGCGAACACTACTCTTACCATCAGTGTTGCCATTTTACCACTTACGGAGTTAGATTAAGCGCTATTCTAGAGTATTTACTCAGAAGAATAAATTGGGTTGTTTTACTTTAAATCTATGTACCTATGGTGCCAGGTCGTATGAGATTTTAACTGTTATTGGGGATATATGTACAGGCAGTAGCATTCACTTGTGTACCTCTTTGTTAATGCAATCGCCAAACCTCCAAGCGGGGCCCTTATAGCAAATCCATTTGTATGTAAGGTAGGCCAAAGTTTGGCAGTGGATTTATGCAACTTATAATTACGATGTCATTGCATAAACACGGTCAACCTCAATATCATTGTCTACGTGTGATCGATCGGTTCAATCCCGAATCACCAATTCACCATCTTTTTTCCATTTAATTAATGTTTCAACTACAAAATTTCACGCATAATCTAGAGGCTTTAATTATTAAAGTGTCTGTAGATTTTGGAAAAGGGCTTCGATAAATCTTGGCAGCAAGCAAAAATAGGCGCTTTTTTCATCCACTTTATCGCCAAAAGTCAGCAAAACCCTGGTAGCACTGCAAAGCGTATAGCTGAGCCTTTGACGTACTCAGACTGCCACTTACATAGAAAAAACTGTGTTTTTTTAACATCAGCTCTACGTTTACGTACTTTCCCCCGATATTTGTTAAGTAGATGTGTTCCTGCGAATGTTTTTACGATGTCTGCAAAGTTATAAATGAGATTCTCTTAGAATTTAGTAGTTCAATTTTCATAAAAAATGCGGAGTATTTCGAAATATTTTTGTTATTACTGAAACGTCGTTTGTTATTGTAAACTGTCAGTAACGGGTAGGTAGAAATTGGTATTAATCTAAGAGGAAGGATCGCTCTTTAAGACTAGAGTGAGCCATACCAATTTTAAAGTGTCCACTTTTTTTGACGTTTAGGTATGAGTGTGTGGTGTCAAGTAGTATGGACAAAAGGCACCAAGTGACATATGGCCTTATGTTTACGGTCACTTTTCACATACACTAGCTCAAAAAAAAGTGTACAGCCTCATAAACAAATATCTATAGTTCCATCTCCTTCTACTATTAAAGGTATGTCATAAGACAAAAGAGACCAACTACAATCGTAAATTTATGCGGACTCTAAGGTATTAATGCTCTTATAGGTAGATACTCAACGTAGGTACCAGTGTCATAACATTGTATTACGTGATTTTGTAAACACTTTTCTTATCAGGGGTGTTTCGGTCCATCAAACTGATCATCTTTTTTTATGGGAGCAAAGCTGAAATCGCGATAAAAAATCGGCTGTTCTATACTAAACTGAAATGTATGAAACAACAGATTTTTTATCGCGTTTCCAGGTTTCCTGCTATAGTAAAAGTTTGGGTTTGAATCACTCCTGTGAAAATTTGATAAGTGTTAAAAAAATCTCCTAGTATGTATAGTTTAAATCACGGAAAAAAAGCGCTTGCTTACGGTCAACTTGGGCAGAAGACGACCTACTTGATGGTAAGAGATGACGAAAAATTTTCTTTGATGGCACATCAAAAACATCATCAAAGTAGTCCTAAAAGCGATGCATTCCAAACATATTACCACTGACGTAAATTAGTTCAAATTTTGCTGTGATCAACTTTGAACCTTCTAGCATCGTGATTAGATTCTAATGATTAGAACCTTGCGTAAAGTTATGTGGCAGTCCCGTTATAAAATCACTTTTCATACCTTGACTTATCTTATTAGTTCTTTCTTATTAATATCATGCTACTACAGGGTATAAAAAACACTCTATTTATAATTAATATATAAATATCTTGGACATTGTCACACAAATTATCTAGTCACATTTAAAGTACCAGAATCTAGCCTGGACTTGTATTATGATGACTTGACAACGATATAGAATACATATATAGATACAAACATCCATGACTCGGGTTCCCCCTTGGGTTGTCCCTTACGGGATTCGAACCCGCGACCATAGCACAGCAGGCAGGTTCACTACCGACTGTGCTATCGGGCCGTCATTTAAAGGGATGTATTTAAAACACCATCAAACTGAACAACTTACATTAATAAAAGTATATCAGCTACCCATTACAATTGAGTCCAGTAGGTGCGAGTTTTGTATGAAACAGCAGATTAAAAAAAACTCGATCTTGGCTTCATAGTGCATGTTGTTTAGGTCTAAAATACCTCTTTAAATATTACTGTGTATGTCTTTAATTCAATATTTTAACGTTCTAAAAATAGGAACCTAACTAACTGTTAAATCACACTACACAAATTACATCAAACGCAACTCAAAAAACACATTTAAGCCCAATCTAAGATCTCAAACGTCTATAGCAAGCTAATTATACTAATTAAAACCAACTTTTTGTTCGTACCACAAGTAACGTGATACGTTTCGAAGTGTGGTACTGATAAACAAGTATAAAGGAACCGGTGATCGTGCGCACTGATAAGAAAGACGTTTGATTGGCCGTGGTGTATCATATTTGTTATTGTGGAGAGTGGCTACCTAGGTGGTTTCACTGGGAAATTGTTTCGTGCACGAAAAAATGCCTGTGACAGACGGACGGACGGACAGAGACCGAGCTAATTCCATAAGTGTTCCGTTTTGACAATTTTGGTACGGAATGTACACTAAAAATGGGTAGGTAAGTATCAAGAAACGCGATTTCCTTTTTTAGAGGAAATTGCATTGGATCGAAACTGAATCACAAAAAATTGATATTTGTATACGATCATGGTTAAATACCCTTTCTATTGAGGCGGCTTGAAAATACTCTGATCGCATATACCACAAATTTGCCCCGTGCGGCGTGGTAGAGCGGTACATAGGTACTCTACCCATGACCCGTTCTCTTTCACATTTATCCATGAAAGGTCTATCTATATCCTGCAGTGAAAAGAATATACATATAGGTTGATGATGATTAAAGAATTAAACTAAATGAAACAATAAAGCTCAAATCGAATCTGATTTGCAAGATATTATTCTTTAAAATATCATAGCTGTTAAAAGTACTTTGCTTAGGGCCTGTTTCACCACTTCCGAATAAGTTCTTGTTAGCTTATTATTATATAGCCATACTCATTCATTTGCCATATTCTTCATACAAAATATGTCAAATAAGCTGTCGGATAAGCTAACAAGAACTTATCCAAAAGTGGTGAAACAGACCTTTAGTGTTTTCATTAACGCGATGTACGATCGAATTTCAGTCATTCCTTTTTTATTTACATCGACTCTTGAACAGTAAAATGTAAATGTTTTCCTTGATGAGTAATTAACTACCCCTCTATTACACTTTGGACTTAATTTTACAACTTTATACAGGGTCAATAAAAAGTTAAAGCTTAAAGTCACTTTTGAAAGTGACAGTAAATACGGAGTTTCTTAAATACAGTATCAAGGGTTAGAAAACCTGGCTTACTTTTTATAAAAAAGACTGGGTGAAATATGCTGACACTTTTTTAAAGAGATGATCAGACCATCATACTGAACAACTTTCTCTATGGGACCAACATCGAACTCGCGAAACAAAAATCGGCTGTCCCATACATTTGGCGCGAGTAGGTTTGCAGCTTTGCATGGAAGAGCCGATTTTTATAGCGATTTCCATGTTGGTCCCACAGAGAAAGTCATCATCATCATCATTTTTTACCCTACTTACTATCAAAACAAGATTTTTAAAATGTATCCACGTGCTGAAATGATAACAAATCATTTTTGCCTGAAAACTTAAAATGCGAATGCGAACCTATTCTGTTCGCTCGGGTTACGTATATGCAATATATACATAATAAGTAATATATGCAAGGGTTGAAAGAATCAGACTTCTTCACCTTCAGAGCGGCCGAGTTTTCATCATACACTACTTTTCTGAGCACGCGCCGATACTTTAGTGTCGTTTTTATTAGTAAAACTCCACTTGGCTTTGACTTGTCAAAGAGTCTTCAATTTAGTCCGGCCCTCAGACTGAGGCCTTTAGCTCATTGTACCTCAGTTTCGGAGGGGAAATATCAAAGTGAAATCATTCGATTGGGACTTGAAAAGATCAAATACATGTCCCCTTACTCCACGGTCCCTTGACAGAGCTCTTTTGCATACGTAATAAGTATGAGAATGGCTTGATTTGTCAGACTTTGTTTTTCGATGTACGGAATATAGTACCAGCTATGTGACTTTTGTAATACGATTGCTGGATTCGCTTATAAGTAATGTTATCGGAAATATATTTTAGAGATTGCTCTCTTCAGAATAGTTTCTCTATATATATTTGCGTTATTTAAGGTTTTCTTTTATCTCTGTATATATATTTTGATGTGATGAACAAAATTCACTCAATGCTATCCTTAAAAACAATGTAACCTTTTATTGTTCATTTATGCTAATATATTATTGAAAGGTATGTGAATCTACAGGGTGTAATTGTAGACCCATGATACCGAATAACTTTCCCCAGGGAACCTATAGGAGCCTCGCAAAACAAACGATGTCACCTTATCATACAAACGTTTCATCAGGTGAGACATTTTGTAGACGTCCAACAAACTGAACAACTTTCTCTATGGGACCAACATCAAAACAGTGAAAAAAAAATCTGCTGTCCCTTTGGCTCTAGTAGGTTTGCAGTTTTGTATGGAAGAGCAGATTTTTTTTCTCGCGATTTCGATGTTGGTGCATAGAGAAAGTTGTTCAGTTTGACGGTGTGATCATCCCCTTAAAAAACTGTCAGCATATTAAGAAGGACCATGTATAATAATCATCACCCTGTAACCATCTACCGTTAGTTGAAAGCGTCTTCCTATCATGCTACTATTCTCAGTCTTATGTCAATCGATTCAAGGTCTTACCAGCGCTGTCAACCCACCTAGCTGCTAGATGACCTACTCTTCTGCTTAAACTGGCAATCGCAGTGGCAGTTATCGCCACTATTACCGATACATAAAAGTTCAAAGTCGTAAAAGCTTGTATCGACTGCCACAATCGTATACCAAGTGTTCTTCCACATGACCTAATCACTGCCAACAAAACATCTCAGTCTCAATAAAAAAGAAACAAATGATCAGACAGACTGACTACCGTTCGGTTACCGACATGCTGGGTGGCACCGCCTCAAACCATCATTCTATCTTACTTCATTATGATATAGTGGATCCAGCATCGATCATTATCGCATCACGAACGCCGCAACTATTTGTACTATGCAACAATAGATGGCGCTTTACAACTAACACAGAATTCAGCAGCATCATCTACCAATTAGTTACAACTATTCTCATCTCTCTCTGCCACGTTTTTTGTGTACTCAAAAGAATGAGATGCATGTACTCGAAGCTTCAAAGGAGCGTAATGATGAACCTTGATTGTAATTGATGATGCGTTTGTCTATGCCGCTAATATTCGGGTCAATAAAAATTTCTTTAATCGTGAATTTCTTTCTTTGCAGGTCACGTTATGGCGGTTTTTTAGATGCTCACGCGCCGCTGCTAATTCGGTCAAAGATAAGATTAGGATTGGTCGTGTAGGTATAATTAAAAGTGACTCGGTTAGGAAGGGGTTTAGGGGTGGTAGGGTAAGTCTGCGGGGTGGCGCTTCACGGAGGGTGGGGGCGGCCGGGACCGGCGCCCGCGCACGCCGCCACCACGCTGGTCGGCGGGCTGGTCGCGCCGCCGCGGGAACCCACCACGGCGGCAGAGGCTTTCTGGAAAATGCCGCACAAAGGTATGTCGAATCTTGATTTATTGTTTAGTTTGTAATTTTTGTCACTATTATTGTTTGAGAGCGATAGTTGATTTTTTTTCGAAAGGGTTTTGGCTATATCAATATTGCCATACAAAAGACATCAACGACAATGTTTTTCCAACATCACTGGTTCGATTCCAGTTTCGGGGTTATTTTAATGTAGGTTAATACATGCATTTGTGTTAGAGTATTTTCTTAGAAAAAACATCCAAAAGTTTCCAAAAAACATGTACCCAATATAAGTACATGCATTATTTTATGTACCTCAAAAAATGATTAACGACAGGACAGGAGTCGCATAAGTTTAAGAGCGATTCTTGCTACAACTACACGTAACCGACACGGCGACACATCAAGCTACTCTAAACCAATATAAGCTGGCCGCGCGACGTAATACTTTACTCTACCTACGCGCGGCCAGCTTATTTTGGTTTTGCGTAGCTTGATGTGTACAAAACTTAGTTGGTAGTTGTAGCAAAGTTTATAACTACTTCGAATGCGATTGTAGTGGTGACTTTATGTTACGTATCGTGTAATAAATAAAATGTTTTTTCGTACCCCTTTATGCGACCTCTTTCAAGAGACCTCTAAGGGGTCTGTCTAGATGCAAAGGTTGAGAAGCGATGATCTAAAGATATCTTATGAATGTATGTAAGTAAATGACTAACAAGGTGGCAAGTTGCCTTGTTTACAACTTTAGTGATACAACTGTACAAGTTTACAACAGAAGCCGAGTTCAAGAGTTTCACCGCCTTCCTAACTAACAGTCTTGGGATTTGGTTTTGTGCTGTGTTACTATGAAATCTGTTGTTTTCACGCTATCGAGTTTGATCATTAATTTGTGGTAGATGAATGCTTATTTTAACTATTATAAAACTGTAACAGAAGTGTGTCTGTACATTTAAGATAATTGCAAAAAAAAGATGACAATAAGGTTTTTAGGTGTACCCGACTCCAAATCAACCTTTTTTATAATTGTTGTCTGTCTGTTTGTGCGAGCATTACGCGAAAACTACTGAATCGATTTTGATGAAACTTTTTTGTTTGATAGCTTATGACCTGAATTAAAATGTGGTACCCATATAATTTGTGCAGACGAAGTCGCGGGTTAACTCTAGTATATCTCTATGTAGTAAAGGCGCGTTCATTTGACACGAATTTCTTCGTTCGGCCGGCGCAAGAATATTTTCGCGTCGTATGTCTTCGGCCTAACCATGGCAGGCCTTGGCAACAATGGCAACCCAGCAGTGGGGAAAGTGTAGGCTGATGATTTAAATTTATTAATTTCTCAGGAAGAAATTGCATACACGTACCGAATACCGAAGTTTAGCTTGAATTTTTTTCTTACTGATTAATATTTATCTTTTATACAGGGAGTCAACTTAAATATGATACGTACTTTAGGGGGTGGTCCAGACCATCAAATAGGACAACTTTTACTATAGGACCAAAACCGAAACCGCAAATAAGAAATTAGTTTTTCTATAGAAAACGTCAATGGCCACTAGATATGGAATAGTTGGTATTTTTTCGATATTTCAATGTTTATCCCACAGTGAAAGTTTAGTTTGATGGTCTGAAGCACTACCTTAAGTATGTTACGCATTTAAAGTTACACCCTGTATAAAGACTATCAACATGATTTAGAATTCACAAATTTATTCATAGAACAGTAGAGTTTAAGAATTAACTGTAATATATTTCGATCAGTTTTAAAAAGATTTCATTTTAGCATATGAAGGTCTTCAGGATGGAAACCTTATCCCATAGTCGGCTCGTACGACACATACGCTACGGTATAAATCTTAATTCTACAATTATTTCTATAAAACGAATCTCTTACAAATCAACTACACTTATAAGTTTTATATTGCAATGTCTTTATGAGACTCCGTAAATTTCCGTTTATGAAAATGATTCTGAAGCATTTTAATTAACGTAATTACAAAATCGTTTTCCCAATCGAGTCACAATCGAGAACTGATAGTAGCACAGCGACTCATAGAACTTGGAATGAGCGTGGTTCCACTGTAACCAGGCAACTTGAAAGTTTCTGACTTGGACACTGAACTCCCATCCAACTCTGCGTCGGCTTGTTGTACTGATATTTAATTAGTACCACTTTACAATAGATTTGTATTCTTTGAAAACACAAGGTGTTATGTTAAGAGGTATCCACTGAACGACCTTGACCCTTTCAGAACCGCCTCAGCTCTACTAAACTACGTCTTTTAGTAGGTAGATTTTTGACTGGCTTATCCTTCATTATGTCACTGTGGTCCCTTCTAATCCAGGGAAACCAAATTCGAAAATCATAAGAATTTAAATTATCTAATTGACTCATTAAATTAAACGGTCTTTAAAAAAAGGTTAACTTAGCAATTTTAGAACATAATATTGTCTACACAATGGTAAGTGTCGCAAGTAAAGGTGACTTTAACTTATTAAAGTAGATGCACCTAAAACAGACTTCTTCAAATATTTAGGCTTTCGTTTGAACACAGGTTTCATATGTATTTTATAGAAAAATAAGAAATATGATACATAGCAAATAAAGCTGAGATATTGAAGATCATTGCTATTTTTTTCTTTAATTTGTATGTCTTTCAAATAACGAGAAGATAGCTTCTAAAAACCAGTAAAATATGGCCCGGCCCAGCGTGTACTTAGTGGTAGAGTCTTAATTAGGACACAGAACTTGAAAATCGTTTGTATGAAATCGAAATAAACTTAATAACATGGTTGATGGTTAAATACATACATAAACTAAAGACCATAATCCCTTTCAGAGTGGATAGAAACTACACTGCAACTACATGCAGTCGTTCTTATACATTGAAGTTTTCTATGAAATGACGTGGCATAGAAAACCTTTTCTACATCACATTTTCTTTTCCGGGCGGAGAGGTATTTTAAAGCAACAGCCTTTTTCAACTATAGCCAATTTTATGTACATAAACCAGTATCTCATCGTAATTACATAACTTTAATTAAACCACTGATATACAATTGATAACTCATAATCTAGTTTTGACTAAATTTAGATATTCGAGTAATTTAACAAAATTAATATCTGTCCAGTGGTCTGAATCAATACTACTACAATAGTAGTGGAGTCTGCGACGTAAACTTTTCAAGTTAACAAGTCGTTGAAGTTTGGTGACCTTTTGAAGCCAGCTCAGCGAGCAAACTAGTTTCATGTGTGTGCTTTTAAGTTTGGTTTGGATGCAATTTTTTTCAGGCAGAGCCGTAAATGTCTAGTGTAGACAGACGAAACATTTGGTTTTCCAGATTGACTCAAAATGTCCTATTCCCAAAATGTTTAGTTCTGTGAGTATTTCTATTTTATGCTATTATAGGTCCTTCTTAATATGCTGACGCTTCTTTAAGGGGATGTCAGATCGCCGTCAAACTGAACAACTTTCACCAACATTGAAATCGTGAAAAATCAACTGTTCAGTACAACACTGCAAACCTACTCGAGCCAAATGTGTGACAGCTGATTTTTTTTCGCGATTTCGATGTTGGTCCTATAGAGAAAGTTGTTCAGTTTGATGGTCTGATCATACCCTTAAAAAAAAATTCAGCTGGATATTGAGCACACCTGTACATTTTTATGTACCTAAAATATCCTACGTACAGTTCACAACGAAAAGATGCAGGTATATACACTTTTATTCCACGTCTTAGATAGTAGGTACTAAAGTGTATACATAAATCTTTTTCTTGCTGACTGTACCTGACTGCTTATGTAAATAAGCTATCTATCACATAATTATATCATTAAAAAAGTGTCTCATGTTAGTTAAATATATCTTTAAACAATATAGAAACGAAGTACTTAAACATTCAATTGTTTAGTTTTCTATGCAATTCCAGTCTTTAATATTAATCTTGTAGGTACTTAATGTATCAAAACCTTTGTATTTTACAAGACAAAGTAAACTTAACGCACAATCTCGCCAACTCTGAGTTCACTTTAGTACATAACACAAAATATAATTATGCTCCCAACTCCCAAGCCAAGCCAAGCAAACGGGGCATGCGACAATCTTGTCACATTAACCGTCAGATAAAGACAAATAGACCGGAAAAACAGCTGTATGAGAGAGATAAACTGCGTTTTCTTTGTTACTGCTATGAATGGGAATTTTAATGATTTAGTGGAGACTTTGGTTTGATGGTTGAATGTCAGTGCTACGAATTTGGATATGATTTTGAAGATAGTTTTGACTTTGTTGTTATTTATGTATTGTGTTATTTACAAGGGAAGGATCACATCAAATGTGTGATTTTTATACAGGGTCCTTCATAATACGCTGACACGTTTTTAAGGGGATGATCAGACCATCAAACTGAACAACTTTCTGAAAGTTATTATTAGAAAGTTATTCAATTTAACGGGCTGATCATTCCCTTAAAAAGTGTTCGGATTAATAAGAAGGACCTGATGATAACGCAGAGAAAGTGGTCCTGAACGAACGAGAATTGTTTGAATAAAGAATAAAGCAATTTTCACGATTTTCGGGCGTTAGACATTAGGTTAATACCTACTAAAATTTTCATAAAAATGATCTCAATTTAAACATCCACAACTTCACTACTGACGCCAAATCATATGGATTCAGCAGAAAAACATAAAAATTAAACCCTTTTTATCACATAATTAAACACCCGTCAGAAAACGTCGCGGTCGGTCGCCAAAAAGGCTCGGCGCTTGATTCTTTTGTTTTTTTTTTTTAATTCTCGGACGGAGCCGGCTGGCTGCTTGAAACGTTTCTGAATGATGAATAAGATAAGATCTTAGTCATAATGAAGATTAATTTTATTCATATTTTATACATACCTATATTTATACTATACCTACACACTTATGACTTTGTAGCGTATGGTGCGGTTGTATGGAGAAAAATGTTAAATGAAAAGAGAAAAACAAGCTCTAAAATCATTAATCAGCTATACCAACTTTGTTGTAGCAAATATAATTTGAATGTTATTAGGTAGGTATCGCAAACGGGGACAAAGGAAAATTACAAAACATACCTATTGGTTTGTCCCTGCCTGCAATACCTACCTAAAACCATTCTAATTATATTTGCTCAAACAAAATTGGTATAGCTGATTAATGATTTTAGAGATTGTTTTTCTCTTTTCAGTTAAAATTTTTTTGTGCAGTAAGGTTTTTTGTTTTTCATAATAATTTAGTTTATTTCATACGTTTTAGTCTGATGGTACCACGCGTGCATAGTAGTAATCCTCACATATGCATAAGAATTTCTTCTTCATTGTAAATAATACAGGTTTTTTACGATGTTTTTCTATACCGTTTGATTTGAGAGCAGTCGGTATTACGCTTAGATGAAAGTAAAATTAATTTAAGGTTTTTTATGAAAAGTATTTGCTAATAATATGCTACTGTATTTTGTGCTATATTATTGCATATGATGTCGTCCGTGCGGATTTGAACCCAACCCTCACGATTGAGTGTGCATACCTCTCCGCGACGCGCCACCGACCCTCTCGGATCTCTCTCTCAAGAATGACATAATGATCGAGCTACGATTTTATACCTACCTATTGTAACAGGGGAAGAAACTGTATCACAATACACGGTTTTACGACTTTGGGAGTCAGGGACTCAATCATTTGTATACCACTAAATTGAAATCAAATAATTTTTTTTTAAATATTTCTTTTCTTTTTTAATGGATTTTTGGATAATTAAGTATTATCAGAACCAATAAATAATATTAAATCCAAAACAATACAAATAAAATAATCTTCAATACGTAAATGATTCGCTTAAAAAACTCGTTTCGAAACTCAAAATAAAACGAATAAATACAGTCAAAATCCGGATTAAGAACCGTTAAGTTTTTAGCTCTAATGCTAAAAATCCTTTCAAATGGGATGTGGAATAACTTAAAAATCATCCCTCGAAATCCTTTGTATCACAACAAAAATATACTTATGTACTTAAAATGTTCAAAAAGTGTCGTCATTGTTTTAGCTTTCTTTCTTTTCGAGGACGGTTTTAAAGATATACCTACGATACTTATTATAGAAGTATTTATATAATCCTTTAGTTAAGTTGATCCATGATTCTTTCAACATACAAATAAGTAAAAATGTACAGAGAATAATATCACATAGATTGACTTTTTGAAGTATATTTTTGACTCTACCACCGTGTCAGAAGGTGCATAATGGACTACTTATAATAAAAACTACATAATAGGTACAACTACATAATAAATACCTACTAAAAATAAGTGAATTAACGTAGCATTGTCGTAATGCTATTTTAGGAACAAAGAATTAAAAAAATAGACAAACAATGTCGACAAAAATAAAAAAATAAAATTAAAAAATAAGAAAATATTAAATAATATAAAAAAGAAAAAATATATAGAAATTATAGAAAATTTGAAAGTTTATATTTTGATGACTAGCGTTTTTCTCCAAAATAAGAATGTTGTTAACCTACAAACAGTCAATTGTTTTTGCGACTTTGATATGCTGAACTGACACTAGAAAATTTCTTACTAATCTACAGATGTAACAAACCTTTTCAATAATTAACCATAAAAATTCAATTTAAGTGTGTAGGTACAAAAACGAATATAATATATTTGTCAATGACTTTTTTTCACACAGCACATCCACTAAAAGGGGCGTGGTTGACGATATTTGCCATAAATTATGTCAGAGCGGAACCAGCGAGTCCGAACGATCCATAACGGATGAATGGAACTATAAAAATTTTTTATTTAAAAAAAGGCAAAAAACGATTTAGATGTTTTGTATCTTTTTTTTACCTTTTATTTTTATTTTAACGAAACCATTAGTATCTTAGTAGTACTAATTTCAAATACTACGAATGGATATTGAAACTAAACTACAAATCTTAAATTCAAATGAAAAATCTAATACTTATTGAATCCAGATGTCCTAAACATGTGGTTCTATTTGAAATTTGGCTATTTCCTTAATATCATTTAAAAATAAAACAAGAAATGAAATTTTAATAAAATATAAGCAGCTTTATATTTCAACCGGCTCACCTAAACAGGATTCGACGCATCCAAAATGGCGTTTACTGTCACAATTAAATCTCCCCTATAGATTTAAGCAATTCAAAAACAGATACAAAATAATAATAAGAAGAGTATTTGAGTGGGGGTTGTCTGTCTACCAGGTGTGCTGTCAAATGCAGGGTAACAACCCTTATGTAAAGTGCTAAGTATATAATATTTAGAAGTGTTTGATTAATGTTTAGTGTGACGTTTTTATTTGCCTCTTTTTACTTCCAAGCGAGCGATGGAAATATGAAAAAAATAAATTACGACTAGCTGTTGACCTTGATTTTTTGATTTGAATACCAATATTGGGAATATAAATTTTTTAGGTAACTATTCAGAATTATGTATGTAATGGATCTATGAGAAACTAAATGCACTGGGACATATACTAAAATTTCATGAACATGCAAAACTCTGACTCCAAGGCTTGCCCACACGATAAGAAGATGAACACGCAATTAGTTTTCATTAAAACCAACAATAACACATCAAAAGTAAATTAGTCATAATTTAAGTACGGAATCAAACGCAGGGAAGAAAGCATCGATTTAAAACAGGGCTACACCTAACTGTAACATTTTCGTAATTCAATACATTACTGTTATTAATTTACAATAAAGATAAATGAAAAAATCTGTTTCACCATTGTACCTATAGCATGTAGGTAAAACCATAAATACGTATATTTTTCTTAAACTCTCCGTTTTAAGCTTTTAAAGGTTATAAATTGTTCTACATTGAAACTCGGTACTATTTGTATAAAAATAGAAACATATCTGCGAGTCAGTACATATACTGAACGCACTACAATTAAGCAAACACAACGGTTCGCACTAAAACTATAATAAAAACAAAAAATAACTACAACTACACGCGAAATTTATAGCGTCGCACCCATAAAAAAGGGGATTAAAAATAAATCGCTCGAATAAATTGCACCTCTGAAATTAAAACACTCCCTCACACGACACGAGTACTTGTGTTAGTGTGGTGTTGGTCCAAGTGATAGGCGATTAGTAGGGTGAAAGCATAAAAATACGCATTATTGAATACGCATGGCCTCATGTAGGCATCTACGATGGAAGGTAAAAAGTTGGAGTGATGAACAGAAGATTTGATAAACGAACTTAAAACCATAAAAATTATGACATTACCTATAAATTTTAAAAGATTATGTTGTATTTGTTTTTTGAAGTATCTAAGACTGTCGCTAGTTGTCGTGTACTAAAAAGAAATAGCGTACCACTAGTGGTAAATTAAGAAATAATAATATTTTGCCGCTATATGTAAAACATTAAATAATGGTATAATGGTAATGGTCAGCATATCTATGTTAAATTAAAATTTAGAAAAAAATCAGAATCATTTTCGTAATATTTTAAATAATTTATAATACTAAAAAAAAAACATTGAAATTGATTTCAGTCCTAGACCTAGAAGGCGGTTACAGAAGTGACTATGATTGAAACCTTCAACTTTACATTCAGTTCATTCGCTCCCGCTTCAGCTACTACTTGAAGTCCATAACATAAGCCCTAAATCCGCGGGGTGTGCGGGTCTAGCATAGCGATTGTCCATTGTTCTTTTAACAGCCGCTCGCTTGTTAGCGCTTGGCCGACCGTCGATGACGCCCGAAGGTGAACGCCAAGAGGTGTTTATTAATAACGAGTTATGGCGCGAAAATACGTCACCTCTAATTGGTGTGAATTAATTTCCAGTGCATTGAACCCTTGACAATCAAAACGGGTTTAAAAATCAACCCTAGGGTTGATTATTTTAATAATATGGATACCTCCAGTATAGACAAAAACATTGTTAATCATCATATCACCCGATAAACGTCGACTGCTAGACATAGACCCAAGGATCGCCATGACTGATCCTGCGGTTCCCGCATCCAACTGGTTCCCTCCGCCGCTCACCAGGTCGTCCATCGGTCGCAACAATACGTTTTTAATATAAATAAAATAATAATGAATAGGAAGTTCTATTCTGAAAATACGCCAATTTAGTAAGACAACGGAATATCTCACGAAACAAAAGAATTTCGGACATTCGGAATTCGATTCACGCGCTCCCAAAATTATACTCGTAGGCAACCGCAGAAAAAAAGGGCCAAAACAATGAACTTTTTCTCATCCCCCACCCTTTAAGGCCCTAATCAAGGCCCTGCCCTAAATTCGCCCACAAATTGCATCCAATTGTTCACTTTTTACCGCGAGGCGTGTTTGTAAGGGGTGTGTAAAAAAGGAATTATCTGGGAGACCGACGGTTGAGCGCATCTGATCTAATGCATCCATTGAAGAGTATTGGCGTGAAAACATCGCAGAGGATGGATTGTAATTGGGACATTGGGTGGAGGCTGTCAGCTGGTTGTGACATACTGTATAATTAAGTCAGATTTTTAGTAGGTTCTACTCTTCATTGTTTTGGTAGATGAAAGGTTACCCACCACTAAAAAACTCATTTCATCCTACACCTCAAAACATGCTAAAAGTGAATCGCTGTACGCTTGAAAAAGTAGCTGATAGTTGTAGCAATGTTTCACCCTAAAAGGGAATAATGGTCCTGAATTTATTTGTGTTTAGTGTAGTAGAGACTCGTACAAATGAGATTTTCAGAATTTATGTACGATTTGTTAACACCAATGGCTTGTCGGTAAACGAAAACATCGTGAGGAAAATCTACATGCTTTAAATTGTCGAGGCATGTATTGTACCCACTGTCCATAAGTGGCGACCGGCTCACTACCCGTCTCACTAGACAGAGTTTCGGTACTATAGTACGTCTAAAATCAAAGTTATGCGGTTGGTTTCGGTAAACATTATTTCCTTAAAAAGGTTAGTTTTTTTATCCAAAACCCATAGACGGTCCTCTTGTGGACTTTTAACAATATCATGAAGGAGATTAGATAAAATTTGCGGTTTTACGTCCTGCACCGCGAAACCCTTTTCGCTTGTGATGAATCCTAATTTTTTATAATCTCAAAGAGGATTATTTTTTTAAACGGGTTATGTTTTTTACCACTTTTGTGTTTAAAGATGTGTCTAGGAAGATACGAATAGGTACTTTGTCGTAAGATGAAGAAGATATTTGAAAGAAACCGTGCCTTTTCAAAAGAGTATTTAATTGCAATTCAAAATTTTGGGATCCACTTGAGTAGCAATCTTGAAAGGTTTGCGAATCTTTATGATATTGAACTAGGAGTAAATAGACAGATGCGATGGCAGATGTGTAATTAAATATTAAACTCTTTCGTTAGAAATTAGAAGTCTAGAGTAAATAACACATAAAAAATAAGTAATAGATTTTGTAAAGTAAATAATTTTCATCGTCAATTTCGTATTAATCATAACTATCATTATGTATAAACTAGTAGTTAATTAGTAATTTAAAAGTCATGTTTGCGCTTAAAGGGTGTAACAAAACACCCTAGTAGTACTTAAGGGGGTGCTTCAGACCATCAAACTGAACAACTTTCACTATGGAGCCAACACGGAGAAAAAGTCAGCTGTCCTATACATTTGAGTCGAGACGGTACTGCAGTTTTGTATGAAAGAGCGGATTTTTTTTTTCGCGATTTGGATGTTGGCTCCATAGTGAAAGTTGTTCAGTTTGATGGTCTGAAGTATTAAGTATAACTTAAGTTTTGTTACACCCTGCATATGACTCAGGCAAATCATTGCCACTTTCGTGGTAAAAATCATTGCCTAGCCTATATGTTATTATAGGCTAGGTATTTTTAAGATTAGGTATCCAGGTAGAAGGTTATGATGAAGAATACATGTAATCAAATGAACGTACTATAACGTTCTACACGAAGAACCGAAATTAAACCAAAAACATGTAGGATAATAATATGCTTAAAGTACTTAAAAGTTTTCTCTTGTGACATTTTCAGTACACCCTCCAACAGAACCAAGCTATCTCGCTAAACTTTTCATAGATTACCATCTCTTTGTCGCAGACGAGCTAATGCACAGCGCGGCGATGGGGGGCGGAGGCCTATTCGGGTGCTCCTCCGCCGGCCACAGCGGTATCAACCAGCTGGGCGGAGTATACGTCAATGGCCGACCGCTGCCCGACTCCACGCGGCAGAAGATCGTCGAGCTGGCGCACTCGGGGGCCAGGCCTTGCGACATCAGCAGGATACTGCAGGTCTCCAACGGCTGCGTCTCCAAGATACTAGGCAGGTCAGTTGATTATGTGCTTATTGATGACACTAATACCGGAGTCAGGGTGAATACTGACTGTGTCCTAAGGTAGATGGTTGTATGACAGGATACTCCAATGGTTTATTATCTATGAACGCGTCTCCAAGATACTAGGCAGGTCAATTGACTTTACATAAAGGGTCATTCTTAATATGCTGACAGTTTTTTCAAAGGATGATCAGACCATCATGTTGGTCCAATACAGAAAGTTGTTTAGTTTCATGGTCTGATCATCCTCTTAAAAACCGTCAGCATTAAGTTGAGCCCTGTATACAGAGTGATATTGAAATCTTTGGCATCCTTTTAAACTAACAGTCTACCCATCAAACTGAACAACTTTCAACTTATGGGAGCAAACTTATCGTAGCAAAAAACTTCAGCTGTTCCATACTAAACTGCGATGTCTACTCGATTCAACTGTATGAAAAGCAGATTTTTTTGTAACAATCTGTTTGATCCCATAGGAAAAGTTGTTCAGTTTGATGGGTAGACTCTTAGTTTGAAAGGATGCTAATGATTTCTAGGTTAACGACCAAGGCCAAAGTTGCAAATGCCTCATAAAATAGTTAAGTATATTCGCCATATATTAGCATCTCAATCTACAATTTACCTACCAATTCTGATTTCTTTTAAAATGGATTAATGCCATTGAAAAATGTGTTTTTGATGTCGCATTCGATAGGATGACGATATGATAGCAAGTCAAGTTCAGATTAACATAACTATGCATGTTGCAATTAAATTTCGATGTTGTGTAAGAAATTTAAATCCGAAACGACACGAGTAATTTACGTAAAAATCTATAGTTTATTAAATTCCTCACAAAACCAATTCTTAAAATCCGAGCACCTAAATATTGAACAATTAAAAGGAGAACAGCAGAAATAAACGAATTACCTATTCAACACAAAACCTATTGTCGTCAACAATCGATTATATTCTTAAATATAGCAAGACGGGGTCAAATTCTAGCGCCACGCGTTACACAAATTGATGAAATTCCCATAATACCGCCCAAGGAACCGCACAATGGTACCAACAATGTCTCGGACAGAATTAAAGAATATTTTCAATGACTTAATCAATACAATAGTTTGCATTCCCATAGTGTATTGTTTTTAGTGAATGGTTGACGCGCGGCGGGGCTGCTAGGTGGGAATCGACATCGGGTGCCGGCCGTGGTGCTTTGGGGTGCCAACTCTCATTAAACATCAAGTCCTGCGAATCACGCTATTTTCATACATATCACATATACATAAGAGTCTTGTTAGGGGATATCTTGAATGGAACAATACTAATTCTGGCAGAAATTTATTGTTTGATTGCGATTTTATCACGGAGATCAAGGAGGATTGCAGCCCTCTCCCTGTTTAATTCAAGTGCATTGAAATGCTATGAGTGTTCGATTGTTTTTTGGCTGTTTGGGAAATAAATTGTTTTGGCGGATTACGTTACGAATTTTGTTTTTTCCAATAGAAATCAGTGGATGTAAACACAATTTTTAGAACAGCAATATATTTATTAGATTTGCTAAAATAGCATGTTTGTGAAAACACAATTGATAACAGATTCCAACGTGTAAGTTATTTCAATAACTGGGATGTTCTAAATAATAGGCGTTTTTTTTTGTTTTCTATGGGATCGATAGATGGCTCTATGGTCTGCGCGAATAAAGGTCAACATTTCAAAAAGTGTTTCGATAAAATAATAAGGAGGGAAAAGATGATCAAAAAGATTAGCATCTTTTGATGGAATATTTCATTATTTACGAATCATTTTAATCGAAAATTTGAAACTGTTTACTTCTGACATAGTTGTATAAGATTGATCCCTAGGCTTTTAAAAATAGGCAGGCACAGTCTTGACATGATTTTGACAGGATCTCGCGAACGTTTCTATGGAGCGATAAACATGCTTTCTGTTGAGTTTTTTAGAAACTAAATTTAAAAAAGAAATGAAAAACGCTTATAACCTTGATTTATTATTGAATTTTATTACAATGGAAACATGCATTTGCGTAATATATGTAGATACGCATCTAAGAAGGTAGTAGTTACTCACTCTGATATTTTTTCAGAATGTTTTTCGCTTTTGAATTAGTAAAACTGAGAACAAACGAGTCAAAAGTCAATGAGAACAAAAATGTCAAAAGTCAATTTTGAACAATACAAAAAAGTTAAAGACGTCAATCAAAGGAACTAGAGCAGTTTTAATACAGGGTGTACCTTTCAGGGTTGTCCCACGACCGCCCCTAAATAAAAGTAAAAATAAAACATTATTTTCTAGTAATTGGCACCCCTGCCGGTTGACTGCTTGACGCCGCTTCAAGAGATCTTATAGGAAAGTACATTTTGTTAGGGGAGTGCTGCATTTGTATTGCTTGGGCACATGTTATTATTTTGTAATATTTTGCTTGTTAACGAATTGGGGAAACAACTCGATTTTGTTTCAAGTGCTTTTGTTTCATATAGCAGAGCGTAGTGTGGTGTAGATAATTCTGAACTTGGTATCAACAGTTGAGTTCATATTCATCTTGCAGTAAGTTGATGCCATAGCCAATCTGACTTATTTATGTGTAGGCAACATAATTTATGTTTAATTTTAACACCACTCAAATTTATGAAGCATGTGTTCGCTGAAGAAGAAGTTATGATTAGTAAAGTCCATGGCCAGTCCAGAGACGTACAGAGGCTGATGATGACTCGTTTTTACTTTAATTCGAAAAGACGACTCTCAGAAAATGTGGCATCATAAAACTTTCAGACTTAAAACATTCTGAATAAGAACCTAATAAGGTGGTAAAACCAAATTTCGCTTTGCTGCCACATGACGGCAGCAAATGCTACACGACGATTCTTTCCCACACGCCCCTGGACATTCTTATCGTGCCAATTAAAAGGGTAAAAGGGTTCCTTAGGGCTTATAGAAAGGGCAAGCGTGGCAGGACTCCTAATTACGAAGAACTCCCGCTGTTACTTGGGTTCTTGATATTAACTGTTTTGGGGAAAATCGTGGGTTGGTATAAGTGTTTTGGTTTTTGTTTGTTGATCATAATTTTGAGTTTTAGTTAAAATTCACGTTCCCCTTCATGGACTTAGAAGTCTAACTGCCAGTTGCACGTACGTTCATTAAAGTTAATCCTCCATTAAATCTTTTGCTGTCACTTTTTGTCTTGTTGACGTAGTAAAAGCTAGCAAGTGTTTTAATGGAGGATTGACTTTAATGAACGTACGTGCAACGGACCATAAAAGTTATAAATGAGGTCAAGCTTTGACGTCATAACTATGTATAAAAACCAATTCTGGATTACATTTGGGTAATTCAAATGTCCAATACATGGAAATCCAATACTGGGTACTATTGGATCCAGAGTTTCGTTATGAACAGGATTAAAAATGGAATCTTTAGTTATGTTACATTTAGATCGAATAACTTCAATTAAACTTTCTAAGACCAGTAGCTAAAGCACGAATTTACTAGAGTCGATACTCACCTAGCATTATCGTATCGTAGGTATACTTCAGATTTTGAGTTTGAGTATCCTTAAATTTCGTCCAGAAAGAGAACCATAATGTTCATACTAAACAACAATTAGCGATTGACGTAAAGCGATATGCTGTATACAAGGTCCTTCTTAATATGTTGACACTTTTTAAGGAGATGATCAGACCGTCAAACTGAACAACTTTCTCTATGGGACCAACATCGAAATCGGGAAAAAAAAATCAGTTGTCCCATTCAAAACTGAACATCTACTCGAGCCAAATGTATGGGACAGCAGATTTATTTTCGCGATTTCGATGTTGGTCCCATAGAAAAAGTTGTTCAGTTTGACGGCGTGATCATCCCCTTAAAAAAGTGTCAGCATATTAAGAAAGACCCTATATAAATCCTTTAGCGACAGCAAATGTAAATACATTTCTTTCGTAATAGTACCTACATGCATTTCGACTTTCTCTTTTGTCGCCTTATTTACCAATATCAGCTTCTTATAATTTATTACCTTAAATTTAGTTAACATAAAAATAAAAGTAGATATTGTATCCAAAAATAGTCCTTAAAGTCTAGAAGAGAAAACTCGCCGAAACAAGTCAAAAACAACCTCGCTAACTCACTTACATTTAAATAACCACTTCAAAAACAATCTCTGATAAGTATCCCATTCGATTTAGCCCCCGGTAAGATGTCCTATCTACCCCCTGTAGTGTAAACGTTTTGCATTCCATTGACTGTTGAATACGATTGTTATTCCTATAAAAGTTAGGAGAACAAGTAATGTAGACGAAACGGTAGATTAATCACTAACTCGGTTGGTAGCGATTGATTTCGATCAATTTATTACTGTTTGGCGCTATAATTGGGCGGCGAGGCTGGTCGACCATTTGTTTGCTTGCCGTTGCAATTTGCGGAGTTAAATCTCGTTGAACGATAAAAGTAGGTAGCTTAAATACGTGTACAAATATTCTCCTTATTGTGTCCAAAACGGCCAAAAAAAAGAAAAGCGTTGTTTTTTTCTAGATTATATCTTAGTAAATAGCGATAATACTGTCTCACTGGGAAGCGAGTCTGCTTTCTTCGTCTCTTTTCTTCACTTCGCTCTATTTTTAACATTGTCGATGGAGACCTCGCAACTTATTTCTTCGTGAGATTCGAAATCATGTATTTAGGTCATTTTCTACTGCTGATTTCAAAGTGTGGCTTTCAAAAAACGCACTCCATGTCCTTTTTAAGAAAATCAGACCATCTGAGTTTTGACCGGTACGTAGCCATGCCATGCACGACAAATCAACAGAACGAGAAAACCGTTATGCGTGCTTGCTTTTGCATACGCAAAATAACAAAGACAGATTCACTACTCGACTTTTGTCGTTTTATCTAGGGTGGCATGCTAGGCCCCTAGTAAAATAAAGTCCGTAACAATTATGTTATCATGTATGTTATAGCTAAAGAATACAGGATGTAAAGTAAAATAAACATTCAAAACTTTTAAGGGGGTTGCTTAAATCATCAAACTGAACAACATTCATTTAGCTCGAGTAGATTTGTAGTTTAGTATCGAATATCAGATTTTTTTTCACGATTTGGGTATTTGTCCCATAGTGAAAGTTGTTCAGTTTGATTGTCTTAACCACCCCCTTAAATGTTTATTTGTATATTTGTAACACCTTGTATACCTATAGGTAATATTAAATGCCTTCTAAAATTTTTGCATACCTTTTTAATGAAAATAAATTTTTTTAACGTTTAACCTAAAGTTCGTCGACCTCCTAAACCTCTAAATAAACTGGCACTCAATTAAAAGCTAGTCAACATCCCTCTAACAATACGCCCTTGGTGAACCTGCTTACGCCCCGCGCCCCGCGCCCCGCGCCCCGCGCCCCGGGCGTATCCGATTAAAACTTCTTTTATTTTACACTAGCAACCCGTCCCGGCTTCGCACGGGGTAGACAAATAAATTTTAAGACTCATTTTTCTACACCTTCGGTTACATTGTTCAAATTTTACCAAGGATCCCTAATTTCTTTCAAAATGAAATGTAGCCTATGTCAAATTGGAAGAATGTAGCATTCTATTGGTGAAAGAATTTTTTAAATCGGCCCAGTACTTTTTGAGCCTATTCATTACAAACATACAAACATACAAAAATAGGTACAAATCTTTCCTCTTTATAATATTAGTGTAGATGTTTGGATGGGTATGAAACTGCTATTGATTAATTTTTTGTGGTATTGGTGATTTTGCCATAGACACGCGTCAAAATTAAGATTAAGTCAAAGTTATTCATTTCATTTTTTTATAATGTCTTTAACGGCTCTGGATACTAGTCCTTTTGAGCCATTCGTTAGTTTTTTCTTTATATTAATGATGGGATGATAGATGACGATGAATCTGTGGTCGATTTCGTAAGCTCGCGCGTTGCCGCCAAAATGACCATGTACGAGTTAACTTGAACCAAAACTTATGTTCTGTTATCGTATTTATTTGAGATTCCTATTACGTCGGTCGCTTTACATAACTGTTTGGTACACAATCCGCACGAAATTGTGTCACAAATATCACTAAAGTCCGGCCGCTGAAAGATTGCGTTTGACAGTTACCATAAAATTGTAAAAATCTGAATGAAAATATTGTTTACCTGTGTTCACTCTAGTACACAGGGCACTAGCTGCCCTTTTAAGTTCAAAAAGCTACTAAATAATGATCGGCATTTATAGTTTTCATTCAGTTTTTTACAATTTTATGGTAACTGTCAAACGCAATCTTTCAGCGGCCGGACTTTAAAACCAATTTTATACGAATTTCAAATAACACGAAACACAGCAAGAGCAATGGCGCCAAGCAAACTCTCTAATCATTTCATATTCCGGCAGTGTTGCGACTGCCATGATCAAGGAATGACTGTAGAACTGCAGGTAGATTTTAACAATTAGCAGGTAGATATCGGGGACTCCAAAAACAATAATAACGCGGTAAGAACCCGTTAAAATGATTAACTTTAGCCTAATTAATAACCGCGTAACTCTCAAAAATAAGGTTTTTTAATATGAAAGTATAAATAGATAGAAAGTACTTTCATGAAAAAAAAATTTTACTTATAAAGTACAATAACTTTCTATTACCTACATAATGTATTATCTATGTTAGTTTCCATAGAAAATATGCATTTTAAATGATAAGACATGAAAATGTAAAGAGTTATTTTAAAAAAATTTGCTAAAACAAAATTATTAATCATCTTTTATATTACATTGGGTAGAAAAAGGGGAATTTAAGGGGGGGGGGGGGGGGGAATACACAGTTCCAACTTAAAAATAATATTAAAATTCGGAAGCGCTCTACGACTGTAGAAAGAAATACGTCGGTTAGCGATACGCCCGAGGCGAACTCCTAGAGCCCTTTACGCCCTCAGCGATAATAGCCCAGCGAATGACTCTCGACAATGGATAAGTAAACAACAATCGACAGATGACACAATTTCTAATACATACTATTTGTTTTGGGGTCGAAAATTGACATCGTTTTTTTGCACAGTGGTTGTAACGGTTGTTTTTTGTGGACATTAAATAGGTGAACTGTCTGTCAAATTGATTGTTTAGACAAAGAATTAATAAAATGTTTTGTAAAATAATATTCTAATCTAGATAACAAATGACAGATAATCATTTGCTGCCAGTAGTGTAGTGTTGTTCGGTACATTGCTAAATTTTATTAATCATTCTAAAAGTGCAACTAACTGTTCTATGTTTCCGAAAAAAAGTTAATTAAGGACAAGCCTCGTCCTCCCTGTGAGTTGTAAAATTACAAAATTTTTCCTCGGCAATAAATCAGGTATTTGCAATTATTTGTATAAAAGTCAATTTTGCAGATCGCTTTTAGTAGAAATAATTGCCGTACAAAAAATAACATGTTAATATTAGCTCAATATCATTAGATAGTAATAAATAGTTATCTGCAGAATGTATCAACATTGACATAGTATCGACAGTCGAATAGCTCCCGTAACTGTCGAAGTATCGACACATGTCGATCTCACAACAATAGGATATCTTTGGGTACATCCTGTATCAATACCAACATACAAACATAGCTCTCTAATCTTAACAGTAGTCTTTATTTTGTTTGAGTTAAAGTACATTTTCGGACAGAGATAAGGTTAAAGAACGGTAACATAAACGTTTGGTCTGTAAATGTATTTGTATAGGTACTTGAAGTTAAGGGGATAGATGCTGAGATTATATTTTGTAATTGTATTTTAATGCTGTTTAAGTAGTCAGGGAAGTTGATGAATGAAATCGTTTTCTTTTTAAATGTAACGTTTTAGGTAGGAGTTTTTTGTAGTGTTTTCTGGTTAAATAACTGTTATCTTTTGTCTATTATTGAAAACGTACAGTTTATTTGGTATTTTATTTTAATTTTATATTCGTTATGTCATAAAATTTAAGTACGTATACATCATCATTACATTTATTTAATTTAAATAAAACTAATGAATTAAATGTTTTTATTTTATTTTTAATTGGCGACGGGCCCACTACCAATCACACTGGACAGAGTTTCGGTATTAGTGAAACGTGGATGTTCGGAGTTTTCAGAATATATTCTGATATATCTGACTACCTTCTCGAGGAAAACAAGGGGTTACAGAAGTAAAAATAAATATTTAAAAACCTTTAACCTTTGTTTAGACCATCAAACTGAACAACATTCCTTATGGGACCAACATCGAAATTGCGAAAAAAAAATCTGCTGTCCCATACATTTGTAGTTTAGTATAGAACATCCGGTTTTTTTTTCACGATTTCGATATTGGTCCCATAGTGAAAGTTGTTCAGTTTGATGGTCTAAACCATCCCCTAAAATGTTTATTTGTATTTTTGTAACACCTTGTATAGATGTGAGCATAATATGCTATGATAATTTTATCTTGTTGCATCTCAAGTATTTTGTCGCTAAATCCAAACAATTTCGTTGTCATGCCCTAACGTTATCCCAAATACGCACTAACCATTTTCCCCAATCCAAACTAAGTTCAGATTTGCACACAGATATTACGAGACCGGGTCTATCAAGCCTCGTGCCATCGGAGGGTCGAAGCCCCGGGTGGCCACCACGCCTGTTGTCTCCAAGATCGCGGATTACAAGCGGGAGTGCCCAAGTATCTTCGCCTGGGAGATCCGGGATCGTCTGCTGAGTGAAAACGTTTGCAATAACGATAACATACCCAGTGTGAGTATATTGTGTTTTTTCTTTATGACTATGCTTTCATCTACGTAGCGCAATGTTAATTTAATTTGGTTCATTTTTAGGGTTCCGTAGTCAACAAGGAACCCTTATAGTTTCGCCATGTCCGTCCGTCTGTCCGTCTGTCTGTCTGTCCGGGGCTTAGCTCAGAGATGGTGTTACAAAAGTAAGAATAAACATTTAAAACATTTAAGGGGGTGGTTTAGACCATCAAACTGAACAACTTTCACTATGGGACCAATATCGCAATAGCGCAAAAAAAAATCTGCTGTCCCATACATTTAGATCGAGTAGATTTGTAGTTTTTTTCGCGATTTCGATATTGGTCCCATAGTGAAAGTTGTTCAGTTTGATGGTCTTAAACACCACCTTAAATGTTTATTTGTACTTTTGTAACACCTTGTATACAACGTGTTAATGAATAAGCGCAAAACCTCATACACCCCAACTGATTTATAACAAAATAATTAGATTGAAACCAAAATTTCATTATTTTTATAGTTAAAATTTAAAGTTATTCGCATTTTAAGTTTTGAGGCAAAAATGATTTGTTATCATTTCAGCAATGAATGAAAGCGCTAATGTGCTCATGTATACATTTTAAGAATCATGTTTTGGTAGTAAGTAGGGTGAGAGTGCCCGAGCGGTGTGTTGAGATCGAATTCAGTAAATTTTAAATTTTACAAATAAATTATTTAATATTTTGAAAAAATTCCCTATGTCGAAACCATGATAATTCAATTCTGCTCTCGATTCCAAACACACTACTTTCTAGTTTTGCGTGAATTCATTAACACGTTGTAGGTATATTATAACTTTTGTCAGTTTCATACATTATATTATGAAGAGATAAGGAGTGTACCTGCTGAAGCTCAGCCGTCTCCATTATGGAACATGAGCCATTGTGCTTATATAGAGTCCTTCTTAATATGCCGACGCGTTTTAAGGGGATGATCAGACCGTGAAACTGAACTTTCTCAATCAAACCAACCAACATCGAAATCGCGAAAAAATCTGCTGTTCGCTACAAAATGCACTAAATGTATGGGACAGAAGATTTTTTTTTCGAGATTTCGATGTTGGTCCCATAGAGAAAGTTGTTCATTTTGACGGTCTGATCATCCTGATCAAAAGTGTCAGCATGTTAAGAAGGATCCTGTATGTATTTAAAAAAAACCGAAGAATATAGCATAACGATAACAATAGTTACAAAATATAAAATTATCATGCCACATAAAATTTAAAATTTAGGTACTCAAAACGTCAACGTCACTCAAATGAAGTACATTTTAAATAACACTATTCAAATCTCAGCAGACGTCAAAACACTTCCAAACATATCAAAGAATTTTAATTAAAATCCCAAACATATGTCCCTCGCTATTGTGACACCCTCAAAATAAGCTGGACAAAATCTCTGGACAAATTCTACCCTGTTAATCCAATTTTGCTAATATCAAAAATTTTACGGCGCAAACCATACGCTTTGGACCATTGTCCAAACTTCTTTTGAGTATGGACTGTATTCTGCAGAAATTATTGATGACGGCTTTGAAATCGAAAGGTCGGTATGTTAGATGCCGTTTTATTTGGTTTTTGTTATGTCCATACAAATGGTCTATTATTGAGTTAGGAGAGTTCATAAATCTTCGCTTTCTGTAGGATTATTTGTATTGCTAATAAATGTCGTGCTGTCTATGAACTTAAAATACCTAGACAGTGATAAATTTTAATTTGATTACTTAGTTGAATGTAAACAATGTTGCTATGATATCTAGTCGTTTTTTTAACCTCGTAAGGCCCATCGACTTATATAAGTAACAATTCGTTTCTGTATATAACAAAATGGCTAGAATTTTGTACTCCATTACGCTAATCAAAAACTAAGACAAAATTAATCTAAAATCTTTTTAGCCAAAAATTATAGCCAAAGAATGGAATAACTCAATTTACAACCATAAAGGGATATGGCATAAAAGTAGGGTACCTACGTACCTACATAAAACTAATTGCTACACGACATCGATCTTGTAAAACAACCACAAGCGCAATTCTATACAGCTAGAAAAAAAAAACTATCCCTATGAAAAATATCGCGTACAAGATATTAAATAAAGCTGTGTTCAAACTGACACCGCTGGTAATCGAACCAGACTGCACAACGACATCTGCCCAGCCAATGAACGCAAAAAATATCAAAGCAAAAATGTTAAAATTCTCCATTCACCGAACCAATTTTTCTGTTAATAATGTCACAACTCACAAAATTGTGTTATTATAATTCTGCTAACGCATCGAATAATGTAAACACTTGGTGACACAATGTGTTTGGTATAAAAGGATTTTTTTCGTCATTCTGGAGTGTGAGGATTGTTGGTTTTGTTGTCAATTTACAATTTGTTACAATTAGGTAGGGTATACCTACCTATGTCGTACGTAACCTAAACATATCAATTACCTACTCTTACTTTTATAGGCTATTATTTAAATAACTTTTGAAATAGACCTCAAAGAAAACATTATCAAATATTCACCTAAAAATTGTTACTACAATTCACTTTAATCATCCCACTGAATAATTCACGGTAAAACGTAAGACAAAAGATACAAACTGTCAAAATCAGACACAAAAAGGGGAATGAACCTCGAAAGTATAAAAAACTCGACGGCATCGCATTGGATAAAATACCTATAACTAATCATAGCATAGCCTACCGCTAGGTAGTACATCTACCCTCCGTAACAAGAGCACACAAAATCGAAATACCGAAAGCCCCTAGAAGATTCGGCGCCAAAGGGGCTATTTTTATGACTGTCGTACCTACGCACGCGGCCCACTGGGCAAATAGGTGAGCGGTACGAGGGATGCATTTACACATGTGCCAGAGTGAGATGGTTATATTTTGTGCGTCACGTAGCCTAGTCATAACGGTCGAATGGGCGTGATGTTTCTTACCAACTGAAAGCGGACAAAAATACGTGGAACAATCGATTTTTGCTCAGAAGTAAAAGGGCGTAAGTGTATCATCGTGGACAGAACTGCTTATGTGGTTGTTTCCAAGGTCCGTTATAGATGGTCTCGCTCTCGCTTGACAATTTTATTGTTATTAGTTTTACCTTTTTCGATTTAAAAATTCTCATGCTATTTGTATAAATCTTTCGGTTCACTTATAAAATTACTTCATTTACTCGATTAATGAACACTAATTTATCAAACTTAGGCTGCGTGTAATCAAGTTACATGCGACTTTATTCAAATTAGTTCCATAAGCAACAAACAAGCTTAAAAGTATGTCAAATTTCCTATAAAGTTTAAGTTTTTTATTTTTACACTCGCTGTACCAAAATAGCGCAAAACTTACGTCATTTTTCTTCCCGCATGTTTTACTATAATATTCCTCGTTTACGCGTGAATGCATAGAATATTTGTTGTCGCTTTCACACCCGTAAGGGGCCCGTAAAGATCTGCATGAGTCGTATTTCCCTCCTTGTCCAGGGGATTAACATCAACTGCTTATGATGGCATAGGAATTGACAGTTACGTCCAGCCAGAGATATTTATGGAAATGTAGAGGAATATGTTAAAGTGCCCTCACCTATGTGACGAGCTGTATCTTACACATTGTGTTCATTCAGAAGGGTATTTTCGAGAAATAAACATTTTGTATTTGAACTATGTAGGTATTATCTCAGACAGAAATACAGTAAATGATTTTAAGAGTTCTGATTTTGAATTGCCATTCTGAGTTGGCATTTCCAAAACGACACCATGTTTTATTCAAACATGAAAATCTACCCAAGAATTGATGAGAGTCACACAGTGGTAAGGGTATTCAATTCAATGTTATTCTATCTAAACACTTCTTACTTCTTGTGTCGGCCCAGTCTCATAGAGTTTTCTTATCTTAAAAAGCAAAATAAGAAGATCGTCGAACGGTTACAAACTCAATCACCGTTAAATACGATTTGGTGACAGCTAATTTAAATTTAGAATTCATGAGTTCGATCGAGCGAGCGGGGCGTGCACACTGGGCCAACAAGAAACCTGACACCGCCAAAACGCTACCGATAAGCATTTCGGAGGCTTCGTACACGTAACGCGTATTATGTAGCCATATGTAGCGAGGTTTCGTTTTCGTTTACATCGGGCTACACGCAAAACGTTCGTAATTGGAGATCCTTTTACACCGCACAGTGGGTCGTAGTTGGGGCTAAAACGTTGTTTCAATATTGGTTATTGACGAATTGTAGCAGTGAAAAATGTTTTACGCTATTTTTCTATTGTGAGAACAGATGAAAAGATAAGTTGAAATAGGAGTATGTACGAAACAGTTGTATATCACGTGCAGAGTTAATCTCACGTACGGTGACTAAATTAAACTTTATTTGCAGTTTAGTTACGCAAAAAAGATACAAAACGATTTCAAAAAGTTAACAGATTGACTACTTGGTTACATAGAAAAGTTTCATAGTACTACGTGAAGTGATTAATTAGAATAGTTATGTACTAACATGTATATAAAAGAAGCAGGTAGACTGTAGACTCACGACCGATCTATTATTTTAAAACACTACATTAAGTAAGTTATAGCCCATAATATAGCCCATTAAGGCACTGAAGGGCAAAGGATATGATAAGTAAGTTCTAGTCCATGCAAATTGTTGAAGGCATTCTAAACAGAAATTTATAATAAAAATGATTATTCTGCTTTGAATTCTTTAAAGATTGACATTTTTCCTAAAGTAAATCGAAAAAATAATAGGACTTTAAAAAAATATATCGACAATAGACATAATACGATAACTTACAAAACGTCGCACAAATAACCACTCAAACCTAAATCACCGACAACAATTTAACAGTCATAATGAACTCAGTAAAAGCTACATGAGGGAACTATCCAATCTCAGTTCCCTAAGAGAATAGCAAAAAAGCCCCCTTAACCAAAACCCTGACCCCATCGCGAAACCGCTTTTCACCGGGGAATCAAACCCGGGTCTCCGCGGGTTAAGCGTGTACGTTAAAATGTTTATAGATAATACCCAATGTAGGTAATAGTAATTCTGAGGGGGTCGAATCGACCCCTTAGTCATATTGACGGAATTTGTATTCATTCTAATGGCTTTTGTAAGGATATCTTATAGGTATCGGTTTGATGTTGAATGGGCATGGAAAAGTGTATAGAAATTGCTATAGCAGGGGACTTTTCATTCATGTCTCTTAATAGTAATTTGTTACGATGTTTTTTGGCCTATACGTATTAGGATAATGACTACTGTGCAATTGGTAATCTCATTTAGACTTTTTAGTTCTGTCTTTCCCTGTTAAGTTTTTAGGATTCCGTACCCAATGGGTGAATACGGGACCCTATTCATAAGCCTACGTTGTCCGTCCATCTGTCTGTTCTACCTATTTAAGGCTGTAACCATAATAGCTAGATAGTTGACATTTTTACAGAATATGCGTTATAACGGCGGATTTGCTAACAAATAATAAAAATGTCAAGAGTTAAAAATTAGGGTGGTCCTCATAGAAGAAACAAATTTTTATCAGCGTTTTTTATTCTCTCTCTATCGTAAAATCGGAAATGCATACTAGTGTCAAACTTGGTGTGATTATAGAGAAAACTCTAAATTATAACAACAATTAATAAAACTGGCCAAAAGTGAGTCGGTCTCGCGCTAAAGGTACTGGAAAAAGACAAAATTTTTGCGATGCGATGTTGTGTGGTGGTGTAGTATCCGAGTAGCCCGACTCGCACTTGACTCTCGATTTATTTTTATTTAGCATGTATTGTATACTACTGCAGTAGGCCTAGCATGCCATCCCAGACAAAACGAGAAAAAGCGGGATGAGCTTCATTGTTTGTTGAATTACTATACTTTACTTATGTCAAAATGAGCGCGCATGATGGTATTCTCGTTTTGGTCACTTTGGCCTGCTGGGCAAAGGTCTCCCCGCCTTTGCCCATAAATCCTCCCTATGCAACGCAAACTCGGACCACCCGTTCAGGAAGGTATCCAACTCATCGCTCTGCCTTATTTTGGGCCTTATGTTACCCTTGACAAACATCTTCTGGAATCCATTCTGTAGCAATCTTGGTCCACCTCTCCGGATGCATGCGGCAGATAAGTGCCGCCCAGCACCATTTCAACTGAGCTGTTTTTACGTCTACATCTGCAAGACCAGTTTTGGAGAGCAGATCTGTGTTTCGAACCTGAGCGGTAAATTTTACAGCTAAGGATAAACGACACACTGATTGACGCGATCGACGGGTTGTTCATACCAAAAGCAAGATTATTACCTATGGGACTTCTTTCGCATCGACGTGGCGAACTGCGTCAGATACTAATCGTGCTTTTTGTATGGACAAACCGTCGATCGCCGTCGATCAATGTGTCGTAACAATAAAAATGCTTGCACCTTGCTTAGATAACGAAGTAATTTCAAAATTGCAACGAAATTATGTAGAATCAGCAGAAAAAATTCACTCGATTTTGCTATCTAACGTTGGTAACCATTGTACAGTCGTAAACAAAACAAAAAATGTCTTCTAGCAAAATTAACTCAATTAAAAACCGTCGCCTATCGATAATCGTAACAAAATCGATTAACCGCGTAAACGTCGGTTTTGCTCTACACAATTTTTTCGGACCACCAACGAGTGGATCTCTAACACTATCGTTCGCTAGATGATCTATCGGCGTGTCGGAGAGCAGTGAGGTGCGCGCGCGCATCCCACGTGACACCTGTCAACTGTCACAGTGACGCGGGAACGCCCGCGCGTAGGAAATGATCTATGATCGTGTATGGTCGCGAAACTCGATATGTTGAGCTTTTAATTAGACGTTATAGGTGAATGATTTGATTCTTATCTTTCGACTGTGATAGTACCATATAGCGTAGCGATACACCATTCTGAAATATAGCAGCCAAATTTTCCGAAAATTCGGGGTGATAACGCCTGCAACACTTTTTTAATTACCCGCCGAAATTACGTTGCTGAGCATCTGATTGGGCAGAACGCTGTCGGAAACAGAATTCGTGTTTTAAATGTACCCTTCCTATTGGTCGGTTTTATTTTAATGTTCGAAAATTTAAATGGTTTTTGAAATTAGAATAGATATATTTTTTATGGTTTTTATAATGCCTGTAGGTATTCACAATCCAGTTAATTGAAGTCCTTAAGAAAGTCTAGTGACCTTTTCGGAGCTGTTTAGACTAAAACTGGTTCTGTTATCTCATTATTTAGATGATAGGCGGAAAAACACTTCTGCCGCGTAATTTGAGCATAGATTTGTATTCATATTCTTTTTTGCTTCTTTTCATGGTTGCTTTTTTCTTGCACGGAGTGCTCAACTTTAGAGTTTATCGCGATGTATGGTATGCTTTCCGGGGGCTGCTACTACTTAAAGTTACGTAGTTGTAGTTAATTTAATTTAGGTACTTTTTTAAGATTAAAGGATGGTACGTATGACAGTAGATTATCTAACGAAATTTCGATTGAGTGTTACGTACTTGGTGCTTAAACTTGACCTGAACATTGTTATAAAAAGCATTATTGATTGTCGTCGCCTTAGAGTGAAAGCCTCGGAAAATAAATATTTTTTTTATTATTACGTCTCTGGAAAGAAAACCTCGATAAGCATGTCCTGATTTCACTCAAAAAATAATCTGATACTCGTAAAGCCATGTATATAGTGTAATACAACTTGGTTCAACAATTTTTAAGGAAGCCATTTTTTACTCTCCCTGAAAAGTTATCTCTTTTACATCTACGAGTTTTTCACTCTAAGGCGTCGTTATAAGAAATCCTTATGCTCAGTCGGTTGGACTTATTAATAAGGATACATAAAGTTTGTCGTAACCGCCAAAACGCTAGGATTTGGGTTAATGGCGTCGGCAGTTAGAAGCAAACAAGTGAATGCCCATAATTTTCGGAAAAGTGCCTGATCCATTCTTTAGTATACTCTTAGTTCAAGATTCAGAGACATATTTTGAGTTCCAGTTCAAACTCCCGTATGTCAAAATCCATACGTTTTCAACCCTACTCAGACTCAAGTCACGCTCAAAAGAAGTATTTGAATCTCGACCTTAGTCGCCTCATACGATACCCAGGAGTCATGGTAGACTGTTTGCTTTTGTAATTCAAAATAATTTGCTTATGACAATTATCCATACCATCTTCAAAAAGCTTAAGCAAAATCCATTCCAAAATCAAGATAAATAAAATCTTTCCAATCGTATTAATTTCATTAACATAACCGATAACTACCTACCATCTCAATCCAGCAACTTTTAAAAAACAACAGCAAAGAAAAAGAACGAAAGTGAATTTTTCTCCAATATCATTTTACATCCCCGTTGTCTCGCAACATTCGAGGTAAGATTCGACTCGAAGAACGACGCACGACCTGTCACGAAGTTGAAATGGTGTCAGGTATATCAGGTTTCGAGACATGCCAACTACGGTAGTTGAGATTTTAGGCTTCACTTAACGCATTATTAATATTCAATTATAATAATTAAGGTTTTTGGGGTGTCGGGATTACGTTTTTGTTGATAAGGTTTAAGATCTTAATTTTTTTTGGTGGATATAGAATATCTTTTGATACCTTGGATTTTTCTTATACGTGGTTTTTATTTAATCTGAAGATTTAAATTATTCTAAACTATTTACTTAATTAATTAAAAACACAGTAAAAACCAGTTAAGGTTTAACTTCAGTTTGTAGAATTGTCTTCAGTGATAATAGGTGAGGTCGTTATTCTCGCAAAACATTACAGGAGTCCTTTTTTTGAATATCGCACTTTCTAATTCATAATCGAAAGTGTAATGATTTTGAAAGTGATTCAATAATAGCACTTTTGTAAAGAGTTTATTCCTTAGTTTAGTCATAAGAATTTCACGGGAAAAACAATGGATTCTATGTCGAAAACCACGTTGCCAGCCACAAATTTAAAAACAGAAGCTTTCTCGAATCAGTCTGTATTCGTTCTAAAATAAAATTTTAAAAATCTAGTTTAAAGCCCCCAACACACGCTCACACGCACCCATTCTCCCCGCTTCTAAAACTGCCGAAAGTTTTAGACCCTTCACACACATCGCTGATCACTAATTCGGATACCTCGGTACAAAAAGGTTGTATATCTCAAAGATAACACGAATGTTTCCATTAGAGAAACTATCAAAAAAAGGTTCCGTTTTTTTTGACCCAATTAAACAATTTTTAATATTTTAAATATTCCTAGGTAAAAAATGGATAAAGTATGTATCTAAATGAAGCTAATTATTGAAACAAATTTTATAAGCGATACGTTTTCTATAAAAAACAGCAGATGCTTTCAATCATCCGTAAAACGCGAGGACACGCTTTGAGCTTTTTTCACTTTGTTTAAATAAATAAAGCCATCAATTCTGTAAAAATAAAAATGGCGCTTAAAGTAGTAGTCCTTATATTCAATTGTTCCTTCTACTACGTGCTAAAAACAATACAAATATTTTTGGTTGTAATTATTTCCATTTTTATTTCTACACGTATTTCGTATCTACATTGTCATTGACTATAGAAACTCGGAATGAAAAAAAGGATTAAAAATGAAATACACATTGATTCGTAAAATTTTTGCATTTACTAAAAAATATGCTTGCTAAACAAAAAAGAGTAGGTAATCCTTTAAAATTCTAATAGGACCGTGTACACTGCTCTTTAATCTTTTCGCTCTATCTGATTGGGCAGAACGCTGTCAGAAACAGAATTCGTGTTTTAAATGTACCTCTCCTATTGGTCGGTTTTATATTGGAAATTCTAAATGGTTTTTGAATTTAGAATAAGTTGTTTTTTATGGCTGGTTTGGTTTTTTATTGTGCCTGTAGAAGGATTTGTTAGCACTAAATTGGTTAAGTCAATCAGCCTTTAGAGTAATCAAAAACGAGTTAATTGAAGTCCTTAAGAAAGTCTGGTGACCTTTTCAGAGCCGTTTAGACTAAAACTGGTTCTGTTATCTCGTTATTTAGATCTTAATTTTAAGTCCACGTTGAAAATAGATACATTATTTTTAGATTCGAAATAACTATATTTTTCTTTGTTCGAACTTTTTGTTACTAAGAATACTTCTGTCATCTTATTTACACCTACACATTTCAGTAAAGTTTTATGTAATTACGACCTTTATTTCAATGACATAGATGTTAAATTCTATTGTAGAATTTGAGCAGGTATTTCTGCAGACCGTACATTATCTTCCATTAGCGAAACAAGGGATTAAATCCGTTGCGTTACACGACTCTGAATGTTTCTGTTTTATTACTAAGTGAAACTAAATGTTCAGGTGTTTGTATGGATTTTAATATTATATTGTTTATTTTGTTTTTGCTGTGTGGTTCCGGCTTAAAATGGAACACCTCATTTCTTACCGTGGATTTCTTTACGGGCGACTAAGGAATAATGTTTCTAAATTGGAAGTTTTTGTGTCCGTAATTTAGAGATATAACATACTGGGACCCAATTTAATTCTTAACATGCTGTCTCTTTTTTAAGGGGATGATCAAACCATCAAACTGAACAACTTCCTCTATGGGACCAACATTGAAGTCGCGAAAAAAAACTCTGCTGTCCCAGGCATTTTGCAGTTTTGTATGGAACTTTTGTGGTCTCATACAGAAAGTTGTTCAGTTTGACGGTCTGATCATCCCCTCAAAAAAGTGTCAGCATATTAAGAAGGACCCGTATAAGAACATATATCACCACTTGTACCCACACCTCACATCATCTTGAAACCATCAACGCTTGCTACGACTTCACGCTTGGAAAGATAGTTGGCAGTCGTAACCAAGTTTCTGACCGCCCCAAAGGGGTTATAGTCGTGTGTACATGTTTGTATCTGTGTATGTTAACTTTCTAGTAAAATTTTAGGTTTGGCTAATACGTGGACATTTCTGAATTTAACTGCCTCCGTGGTCTAATGGTAAAGAGCATTGGGCTCTTGACACAGAGGTCGTGGGTACGATTCCAACGGGGAACACCTATACTCCATTCCAAGTAGCAAGAAAATTTTAAGGCAATTTTGAATTACAGAAACAGAGATTTGAATCACTTGTCTCACTTATTCTTAGAATAGATTTAGTAATGCCCGTGATATGTCGGGTAGTATGTCTGTCTGATAAATAAATTATATTTGCTAATTAGAATAGGCCAGAAAGCTAAATAGGAGTCTGAAAATTATTTCGCCTTTATTTGGAATTAAGTATAGTTATGTGTCGCTTTGTGCGTTTTTCCCCTCAACGTTTTGTGCGTTGTTATTATATATTTCGGCCGCTGAAAGATTGCGTTTGACAGTTACCATAAAATTGTAAAAACTGAATGAAAATATTGTTTACCTGTGCTCACTCTAGTACACAGGGCACTAGCTGCCCTTTTAAGTTCAAAAAGCTACTAAATAATGATCGGCATTTATAGTTTTCATTCAGTTTTTTACAATTTTATGGTAACTTTCAAACGCAATCTTTCAGCGGCCGGACTTTAGTAACCGCAATATTGATAAATTCATGGGTACAAGGAAAGAGTAATTTCATAACCATAGCATCCAGCTTCCATTCATAACAGACTGCAGCAAGACTTACATTGGGGACTAAGATCAATGACGGTGGAGAGCCCTTGAATACACTTTTATATGTGATGTGGTGTTTAAATATTTATTTCATTAAAAAGAATTTATTTTATAGCTACGCTCTTATTCCCCAATCCTGTCTGACGAGTACCTAACTACGTAATTAACTATAAACTCTCTCGAATTAAAATAGCTAAATACATGAAGCAAATCGTTATGTTCATAGAATTATTCTTAAAATAACTTTAACCTCTATTACCTAACCTCAAACGCGAAAAGCCTACAATTTCCAAACAAAGTATTCACTCGCGGTTTTCCATCCCCAGATCGTTCCCCCCTTCCTCCAGGAAAAATACATTTTCGCCGTTGCCAATGGCAACAAGAAAACAGATAGATATTATATCTAGGGACGCGCACATAACTATAACAATAGATGGGTACCTACGTGTTAAAATGGGCATATACTTATACATATATTTGTGTGAGTCAGGTTTTTACGCATGCGTGCTTTTTCGGCGAAAGTAGATAGATATTGGGGTTTTTAGGGCCAGAAGAGGGTAGGGTGGAGGGAGGGGGTGCCCTAATCTGTGTCCCTTTGAGGCCCCGATTGGAATTTAGTAATCATATTAGATTTTAAATTACACGTGTTTGTCAGAAAGGGTGGGGGATAGCAATTTGTTTCCTATTAGATAGTTATTTACACATTGGTAGGGGTTGCTCTATTTACAAAATAATGTGCTTTAAACGTCTCTGAAATTGAAGGTACTGATGAGAAATTACATGAAGTATTGCGAGTGTTGATAAATCTTATTAGAATATGTTTTTTAGCATAGCATAGAATATGCTTAAGACTGTATTTTTATGGTATCCCCTAAGAATATCAGCATATCAGATTTATTCTAAATATTAATACCATATTTAGAATATCCAGATTTCACTATCAGTGCCCAAATTAATTTTTTCCTAACGAATAATTTATGAACACATCGCTAAAATATATTCTACACTTTTATGACAAATTCAAGGAATTAAATTGAACTAAAAGATGTTAAACAAAGAGTGCAATCGCCAACCCTAAAAGCGCCATTAAAGTTATAAAGAAAGTTAAACAAAACTTTAATTGTTTTTTTAAATATTTATTGGTGTTAGAAACAAAGTAACTGGCGACGCTTTCCTAACCTCAATTATTTCCATTCGTAACGTTAAAGTAACTACACTAAAAAACTAGCATTTTATAAATACCACCATAAGTATTTGACTGCCTTTTAAATTTGGTATGAAATTACTTATTTCATGAATATAAGCCATAAAATACACAGAATCTGTTTACCGAGGTAAGAGACAAAACATAACAGTCAGTTAGATTATTAGTCAGTTGTATAGTCGCATAGTTAACCATAACTCAAACACAAGTACCTGTAGGCTTGGCAAACATTCTAGGAATCAGGCGCCAGCTAAACTTAAGAAAGTTCCTCATCCAAATAGGAAAGAACATATCAATAAATGGAAACATACGGTATTGGCATCAAAACTAAAATGATTGTATTGAGTACACAAACCTAAAAGTAGGATCTCATTGTAGAGCAAGACCTTTCACGAATGAGGTTGAGAGCTAAGATAAATGATTGGTCTAACACCAAAGGCCTGAGACCTAATTGAGAGGATTTCGGCCATACTCCAACACGCGGCAAGGGCCCCCCGTGCAGATGGTGAAGGCAAGTTGGTGTTCAACTTCAACTTGCTGTCAGATAATTTTCAAGCCGCCTTACTAGGCATCCAACCTGGCTTAACGAATAGTTACAGCCATCTGACGGAACTATCTGGGACTTATCGCTTAACGTGCCGCCCGAAGCATGGGGACGCTCGAGATGAAATACTACTAAAAGTAACGTCAGGTCCGGTCTGTCTTTGCATGGGTGACCGGACTTAATATTGCGTATCCGTATACAGAGTTCCACTACTCCAATAAGCACCTCGTATCATTTATGTCCTCGGATGCCTAAACAATTAATAATTATAAGTATGTAAGTATACGTATATCCCATAGGGATACTTCCACACTCGTTCCTTTTATGGAACACATGAAAATAGAAACACATGGATTCTTTGGGTGTGGTCAGCTACTTTGCCACAACTTACCAACCACGTTCTAAATAATATAGTTGTAGCTAGGTTTACTTTAAGCATAATCTAGGTTTCAGATTAACGTGACAAGTTTTTTCAACAACCTTTTGCCAGTGAACTACTGGCAAAAGGTTGTATAGAATTCCTATTACGATAAATGGGATTGTATATCGAAGAAAAATGGAATCCTATTGAGCCACGAATCCCACGGCAATCCCGATCATGAGCTACTTTAATACGACTTTAATTTTTTACCACCAGGTGTCATCAATAAACCGAGTACTCCGAAACCTAGCATCGCAGAAGGAACAAGCAGCGTCAGCGCAGAATGACAGCGTCTACGAAAAGTTAAGGATGTTCAACGGGCAAGCAGCCACGGGGTGGTGGTACCCAGGTTTACCAACTGCACCGGCCGCCCCTGCAATACCCGCTCCATTACCGCCCCAGCTAAATAGGCCGGGCAGTGAAGAGCATAAAAGAGGTTGGTGGTAGCTATAAGTACCTTTACGCTCTTAATTGTGGTGTAGTCACTTGCTCCTCAGACTATGACCTATTTTTATAATTCCCTGATACCTGCACGCGAATCTTGCAGTCATGAATCCTGCGCCAGAATAATTTCCGTGTGGCAAATTATCTAATCAAGTGGAATCTGTATCCTGCCTCCTCTCACAGAGACTCGAAAGTCCAAACTCTAGGTTTGTCAGAGAGTGATGGACCGCAGTATTAGGTGTTAAAAATAACAGATCATGTCAGGAACACTACACTGCGCTCCAAAACACAAATCGCAGACGTTGGGAACGTTGGAGACGTTGGGGTTAACAGATGTAATACTTGTAGACTAATGTGGGAGTAGCCTCGAATGCACCAGGACAGGAGGACAGAAATTGGTATGCCTTGGATCCCAGGACATGTTCGTTGGCATCCAGGTTGTCCTAGGATAAGATAGTGGGATGATTTGGATGCTTTCGATGAAAAGAGGCCAGAGCACGCACCATTGCAAGAGTCATTGCCCCTGTGTTTGGGAAGGTTTAGTCCTTTCTCGCCGGATTTCTTATTGGACGGATAATCTTTTTCGTCGCCTAACTGACGGTACATTTTAATTGATTGAAATGTATCATGGATACAAACCAAATACCTTTGCCAGCTTCCTAATACATATACATTTCCGGTGTGAAAAAGGAATCTGTCCAAAACGGAATCCGCCCAATAAGGAATCCGGTGAAAAAGGACTAAACCTTTGGGAATATGAAAGGCAGGCAAACGTATGGTGTCATGGTGGCCAGAATCTTTACTACAATAACAAACTTTTAAGAACACATTTTAGCATATTTGACCTCAATCTTTTACTGATAGCTAACTAAGAGTAAGTAGTGTCTTTACGTAAAACAGGAATTAGAATCCAATATACTATACTATGGCTATGTTACATGCCAGTAGAATGTTCTTTTTCCATTTCGCTTTGACACCGAACTCTGACTTATGCCTTTGAGAATCAAAGAGGAAAAATGTAGGGTTGTGTACGATGGACTTTGTAGTGGACTCGATAATGTTCTGTTGATCCTTTTTGTCTTTTAGGGTAACATTTTGACTAATCTTATCTTAGGTGACTTTTTACTTAGAAAGAGTGTAACGTATAAAAAAAAGCTCGATAATATTTTTTTTCAATATTTGTAAATGTAAGACTTAAGTTAAGTAAATAGGGTCCTTCTTAATATGCTGACACTTTTTTAAGGGGTTTATCAGACCGTCAAACTGAAAAACTTTCTTTACGACACCAACATCGAAATTGCGAAAAAAAAATCAGCTGTTCTATACAAAATTGCAAACCTACTCGAGCCAAATGTATGGGACAGCTGATTTTTTTTTCGTGATTTCGATGTTGGTCCCATAGAGAAAGTTGTTCAGTATCATGGTCTGGTCATCCCCTTAAAAAAGTGTCAGCATATTAAGAAGAACCCTATATAGGGTTTAAGTGCAGACAGTCGTATTACTTTAAAGAGTGATTGTACTTATGATACTGAACCACTTTCCTCAAGGAACAAATAGGAAATTACTAAAAAATATTTGAACTTGCCATAAATGCAATCAGCTGATCCTGATCGATAGTTTGTATGGAGAGTTGAAGTTTATTTTTGTGAATATCCCTTATACATATTGTTCAGTATTATGAGTAGAATTACCCTTTAAAATAATGCGACTGTCTACTACACTGTACACCCTGTAAAATAAGAACATTTACAAACGAATAAAGTGACGTCATTATTGGAGAGATTTCCCTTCGTGTTTTTTTCTTTATAGTTTTGTATTGATAATTTAATGAACTGTAACTTTTATTTCCAAAAATCTATCGAGATAAAATATTCAAACTCAACTTTACATCCAGAATAAGTTCAGAAATTGTAGAGCAAAAGTTCGATGCGTAAACGGTAACCCTATTTTCCCCCCTTCTCAAAGAGGGGTAAGTAGGAGGGGGGATGACGCGTTGTTACCAAGTTTCTTACAAAACACCTCCAGACTCGGTTGTTGCGGGTGTGCCAGATTATATGCCTCCTTTGTGCCTTCATTTCGAGAATATGTTTACCAAATTGGTTTAGCCGTTGTGTGTATTAGAAAAATCTGGTTTTTAAGAGTGGTTTTGGTAAAGTACTAGTGAAACGTGGATGTTCTGCGGTTTAAGTATATCTCTGACTACCCCCTCGGGGAATATAGTCGTGAGCATATGCTTATTTTATGCTTGTGGTAAAGTTGGTTTGAAGGCTTTCTACTTTTCTCTTGCTAAATGTAGGGAAAGTAATTTTTTATTAAAAAAAATAACCAGCTTTCCTTACCTAAAAAGTTTCTGTTCAAGTCTTATGTACTACCATAACACTTTACGAATCGGTGGTACATTCTCAAGTTTCTGCCGAATAAATCATTTTGATTTGATAAAACAGCATTTTTTCTTATATTAATATAGACAGGAACTTTGTTAAAAATACTAGAGTAGTATATAGGGAGAGCTTATCTCTAAAACTATTAGAGTTTCTACCATTCTACCTTGAACAGCCCTGAGCGACAACGTAGCGACTGTAAGACTTTATCTGCCAGTTGCACGTACGTTCATTAAAGTTAATCCTCCGTTATATCTCTTGCTGTCACTCTTTGTCTTGTTGACGTAGTAAAAGCTAGCAAGAGATTTAATGGAGGATTAACTTTACTGAACGTACGTGCAACTGACCGTTAATCTATTACCCTTACCTGTGCCGCAGCTGTGGGAATAATATCTGCTGATGATGACGATGACGTTTTTGATCCGTATTATCTTTAACATACTTATTTATGCCAAAAGTACATATGTATGGCCGCTCCCGCGCTACATTCGCCTGGTCTAATCTTCTAGCTAAATCTTTCGTGAAACTGGGCTCTAGAATGCTATAAATTTAACGTCCTTACCAATTGTGGCGACGGGTATACCTACTGTGGAAATATGAGCAGAAGAGTTATAGTAAGTCTCGTTGGATAAGAGTTGATTTTATTCTCTTTACTGAACATTTGAGAAATAAATGGTGATCCTAAATTGAAGACATTACGAGGTAATGATAATACCAATTCAATAAAGTTTTCACGGGGCTATGCTATGAAGAACCCATAGAAATAAAATTGAGTTTCTTATGCTTCGGCTTCATATAAAAGTACGAGTATTTCTTCCCATATTTATACCGTGCATCTCATTCTGGAATTCTCAAAAAACTCAAAATGTTTTATTCAAAATAATATCACATGGATAGCTTCCTGACGTCAATTTGACTTTACCACCGTTGCCGTACGACCACGTGTTCCGTTGTAAAGAAGATGCAGCCTGAAACTCTACAACACACATCTTTAAAAAAAAATAGTACACTTTCAAGTACAATATTGAATTACATAGTGTAACATTGTCAAGACCACACATTTTGGTCATTCATATAAACATCGAGTTTATTGTAATGGTCAGAAAACTCTACTACAGATACCTAAAAGCAGGTTTTAGCTCATTCCAGATTTCTATAAGCGATGGGATATTCAAAACTATTTGTCCAACAAAAAATATTTTGAAGCACATTATTTTAAGCAAGGAAACATACTTATGTAAAGGAGGGTAAGGTTCAAAATCTTTGTTCTACGGATGTGACTAAACAACCTATGTTAAGTCACTCAAGTAAAAGTTGCTCTTTCCAGAAATTAACCAAGCCATAAGTCAACTGACTAAATTAACCCTTTAACGTAAGGTTATAAGCTCACGACCGAATCCACTTAATGGTGGTCAGAAAGATTCTGTCAGAAACTTTCAACAACCTACAACTTTTTAAGGCATGCAGTTGAAGTCCTTAATTAAAAGTAGTACCTAGGTGCAGCTCGCGTGCCACTGATATAGTCGATATACCTACTATATCTGTTTATATATTTCGTTTACAAAAAGATCATAACATAATGTAAATTTTATGAAGATTCAGTCCTAAGACTTATGACGATAAGGTTGATTTTAATTTGATTCGTTTAATGTTTTTAGTCACGATAGAGTCCTCATGATATTTCGACTGGGTCTCTTTTCTGTGATTATATAGTGGCTTTTCATGGGTCAAGCAGACTAGTACCTATCTATTCGACCTTTAGCAAATGTGATCGCCACTAATGTTACCTACAAGTTCTTGGTTTTTATTTATATATATATATTTTTAATAGGGGCTTTGTTAAAGACCCACTTTCTTTAGGAATTGTTTACCGGATTGATCACAGTGCTTACACAAGTATAAAATATTTTCCATTAGAATAGGCACTATCCATGCAAAGCTTGTATAATTAGACCTGTATGACCATCTTCTTTGCAAAAAGAAACAAACCTTTGCTCCTGTGACGAATAAACATGTTAAGAGCGTGCTCTTCTGTGCCTCGCCACGTAGTCGACTTTCGCACTCTTCGCGCCATGTTGTTTAGCAAAACGTGACCAGAATCTTTGGACTTTCAACTCCTGTCGCCATTTTTTAACCGTTTGAAATGGCGTTTATAATTTTTCCTTTAGTTATTCTTTCAAATCCGTTTTAGGTTGTCTAAACTACGACACGAGATTAACACTAAAATTTTTGCGTTTATCGTCATACTAATTTATTGATTTAGTAAATTGAATTTTAAAATTAACAATAGTATTATTCGGCAAATGGAGATGGAGAAGTGTCTAGTGAATGCTCTTGCAAGAAAACAAACTTCAAAACAAAATAAACCTATAGTTAAAATTTCAGAACGCAGAGTAGAGTCCATTCAAAGTTTGTAAGACTATAATTTATGGGATAATTCGATTTATAGACAAGATTCAACAATTTGCATTCAAATATTATGACACAGATAGCTGTTGGACGACATTTTTAGGACTGCACCACGTCGGAAGGTGTTCCGTTATAGAGAAGATGCGGCCAGAAACTCTACGACACACAACTTTTAAACAAATAAAACATACAAAGTACAACTACAAAATGTACATATCTTAATATTGTCAAGCCTAGGCATTTTGGTCAATCATATCTTTTTCAATTAAGCAAAAACCAGAAATATCCAAAACCACCTCTCATGGAAATGTAATCAAATTTGGTTGCCTCCAAACTGCAGAATACTTAATCATCTGACGAGTCACACTCTAACTACTTACATTAAATATTTACCGTCTAAACGATTTAACTTCAAAACATTTCAAAACGAGAAATTTTCTACAAAAAAAGAACCAGCCTTTTTGTATTTTATTCTGTAGACAGTACGCCAGCCGGCTTAATTAACTTTGGACGAAGCATTCAGTTTCATAAATTCGATTCCCGACGACAACCTAGGTATACTTAGGTACTTAAATTTCATACTGAACTTTGTTGTCTGTTTCCTTTTCAGCGAGCCTTTAGTAAAGCATTTCAATCGTAAACCACGATTTCTCTCGCCAATTTAAATGTATATTAAGCACTAGTTTTGCTTCCGTAGAATTAGCATAAGTACTGTTAGTACTACCAGAATTAGTTTTGTTTGCAGAACAGAATAAGCCTGTTTGAAGTTGCAGGAACAATTTAAGACTTCTGCAAAATGCATAATTTTTTCGCTAAAGAAGATACTATGGTTTTGGTATAAAATAAATTAGGTATGACGGATTAATTGATACGTTTCTTTTCTCTACACGGGAAACATTTCTGTGGCAACCCTTTTAGGGTCAGCGTACATTTGGCGGAGAACTGCTCGAGCATTTTCCAGTGCCTAATGAAATGTCGTCCTTATCCAACTAAAATATAGTTGTAAATAAGTGTCAAGATATAATTTTATCTAGCTGACGGCAGCGTTTGCTGGCGCACTCTATGGGAATTGGATAAGGATGACATTTCATTGAGCCCTGGGAAATACTCGAACAGTTCTCCGCTGATGTGCGCTGACCCTTATATTGTAGACTTTACCAGAAATGTTTTGATTGTAAATCAAATTCTGGTAGATTTGACCAAAATCTACTTACATCAAATAATTTTCTATTAGTCTACTAAAATAAAATGGTTGTCACAGATTTTTTTCCGTGTACAGATTATCACTTTGCCAAATCATTTACGTAGTATAGAAGTCTTTTTCCATTAAGTCGATGGCATGTCGACTGACATAGAGTTTGACTATCCATCGAGAGATAGAAATTAACCAACTATCATCAGAGGCTTGCTCATTGCCCAGGGTTCGCCGGGCGCATCAAGGGTTCAGTACATCACTCGAGGAGGTTTTCTTTGTACACCCGTAATAGACTGATAAAGGCATTCGATTTTGTAATATTATAAAGTCACATGACATGAACCGACAAAACAGATCTATGAGCATGCTTGATAGCAATAATGCATTTTACAGTAGAAAAAGAAGTATCGGCAGAGGCGATAGAGATGAGTGTCAGAATCGTAGCATGTGGCGATCTATTATCTCTGCCTACCCCAGTGGGACATAGGCATGATCATATGGGATCAACTGGTGCATGCATAGGATGTCTGCATTTAGATTGTTCCCTCTCATTTTAATTTTTTCACTCCAATCCACTGCTCTACACATTTTTTAAATATTCAACGTAGTGTTCTGTTCATGCATCGACGGCTGCGGCCAATGTTTTGGAAGTACACAAAAATAAAAAACAATGACAGATGAAACATTTCTCGTTCCAAAAATGCTCACGAGTGATTGGCCCTAAAACGATGCGTTTATTAATAATAGGTACTAAAATGTAGGAGAATTGTTTTCAAACTTATAGACACTTAGTCCAATATTAATTTTAAAGATAAGAACAGAGAAAATGTTAAAAATGTTTAAGGCTGTATGGGCCAAAGAATTAGACGTACAAACAAACATACACTCGCAAAACATTACCCTCCTTCTGATGGAGTTGAATAAAAACGCAGCGCCGCTCTGTAGCTCTAAAATCGAAATGTCTTACGATACTCGGAGTAATGGTATAACCATAGAGCAGTCCATTCGACAATTTAAAACAAATCACTTAATAACATCTACATAAGCAAGTAATCTAGACAGTGGACACAAAATCACGCAATATTTGCACAGTGGGACACAAAACAAATAATAGCTCAAATTGTTTGTGCACACTGGTTTAGGATATAACGCAGTAGTGGCTGCAGTCCACCGATGGCAGTCCATTTAATGGTTGAATGTAATGAGACACTAACAAATTGAACGAATGAATAGCTCGCTTGGTTTTTTCTTCTATACTAAATATCACGGATTACCAACTTAACCTGTAGTTAATTGCAACCGAGGTTGACGCAATTGGGGCTTAAAGTAAATCTTGCTACGACCTAAAAAGGTTATGTAGCAAGGTTTTTGACCACCCCGAAATGCGGTTGGGGTTGCATGTGTATGTAATGAAAATAGTAATACTTCTGTGAGTAAAGTCGATTAAGAGCTGCGAAATAATTTACGAAAGGCTTTTAAACTTTGATAACAAGGCGAAAGCCGCATCGGGGGCGTGGTAGAGTAGCTTTAGGCACTCTCATTTCTTCCTCAGAGCAGACCTCTGTAGTGAGACATGTAAAGGCTGATAAATCAAACTTTACAAAAAAGAATGATCGCAATAAATTCTAACGTAGCGTCATTAATCGAATGCGTCCAAAAATGTATTTAGTGTAAACACTATTTTCCGTATGCCGTATAGAACACGCAACTTTCCCGGTGAGTGTAAGGTGACTAAGGGTACGCTTTGTATACGGTTTTCGGAAGAGTGACAGAAAGTTTACTTTTTCATATCAATCACCGGCCTTAAATCGACAAGAGAGGACTCAAGAGAGGTCCTTTTCTCATTAACTTAAATTGAGGGCAGAGAATGAAAATTTTTATTTCTCTTAAAATCTTTCCGTCCAGTTCAACAATAAATTACAATTCTATCGACACTGCGCGCACAGGTATCGAACCGGGGAGCAAATATTTACCTTACCGGCGAATCAGTGATGCGATGCGGTCAACGTTAAATCATTCGTGTTTGTAATCTAACTTCTGCCGCGGATTCACTCGGTAGGTACTATACATATACATAAAATATACTATTAGTATTAACTTTTTCTAGTAAATCAATGGCATTTCAGTCTATATTTTTCCAACAATTTGCCACACGGATAGCCCTACAGCATCATCCACAAGCGCTGAAATTCCATTTTGATGAGTGCTGCTAATGAAATTAGTGAACTGAAATTTCAATCTTAGAAGAAAGTTATATTTTCGTAAAATTTTGCTATATCGGCGTGAATTTCATATAGAGTTTGATCTAATAATTTTTAGGTTTTCTTCAAAACACTTCAAACGTTCAAAAGCAGAATTTTAGGCTCTTGAACAGACCAGGAGTGAGATTTTTGAGAGTCATACTTTGAACTGTCAATATTACTATGGAGATATTATGCATCTTTCTATTGATGATTTATTTAAAAAATCATACTTCAGGAGTGCGATTTTTTTAAGGTCAAATCAGCAGTAGAAAGATGCAATCGTATTCCAGGTGTCACCAACATTAAAAACTCTTTTATTACTAAAACACTATCGATTACAGTTTAGCTTTCATTCATACAAACTCAAGCACTCTTCGCTAACTGCAGCTTCGGGCGTAATATTCAATGAAACAATACCGATTTAATTGAAAATGTTAAGTGGCAGTTCAGAGCACCATTAACTCTGAAATCAAAAGTATTCTTGACTTTTAAAACACGTGTTACAGTTTTAGATGCAATGTGATATTTACTAAATTATGCTTAATGGCTACCTACACATGACATAGATTCCTAACAATTTTTTTTTGACATTAACATACAGGGTGTTAGGGTAAACAGTTGCATTAGTTTAATGGGGAATTGTACCCATGATACTGAACAACTTTTCCTGAGAAACCTATAGGAAATTCACAAAATTTTTTGTTGACTTTTCATACAAACGTCCGATCAGCTGATTGTATTTAGTATGAAAAGTAAAAAAAAAGTTTGGGAAGTTGTTATAGGTTTTTTAGGGAAAGTTGTTCAGTATCATGGTTACAATTGCCCCTTAAAGTAATGCAACTGTTTACCTTAACACCCTGTATATTGCATCAAATACTACTGCTGCTATCTAGGATGATAAATCGCTCTATATTGCCCAGTAGGTAGGCAATATAGAGCGATTGGCATCAAAAAAGTATCGAAATAGTAATAGATATATGCCACCACATTGGATAACTGGCACAAGTCCAGAAAACTTCATCGCACACCGTAGATTTTTGTTTGTATTTATTTAGGTATCCATACTTTTCTTGAATGACATCTTATGAAGATATTTAATAGATTATTATGTATTTCAGACCATCTTAAACTGAACAACTATCACTATGGAGCCAATATCGAAATCGCGAAAAAAATCATCTGTTCCATAAAAATTTCAATAGCTTCTCGACGAAAATGTTTAATACAGCTGATTTTTATCGCGGTTTCATAGTTTGTCCCATAGTACAAGTTTGATGGTCTGAAGCACTCTGTTCAGGCTTCAAAACGACCCTGATTCCACGGTGTATTTCAGGGTCACTTCAGTAACAATTTAGAGTTACCAGTTGACATATTCACCATCACAACATTATTGTCAAGCTACTAGCTGCAGGACAATGACCTGCTCTCGTGAATAAGGGTGTGAGGGAGTGGGCCATTCTCCACCATGCCGGCCCAGTGCGTGTTGGTGGAGGCAAGTTACTGGTCAACTTGCTGTCAGAGAATTTTCAAGCAGCCTTAATAGGACGCCTTATATTTCAAATCTCGTGATTCAAGATAGCCTAAAACTTCTGTTTTTAGTATATAGAGTCCAACTTAATATGCTGACACTTTTTATGGGGATGATCAAACCGTCAAACTGAACAACTTTCTCTACGGGACCAATATCGAAATCACGAAAAAAAACTGCTGTCCCATACATTAGGCTCAAGTAGAATTGCAGTTTTGTATGGAAGAGCTGTTTTTTTTTCGCGATTTCAAAGTTGGTGCCATAGAGAAAGTTGTTCAGTTTGACGGTCTGGTCATCCCCATAAAAAAGTGTCAGCATATTAAGAAGGACCCTTTAGATAATAAGTTGTTACTATTCTCTTGTATTGTCTAATTCATCTAAACAAATTGCCTCCCATTTATGGCTCAGACGACAGTTTCGTTCTGTCAAACAACCCTCCAAAAAGACAAACATTAGTATCAATTGCACTCGAAGTCACAATAATAAAAACTAAACCTTATCTACCCCAGTACTAAGTAATTTGGATGACCCCACTACATTAAGTGAATGGTTAACAACAACCATTTTAATGTGACCCTTAGCTCTCCCTAGACGCCCATAAATGTATTAAAATACAGATGTATTGAGGTCAGTCAGAGGTCTTGTTTGAATGGCGAATCTTTGTTAATAACAATGTCTTTATTAGGGCGGGATAAAAGTGTTCGTATGAGCGGTTAATTTTGTAAGTTATTGGGCTTTATCTTTTAAGATGTAAGGGTTGTTTTGCCTTGTAGTTTTGTAATAAATTTTCTATTTATCAGCATTTTTATGAAAACTAGAAAGTTTACAACAGTTCGACTAACAGAGTGTAAAATGACATGCGTTACTTATGGAACAGGGTGGTTCAGATCAGACTATCAAACTGAACAACTTTCACTATGCCTATGGAGCCAATATCGAAATCGCAAAAAATTCTTCTAACAAACATTTCTGCCACTTTTTGGGGGGGGCGAGGTAACATGAAATCCGCAACTTTGGATTTTATTCCCCATAACTTTAGATTCTAATTTTGAATGTTAAAAATCATGAAAAGTGGTCTCGTGTTAACCCCAAACGTTCTAAGTTCGAAGTTATTATTTCGCAATTATAGGCTGTCTCGTTTAGTGATAAGGTGTAAAATTGAATGTAAATGCACAAGATCAATTGTGCTTATACCGTGGCAGAGGGGAAATGCAAGGCTAGTCCTTATAATAATTAGTCAAAGTCATCAGCCTATATTTCATCGTTGGATCTTTCAACACGAAACATAAAAGACCTCTTACAAGGAGATTTTTCTGATTAGATTACTCTGCACCAGTGTCTAATTTCAACAGAAACTAAAGCTAAAACTCCACCAAAACTAAAAGTTACAAAGCAATTTTTTCTTAGTCCTACTGATAAGATATAAAGAAAACACTAAACTAAATATGTGTATCGGAATGTAACCGCGGATTCTAAATTCCGATAGATACAGTGAGCATTTATTTGTGGAAGCGTTACGAATTAGGCGGATCGCGCCTTGTCCGGCCACAGAGGCCGTGTTCTTAGCTGCATGCTACAAGTTATAGGCGATAGCGATTTGAGACAGGTGATAGATTATCTAGATTGTTATTATGAAACAGTTGTTGACAGTTAAACCTAAATTATGTATCTATCTTCTATCTATACTTATAAAACAGTTCGGTGACTGACTAACTGACAGACAACGCACAGCCTAATCCACTGAAGATAGAAACATGAAATTAGGACTACATATTTACAGAGCTTGTAGAAGGGACAAAGGCGGACAAAGTCTCGGGCAACCTAGATAGTTGTATTCACGGAATAAAAACTCAAAGGGAAGGAGCGTGTGAGTGTGCTAGTGTTGGTATTCCATGGTTAATTTCACAGTGACCTGGAAAAAACCTTAGACATAAAAAGTGTAAACCATGATACTCTTCCTCTTGAAATTTTTAGTCATACTTTCTTTGTTCATTTGAAAGCCTCGTCGATACGCAAAGCAAATGGTTCTAAATAATGCTTTCAGATGGTATTCGTTATGTTCATTTAAGATGATTGTCCTGGAATTCATGGCAAAAAAGTACCTACTCCAGACAACTAAGTTGGTACGCCATCACGCACTAGGCCAACGTGGTTAAGTATGACCCAATTTATGTGTTTGCTCTGCATCGGAATCCTACAAGTTTATTGAAGGTCAAGTCAACTCTCTCGCCTCTCGTAACTCAAGCTCCTCGTGTTGAGTGACAGTATCGATCTCCACATAATCGCGCGCCGGCAATCGCCCCCCACCTACGAGCTACGGCCGCGTTCGCCCCGATAACTTCAATTCCGCTTTATCTCCCCAAGTCCCGACTTTCTTCGGCCCCTTTGTGCTTATTTTCTCCAATTTTTTTTCACCGCCCCCACTTTTATTTCGTTCCTTTTCTTATTTTCTTACTACTATTATTTCTCTTATGTATTTTTCGTGTTTCATCCCGCCCTCGGTGGGACCAAGTTTTTTTCTCCAATCATTTGTAGGTCGTTATTGGGTAGAATTGTTGGTAAGTGCCGTCTCGAGGATCGATTTTTTAATGAATTCTTCCCTTTATATTCTGACTGAGATGTTTACAAATAATGAAAAATGCGAATTTTTATAACGGGAAGATTTTCCTTCTTGTTATTGACTAAGCTTTCTTCTCTAATTTAATTTCGACAATGAGTTATGATCTTATTTTTTGACTTGAATGAAAATCTCAATGCTATGGGATTTTGTCCATATGTTTGTTTGGCTTCACGTCTAAACTATGTACCCCGAAAAAATTAAATAGTGATTTGGTAAAGAGGTAGCGTGTACCCTGTAGAATACGAATTTAGAATATAGGTCACTTTTTAATGTATTAAACAATAAGTAAATCTGTACATACACACATACATGGTTTTATTCGACGAACGTAACGTTTCAATAGCTTTGGACTATAACCGTTCCGCTTTTTTCTGATTATAGAAAGTAATTCTGTTACACACAAAACAAAAGTCTGATTTGTGAACAAGATCTCATTAGAATCCGTCACATGGTTAGGGAGTGTACACACCGCACGTCGCGACACGCCGAGTGATCAATCAAAATTGTCAACCGATTGGAAAGTCCGCCATGTTTCGCTGAGCGAATGTCGCGCATCAATCATGTTTTGAGTGAAACGGAACGTTGAGATCGGGTGTGGCGTTCTATATTTTTAAGGTATTGATTTTGTATCGATATATTTTACATGTTTGGCCACACACGTTTAAGCTACATGCTTAGTATGTTTTGGCTGAAAAGCTAGCCTACTCTTCTTGCCACGTCATTCCATTCAGAAGTCCTGAATCTCTGAATATGCTAAAAGGGAGTTTACTCACACGCTTAAAATGGTATGGTTGTAGTAAAGATTATAAATCTGAAAGAAAATATGAGACGAGGAGTGACTTTAAAGTGAAAATCTGTTATAGACCCTCTTTATTTGATTCAACGGGTTAACTTCGAATGTCGATAGAGAGATAAGTTTAACGAGTACCATGTTGATTTCTATGGCTCCATTACAAATATTAAGCACATGCCCACAAAGTAACATCAGAAAAATGTGACAGATTGCGTAACAGTCCTTCTATTCAGCGAAATCAGCAACCCGTGTACCCATTACTGACTCGGGAATCGAACCCTGGCTCAAGTGGTCCGACCATAAAGCAAATTAATCAATTAGCCGGGGGCATGTCGACAACATTACGAGCAACGTTTAATTTTGGTATCACCCTTACTTGAAGGGCTAAACACAACCTGTGTAACATGGTCTCTAGAACCAAACGAGGTGTTTTAACAACAGAGGTCCCGTTAAACGGTTGCCTGGGTAATTTTTGTCTGTAATTCTGGGGGTAATTTTGTGCAATTCTGCTGACGCATTTGCTTGATAGTTTGTCGAGTGCAGTTTTTGTGTTGATAGTTTATGATGAAGAGCTCTCCAGTGCTCTTTTGTTAACAATTTAGCATCTTGCTTTTAAATTTAGACTTGGGAAACTTAATAATAGATCGTAATCAGATTAAATATGAATTTGCAAGTTTGGCGCCCAACGTGGGGCCTGTTGTTAACTGTAAAGCTTAATGTAATTACGTTAAAATGATTTCAACACGCTTTTATACAAATTTAACCATACGTAGGCATGATATTATGAACTTAGTATTTTTTCTTCAGTTGGCTATTATTTCTCTACGGCTAATACTGTACACCACAACGAAGTGAGAGAAGAAAGAAGTAGAGTCACATCAAATTGATTTGAGACCAAAATGTCTTAAATGAGAAAGAGTCTTATAATGTCTTGATCAAAATAATAACAGTAATGTTTCTTACAGCAGATCCCCTCCAATCAGAAGCGGGATCGGACGGGAACAGCGAGCACGCGTCATCGGGAGACGAAGACTCTCAGATGCGCCTGCGACTGAAGAGAAAACTCCAAAGAAACAGGACCTCCTTTACCAATGACCAAATAGATAGTCTCGAAAAAGGTAACATCATTATCTCAGTTATTTATACTTATTAAAATTTATAGCATTTATCATTACGTAGCTGTTTTAACAAAGGTCAATAAAGTCGCTTCTAAAAGTCGTAGGTATTTGATGCGTTTCGAAAAGTTTAGATTAAAAAACAGAAATTACTACGTAAGTAATAATAATAATTGTATTCAATTAGTCAGTACTTACTTAGTTGGAACAATCAATTGTTTTAATTACTCACTTATGAATTTTTCACAAAGAATATCGCCTGAGCCTAAACAGTTATAGCTAACAAAATCGCAGTTTACGTCCAAAAGTAAACCACGTCAATACTCCAGTATAAGAGGTCCCAAGGGTCTTCATAAACCTATTTCCGAATGTCCCTTTCATCTTATTTATTGTTTGCAATAACAACAACATAGTTATTAGTAAATAAATAAATATTGTCCCCCGATATTTGTCCAGCTCTCGTGCCGTGGCAGTGAGACCAATTATTGATGTTGAGCGTGTTAATACTAGTTTTTATTCGTTTGTTTATTCTGCTATTGTGTATTGGTTTATTGCTTTAGTACCTTATTGTGATGTTTTAATTTGGTACTTTGACTTTTGTACTTAATGATTACTTTATTAGTAACTGGTCAGCCTGGTCAATCAGTAAACGGAACAACTTTTTAATGTCTAGCTAAATGTTGTTATAGAGTGAGGAATCATATTAGGTAGATACACACGGCAACACATCAAGTTATACAAAACCAACATAATCTGGTCGCGCGACGTTATACGTTACTCGATCTACGCGCGGCCAGCATATTTTGGTTTTGTATAGCTTGATGTGTCGCCGTGTGTACTTATACAAAAACTTATAGAAGTTGCTTATTCAGACTGAAAATTTCATCATCGCAGATTTTTTTTATTGGTAAAAATATAAATAAAACAAATACAAAAAGGCAGAGAAGGTATTTTATAACAAAAAGATGAATGATTGTAGAATTTGTCTTGATTCTATTCTATTGAAGATTCAATCCGTTATTCAGAAGCGACCAAGAATTCTGAGCACCTCAAATAAAATTGAGGAAGCGGGAGCTTCAAAATTCGAACGTGTCCGATTCGAAAATTTAATTTAGGAACGTCTGTCCACAGAGTTCGAGAGAACGCACTACCCGGACGTGTTCGCGAGAGAGAGACTGGCCGAAAAGATTGGATTGCCTGAGGCACGTATCCAGGTAAAATAAACTCCAGTTTACACCGCGGTAAGGTGGCTGTATCGATCAATGTCGTTGCCTCATTTAACCATTTAAAGTCAGAGGTATTCGTCTAAATCTAACGTCACTTTGCTTTTTTTTTCACAAACCTACTAACTAGTTTTATGAATAACCCAAAACCATTCTGATTTGAATCTGTAAAGACAAGGGCTTTTAATAAAAGCGTTCCATGAATGCGTTCATAAGGGCCTGTTTACATTGACTGTTTGCATAGGCCGGGCCGCATGTAGATGCGTCTTTAGCAAACAAGCTAAAAAAACAAGGGCCATAATAACCCCGGCAGGCGGCGTCGGCGTGCAAATAGCCTATATGCGTATTACATAGCTTATGTAAATATATTGGAATATTGCGGGTACAATATGTTAAACAATGTTTTTGTTGTTTGAGTTTTTCGTCGGCCATGTTTATTTTTTATACAAATTTACGTTCGGTTTTATGTAATAAGTTTAATTATGGTTAGTTCCACGATAGTTAGGTATACCTACCCCGAAATACATAATATAAAATCATTGGCATTTTTTCGGTTTAGTATTTTCACCTACTATTGAAATGAGAACATGTTTTTACAACATGCAATTTCCACTTAGCACGTCACTATTCCCAGTGTTGCCAACACTTTAAAAGGTCATTTATCACAGTTAAGCTAAAGTTGGCGCAAGTTTTATAATGGCTTAATGCATTTTACTGCAACCTTTTAAAGCACTTAGCATAGATTTTGAGAAATTGAATTACTGTGATGTTTGTTTAATGACAATAGCGTTAAAATCCAGTTGTTTTAGTACCTAACCTACCTATCTTTAACAAATAATTTGAAATCAGTAGAAGTGCAACCGACTGTTATAGCTTACTCATCGGATTTAGTCCTATACCTAGGCAAAGGCATATTCATGACCGTTATAGCTTATTCATCGAATTATATGAATAGGTACTATTAGGTACTTAGGCAAAGGCTTCCCTCTCTTTCTAGAATCCATAGCAAACTGATGCGTGCTGGCTGGTGCAAAAATAGGTCGCTTATGTGTTTAATACATGTTCCTAAAAATATAACAAAATATTTTTTAATTTGCACACCATTAACATACTGCAACAAAAACAGAATGAAAATAAGATAATTAAAGAGAATATAAAGAATAAATTTTTCATCCATACTTCTAAACTGCGTAGGTATCTATATGTTTTGCTTAAGGAAAAAGCATTAACGCAATTATAATCATTCTAAATAAAAAATCGAGTAGGCTGTATTAGGGTCGCAGCAGCAGTGGAGTAGGTAAAACGTCTTTTACCGAGTAATGACATCTATACTCTAAGGTCGAGATTCAGAGACGATTTTTTTAGTCTTAGCTCGAGCTTAGCGTGGCGAAAATGTATGGATTTTGACATACGGGAGTTGGAACTATGACTTACAAATCGTTTCTGAATCTCGGCCTAAATATTGGTATTAAAATAATGCCGGTAAGTGCTATACTTCCAAAGTAATAAGCGGTCGTTACAAATTTCTGATTATATTTGTGATACCCTACTGACAGAAATGAAAAACGTTTTACGTCAGCAATCCTTTTAAACTAAGAGTCTACCCATCAAACTGAACAACTTTTAGTATGGGAGCAAACCGATCAGAACAAAAAAAATCTGCTGTTGTATACATTTGAGTCGAGTAGGCATTGCAGTTTAGTATGAAACAGCGGATTTCTTTTGCTCCGATCGGTTTGCTCCAATAATAAAAGTTGTTAAGTTTGATAGGTAGTCTCTTAGTTTAAAAGGATGCTAATGATATCAATGTCACGTGTAACAAAATACTGTCCCATACATTTGAATTGAGCCGGTACTGCAGTTTTGTATGGGACAGCAGATTTTTAAAATTTTTCTCGGTGTTGGCTCCATAGTGAAAGTTGTTCAGTTTGATGGTCTAGCATCTAAAGCATCTTATTACTAGGGTGTTTTGTTACAGCCTGTATATCCAAATAAAAACACAACATTAGGTAAGTCCAAAATATCGAAAAAAAACAAAACTTCTGAAACAGTAATTTTCTCCTTCCATTGAAAGTTCAGTACAGGAGTTTTCTTGTTTGACGGGAAAAAAAAGAAGATGGCGGCCACGTCGGCGTTGTTTTCAGCGGCAGAGCGGGGTTAAGCTCTAACATTAACCTCTCGTCGGTCGTTAGTTAACATTCGTTGTACGTACGTTGCAACGTGAACGCCACTACGGTCACTGAGTACTTTTTAGGGTTGACTGTTGACATAATTTTATTTGAGATGTGAGCTAAAGCGTTGTTTGAAGTTAGGAAAAATATTCATTTTTTATCTAAAGCATATACCTAATGTCGAAGAACAACAAATGGACATTCAATAATGATTTAAACTGAGAATCATGTTTCTAACGAATTAGTTATAATTAATACTAAATTATAGTCAATAAATATAATAAAAACTCTATTTAAAATCTTAGTTGAAATAGTCGTAGAGACCTTCATTTAGTATGGTTCTACCACAGCTCCGTATGGTATTATCTATGGCATTAGATCAGGGGTGCGATTTCTTAGGTCGAGATTCAGAGACGTTTTTTAAGTCTTACTTCGAACTCCCCTATGTCTAAATCCATACATTTTTGACCCTACTTAGTTCGAACTATGACTTAAAAATCGTCTCTGAATCTCGGCATTACAGTCAGACGTTCAAATCAGCAGTAGAAAATTACTAAGTGAATATGCATCATTCGATCACGATTTGGAAAGTGTGAAATTAAAAAAATAACACTTCCAATGCCTAAATTGCAGAACTATAATTCCTAATACAAATAGTATAGCTCCAAGGTACCTACCTAGGTAAGTAAGAAAATTGTAATAAATTCAAAACGAGCCTCAGGTATACCGCAGATTAATAATTTAAATACTAGGTATCTAATTTATAGCCCATTTTATCACATCCACGATAGCAAAATTTTATCAGTGAGAGAAAAAAGGATGTACAAATAGGTAAATACCACGGAGGCGATACAATTTGCATGCTTACCAAAAAACGTATCAATCGACAACCTTGCGCCATCCACGATTAATTACAAGCTACATTAGACTGTGACACTGGCTCCTAAAGCTCAATTTGGTTCGTGCGAGCTGGAGGCTTCGCAGGAGTTGCGTGAACATCGTTTTGTATTCGGGGGAGGGCGACACCACGTGTTGCCCCGGTGTTCAGGGGTTCAAGGCTGTGGGCTGTGACGAACTGTTGTGTATATGCTTTGGTAATCTTCATTTTGGATAGCTGTCGAATTATATCACAAGAGATTGTTACTTAGATGGCGATGGGGTCTATGTTTCGGCAATGCTAGTGAGATATGGATATTATATTTAAGATAGCTTTGACTATCCGCTCGGATATTATAGTCGTCAGAATATGCAAATGAGATTAAACTGGGTGTAAAAAAACACCCTGGTAATATTTAAAGGGGTGGTTTAGATGAGACCATCGAACTGAATTAAATAGAATAGAAACACAGCTTCATACAGCTGATTTTTTTTCACGATTTCGCAATCCGCTGTTTCATACAAAACTGCAGTACCTACCTACTGGACTCAAATGTATTGGACACAGTTTTTTGTTGGTTCCATAGTGAATGTGACGACATACGGTCAAAAAGCTTAATTAAGTCTCTAACCTTTTTTGCTACCGAATCAATGAAAATCGTTCCTTAGGTACGAAATACGATTATTCTTCAGTGACGTAAAATAATATAGACATTCATTCAGGAATAAAGATACAACATCCATAACTTGAGTTAGGTACTCCTATTTATCTCAAAACATATTTATCTCTGTCTAAGATTCGATCTTGCAACCATCGGATTTGCTGGCAGGTTCACGACAAACTAGGCACCGGATACACACTGCCCACATAAAAAAAATTGGATAGAAAATAACCAAAAACAGATTTCACTTTTCCAATTTTCCCATGGATCATGGCCACCCCAGCTCTAGGGGTGAGGGGTGAGGTATCGATCCTACAGCCTACAGGAAGCGGGGGCTCGTTCCGGTAGAGGGGAGTGTTTTGAAAAATTGGCACCCACAACACAAAAACACATTTTACCCCAAAAAATCGTGCGAAATTAAACTTTACGCTTTCAATAATAAAGTTGTTGAAGAGGCTAGTGGAATAAATGGAATGATTTTGTGGTGTTAAAATGGTCCTCGGATTTTATGTATATTTTCCTGTTTTATTTCTTTTGGAAAATTGATGGTAGTATTTAGGTCCGCTATAATTTTATGGTAAATGGTACAAGTATATTATTCGTTCGGAAGTTATACCCAAAAATGGATTCCTTCTTGAATTTAATTTTAAATAAAATAAAGGCCATTATACTGCAAAAACATGATATAGTTGCATTTAAAGAAAGGTGTTATATTTTTAAAGGACATAATTTATTTTCACCGTCATCAAACTGCGTGTTTTTTCATGAAATATTGGTTGATAATTTATATTCGTTTGAATCGTACTCAATAAAAAACTTTTGACGCTTTAAATAATAAAATTTTAGTATATTTACATTTCATAAAACAGAATAGTAAAATTGACCACAGCTACTTGATAAAAAGTTTCTGAGCACCCCGTAAGATAATACGGCCGTGAGCTTATGTATTCTAGGTAGTAAACCAGCTATAACTAGATTTAAAATAACTCTAGCCACAGTAATAAGTATACCCCAGTTTGTAATGAGAAAACTTTATAATGAGGTTAAACTTTTAACTGCAATACAAATTAACAAAATACGAGGTAACAAACAATAATTTTAAATGCATGCATCATACGACCGTATTAGAGGCAAAAACAATTACGGGCCGCAGCGAGTCTGCGGAAAATAACGGAATTATAGCAAATTCCATTTGGTAGGAACCCTCCTGAAACATTATTTCGACTGAACTATGAGGGTAGGAGCGCAATTTATAAAAGGCGTACGGGAAATGACGGGAGAGGCGGGAAAAGGGCCTGTCATCGCTGTCACGGAATATCTATAGACAGTATGGGAAGAAATGAGAAACGTCATAATATTTTACTGTAGCATTTTGATAATATTGGGGGAGATGGGTTCGATTTACTGTAGCATAGTTTCGGAATATTTACGATTTAATTAATTGATGCTGTTTGTTAGTCAGGTTTGGATATCGACTTGGGTAACCTGTGTTTAATAGAGTGGAAAATCGCTACCGAGTTATGATGTGGAAATGTAACGAATTGTGTTTCAAATTTAAAGGAGTTAAGGGCATTCAAAAGCACAGTTACAGTCGAAATCAAAAAGTATTTAGGTACCTATGAAACGATGTAGATGTATACAGGGTCCTTCTTAATATGCTGACACTTTTTCAAGGGGGTGATCAGACCATCAAAATGAACAACTTTCTCTATGGAAATGGCGAAAAATAATCGGTTCTCCCATACATTTGGCTCGAGTACGTTTGCAGTTTTGTATGGAACAGTTGATTTTTCTTTCGCGTTTTTTATTTTGGTGCCATATAGAAAGCTGTAAAGTTTGACGGTCTGATCATCCCCTTAAAAAGTGTCAGCATATTAAGAAGGACCCTGCATTAAGTGTATATAAAAAATTTATCAAATGGTATTTAAATCCCTAAAAAGTACCTACGTACAAAAAGCATGTTTTCAACCATTTAGAACATGATATATGATAAAAAAAATAGTAAGTAAGTATCTATACCAGAGTAGGTAGGCCAGTTCTTATTTTAATAAGTAGGTAGGCACATAAAACCATTGCGTAAAAGTAGTATGTATTGGGTACAAGGGGCCCTTCCTTTTTGCGAGGGTTCGGATAAAATATTGTCGGTAACATTTTGCCGATTTTGTTGGAGGCCGAAGCAATAATATTATGACATATTGCCTCCTGGGCGGCCTTTTTGAACGCCCTGCTTTTTCGGTATTATTTTCTTATGAAAGAACGTTATGTAACCATGTACTTGTATAAGTGACAAAGTATGATTAGTTTGGTTTAGTTTTATTCGAAAAAAAAGTACGTAATAAGTAGGTAAGGTACAATAAAAAACTGAATAAATACTTAAATCTTTAGAGGTACATTGTAACTAGTAACAACCTTATAAGTATTTTAAATTCTTCTCGTTTATAACAAACAAATAATGAAAACAACTTAAAACTGTCAAAATATCGTTATATTTACAGTAAAATATGAATGAGTTAAATTAAAATACGGTAACGTTATTTACCAACGTGAATCCGCCCTTTCTGAAAGCGCGGGAAAGCTTTGGGCGCCATATTGTCGTCGCCATGACTGTCGGCGGCGGAAGTGACGCGCACGTGAGGGCTACTTCCGGAAGAGCGTTCCGTTTCACGCAGTTCAATGTCATATTGTTGTGTCCACTTGAATTATTTTAATGTTGCCAACTTTTGTTTCGAAGATTTGAATGTTTATTCGGGTGTGAGTTGAGATGTTTGAATTTCTAAGCTTGTTTTCGGCACGGAGTTTAGGTATCTATAAAGATTCTTTGTTTTAAATGTATTATAGAAAAATCATAGGAACGAAATGTTTTTTAAACTAGGTATAATAAAATCACTGCACAGAAGTTAACATATTCAGGGATATTTTAAAACACATAGGTGAGTAATAATATTAGTAGCGTATTGCGTGTTATCCTCCCCACTACCCTTGAGGCCCTCCATTAATTATTATAAACTTTATTAAAAGCGGTAATTACCCGCGGGTGGGTTGATGACATGAAATCGTAGTTTATTAAAATTATTACCAGTAGGTACCTACCTACCTACGTTAACGGTTACGAGCCGTTAGTAATGACTACGTAGGTAGTTTACTTTTGTATTAATTAAATACTGAGGGATGTTTAGGTAGGTACTTAATATTATTATTAAATAACGTGGTGGTTTGTGGTCCATGAGTGTAGATGACATTGGTTTTTTAAGTACAAACATTGGCCAAAAGATTACAGAATATACAACGTGTTAATGAATAAGCGCAAAACCTCATACACCCCAACTGATTTATAACAAAATAATTAGATTGAAACAATAATTTCATTGTTTAGATAGTTAAAATTTAAAGTTATTCGGATTTTAAGTTTTCAGGCAAAAATGATTTCTTAACATTTCAGCAGTGAATGAAAGCGCTAGCGCTAGCTTGAGTTGAAATCGAGTTCAGTAAATTTTAAATTGTACAAAGAAATTATTTTATATTTTGATAAAAATTACCTATGTTGAAAACATGATAATTCGATTCTGCTCTCGATTCTAAACAACCTACTTTCTAGTTTTGCGTTAATTCATTAACACGTTGTATAGGAAATAAAAGACGCTCAAATGCCAAGGCCGGATATTAGGCTTATTTATGGACAAGCGGCAACTCCAATGTACGATGTATTTCAGAGACGAGTAAAACGGCTATTTATTTCGAATTGTATGTAAATACAACATTTAAAATTGTACGTGTTATAAGATGAAACAGTTGATTTAAACAATCTTACACTACCTAAGCTATTAACTTATTTTGACTTTTGAGCTAACTCTATAAAAGCATTTATGCCTTTATGTTAATAATAAAAGATAACTAGGTAGGGACCTAAATATACAGGGTGCAAGGAAAAGTATCATTAACCTTTAAACCACATACTCTACCCATCAAACTGAACAACTTTTACAAAAAAATATCAGCTGTCCCATACGTTTGAATCGACTAGGTATTGCAGTTAGGTATGGGACAGCTGATATTTTTTTTTGTAAAAGTTGTTCAGTTTGATGGGTAGAGTATGTGGTTTAAAGATTAATGATACTTTTCCTTACATCCTGTATAATACCTAAGTTGGAACCCAATAACAATTATGTAAGACATGTTTTTTTAGATTTTACATTTAAATAACAATAATTAACACCTTTTATATCAATACTTAACCAATAAGTACAATTAATTCCACGAAATCGTTAAGTTTTTAACACTGTCATCTATTGGTGTTATAATAATAAGATGTCTATGGTTTTTAAGAACTGGAGAGCTATTTTTGAATCGTTTAGGAAAGTGGCATAAACTTAATGGAATGTATGCATGGGTAAATTCATACAAAAATTAGGTGTATGAAATTAAAATTACTTGGCACTTCTGGCCCATCAAAACGCAGAAAGAACAAAGGGAAGCCTTTGTCCAACATTGGGAGAGCAACATCTGAGATAATTAATCATAATATCATCCGAGCCGTCCGTAACGTCAGGCCGTCCGAGGAAAACATACCATGATCAAATCAATGATCTTTTCCGAAAAGGACAAGTGCGTAGCACCCTCAATCGACGGAAGTGCATGAAAAGATGTATAAATGTGAATGAGGCTAGAAGTGTGCCAGAGTCGTAGCGTGTGGCGGTCCGTGGTCTCTGCCTACCCCCATGGGACAGTGGCGTGAGCTTATGTATGTAACATTGCTTCCTAATAACTACCTAATTTAGTACTACGGTCGTTTGTTAAAAACTTTGACTGTTACTTTGTTACTTTGACTGATGTATGGACTAGTTACGCGTGTAATTCAACAAACATTTCTGCCACTTTTTGCGGGGGGCGAGGTAACATTAAATCCGCAACTTTGGATTTTATTCCCCATAACTTTAGATTCTAATTTCGATAGTTAAAATCATGAATAGTGGTCTCGTGGGATCGCAAAACGAGATAAGTTCGTAGTTATTGTTTCGCAATTATAGGCTGTCTCGTTTAGTGATAAGGTATAAAATTGTACATAAATGTAAATGATCAATTGATCTTGTACCGTGGCAAAGGGGGTAATGCTACCGCAAGGCTGGTCCCTATATAAATAGTCAAAGGTTAATAAAAACCATTCTAATCACTTAAGTTTTTACTTGTTTTTTTGTTCCATAAAACTAATGAATCTTCTTCTAACAGGTATGGTTTTCGAATCGGCGAGCGAAATGGCGTCGAGAAGAAAAGCTTCGAAGCCAGCGCCGGGACGCCCCCGCCCCGTCACCCCCCGCCCCTCCCGCGCCCCGGCTTCCCCTGAATGGAGGGTTCAACTCCATGTATAGTCCCATACCTCAACCTATTGCTACCATGGGAGATTCTTATAGGTGAGTGTTTGTTGATTTTAAGAGGATATTCACGGAAAAAAAAATCTGTGACAACCATCTTATTTTGTTGACTTTACTTAGAATATTTGTTGTTGTAACTATAATTCTTGTCGATATAACTAAAGAGTAAGTATACTTATTTTAGTTATAACGACAAGAATTAGTAACTCTACGTACAACAAAATTTCCAAGGTAAAGCCAACAAAATAAGAGGGTCGTCACAGATTTTTTTCCATGTTCCCATCTACGCGCGCTCCATACAAACGAAGTTGATTTTATTTTGAATATTAACCAATAAAAGTTAATGAATTTTTCTAAACACGATCTGGAAAGTAATCTCTGTGAGTTATCAGATTTTCATGTGTGTAGTTTCAAATTTACAATGATCTCCATACAAATCTTTAAATAATTCCTAACATTGAAACTATCAACGTTGTCACTTCATTGTATAATGAAAATGAAACGTTATTCATGTTAAAGGTGTGAGGACTTGCTAGAATAGCATACTTAAAAAGATAGTTAGGTAGTTACTATAAGCAGGTACCTACCTAGTAGTTGTACTTAGCATACCTTCTGACGACCCCGAAAGGGCTTATGGATGTTAGTTTATGTGGGTATGTGCCTTTGTATTACTTAATGTTACTAATTTCATCATCATCATCATATCTTTGTCATCTAGACACATAAGGCTATAGGGACATAGTGGCAGCATTTTTTTCCACCGAGAGTTGTTACGTTATTTTTGGGTGATTGCTAATACATTTTTTTTTACTTTCTCCAAAGGCATTGATTGATCCATCTCTTTTTTCTAGGACTCAAGAGTCTTTAAGTTTTAGCCATGGTTTTGATAAATATGTTATATGATAAGTAAAGATTTGCATTACTTAGAAAGACAGCTTTTTGAGACCACATACTATCAATACCGTATTAGTAAAAAATCAAATCCTTCCACAAAATCAACTTTCTAAACTAAGGAACAGATACGTAAAGGTACAGGTAGCGCCATCTATCATCGAGTGGCGAAACTAATTAAATTGCGCGCGAAATCGAGCGGCAAAGGTCGCGCCTCCTTGCGTTTTCCCGCCATTGCACCGAGACGTTTTGAACTCCGAAGTTCAGCGCCGAAGGTCGCCCGCCTTTCCACTTGGATTGATTTTTAATAGTTAACTACGAAGAGCTTTAGTCTTTGTCATAGAGCAAATTAACTTAGTGAGACGAGAAGTTAGTGTCCCCTTTAGTTCAGTCTACGGAATAAATTTGTAAGACTTTTTTTTTGCTAACACTTTTGCTTCCTAACTTTTTAAAGAGGAGCGCTTGTGGTCTCATGTTCTGCTTAAATGTTTCAATCAATACAAATACAAATCAATGTTTTTACTATTGAACCATTATGTACTAGGTACATACTAGTAAAGGTCGTGCACCAAAAATGAGGGTAGATACGATGTGCGCAGGTGGGTGAGAGATAGCGATTTACTAATGATATATACAGAGATATTCTGAATCCTCAGAAAATCCACGTTCCACTATTAGTACCGAAACTCTGTTCAGTGTGATATATACAGACTCTGGACAGTGGGTACAATACATGCCTCCAAATGAAGCACACAGGTTTCTTTACGATGTTTTCCTTCACTGAAAAGCCAGTGATGTTACAAATCGCAATTTAGCAAGAGAAATGAATAAAAGCGATACCTCTATATTAACGCGATCTGTCATGAACAACTTAAATAGGTATTTACCTACCTATAAGATAAACTCATCAAGTCATCCATGTAAAAGTCTCATTTCATTTTTTTTCTATACAATACATTGCAACGACATTGACAGTGCAATTGTTTCCGACAGTTCGATGTCTGGCGGACTATCGTCGTCGTGTCTGCAGCAGCGGGACGGCGGTTACCCGTACATGTTTGGCGATGTGCTGGGAAGCGGCGGCTACTCCCGGGCACCGGCAGCACATCAGCAGCATCCTGCGTATTCGCAACCTCAAACTGCTGCTAGTACTGGTGAGTTTAAGTATATAATGATTTTTATGTCCTATTAATCGATAAGTGCTGGGCAAAATGTAATTACAAATTATCATTTTTAAATTCAATTACTCAAATTCTTTTCGGTTATTATAAATGTAGCCATGCTTTTTGAAAGTTAAGCATTAGACATATTTATAATAATTTTTTATTTATAATATTTTATACATAATGTAATTAAATTACGATACGATTATAAATGTATGCTTTTCAAAAGTAAAGAATGATTGTATTAGCCATGTTATAATATTGTAAAATTACCTAATAACCAAAAAAGTTTTAAGTAGTTAATTGCAATTTACAATTACAAAAGGTAATTAGCAATTAATTACATTTTGCCCAACACTGTAATCTATAAAAACCTGAATATAATTCACTTCATAAGTTCATAGGTAAACAAGTGTTATGATCAAATCTATCGTAGGTATTGCCGTATTAGGGTTGTTACAGTTCCAAACGGCATAGGCTCAAATAATTATAATTTCAAAGATATAAAATACTTAGTACAAAATTTTGAATTGGAAGCAGAATATAAAATAGCTTTATACAAAATTTATGAAATCAAGATGAGAGGCCTTGGAAAATATTTACCAACTTCGTAATAAAATGTAAAAAACGCTGACTCAAGAGCAAGGGGCGTCTGGCTCACAAGACCGCGACATGACGGGGGAAACAAAAAATAAAAGGAAAAAGAGGGAAAATAGAAGTTCATGCCCCGATTGGATTTGCCGTTGTCTGTTCCTTACAAATGGCTTTCAAATTGATTTTGAATATCGAACGCTTTTGTTAACAAATAGCGAGGAACGTAGTCTGTTTAATTTCCGTATACCTAAACGTAAACACAGTTTGTAATTTAATTTCGGACGGAACAAAAGGTCACTGAAATGCTAAACGTTTTCATTTCAGCTCTACAAAAAAATGCCTAAACATAAAATTTTAGATTTATTATTCAGGAAAAGAACAAACCGTGAGGCGCTGGTGTTCCCATTGTTTTAAAAAGCCGTAACTTTTCCATTTGATATTATATATCATGCGGCGGACATTTTTAGCCGTAGGTGGCGGAAAGCGGTATGAATTATTGTTGTTTGGGGCGTTTCGCGGCATTGTTCGACTGCCGAGTTTCCAGAGCCAGCCGCGAACAAAAGAGTTTTTCACAATTCAAAATGCACGCTCTCGTTTCATTTACTCTTTTGCGCTCTTTCGACGGGTGCATTTCCAGCTTCGTGCGGTATTAAATAATGCGGATTTGTTCTACTTTTCTTTTTTTTGGCGCCCATTTTTCTGCGATTCCAGAGTAGGTAGGTATATTTGGTTTGCTGTAGATTACGTTTTCATTCCAAAAATATTTTCTCTCTGTAAATGCGTTGTTTTAATATCTCTTTATTGAAACAAATGTACGTAATTTTATGTTCAATTTTTAAACCCCTTTATGTTTTAACATTCATTCTTTAATTTTATGTTTCTAAAGATAAAAGGCCAGATTTAAATAATAAAGTAAAACGTAAATTAAACATCATAGGTACATTAATAATTATTTTGGTGATGCTATGTGAAGGTAAATTCAAGAAATACAATTTTATAAAATAAGATGATATGCGTAAGAAAAGAGTGAGTGCTGAAATGACGGCTAAGACAGCTGAATGGAAGAGGATGACAGATTGCGCCGACCCCAAATAATGGGAAATGGGCAAGAGAATGATGATGATGTGAAGGTAAATTAAAAAACGGTATAATGATTAATATTAGTCTAAATAGTGACCCAAAAACTGCTAAATAAATAAAAGCGACAACAGCAACAAATTGTCGATGCCCAGCCACCATAAACAAGCGTTCATAGACACAAACCATTGACTAAACGAGTCTCACAGGAGAACTGTTTAGAGCCGATAATAACGCGTAATGAATGTAAACGGGTCTCGTACCCCCGACGCGACGGTGCTGGAACGGAAAACTGTTATCGCCACGATGCACGCGGTGGTTAGGGGGTGTGGCATCGCTCGTGTACGTATCTACATAGTTTGTGAATTTATGCGTTTATTGAATAGGAAAATGTTATACCTATAGCATCATTATATTTGTATAGGATACTGTAGTCATTGGCCGCCCGACTTTTTCAATCTTTGATTTGATTGAGCTAACATGGCATACATGTAGAATCAATAAATTCGACGTAGTCATTGGTAGTTTAAAACGTATGTAAGTAACTAGTTAATAGTTTAAAAAAAAAACTGAAGAAAATAATAAACTAAGTAAACGTAACAAACCGAAAGACTTTGTTTTCTATTTATTGTTATTTTTATAAATAAAATATGGTGATTCAATAGTAATAGGTGAAATTAAAATACACAACATTTTAAAATAAAATAAGTCAAAATTACAAAACATTATGCAGTAAATGGTCTAACCTAACACAACATCATGAATTTCAAATAAAAAACTTATATTTAATAATAATTTATAATAGACCCTAATCAGTAAAGTTGTGTTTTCAGCCAAATAATCGAAGCCATACAATATAGAATAAATAAAAACTAAATTAAATTGTAAATTCATAATGACACTGTACACTATCCCTATACATGACTATTACATAAGAGGGTGGTTTCATAGGCGTAGCTTCGTGACTAGCGGTACCTAATCGAACCCAGCATACCGTTCCAGATAACGCGATTGTGTGTAATAGACGGAATGCAATCGGAATTAGACATATGCCTGTGCAATACTGATACATGATGTTAATAGCTTTCACTGTTAGCATGTGCTCGTATTAGGAGATTAATTGGCATGTACGTACCTATTTACGAATGGGTCCTAAAACTGGATACTAAAGTGTCATGTCAAAAATAGTAAAGCTGTTCGCAACTACCCCAAAGTATTCGTAATTATCTCAACATTAGTTTTAATAACTGCATAGTAATTAATACATGTCATGTACACACGTGCTATAGCTGGGTAAATGAACACTGTATGAGAGAAAATGGTGAATCTGTTCATAATTACCCAAAGTATTCGCAATTATCTCAATAGGTATCCGTAATTTTGTGAGCTTGGAAATAGCTCTTTAATATTTAATGGATATTGTGTTTAGCATTAGTTTTAAAATCGAAAACAAATAGGTACGTAATTAAGTTGATAATTATACCCAATTATCTACCAAAATAGGTGTCCATGAAAAAAAAAATGAAATGTTAGTACATTGGTTTACATAAATAGTAGTATGATAGTAGTCCAGCTAGTGCCAACCTACGTACAAGTTTGGGTAGATTTATAAAATGGGATTGATTTCATACTAAAAAAATATTTCTTGCTTAAATCTCATACTCAATGTATGACTTAGGATTAGGCAAGTAGCAACTAGACCAACAAAAAAAAAATTTGGCATTATCAAATCTTTTAACAGTCGAAATTTAATTACAAGCCTATTCAACAATACGGATAGGTAATAATCCGTAGCAAACGCTCAAAGCCAGACTGCCTTTTATTTACCCCATCCTTTCTTTGTATCGTAGGTGTAATATCGGCGGGAGTGAGCGTGCCTGTGCAAATACCGTCGCAGGGGCCAGACCTCGCTTCGAACTACTGGGGGCGGCTTCAGTGATCTCAGCTATTCGGGTTCCCGCATCGACTGCTCTCGATGCCCGAGAACCCGACCAATGTACCGGAGTCGCCATCTAGCGGCGAGATAGCGCACAACTACGCCGACTCCCACCTTTCCATGAATGCGGCACTGAACATGACCGCTGGACACGACTCAAACGTTTTACCTTCAGAAATACAAGAACAAAATAATTCGGTATCGTAAGTGATTTTGAGACTGTTTAAATTAAAATTTTCACAAGTTTCTTCACACAATGTAATGTTCAAGTGGTTATCCTTTCTCAGTATTTTAATGGTGCGTTATCATTATTTTTGTACAATAGACGTCGATTTCGTATAAATAAAGTTCTTAAAGGTAAGAAGCAACTGATGATGTTCAAACCTAGTGGTAAGAGAAAATTGTGACCATTCATTATGAATTTTGCTAAGATAACTGCCAAAATTATTTCCAAATTATGTTTATAGTCTCATTGAAGAATTACTGTATATTTTAACACCTGGCACATTTCATGGTGAATGGTCAAATTGAAATTAGTAAGCTAGAAAAACTGAATAAACTGTACATATAGATTAGCGCCATCTATCGTCGGGTAGAGGAAGTTTCCGCTGACGGAACACCAGTAAAAATAAAAATGTAAATTGTTTGTGCCAACGTTTGTAATAATTGAGTGTGAGCCCTTTGCGAGCACAACCCTTTTATTTCTTTGATGTATTCTATAGGGGTGAGAAATATTAATGCTGCAGAGCAAAACGTGGCAATGAGCTTCATTACAGCAATTTGTTTTCACACCCCTGCCTCAACAAATTGTCATACAAACTAATCATGTTTGTATTCGTGTATAATAAAGTTACACTAATAGATGTTGTATGTAACGTAACGTGTTGATTGCAATTCTCACTAAGCACACAGATCGAAGCGAATTAATTTATGTTATTATTTATTTACTAGTAATAGTTAAGGAGATCAATATTGCTGTGATTAAAATGTAGTATAGATTATTTTTACCATGAAAATTTGCGAAATTAAAAGATTTTGAGGAAATTACAAAATATGCATGTACAAAAACTGTATACATACAACATTGAAATGATTACTTCTGTGAAGATTTTGTTAAAAAACTCAGCATGTTATTTTATTTTGCATTCGAGTCGATGTAAAATACGATTAGGGCTGCCATTTTTGAAAACTTAATTTGGGGGCTGGGAAACCAGAAATTTTATTCAGAAAAGGATTTGTACAAGATACCAACTAGATTTTTTAAAGGTGTCGTAGTAGTACATACTATCTACATTTTTCATTAATACAATTTAAGGTAGGTAGTATACACATAAATATTTACTTTATAAGTACCTATTAAAATCCAGCGTTAGCTATTATAAAACAAAAAAAAAAATAAACACAATGCAACTTGCAATGTGTTTATACTTAATTATTTTTTGTTACCTACCTATTTTAAATACAAAGATCTATAATTCGATTAGGTATGAAACGCATGTGTACAAACTCAAAACTCAAACGAATGGCAGCCCTAATTTAAATACTAATATATTTTCAGTAATGAAATGCAATACGGATGTGGTATAGGAGAAGATTGTATTAAATGTAATTAAGGTCGAGATTAAGTGTAAAATAAATTATTACTCGATTATAAGTGCATATAGAATGAGGAGATTACAGTGAAATTTATTAATAAATATCGCATTAACCATTATCTTTTTTTTGATTTACTAATTATAACCACCTAAATATTTTTAAGTGTTTTACGCTGCTGTGATAATGGGAAAATATTTGGGTAAGTGCATTTTACAAAAATATTACAAACTAATAATTTTATTGACACTATAGCGCCCCAGGCCCACACAATTCCAGTTTGTAATAGGCCTTACTAGAACCTTGTCGAAGCAAAATATTAGTAGATAGTGTCAAGAAAGTCCTGAGTTCGGGCGCCCTCAGGTACTATTTAGCCTTACCCTAACAAGCGGGGCTCTGTTAGGATGGACAACCCAATTCCCTTGCTGTTCGTGGGACACAAAATGAAATCAAAAATATCAACATTTCAAAATGACGGCGACGGTACTCGCCATCCGTCACGCCATGTCTCCCGGATGGGCGGAAAGAGGGCTATGGAGAGCCAATTTGGGACGTTGAATGGTCGGGGACGTATGGATGAGAAAATTGACGAAATATGTGCTGTAATGGATGAAAGAAGAATAGATGTTTTATGTGTGAATGAGACGAAGAAGAAAGGATGTGGAGTTTCCACGCACAGAAACTACACAGCCTATTGGTCCGGAGTTGCAGAGACTGAACGTGGCTCTAAAGGCGTGGGAATTATTCTATGTATGTATGTATGTCAAGAAAACGAAAGATTTCTGTGACACGGTTCTAACGTCTACATGGGTCACGTTGCAGGTTCTGACCCGAGCACTTGTCTCGCGTGTTGTTCGCGCGTCGCGTTTTTGCCTGCCACGAGGCTCCGCAATCCTCAATCTCTTCTTGTTCTTGATCAAAAACAATCCCTGAGATTGGGATAGATACTCCCACAAACTATTTGACATTGGAGGAAATGCGGTGCTGCGGGTTTAATTATAAATTAAAAAAAAACGTCTACATGTCAAATTAGTTGACTGTACACACGGCGATACATCAAGCTACACAACACCAACATAAGCTGGCAGCGCGTAATGTTGCATAACGAATAACGTCGTGCGGCCAGCTTATTTTGGTTTTGCGTAGCTTGATATGTCGCCGTGTGTACATACTGCGAGACCAAGTACATCAATCAACCACCACCAATCAACAAAGTAAACAATTTTTTTTGTGTTTTAAGAACAGAGTACCTGAGAAAGTTAAATTAAAATAAATGAATATCTTTCACAAGCACATACTTGCTATGAAATCTGATCCCAAACTAAAGCTAATAGGCTTTTCTAGAGTACGGATTTAATTTTAGAAATATTCAATTTAAAGCAGCTCGTCTAATCTTATTGGAATATCTACCTAGTCAAATAGAAAAAGTACTCCTTCTTATTAGAATCAGCAATGTTGATTAGTTTTTATTCTAATTCACTGCAACAATGACAGTAAATTCATCATCATCATCGTTTTCTGATTTCCATAATATAATAAATTTTTACATATTTTTTTTAGTACCTACTAAAGCGCTCGTTAGTGTAGTGTAGCTTCGGTATTGGATACGATCATCGAAGATAAGCAACAGCAGGTCCGGTCAGTCTTAAGATGGGTGACCGTTTAGTTTAAACATTTCATCTCGAGCATTTCCGTGCTTCGGAAGGCACGTTAAGCATTTGGTCTCGGATAGTTCCATCAGATGGCGTTGTAACTATTCGTTAAGTCAGGTCAGAGGCCTATTAAGGCGGCTTGAAAATTCTCTGACAGCAAGTTGACCACTAACTTGCCTCGACCAATACACACTGGGCCTGCGTGGTGGAGTATGGCCCACTCCTTCTCACCCTCACCTTTATTCGTGAGAGGAGGCTATTGCCCTGCAGTGGGATTCTACATTCTATAACTTACTTACTTACTAAATATAAAAGCGATATTGTACTAACTAAAACGAACTCATGATCGTTTAAAATGACGAATGTATACACTCAAGTGTATCTAATAAGCCAACAATGGCCTAATAAAGTGCTGCATTCAATATTATTATTAATACCAAATCGGTCACGGCAGATGGCGCGAAAATCGTTCGAAACGCAACTCTATTGCGTAAGTGTTGCCACCCCAAAAATATTTTTCGTCAGGAAATTATGCCGTTAACTATATTTGGGCGGTACATTTTAATTTTGTGTGGAGAGTCTTTATTTATAACTACGAACACAAATGTATATTTCGCTACAGTTACAAAGTCAGGCCTTTCAAGCTATTTTCAACTTTATGGCGTTAGTGCAAGAGTTGTGGAAAGGGGCATGTGCACATAATGATTTGTAGCTACCCCTAGGTTTTGACGGGAGGGTTGGATGACAATGGGATGGGATTAAACGTGTTGTAGGCATTATACTGATCTAAGCTTTGTCGGGGTGTAGCCAGTCATACAGGGTGTGGAAGTTGACTAACTCATATTCGCTCTGAATAGTCTAGTCTAGAATCTACATTAAAACTATGATAGCAAAAACGAGAGCTTGAGGCTTGTTCGCTAATTGCATGGAATGAGCGAGAGAAAATACTATGTTGTTTGTCATGTCTCTATCGCTTTATAGTATACGTTTGCTTGTCTATTATGCTTCTATTCCATCTATGGTTCTGAAATACTTTTTTTAATACTGGGTGATTTTCTAATCACTTTCTTTCATGCCGGTTTAGACCATAGAACTGAACAAATTTTATTATGGGAGCAGACCTGAAATCGCAAAAACTATTAACTGTTCCGTACTAAACTGCAATGCCTGCTCGCCTCAAATGTACAGGTTTTTTTTTCGCGATTTTGATGTTGGTGCCATAGAGAAAGTTGTTCAGTTTGACGGTCATTAAAATTGAAAGTGTCGGCATATTAAGTTGGACCCTATGTGTAACTGATATTTTTTTTGCAATTTCAGGTTTGCTCCCATAGGAAAAGTTGTTCAGTTTTATAATCTGAATCACCCCTGAAAATTTAAAAAGTGTTTAAAAATCACCAAGTAACTGGTAAATGGCCTTTGACAATACAAAAAACGATTTCAAAATCAGGTGGCCGTAACATGTAGGTACAATACCATAGATGTTATTAATTCCAAACAGTAACCAGATCTATTTTTGGTTAAATTTAACCCACCCTGTACAATCAATATAAAGGAATTCTATCAAAAACAAGCCACGACGGTGTCTCCCTCTGCCGCCATTCGGAGTAAACAACAATCGTACAGATTATCAACGCTTATAATTGGTTTAGATTTTGTCTGTATGTCTGTCCCCTGCAATCAATTGATTATAGGGGAAGGACATCTGCGTTTGATTTGAATGCTTAATCTTTAGCAGTGTGTTTATGGTAATTAAATACATGTTTAACATCGTTCCTATCAGCTTACGATATCGTTCCGTAACTTATCATCATCAGCCTACCACGGTCCACTGCTAGGCATCTTCTAATGTTCTATCTATGTGCCACAAGTATTCTTAGCATAAGCATAAGCTCACGACTAAATTCCCCGAGGGGAAGTCAGTGATATACTGAAAACTAGGAACATCCACGTTTCAGTAGTACTGTATGTACAGGGTGTAAGGGACAGCTCTCCGCAAACTGAAACGGTGAACTTAGACCACCAAACTGAACAAATTTCGATATGGAGCCTACCTCAGCAAAAAAAAATCAGCTGTCCCATACATTTGAGTCGGGTAGGTCTTGCCCACACGATAAGAAGAAGCAGTATTGTATGAAAAAGCAGATTTTTTTCGCGTTTCCTGAGGGACACTTCATAGTGAAAGTTTTTGAATTTGATGGTCTGAGTTCACCGTTTCATTTTGCAGAGGGCTGTCACTTACACCCTGTATTCTGTGACATTCTTGTTTTTTTTTGTGGGAAATAATGTTGATTATTTTAGAAATTAAAAATAAGATTAAGGGCTGCACTGGAGGCAACGTTGATACCCTTTTATGTCGAAGAAAGACAAATATATTAAAAAATAAGAATATTTTATTAAATTCAAAATAGAGTAGCACTATTCAGACATCACAATTAGCAGTCTTACAAAACGTTATGATATTTGGTATCGAACAATTTTTAATCGAAGATCTCGAGCTACGAATAATTTAAGATCTCGAGATTAAAAAAGGCGCAGGCGTAAGTACAATTTAAAAAGTATTTTAGCAAATAACAATAGAGATCATAATGAATTGACGAGATATTATAGACGACATAGAAAATAGCCTCTTATAGAGTTACATAATACAATTATAATATATTTCTTAGATACAGCTAGATTTTCCCAATTTTTTCCTCGTATAAAAGAGAGGCCAGAGGCTAGCCGGCCACCTTGACACGTATTTTCATCATAAACACGCTGAAAGTTTTATGATTTTTATTTAACTATTTATTATGCAAATAACATTACTTACTGGTAAAATATTATTGGGTGTTAGAATAAATAAGTTTTTCAACACACTTACTAAGGTGGCTCTAATTGCACAGATTTTAGGTCCATAATGCAGATAATAAAACACGCTTGCTTTTTACCTTACCGTAAACTATTATGGTGGTAAAGGCACTAGCTTTTAAGCGTTTTACTTTATAGTTTTTTTAATCTCAGAAATAAAAAAACGGTTAGTGTATAATTTTCATAGTTGTAGTAATTGTTTCAATTATTTAATTTTATTTGCAAAATAAGTTCCTCGCAAGTGTGTTGAAAAATGTCGTAAAGAACGACGCGTGAGCATTTGTCATTACACTCTCGGCTCGGTAACGCCCTCACCTTCGGCTCGGGCTGTAGCCAGCCAGCCAGCCTCCAGTAGTGTAATGACCAACTTAGTGCAGTTGTATCATCATGTTTAATTAACTGGTTTTTACAAGGATATATAATTTAACTACAAAACTGACTAACGCAAAATAAATAAACTATATGCCCTTGTAGTAGCATTTTTATAAATAATACATATGTTGCACACCAATGTGAGACAGGTGTGAGTATATCTGTTTATATTTAATACATATTGACTACAGTAAATAAGTTCCTTAGCACTGATTAAAATATATAATTATAAAATTAACCCCTATTTCTATAACATTGGTAATAAAGTATTTTTGTGCGATACTAGTGACTGGCAATCGCAAAACAAATGTAACAGTTTAAGAAATATTATGAAACTTAAATAATTATTTAGATGTGAGGTGGTGGCGGATAGTCAAAGTAACACGATTATAAACCTTATAGTACGTAGCATAGCGTCGTTTGGAGAATTACACCCGCGCCTCCAAGCGACGTCACCTGAAGGCGCGGGCGCGATTCTTCTTTAAGACAAAAACGACGCTATGCTACGTGCATAAGGTTTATATTGTGTTACTTAGATTATCCACCACTGCCACACGTCTCTTCTGTATAAACCGTGGCTTAGATTTATTTTGTTACAAATAATGACAGGAACAGGAACCACTGACAGGAACATATCAAATGGGGTACTTTTTCACCCTGAAAATATTATTTCAGACTTTTTGGTAAGTACGTTATACAGCTCCTTTGACTAATTATTATAAGGACCAGCCTTGCGGTAGCATTTCCCCTCTGCCACGGTATAAGCACAATTGATCGTGTGCATTTACATTCGATTTTACACCTTATCACTAAACGAGACAGCCTATAATTGTGAAATGATAACTTCGAACTTAGAACGTTTGGGGTTCACACGAGACTACTTTTCATGATTTTTAACATTCAAAATTAGAATCTAAAGTTATGGGGAATAAAATACAAAGTTGCTGATTTCATGTTACCTCGCCCCCCGCAAAAAGTGGCAGAAATGTTTGTTAGTAGAATTACAGGCGTAACCAGTCCACATATAAATAGTCAAAGTACAGCGCTGTGCTGGTACAAACCACACATATGAATAATTTTCGTAGCGATTATTTTGAATTTTATTTATGGTTTAAGCATATTTAAATGTTTTAGATACTAATAAGCCTTTCGATCGCTTGCTCTTTAATTATTTTTTTTTCGTCGTTTAACTATGTTGTGGCAAGTTTGCCAAAATTTTTAATTTTAAAACGACAAGTCGTACTAAAAAATCGGGTCATGCGAAAATGATCTTTTTTAATTAGCGAATTAATGGGATCAATATTGAATAAGACATTTTAGTAAGGTCTTATTCAATAGACCATTTAGTCCAAAACTACGATGTCGGAATTTTCATGTTTGGCGTTTCTGTTTCCGGCAAATAAAGAAAAAAAAAGAGTTATACCATATTTTTTTTCTATTCAAACATTTTCTCCGTGGAGTTCGAAAGATTTTCCGGTGACCATTCATAAATCACAGATCAAAATGTTTTTAAATTAAATTTATATTGATAAACTCAAATATTCGCAAAAAAAAAATTCTTTTGTTCTTAATATATTATGGCCACCAGGGCTGGCAGCCCACACGACAAGAAAGAAGAAGAATATATTATGTATATTATGCTTAAAATATAAAAAAAACCGAACGACCTACCGAATTATCATTAGATCGACCAACGGCGTACCTTAGCCCGGGGTGTGCTATCTAACTTTCGTTGTCTAATAAGGGCGATCTGTCGGTGTACTCTGATTCTTGCGTAGATGGCGCGGTGGGTTGATAGCCCGCACCAGAACCAATGGTACCGTATCTGTAACGTAATAATAATAATAAATATCTTGGACATTGCTACAATGGTTAGGAATATGGTCCCAATTGAAGTACCCGATTTTGTCGGTAGTCTAGTATTATTCGTCATATAGCTTTCTATTTGTGAAATAGTTTTCAGAATCATTTCATTAGTTCCACAGACTACCCCCTACGCAAAAACAGACAAATAAATGTTAACTGCCTCTTTAAGGAGACAATGACAAAAAAACAGTGAGAAGAACTAACAAGTTTAAAAAAAAGTCAATTTAATATCTTTTTAAATAGGGTCCTTCTTAATATGCTGACACTTTTTTAAGGGGATGATCAGACCGTCAAATGTATGGGACAGCAGATTTTTTTTCGCGATTTCGATGTTGGTCCCATAGAGAAAGTTGTTCAGTTTGACGGTCTGATCATCCCCTTAAAAAGTGTCAGCATATTAAAAAGGACCCTGTATAAAGCTAAATAAAAACACAAAAGAAAACCACAACATGCTATATCAAACCAAAACATGCTTTGTCGAACAAATCCTGGTTCCCCGGTTAACACCGGTTCATTGGTACCTAAGTATCAAACAAAAAATAGGCTTCGAACGGGTCATGGTAAATGCGGCTTATGAGTCACAAGTAAGGATGGGGTGAATGCTCATGCGGCGATCCCCAGCAGACCGCGAAACATATAATATCCGAATGTCCCTTATCGCTCTTATACCGTGGCACCATGGATGACTTCAGTGACCTGACACCGGCAGCTGTGACGTACCTGTACCGACTTGACGACTCGCTGCTCTAAATTTTTGTGTTTTGTTTATGAAAGTGTAATAGAATCTGCCATACGATAAATAAATGCTCATGACGCTGGCAGCATTACCCTTAAATAAATCTTCTGCACCGAGAATGCGCCTGAGCGAGCTTTTAAAGCATACCTTCCGATAATGAGAGACAATTTCGCACCAGTGTTAATGTAACTTGAGACGAAACATAGTATATATGTACTTCACTAAGTGCGAGTCGGACTCTCCGTAGTCATTCCTTACATAGCTTAAATAGCTTAAAAAATCTTCAAGATTTGAAAGTACTTACGGGGAGCTTTACTCCAGTATTTTAGAAGTTAGAGAGGGGGGAAGAGGTGCGCCCTATTTTTGACTTTGAGCGCAGATATCATTAAAACGTTTCTTATATACCCCTTTAATTTTTACACTCTTTGGGTACGATACCCTATAATAGCTGGATCCGCATGTCATTTTATTTTTTATGTGTTATAACATAATTTATATACAAAAGAGGCAATATCCATGCCTAAATGTCGCTTGTACAAAGTACTAAACAGGATCGATGGTCGTTTTCGTGCGGGCGGGCGGGCGCCGGCCGGTGTAAATATGTAAGCAATGATGTAAGTAAACAAGCGTTTGAGTTGAATTTGAAAATCTCGTTTCGGCAATCTATTAAGGGTATATTACTGTTGGCGCGCTCCATATAAACGAAATCTGGTTATATTTTCAATACTAACCAATTGAAGTCAGTGTTTTTTTTAGAAACCATCTATAAAGTAATCTCTATGCTTGTATCATGTCAGATTTTCCTTAAAATGAACAGTTTTAAAGTTACAGTGCATCAAAGATTTCCATACAAATCTTAAATTAATCCTAGAATTGAAACTGTGTATTTTAACGAAAATCGGGCAAGATACAAGCATAGAGATTTGTTTCTAGATTGTTTCTGCGAAATTTCATTCACTTTAATTGGTTAGTATTAAAAATATCACCAGACTTCGTTTGTATACAGCGCGCATTTACGCATTCGTTATAAACTTCTCTTAACTACCTTATTAACACATTGAAAACTTCTGAAAAAGTGGAAAGCAACTAAAACTACAACTCATAAAATGTCTAATCCCAAACGCAAAAACAGGGCTATTATAAGTTAGAGAATTATAATTTTAAAAACACACATCTATGTTAGATATTGTTGTTTGACCAAACAATGTGACTAACGTCGAGGTCTGCCATCGGTATGTTTAGTCTATGCGCGTCCATTGATGGTTCTCCGCGACGTAACGGGAAAGCCCATGACGGTAGGAGACTCCTGCGACCTGTGCTTGCGGCGCGGGTCGGGCTGCACGGATGCGTAAAGCTCAAAGATGCTGGCATAAGAATAACTAACACACTACAGGGTGTGATTTGATTGCACTTAGTTGCGGCAGTAATTATAGCACTCTGTGCATTTAGTATAGAACGTCCAATTTTTTTGTGTGAATTTTTTATATAGGTTTCTTAGAGGAAAGTTGTTCAGTATCATGAGTACAATCAGAATTACTTTAAACACACACATCTATGTTAGATATTGTAGTTCGACCAAACAATATGACTAACGTCGAGGCAGACCTAGACGAAGGTGGCGGGACAAAATTGACGGTTTCCTTAAGAAATGGCCTATAGCAGAACAGAGACTCTTGGAGGAGAACGGAGGGAAGCCTTAACCCAACAGTGGGACATCAGAGGCTGATAATAAAATAAATAATTCTCACCTTCTAGTCCTCGTAGAAGTGGTATCAAATTCTGGCATCCTTTGACTGATACTCCTCGGCGGAGGCGGGAATGGAGGCTTTCCTCTGCTCTGGTAATGTTGGAAGAGAAATCCACTTGTTGCCAATATCACCCATGTTAGTGTTGCTATTAAGTCTGTAATTTAAAAATATACATTTAACTAGATTTAGTCGACGACTTCGACGACGCATCGGTTCCCGAAATCGTACTCGTAGCGAGATAAAATATACAGGGTCCTTCTTAATATGCAGACACTTTTTTAAGGGGACGACCAGACCATCCAACTGAACAACTTTCTCTACGGGACCAACATCGAAATCGCGAAAAAAAACAGCTGTCACACATTTGGCTCGAGTAGGTTTGCATTGTTGTATGGAACAACAGTTTTTTTTCGCGATTTCATTATTGGTGCCATAGAGAAAGATGTTCAGTTTGACGGTCTGATCATCCTCTTAAAAAGTGTCAGCATATTCAGAAGGCCCCTTATAGTTTCATCAAAATCGGTTTCAGTAGTTTTTGCGTGATGCCTGTGATAATCGTAACTAATACGGGGTTATATAAAAATTTTTAACTAAGTTTGCAGGGGTGGTTCAGACCATTAACCTGGACATCTTTTACTATGGGAGAAAAACTGAAAACGCAAAAAAATCTGCCGTTTCATACATTTGAGTCATGTAGGCACTTTAGTATGGAACAGCTGATTTGTTTTTTGCGATTTCAGGTTTGATCCCGTAGTAAAAGTTGTTCAGTTTGATGGTCTGAACTCTGAACTGAACTACCACTGAAAATTTAGCTGAAAGGAATAAAAGTTATTAGGTTGTTTAAAAAAAATCTCACCTCTCCATTGAAAAGGTGGTGCAAGAATAGCGAAATTGAACTGATCTACAACAGCCCTTCGCAATGTGTTGACGATAATGTATTTCAAATTGGACCCTATGTAGTGGTCCAAAGAGAACACAGTTGCGTACGCGCCGAGCACAGCACAACAAAGTATATTTGATAGGAACGTAGTTGAAATCATTACTAGGACTGCGAGAAGCATTATTGTAATGAAAAATGACCAAAAACTAATGTCAGACATTATTAAAGGATGGCCACCTGAAAAAAAAATTTAAATGTAAAAAAAAAATTATACAGGGTGTTAGGGTAAACAGTTGCATTACTTTAAGGGGTTATTGTACCCATGATACTGAACAATTTTCCCTAAGAAACCTATATCGAACGTTTGTATAAAAATTCGAAAAAAAAATCTCGAGTTTCCTATATGTTTCTTAGGAAAAGTTGTTCAGTATCATGGGTAAAATCACTCCTTAGAGTAATGCAACTGTTTACCCTAACACCCTGTATTAAGTTAAACAAGTTTTAGTTAAAAATATTGTGTAGGGCGCGTCCTGTCAAAATATTACGAGGTTGTTTTGTTTCACCCTGTATAAGTTGGAGAAAGATTTCACGTTTTGATTGTAGTCTGATAAAAGCCCCAAAGCCCATTAGATTAATTTTTGACACATAAAAATACATGCATATGCCCACGACTATATTCCACGAGGGGGTAGTCAGAGATATTCTGAAACCTCAGAACATCCAAGTTTCACTAGAAGTACCGAAACTCTGACTAGTGTGACGGGGAGTGAGTCCGTCGCCACTTCTAATGGACAGTAGGCACAATACATGCCTCGAAATTGAACCATGCAGCTTTCCTCACGATGTTTTCCTTTACCGAAAAGCCAATGTTGTTACAAATCGTACATAAATTCCGAAAAACTAATTGGTACGAATCGGCATGGACGGGGATCGATCCATCGCCTTCAGCACGGCAGGCAAGGTTACTCGCCACTGGACCACCACGGCTATTACAAATTAAAAATACATGATTAATATAATTTAGATCACCGCTAAGGAGTTGCTTTTGCTTCTTACCAGGTAGTCGATAATAAATGATTGCCGAACACACGAAGCCGAGGTAAAGTGTAGGTAAAGTCACAGCCAACACTGGGATACCGTAAAACCACCAAAATAGCAACCATATAGCACCAAAAAATACTCCTGATAGCAGCGAAGCAAACAGTAGAGCTAAAACAAGAAAAATAAAATAAATTAGAATTCCCACATTATCCACTCAGTAAAGTCAACACATCTTTCATGGGGCACTGTATACGCTATTATAATAAGATACCAGAGGATAATCTAAACTTGCAAACTCGATGATTATATGAATGACCAAAATGTCTGGTCTTGACAATGTTACATTATGTAATTCAATATTATATTTGTAAGTGTACTTTGTATACAACGTGTTAATGAATAACAAAATAATTAGATTGAAACATTTAAAGTTATTCGCATTTTAAGTTTTGAGACAAAAATGATTTTTTATCATTTCAGCAATGAATGAAACCGCTAACGTGCTCATGGATACATTGTAAGAATCTTGTTTTGGTAGTAAGTAGGGTGAGTGTGCCCGCTCCTTGGGTTGAGATCGAGTTCAGTAAATTTTAAATTTTACAAACTAATTATTTAATATTTTGGAAAAAAATTCCGCAGCAGGCTGGTTCCCTACAGACTGTGCTATCGGGCCGTCGAATGAACAATAATGTGCATGTGGCATTTACCAGTAATTAGTTGTGCAATTAGACATTAAGCCCTTTAGTTTATGATATATCATTTTACATGTAACAACTGTAGATAAGTCATAAAAAAAACATGATCTAAGTGTAATTGGCCTAAAGCTAACAATATCTGTAAGTGACTTGTCTTATAGCTCACCAAATAAAGAAAAATAATCAGATAAAACGCTTTCGTTACCTGGTCGTTCCAAATCGGCATTTAAAGAGATAATAATATAAGTAAGTATTATTCCAGTAAAACATCCCACTAGGAACATTTCAGTCTTGAAAAATCGATGACCAAAGAAGCAAGTGAACAATCCAATGAAGAGAAGGGAAGCGCAGAGCAACTGGGACGTGAAATCATCTGCAAAATTGTTGACAAGTTAACAAAGAGTGTTGCATTGATCTTATACTATGCTGACACTTTTTCAAGGGGATGATCAGACCGTTAAACTGAACAACTTTCTATATGGCACCAACATGGAAATCACGATAAAAAAAAACTGCAATGTACTTGAGCCAAATGTATGGGACAGCTGTTTTTTTGTACGCGATTTTGATGTTGGTCCTATAGAGAAAGTTGGTTGGTTATCTTACTCGCCCCAATTGTATGAGTCTAATGAACTTAAACTTAGTAGTAAAAAAGTTACTATGTAAATTTTTCTGTATATAAATGTTACATTTTCAGAGTTTAAATCATATATCTGTATCTGTAATTCCTTTTTATAAACGAAGAAATTTTCTTTATTAGGTCAATATAGCCTGACCACCAGCGGCTATACAGTATCAGTATGAGAAGGATCTTCTCCAAGAAGATTGACTATGTTAGCCACATGAGAGCTCATCAACGCCAACAACAGAGTTGAAACAGTTGTCGTAGCCTAAATCGGTCAGGAGCAATACATACACACGACTATATTCCCCGAGGTAGTCAGAGATATTCTGAAACCCCACAACATACACGTTTCACTAGTACTACCGAAACTCTATCCAATGTGACGGGGAGTGAACCCGTCGCCACTTGTAATGGACAGTGGGTACAATACATGCCTCGAAATTAAAGCATGCAGGTTTCCTCACGATGTTTTCGTTCACCAAAAAGCCAGTTTTGTTACAAATCATACATGAATTCCGATAAACTCATCGGTTAGATTTGGCCAGGATAGGGATCGAACCATCGCCTTCTGCACGGAAGGCAAGGTTACTCGCCACTGCACCGCCATGGCTCACACACAATAAAACTGTCGTAAAGCTCTACAAAAAAACTACTTACCAATCAACTCGCACCCATACTCCTCATTTGGGTTACAAGCATAGGTATGAGTTGGCACATAGACAGAGTAGAATATCCTCGATTTGTATGAAGCTTTAGCCACTGCAACGTAAATAGACCCCGTACGGGGGTACGCGCTTAGCATCCTTTGACCAGGCCAATAATAATTGGTCATTGGTATCTAGAAAAGAGAAAATGTGTAAGAATATGACCAACAGCTTTACCTCTCTCTTCGTTCCCGCTAGTACTAAGCAGTCTCGACGCCGTAATTAGTAAGGGAACAACTAAATTAGTATTGTTGTTGTTCTAAGAAAGAGCTTTGTTCTTTTTTTCTATATCTAAAAGGCGCCGATTATGCCGACGACGCTGCCGCCTTTCGACATATTTCAGACACCGCCGCCGCCGCCGATAAAACGACATCGGTGCTCATTCTGCATAGGTTACAAACCTAGAATGCCAGGTTTGTAACCAAATCGAAAAAACCAGCCAAATGCGAGTCGGATTACTCGCTCACCGAGGGTTCCATACAACATATATATAGTATTCTGTGAAAATTTCAACCGGCTACCTCATCATTATCATCATCAGCCTATCATCGTCCACTGCTGAACATAGGCCTCTCCCAAGGCGCGCCACACAACTCTGTCCTCGGCCTTCCTTATCCAGTCGCTCCCCGCTACTTTTATTAGGTAATAGGACTATTAGGGTTCCGGTGGCAAAATTACCCTAAAAGTGGATGAGGCGCATTTTAGTGTTAGTTATAACGTCGAAATAGGTTTTCAAGTTCAATCACAACTTGTATAAATAAATACATTACCTCTTCACCATACTCTTGGATCCTATCCAAAGTCATCATGTTCCTTATCCCATTAAAATAATCGTCTTCATCAAAGTTATCCTCTCCTAAATACATCATATAGATAGACATATTTGCTGCCAAACCAGGTCCCGTGCATTTATCATTGAGGCCTTTAGGAGCAGCAGCACCAACAAGAATATAGTCTTTATTATATGTTGCATACGTGAAAGAAGATATTTGCAGTGGAAGGTCTAGGTTGCAACCACCAGGTATGGGATCTGAAATAAATGATCAATGTAGTACCAAAAATTTAAATGATTCTATTTATTAAGATACAAGATATCGAGAGCGTCGGTGCACTGAGAAATATATATATATATATAGGGTTATTCTTAATATGCTGACACTTTTTTAAGGGGATGATCAGACCGTCAATCATAAACCGAGACCGTCAAAACATATCCCATACAAAAGTGCAAAGATACTCGAACCAAATGTAAGGGACAATCGTTTTTTTATCGCGATTTCGATGTTGGTCCCATAGAGAAAGTAGTTCAGTTTGATGGTCTGATCATCCCTTTAAAAAAGTGTCATCATATTAAGAAGCACCCTGTATACGTATACGTAGCCCGTCGCAGTTTATACGTAGCCCGTCGCAGCTTATACGTAGCCCGTCGCAGCTTATACGTAGCCCGTCGCAGCTTTCGTACCACGAGCTTACGACGCGATACTGATTACGAGTGTTGCATCAGTATTTAAGTTGTCTCGTACTTCATAATGAAGCTTCATTGTGAAGTACGAGACATTGTCAAGCTACGTGGTACGTAAGCTGCGGTGGGCTACGTATATGTAGATTTTTTTCTCAGTGTGGCGCGTTGCAGAGAGGTATGGACATTAAATCACGAGGGTCCAGGTTCAAATCCGCACGGATGACATGCTATGACCCAAAGAGTTTTTCTAATTTATACGTAGCAAGCTTTTGCCCTTGTGGTTTACCACTTTATGGGTAGATTTTCGAAAAATCCTCTCTTAGTGCACCTACATCCTCTATAGAATATACATTCCAAATTTCATGTCCGTAAGTCACGGAACTCTTTTATAAGTCATAGATACTGACTGCTCTCAAACAGTGAAGAACAATATGGTGAAGAAACCTGCATGCGCTGAAGAAGAAATTAATGATGTGAAGTCTGCCAATACATTTCTCATGGATAGACTTCACATATGGGCATGTGAGATGGACGGGTGTGACTTAAGTTACATAACTTTAATAATGATATTTTGAAAATCCATAACAGACATGACATAACTTTAATTCGTATAGCAATTAAAATATTAAATATAGAAATATATAGCATTATTTGCCATAGTAGTAAAAATCAATAATTAAAAAACCCATAGTACATGAAAATCCATATATCTAAAAACTTGTTTTTAGACCCCAGATCTAACTCAACCGGTTAGGTTAGCGAGGAGCGAAGCGACGAGCATGTTAGGTATCTTGCGACCACAGCGCACGAGCCGAGCGAGCGCAGCGGGCGTGCCGCGGCAGCGGCTGGCGAGTGCCAGAACCGAATTGCTACTGTTTTCCTAGCCTAACCGAAAATATAAGCTTTCTCAACCCCCTTGAAAGGAGGGTTCACCTTTACCTCGCATTTTATAGGTTGCAGAGCGTGTCAAAGAAAGGAACATTCAATACATTCTAATTTATTAGTGTTACAATTATGTGTATTCATTTAACGTTTTTTTAACGTTATTGATATTTATGTTTATCATATTAAAGATATGCTTTTTAAATGTATACATTTCAACATTTAGGATTTTAATGATTATGTGTTTTCAGTGTTAAGGGTTTTCAATATATGAATTTTCAATTATGGATTCTAATATAGACCCGAGATGGACTGGATGGGGATAAATGAGGAAAACTGGACTATATATTGTAATACATGATTCAACTTACGCAATCATTCACATTAGGAGGTAAAATATATGAAAATTTATACAGAATAAAATTCCCTGAGGCTAAGCATATGCTCTGCAGAGAGGTACGTATACATACAGGGTGTATACTTAAGAGAAGTTTATTCCGGATGCGTAAATGCGCGCTGCATACAAACGAAGTCGGGTGATATTTCAATACTAACCAATTAAACTCATTGACATTTTGCAGAAACAATCTAGGAACAAATTTCTATTCTTGTATCGTGTCCGATTTTCGTTATAATAAATAGTTTCAATGCTAGGATTAATTTAAGATTTGTATGGAAATCTTTGATGCACTATAACTTTAAAACTGCTCATTTTAAGGAAAATCTGACATGATACAAGCATAGAGATTTGTTTCTAGATTGTTTCTGCAAAATTTCATTGAGTTTAATTGGTTAGTATTGAAAATATCACCAGACTTCGTTTGTATGGAGCGCGCCAACAGTAATATACCCTTAAGAGGATGCATTGGAAATTTTGACGTCAATGATCTCAATTTTTGTCAGTAATTACAAAACGAATGAAAATATAAGTCGGTAGCCTGATAGTTCATGATAAAACCCTTATTTACATGTTTAGGTAACTTTTGTAAGAGAGAATAAAATATCAAACATACCTCTGTTTAAAAAGAGATTCACATCTTATGGGCAAACGGGACCGATTTAAGCCTCTTAACTTTCTCCGTTGATGAGTCTATACATACTCTTTAAAATTGTAGAAGGAATTTCTCAAACGATCATTTCTAACTAAATAAAAATACAAAAACCATTTTATGGGGGGGTTGCGGGGCGCACGTTCCCGGTATGAGAATTATTGTTTAATTACTTTATGAGGTCCTTCAGACCATCAAACTGAAGAACTTTGACTATGGGAATGGGACCAATATTCAAAACGCGAAAAAAAAACCAGCTGTTTCATACATTTACCAGTTGTTTCATACATACAAAAAAACCAGCTGTTTCACTCAGCAAAACAATTGTGATTTAAAGAGTAGATTGCTCTGCTGTTCCATAGAAAATGTCAATAGCTACTCGACTCAAACATATGGAACCGCTGAGTTTATTTTTGCTCGGATAGGTTTTTCTTACACCTTGTAAAGCTTCCTGGTCAATTCTGATTTGCAAATATAATTTATTTATCAGATATATATCTGATAAATAAATTCAACGTCAATACGTCCAATATATGTTGGATAGTATCTATACTATCCGACATATCTTAGACATTACTAAAGCTGTTCTAAGAATAAGCAAGAGGAAGTGTTTCAAATCTCTGCCTCTGTAATTCAAAATAGCCTTATATTCGTTGCTATTTGAAATGGAGTATAGAATCACTATCCTTGATTACCCAAAAGTAAGGAAAATTGAAGTATTGCAATACATGATTCAACTGACATAATCAACCACATTAGGAGGTAAAATATATGAAAATACATACCTATTCGCCTATATCCATGTATGGAGATGTACAATTTGAGATCCATCTCATTTTCATTCAAAATATAATATGTATCCAATATCTTAGCGGCTTCAACGGCACTATAAAGACCCACATTGGTTCCAGTTATGTATGATCTAGGTACTTTAGTATTGTTATACAATGTTATATTGTAATTATGGCTGTGTACTTGAATAATTACGAACGATACATTCTTATTAATATTATTAAAGTTTATTTGAATCGTTGAATTACTTTTGATGGTGTGAAAATCACCATAAAGTTCTTTGTTCAAAGTTGTTAAAGTTTTATTTAACGGTATTGTGATGTTTGCATCTGGAAAATTTTATATTGTTAATAATATGATAGAAATAACTGGATTTTTAAAGCATTCATAAAAGATGCGATAGGTACTTACTTTGCGAATTAACTATTGGGGAACAACTAACTAATAAAACAAAATACAATAAATAGCACAGGGATGAGGAGATCATTTCGATAAGTAACGAATAACAACATAAAAATTTAATTCTGGAAAACTTCCAAATTCACAGATCAAATCAGCTGTTAATTTTGACAGGATCAAAATCAATAGCATTCACTTTATTTGTTGTTATTATCCACACATTTAGTTGCAAGAAGATAACTTTGAAATAAACAGGTTCACTTTGATAAATAAAGAAGAACACGGTACACTGAACTAATTACGATAAACAAATGAATGAGAATAAACTGAAATGAAAATAAAAAACATGTTGACACTTCGCTCGCTCATATGTTGAACGAAAATGAACGACAAATGATAATATATGGCAGTGAACTGAGCGAATGAAATGAATGTTGAACGGTTAGAGCGAGAGAAAGAAATAGCAGATACGACTAAAAAGTGTGTCCGAAAGAAAACATTTGATAACATTTTGAATTTTCTGTGCAACAATACTATGTAACCAATAAATGTTTTTCGTATAGAAGTTCTGGAAAAAATATCTAATATTGTAAAATAAGTAGGGTTCAATACAACAGAAAAAAGTAAAAAGCAAAGCAAGGTTCCCCATTCAAATCAAATTCATTCAATCCCGCTCGATCGATTCCCTTGCCGGCCGCTAGAGCGCACTCCCGACGACCACACTACACGTCAAATTCATAAAATATGGCGGCGCGATCAATGAAGTTGTAATGTGTGTGAAGTGTACAAATTGTAAAATATTGAAATGTTAGATATTTGTGTTGTTTCTGAGTGTAGAGTTATTATTTAATGGGCCATGGGAAGAGGCCAGGAGTTGTTGGACGCGGCCCGTGAAGGCGACAAGCGGACTGTTGAGAAAATAATCGGACAAATAACTAAAAGGAGTGGTCCCTTTACGAGGTAGGTCTTATTCATGTTTTGCGAAATACTACGCTGAATAAAACAACATTCCTTTCATCAAATACTGTCCTTTCGCGTGTACCTATCTACTGCGGTCACTATTAGCTTTGAAACACAAATATTTTGAGGTATTATCGTATCAACAATCAACTATTGTTAGACAGTAGTTTTTATAATGTTTACACGCTTATCAGTTTTATCTTGTCTGTATTTAGTTTGAATGATGATCAGTGTTGTTCTTATCTCATCGATATACAACTTAAAGTTACATGATGTTTGATAGTCTATTCAAATACTTCTTATCTTGTGCTAATGTTTTAGTACGGTCAAGTCGGCTTCTGGGAATTACCAATTAAAAGGCAAGGACGATGAGCAAGTCTACTCACTCGGCACGTTACAGTAAATAAAGATAGTGTCTGATCCTCAATCTAGGTACTTAAATTGGTACTTGTAACTATGGGGTACCTATGGGGGAACTATGTCATAGGTATGGAAACATTGTGGCATTATTTTGTTACTGGCAGAACTGTGATATGTTTGGAAAAATAAAGGTAACAAGTACCCATAGTAATAAAACCTGCTAACGTTGGTCTACTCTGTATTATTTATTATTGACCTGGTTAGTATACAGGGTGTAAACAATGCATACTTTAGGGGGTGCTTCAAACCATAAAACTGAACAACTTTCACAATGGGACCAAAATATCAAAAAACCTGCTGTTTCATACATTTGGGGGGTGAAGCAGCCGCTGACGTGGAATAGCAGTTTTTTTTTCGCAATCTCAATGTTTGTTTAATAATGAACATTGTTCAGTTTGCAACACCTTTAATTTGTAACACATTTAATTTTACACTCTGTATACTGATGCCATGGGGGTCTAAGAAACCGAGAGACCTGGGTTCGAATAATGGTTCATGAATGTTACAAAATTGTAACAAGTTTTTTAATATGTGTACTAGGGACTAGACTAGATAACACATAAAAGACCTGGTTACACTATGTGGCAAACATCTTGACAGTAACGGAGGTGTGTACGTACATAAGTGCTATCACTTAAACAATATAACTATGGACGAGCTATGTGTCTAATTTTACTAACAAACTTTTTATTCCATTACTTTACTTTTATAGCATTGATTATAATTATTAATTTTAAAAATAGTCTCGTGTCTTGTCGTGTCATATGATTAATTGATCTTATAACGTGGCAGAGGGGAAATGCTACCCTAGTTATATGGTCTACGCACTATCAAATATTATTACCCTAAAAAAATTGTACCCTAACTTGTGTCCACCAATTTGCGCAGGGCTTGCGTTGTGGTGTATGGCTCACTCGACATGGCGAAAGCGATGATAGCCCATATGGAAGATAGCTAGCGCCTCAATCATGGGGTGGCGGTTTCGATTCCTGGCCTGTACCACTAAGTTCTTCGGAATTTATGTACGGTTGTATTTATCATTTACTAGCTCGGCGGTGATGGAAAACATCGTGAGGAAAACTGCATTCCAGGGAATGAAAAGAAAATACCATAAGTTCAGAGGTATGCGTAAAATATGGGTGAGCTCGGGGCGAACACAAAGGACCAGCGCTGGTCTCGGTGGAACATAACGACCCTTGCTTGCAATAGCCCAACCATAAATCAATCAATGGCTCACTACCTCTCACCCATATTCGTGAGAGGAAGCCTTTGTCCTGCATTGGGATCCTACACGCTATAAATTACTGTCTTGCTAACAGAATTTATTAGTTAACATTAAACTTGTCTGACTCCTTCATTCCTTCTATTCTTTTAATTAATCATACTATTATGGACCTTTACCTACCTACATACTAGATAATTATGAGAACTAGGCATTGAATACCCATTATGAATAAAATTGTCATTGGTAATTATTACTTGGTAATGTACCTAACTGCTGTTACATTATGCTGTTTCAATCAATTATTTACATATTCAATGAGTTTTTATTTCAACGTACCTATGTTGTAGTCTGTAGATAGTTTTTACTACTAGATGTAAGTTTTGGAGTGCCCTAGTTGGGTCCATGTGTACTGGAATCACTATGTAAGTGTAACATCTTTTAAACCCAATAAATGATTTTTGTAACATTCAATGCAGCTTTCCTGTAGGCTGTAGAGATTGGGCCATAATATAACCATGTTGTCTCAATATGGGCTGATCATCATCAGCCTTGATGTATGTATACACAGACTCACACTGCAAGTTAAGTCAAGTCAAGTCAATATAATTTATTCAATATAGGTGCTTGCAGCACACTTATCAAACGTCAAATCTTTTTTAAAGCTGCCACCGCGTCGGAACGTGTTGTCGCTGTAGAGAAGATGCGGCCAGAAACTCTACAACATAACACGACTTAATAACTATTACAATATAAATTCTTAAGCTAAAGTTATGTATACAAATTTTTTCTTACATAAAAAATGTTCCTTGCAACTGCAAAGCGCTGGCTTAAATGCGGCCGGGCGTAGTGCCGGTTTGTCGGTCCAAAAAGCATCTTGATGGCACGTTGCGGGGAGGTATCAACACTCAATCCTGAGATTCATGAGTATCTGGATTCGAATCCGTACGGACTACATACCATGTTCATAGGTTTTTCTAACGTATGTATGGAATAACAACTGAGCTGCTCTCAAACAGTGATGGAAAATATGAAGAAACCTGTATACGCTGAAAAAGTAATTCTGATGCATATGTTAATTCAACCAATCCGCATTAGGCACGTGTAGTAAACTAATGCCCATACTATAACTATATCATATTTTTGAGGATAGGCCTGTGCCCTGAAGTGAGACGTATATTGATGATGATAGTGCCGGTTGATGAATTATTGGGCATAATTCATAGTTAAGCTGAAGAGAAGAATTATGCTATAAGAGCTGCAAGTGAAAAGTGACTCCCTGCCACATATTGATTACTATCCTTTTGATAAAAAGTTAAAACAAATTGGGAACAAAGTATTGTTTTGTCATAGAATGGCCTGTGTGGGCCTGACTGACATTAGGATTGCCTGACCTTGCACTTAATCTTCGTTAAGAATAATGTATACAGTCAGGTAAATGGGGAAAGGTAATCTTTAGATCTCGTACTCTTCTCTTAACATTGTGTTCCATAGATAAGAAATGCACTTAATGTTTTTTTTAGTCCCTAATCTTAAAGCTTTTTTAAATCGAGTTTTGAATTCAAATTGATGAAAATATGGAAAGGATGTTGATGACCACTGACACCAGGATAGAGTTTAGACGTATTTTAAAGATTTAAACTGTGTATATACAGGGTACTTGTTAATATGCTGACACTTTTTTAAGGGGATGATCAGACCGTCAAACTGAACAACTTTCTCTATGGGACCAACATCGAAATCACGAAAAAAAAAATCTGCTGTACATTTGGCTCGAGTAGGTTTGCAGTTTTGGAATGGCTGATTGTGTTTTGGCGATTTCGATGTTGGTTCCATAGAGAAAGTTGTTCAGATTGACGGTCTGATCATGCCCTTATAAGTGTCAGCATATTAAGAAGGACCCTGTATTTTCAATGGATTGTTTTTTGCGTAATCTCTGATATACTGAACTGACTACTGGCTCTGATATTATAGAACACTTAAGCCAAGTCTGACTGCACATATTTGTGTTGTATTATTATTATTTATGTATTTGAAATTGACTGCACATAAACCTCAACATTCGTGTTATATTGTGATAATGTAATGCTGATCAATATCTACTTGAGAATTGAATTAGTTGTTACTTTTTGAATATAAATTAGCTTTCGAGCAATTAAATTTCTAATAAATGTTATTATTTTCACACGTAATAGCGCGTGCGAATGATGTTTTTTTTATTGTAGCAACTACTTCATTTCAAATAAAGGAGAAAAGAAGAAATGGAGTATAGGTACCTACATACATTCTTCATTTCGATCGCAAAAATATTCTATCGGATCTAAGAATATTTATATTCTGTATGTTAGTGGTTGGAGGCTGCTTACAGCCTTACAGTCGGTACTGTCGGTCTGTCTGTCTGTCTGTGGCATCGTAGCTCCCAAACGGGTGGACCGATTTGGATGTGTTTTTTTTAAAATTGAAAGCAAATTTTTGCGAGAGTATTCTTAACTTTGTTTCATGAAAATCGGTTCAAAGTTTTCATGTAACTTTAAAAATTATGCAATAACATTAAATTACAAATTTAAGAAACCCCCAACGCCTTGGGGGTTTTTTTCGTTATCTTCTATATTTACTTATAAAAAAGTTCAGTGACTGACTGACTGGCAGACAACGCACAGCCTAAACCACTGAAGATAGAAACATGAAATACATATTCTACAGTGCATATGCACCCCTATGCAGTAAGAAAGTATTTTTCGAAAATCCGAAATCTATGCCGACGAAATTGCGGGCCAAAGCTAGTCAGATATAAGTACATAACATAGAGTAACGTAACAGCACGAATGCTACTATATCACATCACGGCAACATCATCTTAAAAGGCATCAAGCAGTTATCTATTTAAGGAAGTAGGATAACCCATTATAAAGAGAAGTGTTTGGCGGCTCGCCAGACGCCAATCGATGTTAAGGAACGTTGAACTCTTGTCTGTCCGTCTGTAGCTACCTGCTTACCTAGATATTGATGCATATTGCATTTGTATGCATTGAGCGTATGACCACATGCATAACAAGGCTCGAGGTACGGTTCCGAATCGTGTCTGGACTTTAACTGAATATTTACTGAGAATTATAAATAACTGGCTTTTATTCGCGTCTACGAGCGAAGGAAAATTGGAAAAATGTATTGTTTATGTTTATATCGTCGTCGTATTTTGTTTATTTATAAGGAAATTCTTGGGATGACATCAATTTGGGATTTTTTTGAGGAAAATTTGGATTCTTCGCTGTGCTGCATCATAGAATCAGTCTGATTATACCAGGAAATAATTGAATGTTAAAAAACCCTAGTTGAGGTACTCTGCGGAATCCGTTTTTTTTTATTCAAAAGGTATCGGTAAACCTTTGCTGTATCGATTGCAATAATTATTACCACTAATTCAGTGGTTATATTATTACTAGCTGTTGCCCGCGACTCCGTCTGCGTAGACCTGAAAAAAGTATCCTATGTGTTAATCCAGATCATATTCTATCTGTGTGCCAAATTTCATCAAAATCCGTTGGTTTTTGCGTGATGTGCGTTCAAACATTTTGCGTTTACGATTTTATTATATGTATAGATAATAGTGTCTAGAAAGTACAAGAAATCATTACGGTCGAATTCTATTTTAACGAAGTTAGACAACATATTTGGTTCAACAATCACTTAAGATTAATTGATCCATTTGAAACGAGAAAGCAAATTGATAGATTATTGTCTTATCAATCTGGTCCAATGATTCGCTTTTGTAATCGATTGGTTTAAATTGATTCGGCGCTGGCGCCAGAATTATCTTGTTAAAGAGGTATCTAATACTTGATACATCTCAAACAGTTACCAAATACCGTACAATAATTAGCAAATATGCGTGTTAACAACATGAATATTCATTAGGTTAAGGCGGAAATGAGTGCAATTAAGGAAGCATCGACTTAGTAGCATTCTTTGTTTCGATACGATTAACCAGTCGGCAAAACCGAGGTTTATGTAAGGCCAGTGCACTCAAGATCAATACGATTAACTAATAATACACAAATAAAGTATGCCATGAACGGAATATTAACAATTTTTAATTATAGTGTAGTAAACAATCATCATGTTTGGTATTTCATCACCATCGTCCTGTATACATCCCACTGTAGGGCACAGGGCTACCCTCAGAAAGGGTGTATGGGCGACAGCCCACAACGCGTGCCCAATGCGATTTGGTAGACTTCAAACACGCATCAGTATTTTTTCTTCATCGTACGTATGCAAATTTCTTCGCGATGTTTTCCTTCACCGTTTGAGGTCGGTATTTCTTACATACATAAGTCAGAAAAACACATCGGTACATGGCATGTTTGGTATTTAATGTTACGGTTTTCGTTTATTGCGATTATGACGTGACTTACGTTAGTTGAAGTGTGTTATGTATGTACTTACTTGGAGTAGAAAGTAAAGATTGATCTATATTTTATAACAACAGACGGTGACTACTTAAATTCCACGGGCAATATCGATTAGGTACTGATTTATGTTGATATCATGAGATCTTGCGTTTGGTGTTCGAATTTTCAGTGGAATGACATTTTATAGATATTTTACAGTGTTAAAGATTTAAAATACAATAGTTATTATTTCAATCTATTCTATACTAATTTTAGAAAATGTAGCTCCATCGTAATATCGATGATTTTGCCATTGTCCATTAAAAAGTGCTTGATGTTGGTAATTGATAAATAATTGCTCTACGCTGTGCCTCTGCTAATCAGAGGGCCACGTGGAAAACGCCTACCCCCCATATCAGGTTAATCGCCGTAAGCCAGTGATATACCACGAGAAGTCACTGACGAATGCCCAGGCTGTACCGGCCCATGCCACAGATTATTTAATCGTTACTACCGTAAAAGATACTGCACTCATCCCAATTTCGCGAGCTTTTTCTAATTTCGTCTATCGTAATCTTTGCGCTTCAGGAATGAGCTAAAATGCGCCTTATGTCAATGCGCGTCCTGTCTATATCTCATGAGGTACACGGCGCCGTAAGTACTTACTCGTATCGCAGCTGTCAAACGTCAGTGACGGAGCACTGCCCATGATCACTGCTGTTCCCTTCGGACTAATTCCAAAGGGACCAGGATCACGTGGGCACGTGTAGAGGCTACTTCTGCTATTTGTTTTATCGCCCCATCATCATCATCATCATCATATCAGCCGACAGGCGTCTAGTGCTGGACATAGGCCTCTCCCAGGATCGCCACAACGACCAGTCCTGCGCTGCCCTCATCCAACTGGTTCCTACCGCCTTCACCAGGTCGTCGGTCAACCTACCCACTCGGGAACTCTTCCTCCCTATCGGCCACCGGTTCTGCGAGCAATTTGCCCCGCCCATTTGCAATTCTTTGGGCTATGTCGGCTACTCTGGTTCCTCTGCGAACCTCTTTATTTCTGATTCGTTCTCGCAGCGAATCTCCGAGCATAGCACCTAACTTCTTTGCTTCAAACTTCTGCCGCACAAGATAAACCATTTCAAATCAACCCAAACCAGCCCACACAAACTCGAAAAGGAGCAACGTAAACAAATGACTGTAATACTTTCTAAGTACTAGCTAAATAAGAGTTCTAATTAGTCGGCCTCAAACCCCGAATAACTGCAGAACAGTTAGTTGCAAAAAAATACCGCAATAAAAAAGTTCTTAGTGAGGCGACCTGTTGCGGTCCTATGATTCATCAGAGCGAGTCTGTTAGTCATTTGCGTCCGTTGGACCGCACGGTTCGTCTTGTCAATACTCGAACCGATATTTGTTCAAAACGTTTCACTGATTACGTTAAACGATCCTAAATAGGTTTTTAACGGCTACGTGTAGTGTAAACGACAATTTGGAGTGATTTTAGTTGTTGTGAAAAATGTAGTCGAATTTATTTCTTGAGTTGTGCGAGGTTTGAGTGAAAATGAAGTTCAGGATACCGTATTTTTACGAGGACAACATGTTTAGGAAGCTGAGGAGGAGATTGAGGTTGGTTTACAATTTTAACAGTATCTTCTAAACTTAAGGCTATACAGGATGTTATTGATATGATTAGCATCCTTTTAAGCTAAGAGTTTACCCATCAAACTTAACAAATTTTACTATGGCAGCAAATCGATTGGAGCAAAAAAAAATCTGCTGTTCCATACGAAACTGCAATGTCTACTCGACTCTTTTGCTCAGATCGGTTTGGTGCCATAGTGAAAGTTGTTCATTTTGATGGGTAGACTTAGTTTAAAAGGTTGCTAATGATATAAATTTCATCCGGTATAGGATAAAAATTGTTTTATCTTGTCCTGTAGATAAAATAGATTACTTAGTTTCTGAATTGATTTAAAAATAAAATTCTTCCTTTGAGTTATTCATTCACAAGTATCGAGAAATGGGTACTTCCACGCCTTTCATAAGATATGACCATATGAACCGTTTGTTATCCACGACCCTGAAATAGGGTCATCACTAATCCTGGACCTTGTATGAGTCACTTAGACTTATCAAGGAATGGGCTACGACATTCATAGGTTGCATGTAATTGCGATTGACAATCCGCCTGACAAGCGTGCCTGTTATGTTATTCCCCAGTTTATCAAGGAGTAGTCCAGCAGTGGAAATCTTTTGGCTAATGAACACAATAGAAAGGAGATAATAAATGAAAACGGTCAAGTGCGAGTCGAGCTTCTCGCGCACCGAGGGTTCCTTACCACACAACACAACATATTAACTGAGATATGACTAGGTCCCCCGTGGGTATCGAACCCACGACCTCCGTTTCAAGAGCCCTTAATGCTCTTAACCATTAGACCACGGAGGCAGTGAACCTAATAATTTATATTGTTTCCACAATCAAACCAATAATATGATCGATTGAAATAGGAATGGTTTCCAATGATTCGGGCTTATCACAATTGCTGTTTTTACACCACATTAATTATTGCACATATAGCCGCTTGTTAAATGTTTAATCACTGTAACCGCCTATTTATTTTACGTAATTTGATCGTTTCTAAGTGATTGATTTGTGGTTGCAATGTAGTATCATAGTTATCGATGTTTAGCAGAACGTTAAACAAAAATGTTTAGCTCTTTTTAGGGTTCCGTAGTCAAACAAGGAACCCGAATACTTTCGTCCATTCTGTTTGTCTGTCTGTTACTTAATATGTTTCTACATGTTTTCTTTATTACTCATTCACGTGTCGGATTCCCATATAAAGCTAGGTTAAATATTAAAATAATACGTTAAAGAAATTAAATTTAATACAAAGGATTAAAAGGAAGGGATAGGTTAATTATTAGCCGTGTGGTTCCCGCTCCCAATTCTTCCCGTGGGTGTCATATGAGGCGACTAAGGGATTAAAGGTTTCTTATGCAGTGTTTGTGAAAGGCTAGCCACCTCTCACCAGTCACCACGTCATTCCATCTTGATACCTTAATTGCTATTAATATCCAATAGTTTGGTCTAGTTTTTTTAACAGGATAATCCGAATGAAACCCACATTTGGTTATTATGAATAATGTTCGCCTGTCCGGCAATCAGTGTTGACCACGGAGCAAAGAATTCTTCGTGCGTTGCACATACATAGATTCGATATGACTCATATTCGTATCAAACTTAAAAGCTTTATGCTTTTAGCATCAAATTTAATTCCAAAACCCCAGACACAAGTTAGGAAAACCCGCTGACTCGCTGTAATTAAAAGGAATTTAGAATTGATATGGCATTATATGAAAATGATCCCCACCGAAATATCCAAACTATTGTGTTTAAGAGAGGTGTAAAAACATATAAATTAAATTTTGCTTTTTATACACTTCGCTGCTGACGAAACTACGTCGTAGGTCGGCGACAAATGACCCGCAGTGCTGAAGAACCCACGTAACAAGTCAATTGCATATCGTCTGTGCTCATGACCTACCGCGCGAGTCACCGAACGCCATACGTCTGCGCGGGTGACCCACGGCACGAGCCACATTTATCGTTTCAAGGTTAAGACTGCGCACGACCTACGAGTGCAAAGTTATAATGCATACACCTATGCTCATAACCTACAGCATGAGAACTACCTACGTCTACTCTCTTCGCACTTCGACTGGTGGATTTCATAATTTCATTCTGATTTGCAAATATAATTTATCAGAAAGATATACCATCCGAAATTTCGTTGCTATTTGAAATGGAGTATAGTCTAGTAAGAAGCAAGCGATATTATTTTCGCTGCTCTGCGATTTAGCCCAATGACCCGCCTTTGCGGCGTATAATACTGAATGTTGATAGAACATTGAGAGTAGACCATTAACTGAAGACGTTTATTATTGTTGGCTATTTGAAAAGGAAATTTGTTTCATCAAGTATTGGGTTGATTTTACAGTATTGTACTCGTTAGTGTGCTGACGAATAGGCTTCGTCGAATGATTTCGTTTCTTTTCGTTCTACATCCATGTATGTAATATGATACATGTTTTGTGTCTTTGGAGTATTCATGAATAGTTTCTCCATACAAACTCCGCATGGAAAGAGTGAATAGGCACCTTCTGGGTAAATGTGTTCCTATTTCGGCCTCGTCATCGCTTATCATTAGGTAAAACCAAATGGGCAAAACCAAACCATACATAAAAATTTTAAGAGGTATTTCTTAATCTCAATGGTATAGAATGTGTATTCTGGTTTCCGTTCGTTTAAAGTATATTTTGTTTTGACTCTATTTAACTCTCTTCCAACGAAGATCGAAGTTCCGACTATAATGATCACGAAATAATTATAAAGGAGCGCTCAGACCTGGGCGACAGCGACGCGGGACGCGGGATGCGAAGCGGGAGCGTCTCTGACGCGAAACTCGGCCTCCAAACCTACGCGACTGCGACGCGGGACGCGAGCTTCATTTGTTGATGAACAGTCATTGAATTAACACCACCGATAGTCTAGGAAAAATACGGTTTAAAGATTGAAAAAAGCCCAAGATTATTGATTCCCCGGTTTGGAAGAGTGCGGGTTCAAGTCCCGCCCGAGACTTAATTTTTCAATCTTTTTATTTGATTCGGAATAGCACAACATGGCTGTAACGTTTAAAATCAATAATATTTGAAATTGCATTATCTGGTTTTTGTATGGTTTTTGTTTCGCAGTCGCTTTGGTCGTACAGGTCTGAGCGCTTCATTACATGGATAATAGAAAGTTAGAGTAAGGGGTCTATACTGTTTAGTATCAATTATTTTCATGAAATAGACTATGTATTATTGTATACATAACCTTAGCTTAAGAATTTATATTGTAATAGTTATTAAGTCGTGTTACGTTGTAGAGTTTCTAGCCGCATCTTCTCTACAGCGAGAACACGTTCCGACGCGGTGGTAGCTTGAAAAAAAGATTTGACGTTTAATCAGCGTGTTTCAAGCTCCTATGTTGAATAGATTATGTTGACTTTGAAGTGAAATGAAATGAAATTTAATGTGTATGGATGCAGTAATTAGTCTCATTGAAGCCTACCTTAGCAGGCATTTACACAAGGTCTTAAAATATACATTAATTATGTCAAAAGTTACAATAATAATAAATAATGTCATAAGTGATAGCCATTGAAACAATAAACATAATAATGTACAATAATTTGAATAATAACATTTTAGATTCAAAAATAAACGAAAACAACAAAAACTTTATACAATTTTGCTATTCATGCTCCAGACATTCTCTTATGCTATAGAAACCCCTTTCCACAAGCCCTGATTTCAAAATTTTTTTAAATGCTTTCCATTCTTGCTTTGATTTTGATACTTACTTGAGATCGTAATATTATGCGCGTTCAGTTCAAACTACCTACTATTTTTTCCATTGTGTCATGCGCATGTTCAGCTGTGAACATCTGTGGTTGATGATCACAGTTAACATTATTATCTTCAAAGGAATCTGCAGTAATGTCTATGTTCAAAGATACATTACTTGCAGTAAACTTTCTTAGACTGTAATATGCAGATTGATTGGCAATGTTATCTCTTGGTCCACTTCTGGCTAATCTTATCGAACATTTCGCTATCTTATCTCGCATACTACGTTTGAAATTAAACGTTTAGCCTCTTACTCTAATTAGTTCTTTCAATCAAATAAGTCCTTATTTATACGTATAGCTTATTCTAAATGTTTTTGTGGTTTTGTGATTCATACAGTACCTAGTTTAACCGTAGAATTCGTTTTGTGTAGTTCGGTGTAAGTCATCGTTTCAGATTGTTGGCAAGTTTAATTTAAAGTTATATTTTTTTAACAATGTTTAAAAGAAAATTGATGTGTTGCGGTGATGAATTTTCTTACATGGCAGATTTAGTGAAGTTCAGTTTACGAAGAAACTTTGTCAAGACTAAGAAACTAAAGGAAAAACTGTTTAACGTTGATAGGTGAGATAATGTTATGAAGCATTTTATTGTTCAAGCGGTTAGATTATGAAGCAATTTAGTTTATTATTTTGAGTGTGAAGTTTTGTAAAGGTGGTTTTGAAAATTTCGGAGGTATTCTACAAAATTAAATTGAAGTAATTAGAGGTCCTTTTACCGTTCAATGGCAAACACAATATTAAAGATTTCTCAATAAAGAAAGCCTAAATTAAAAAAGTGTTTCTCTAATATTATATTAGATTATGATGTTAAAATTTATAAAGTCCCTAATAAGCTGACGGCCCTACGCACAAACTAAAAATCAGATTTTCCATACAAGAAGGCAAACCTACCTACTCAAACCAAATGCATAGGACAGTCGATTTTTATTTCGCGATTTCGGTGTTGGACCTAAAGATTTTCTGTTTGATGACCTGATCATCCCCTTAAAAACTGTTAGGATATTAAAAAAGACCCTGTATGAAATACTTAACATACCTACATATATAAATTTCTTGGTTAGGTTAGGATGATTACACGTCGATAATATTTCGCTATTCGTTAAAAATATCCTAAACTAGTTATAAAAGGTTCGGTTTAATTTTTTTCTGGGAAATTCCCTTCAACCATAAAACCGTACCTTTGCGGTCTGTTTCAATTCCACGTAACTTCCGGTTCGCGGAATCCATCGCCCACTGTCCGTTTATTAGCATTTTTATCTTTGAAATTGCAATTTTCACCTTATATATTTAGCAGTATGGTGAAAAATGGATTGGTTATGAATTCTATACGTTTATGCGCTGGTAATTTATCATTATTTGTAGTTAAGGGTTTGTCATCGACCTTGAGAGCTTGTTTTGATATTTCTCGATCGTTTAGATAGCTTACTAGTTAGGTACCTACTACCTAAAAACTCCTAATGGGCTCTAGCAATCTATTTCTGATTAAACTTTTATGTATCCAGGCAATGACATTCTAAAAAACGGACTCAACACGTCATAAAATAACAAAACCCAAAAATGACACATGTCTTTCTAATGTCACCTTTAGTATGCTTCGGTTTTGAGCTGCTGCTATACATTGCCGCTGACATTCCAGTCCTTTCAAATGTCCTCCTAAGCAGTGATGTAAAATTATTTAAACACACTTTTGCTGTCCCGTTAACACCGCGCAGATGCGAAGTCCTTGTGTATAGAATGTCATAGGTATACTAGAAGCAGACCATCTAATACTATATAAGCTTTTGTAAGATAGCTGTTACCTTTTTAATAAAAGCAATTTTCTTGTGTCGAGTCGATGCCATGTCATTGAGTTTGCCATCGTGTTGAAGAGGCTTCTTCATCATCATCATCAGCCTATGTACTTCCCACAGCAGGGCGCAGACCTTCCCTCAAGGAGAGTATATGGGCGTAAGTCCACAGCGCGTGCCCAACGTGGATTGGTAGTGTACATATACGCATCAGAATTTCTTCAGTGTATGCAGGTTTCCTCACGATGATTTCCTTTACCGTTTGAGAGTAGTCGGTATTACCGAAACCGATTATACAGGGTGTTAGGGTAAACAGTTGCATTACTCTAAGGGGTGATTGTACCCATGATACTGAACAACTTTCCCTAAGAAACCTATTGGAAATTCGAGAAAATATTTCGACTTTTCATACAAGCGTTCGATCATCATTTAGTATGGATAGTCCGAAAATTTTATTGCGAATTTTCTGTAGGTTTCTTAGGGAAAGCGGTTCAGTATCATGGGTACAATCACCCCTTAAAGTAATGCAACTGTTTACCCTAACACCCTGTAGTAGTTAAACAAAACATTTTAATAATATAATTTTCTTATTGTTTATGAACTTACCATAGATAACACTCACCTATGTCCTTGTAGAAGATACATCTACAACAACAAATGCTATAAATTCGTTCCTAGATTTGTTGACATTGTTGACACAGATAGATGACTTGTCCGCACGTAACAGTTGTTTCAACTAAACAACGTGAATTGAGCTTTAAATTCCAGCTAACAGACTTTAAATTTGATTAATGCTAATTCACAAGTCATTTTGTAAGTTCATTGACTGCTAAAGTGTCAAGGCCGGTGTGGGAAAGTTACAGTACATTTACAGTTTCCTGGTTTTGTTTTAAGACTTCTGTTTCATTTATTTAGCCATAGATTTTATTTTGTTACATTTACTCTTTATCCACCTACCTCTTTACCAAGACCACATAACAACTAATGTGTGTGGTTGATTTATTACTTGCATCAAAAAAGAAATTACAAGATTATTGCTCTCGAAAGTGAAAAATATTCTAAATTTTTTATTCTATCTGTCAGTTCTTCAATACTAGTTGCTTGTAAACGACATTTTCACCACACCTTCCATCGGCAGTCGTGGCCGAGCGGTTAAGGCGTCTGACTAGAAATCAGATTCCCTCTGGGAGCGTAGGTTCGAATCCTACCGACTGCGAATTCTTTTTTGTTATTTTTGCTTTATTTTTATTTTTTGTTACAGTTTAAGACGTGGCGCTGGCGTCAACGTTCAAGATGACAACGGATACACACCACTTCATCATGCCTGTTTGCGTGGTCACAAGTAAGCCTTCCATTGATAAGCAAAAGAAACCTTTATTGTAAGGTGTTATGGATGATATTTCTGTTAAGATTTTTGTTACCTTAACGACAATTTGAATGGACTATCTTTATAGCAGGTGGGAATTAAATTGTTTGTCTATTTAAACATCGTTAGCGACCTTTTAATTATATACCTATATTTACCTATCGAACATATCGGTGCTGGTCAATAGGTGCTGAGCATGCGAGCATCCTATGAGGCACCTAAAGAATAAGGTTTCAGGACGGAATGAGTCAAGTGGGGCTAGCTTTTCGCCTGGTATAATAGCCAGCAAATATCTTAAACATGGCCTTGGCAACGCAGAAAAAAAATTGTTTACGCGAAAACGCGCTAAACCTACTTATCTACAAATTTTTTTCGCGATTTCGTTGTTGGTCCCATAGAGAATGTTGTTCAGTTTGATTGTCTAACCACCCCCCTAAAAAGTGTCAGCATATTTAGAAGGAGGAAAGATTTACCCTGTATAATTTGTGCGGACAAAGTCGTGGGTAAACTCTATTATGGAATAATAATGTAAATTTTTGTTCACAGAGAGATAGTCCAGCTCCTACTATCGGTGGAGGCCTCACCATGCATAGTGGACAAGAAGGGGGCCACCCCCCTCCACCTCGCCGCGTTCAAAGGTGACGTCGACGTGGTCAACATGCTCCTGAACCATAAGAATCCTCCAGTCAAAATCGACCAGCTCGTAAGTTTGTAGAGAATTCGGTATGACAAGTTTTTTTTTGAGAACCATTTCGAGATGACTGTCTCAGTAACAATATTTTCTATGTCAGAGATTTTAAAATGAAAGGATTACAGATATTTTTACAGTTTTTCGGTCTGACGACGAGTGACGTCACACGCAGAACTGTAAACTCCTTGGTAAACTTAAAAACGTAACTCAACAGATGGCATTATTATAGACTTCACAATCCATACTTACAAAAAAGTAATAGAAATACTTGTTACCTATTCAGAGAGCCAAACATACAGGGCTCAACTTAATACAAACTGTCTCATACATTTCTGTTGAGTAGGATTGCTGTTTTGTATGGAAGAGCTGATTTTGTTCGCGAGAAAGTTGTTCAGTTTGATGGTCTGATCATCCTCTTACAAACTGTCAGCATATCAAATTGGACCCTATTTTCTTAACTATTATAAAACTGTAACTGAAGTGTGTCTGTACATTGAAGATATTACAAAAAAAAATACGATACTGTTTTTAGATGTCACTGCACTTCTAGTATGATTTCTCTACACGCGCGCGACGCGCCTTCGCTGCATAGAAAATAACCTGTTCCCGCGCTTTTGGGAGAGCGAAAGCCGCGCGGGCCGCGAGTTGTAGAATGGGAAAAAGCCGAGTCGCGCGCAAGTAGAGAAATCATGCTAGACCTGCAGATTCCAAATCAATCTTTTTTAGATTTTTTTCTGTCTGTTTGTTTGTGCGAGCATCACGCAAAAACTACTTAACCGATTTTGATGAAACTTATTTTGTTTGAAAGCTTATGATCTGACTTAAAATCTGGTATATAATTTGTGCGGACGAAGTCGCGGGTTAAATCTAGTATAATATAATTTTGCAACTGTATGTTCATAAAGTGTTAATGTTGATGTGTTTTTAAACAAGACATAGAAAATAATTATTAATTATATCACGTGATATTGTTGTAGGTATACTATATGTAGTATATAATAACATAATTATAGTGATTTTGTTTTTTCCTTTAGTTGGTAGTCCTTATTGTTTTCCTTTTAGACATCGTCGTTGCGGTAACTGATACCATGATTTGACGTCACAGAATCAGTGCTATTTATAAATAATATTAAATATGTCCCAATTCAGATTCGAAAATGGCATACACTGTAAAGGATTTAGGCATTATTCATATACGAATTAGAATATTAGGAATTTAAAAAAAACTGTATTTACCACTATTAACACACAGTAGCATTACTTTATGATACTGATCAACATGCCATAAGAAACATGGGAAAGTCGCAAAAAAAATGTTGCACTTTCCATACTAAATTCAATCAGCTGATCGAACGTTTGTATGAAGAGTAGATTTTTTTTAAAAGGGTGGAAAAGCTTGGGGGAGGCTTTTTCCCCCAATTTTTCAATGGATTGGACGAAATAGGTAGGATTGGAGAAAATTATAATCTATTCTTAACTATTATAAAACTGTAACTGAAGTGTGTCTGTACATTGAAGATATTTGCACGAAAAAGATTACGATATGGTTTTTAGGTATCCCGGACTCGAAATCAACCATTTTAGAATCTTTGTCTGTTTGTTTATTTCTTTGTTTGTAACAGCATCACGCAAAAAGTACTGAACCGATTTTGATGAAACTTTTTTTGTTTGATAGCTTATGATCCGACTTATAATCTGGTATATTTTTGGGCGGACGAAGAAGCGGGTTAACTCTAGTCTATTATAAAACTGTAAATATTTTGTTTGTTTATTTGTTCGAGCTACACGCAAAAGCTAGTGAACCGATTTTGATGAAACTTTTTTTTGTTTTATAGCTTATGATTTGATGAAGTCGCGGGAAAAATAGTTGATTAATATTATTCTTTTTAACAGACGTCAGACCAAGAGACAGCGGTGCTAATAGCAGCGAGATACGGCTACGTGTTGGTCGTGGAAAGTCTGCTGGTTTACGGAGCTGACGTCACCATCAGGAACATTAAGGATGAAAGCGCATTGGATCTCGCCGCGTATTATGGCAGGTTAGTTTAGATCTGTTAGTATTTTATTACACTCCACACAACTTCAGCACGTCTAGTATGATCTCTCTACACGCGCGGGACGCGCCTTCGCTGCATTGAAATTAACCTATTCCTGCGTTTTTGGAGAGCGAAAGCCGCACTTGCCGCGACTTATAGTATGGGAAAAGGCCGAGTCGCGCGCAGGTAGAGACATCATGCTAGAGGGTCTGATGTGCTATATTATGAAATACACCATTATTGTAGTGTTTATTAGTGTATTCAGACAATGAAACTTTAAACATCTTTACCTTAAGAACATTGGCCGAAAATCGAGAAAATGTTTGGACCTCCCATAGATAATCCCAATCATTGATGAGCTGATCCGCACTTTTGCATGAAAAAGAAAATTGAAATTTTGGAATGTTTTTCCTTAGGGAAAGTTGTTTAGTTTCAGTGTCTGAAAACATACTTAAAGTTATGTTAGTAGAAACTAGTGGTATAAGCATATCCTCATCGAGACTATGTTCCCCGCGGCAGTCAAAGATATTCTGAAACCTCAGATCATCCACGTTTCACTAGTAGTACCGAAACTCTGTCCAGTTTTGCGGGGAGTTGCCTCGAAATTGAAGCATGTAGCTTTCCTCACGATGTTTACCTTCACCGAAAAGCCAGTTTGTTACAAATCGTACATAAATTCCGATGAACTCATTGGTACGAGTCGGCCTGAACGGGGATCGAACCAAAACTAGTGGTGTAGGTATAAAGATACCTAGTTATTAGGTCTATGCGTAATTGAGAAAAATCTATTCAACCATATTTTAGGGCATCAAACGGAGCAAGTACAGGAATAAACTAATTAATGCAAGTTTATAAGGGGTTGATCATTTAACTTAACATCACCCCTTATATTTAAAAAGAAAGATAAAATTTCATTATTATCATCTCATCCGATAGACATCCACTGCTGGACATAGGCCTCTCCCATAGATCGCCACAACGACCGGTGCTACCCAACGTGGTCTAGTAAGTTAGCGGTAAACCGTTGGAAGGAATGTCATTATAACTACTAAGATACACCCTGTATTTTAGTAGTTATAATGACATTCCTTCTAAATATGCTGACACTTTTTTAAGGGGATGATCAGACCGTCAAACTGAACAACTTTCTGTATGACACCAATATAGAAATCGCGAAAAAAAATCAACTGTTCCATACAAAACAGCAAACCTACTTGAGCTGAATTTATGGGACAGCAGATTTTTTTTTCGTGATTTCGATGTTTGCCCCATAGAAAAAGTTGTTCAGTTTGACGGTCTGATCATCCCCTTAAAAAAGTGTCTGCATATTTAGAAGAACCCTGTATTTTAGTAGTTATAATGACATTTCATCCAACGATTTCCCGCTAACTGTCTGATCATCCCCTTAAAAAAGAGTCAGCATATAAAGTTGGACCGTATATAATAACGTTATTAAACATAAACGTTAGAGCAACATTTAAAATTCAGTCGCAAGCTAAACTCTTCCAGTTAGCAAAGCCAGCGCCCATCCTTTTAAAGTAGAAACTACTGAAGTGCCGACCTTATTTGAGAAAACTTCGGGGAGTCTTCTAAATCATAAGTTACGCCATAACCCGCCAAGTTTACGGCTTTACATTCCTTCCTGACTTGCACAAGTTTGTGTGGACCTGTGGGGTAGCCAATTAGGTGTTAGTCTTACACGTTAGGCGAAAATCTTTTGAATATTTTTATCGTTTTAACAGCGAAAATTGTAAGTATAGTTTAGTCGTGGTTTGAGATTTTAAATTGAATCAAAAATCATTGAAGGCTACTTTTGAAACAATCCAAAAGATAGCAATGTAGTTTCGATCTGATCAATCCTGTCAAATTGTAATTATATTCATTGAAAAATAATTATGACCTCATGATAATTCCGTCTTTTTGACTTCCTATTTCGTTTTCGAATCTATCACTGAGTCGGAACATGTTATCGTTGTAGAGAAGATGCGTTGAGGCTAGTATCTCTGAGAATCTTAAGTTCATCTAGGTGGATAAAGATCTTACCATTTAAATTCAAATTATGTCTGATTTTGATCTGTTATTGATTCTAATCAATAGTTAGGAAAGACTGCCTCCGTGGTCTAATGGTTAAGAGCATTGGGCTCTTGACACGGAGGTCGTGGGTTCGATTCCCACGGGGGACACCTAGTGATATGCCACGTTGTGCGTTTTTCTCTAGTTGTTTAGGACATTGCAGGCCGAATCACCTGACTGTCTGAAAAGAAAGATTCCGTGCTTCGGATGGCACGTTAAGCCGTTGGTCCCGGCTACTATCTCTCGTCGTTACATAAAAACCACGTCAGGCGGTCTGAAAAAACTGACACCACCGCTTGCTGCCCACACGATAAGAAGAGCATAGTTAGGAAAGAGCTTCCCAGAGTATCGAAACCAGAGTTCGTCCGGCGCACCCTGGGCAGTCAGCCTCGATAAGAACATATTGCTGAATCTTTCCTCTACAGCATGTCTGATGGTCATGCGAATATGCTCATACTGACACAAAAGAAGAATAATTATCAAGTTTGGTTAATTCCTTGTACAGAAATGTCATTTCAGTTATCAGTTAAGATTTAGCATAGGCGACGCTAGGTGTACACCTGCCTTTTACATGTTTGAAGCACACTAGAAATTAGTTAATGACGTTATTAACTTCATGTTTCAGTCGAACTTATAAAGTTTGCTTTGAAAGTTACCGCGGTCGCGGCAGCCACAAATTAGCTTTATCTACTTTGAGTAGTTTGTTTCGAAGATGTTACGTTGTAACGTAAAATGTAGCTGAGTAAATCTGAGCGGCTATGTTATTGCTATTTTAATTTAGTAGGCATTTGATTCGCATATCTATATAACTTTGAATTCCAATTTGTACGTCACAAAGTGCTAAGTTAGAGATGATCGTAATGCCACTTAATAGAGAGGGTAGACTACCTAATAATCGAAAAAAAAATCGGTCGTATAGTGGCTTCCTGGTTAGTAGTCTCGCTCTCCGTACAGAGGGCAAACTTTCGATTCCAGACAGACCACAGACTCGACGCAAGAGTACGCTGGGCACTTCATACAAACGGGCTCGCATTGAAAAGAAGAGATTAGCACATGTTTTCAATAAATGTCTTGGACATTGTCACTCAAACTATACTGAGTGAGTGTGAGTGAGAGAGGATTACACCACTGTTTACTGTTTTATCTGCTCCCGTACCTCCGAGAGGGGGTGAGGTCAAAATTGGTGGGGGACAGCGAGTCCATATTGTATGTAGTTAGTTACGTACTCCTTCTTACACTTTGACCAAAGTTACTACTTAGTCACGTTGATGTCAAAGTATTTTTTTATTTAGGGTTAAGACAAATTGACCGATAGCGAACGACTGCGAAAAAACCACGATTAGTATACGCGTTCGGTGGAGGATGTGGATGGTGTCCTATATTAAACGTGCTTGTAGTATGGGCTCGCCCGGTCGTCCGCCGTCGATAAATGTGTCTTGACCCTTTAGTAACGAATATTTACACCGAGAGTGGTCTAAAGTAACCACCATCATCAGAATCAACATGTTAAAATAGCTGATATACATTTTTGTTTCGAGTGTGCTGTGGTCACTAAAAGTATATTTTGATCGACAGATTGGAGACGGTGCAACTCTTGCTTCAAATGAGGCCTCAGCTCGTGGACCCGTACAAGAGTCCGATATGCAGAGGCAGATCCTTTTCCTCTACTCCCCTCCACATGGCTGCAAAGAACGGACACAAGTAAGCTTTTTATTTCTTCGTGGTTCCATAATAGACCGCCCTATTTCTTCTTGAGGGTGTCGTAGGAGGCAACAATGGAATAAGGTTTCTTATGCAGCGTTTTACTTATAACCATAAAGTAAAGGAGACAAGAAGAGTGTTTACTCTCCCAAACTAAGTGGCGTACACCGGAATTTAGTACATTCTAGATCGCTAGATGTTGTTTTGAGCATCCTTTCGCTATTTTTGCATCAATAATTTCGGATCTACTACTCAGTTACCCAAGCTACCTCTCTTACGTAGTTGGTTTGGTTCACAATAGTATCAAGATTTCTTACCGTATATTGGCAATTTATCTACTCGCGGGCAAGGAATCAGCGCCATCTATGAGACGAGGTTTTGAGCTTTTTACATGGTACGCCACTTAGTATGGAGAATAGCACTCTTTCTTATCTCTTTTACTCTATGGTATAATCAACCATTTGTCACTTAAGAGACCTGTCACACAAGCAATTTTTGAGCGTTGGCGATGTCGGACCTACACCTCAACGACGTCGCAACTGCAGGGCAACGACATCGCAACTGAGTTGACTCGTTTTTAAGCAGAGGCGGTGACTAAGCGTTATCGCCGCGATTCCATCGCGACACTGATTGATCTCAGAAATATCGCGGCTGGCGGTATCGTGACGATATCGTTCCGTTGATGCCTACAGCCCTTAGTGACTATAAGATGTGACTTAGGAGCACGTTGGAGTTTGGTTTATTAAAAAACGATGCATATAAAATACAAATGCTAACTCTCGTTCTTGCCATCCTGTTGGCAACACCAACATAAAATGTAGTAATTAAAAAAGTTGTATTTTCATTTCCGTCTTCCATATTGGTACGGTGCTTGTGCGAGTAACTAACTCTGGTGTAAAAATCACTAAAATAAACCTCCAGTGCTGCAAACAAGACTTTCCTTTGAATCGAACCACTCCTGCCACCAGAAAAACTACAGTCCACTAAAACATCTCCAGCGGAGCCGAATAAAACACCGGTAGGCCACGTTCCCTACAAATCCTAAATCGAATGGAACGGGACACCGCTATGATGCATGGGTCTTGAGTCTGATGCAGATCAATCTAACCAATGCGGATTGATGGACTACACAGACGCATTACAATGTCTTCTTCAGCGTATTTCGGTTCCATAATAGACCGCCCTATTTCTTCTTTTTACTCACTATGGTATGTCCTGAGAGCAGTCGGTATTCCGTGCAATATAAAATCTCATTGGTACATGGCATGTCCTCCGTGCGGATTAGAACCCGGACCCTCGTAATTGAGTTTAAAGAGAAGAAAAAGAAGAAGTATTGGTGCTGTAGTAAGCTGGACATCATAAGGCACATTACGATTATAATCTTCAAGACTTAAGTTTGCTTATTCAAATCACCTAAACAACAAACTACATTTATTCGTCGACATTAATTTATGGTAATGGAAAGGCGTTTTACACTGGCGACAATCGCTTCATATTCATATTCATTCGTTCGTTATAACGCTTCGATTGGCTTCATGCCTGCGAATTTGCTTTACGATGGACAGGGAATCTGTAAAGATTTGATTGTTTTGATGGATGCGGGATTCCGATTGTAAATTTTCCTACTCTAGTTCTAATTTCGAGGATTTAATTATAGAATAAATTAAGCGTTCTTACTGAAAACTTAAACGTTGTGAAGCGGTTTTTCAGCATTTGTTAATATTTAAGTCCCTATTATTCACCTTATTGTAAATTATCTTTTATCTTTCATCAACTGTGAAATGTATATGGTCAGTTTTCATGTTTCTGAAGTTTTAGGCCTAAGAACTTCGATGTCAAATTAATTGTCATGATTTGATACCTTTTAGATTACACATGGAATGTCGTCTGTCGTCACGGGAAATGTACCTACCCCATCCAAATCTGTTCAGTAGTTTTTAAGTGATGTGTGCACAAACAAACAGATAATTATTCTCAAAATGGTCTCATTACGTAAACCAACTAATATTTTTGCAAATATCTTCAATGTACAAACGGCGCAACACCACGCTATGCAAAACCAAAAATAAGCTGGCCACGCGTAGGTAGAGTAATGTATAACGTCGCGCGGCCAGCTTATATTGGTTTTGCGTAGCTTGATGTGTCGCTGTGTGTACATCCACGCCAACGTCATCCAATCCAATCCAATTTTATTATATGGTATAGATTTGGTACAGAAACGAATTAGCGTCATTTTAATTTATTATATTATTGAGTTATATGACAATAAACTACCGCATCCGGTACGTGTAATATTCCCCACGATATTCCTCCATCGTGTCAATTTTACGCGTGTACGAGTGAAGGGTTAAATTGGCAACACGTGGCGTTTGAAGCCCGCCTTCTGCTTTTGTGCAACAAGTCACCGGAGGTAACAGGTTATTGCATTTTGTTCATTTATCATTCACCAATGTGGATAGTTGTTGAAGTGATAGCTATTGTTGTTTCTTCCTTCCTTCCCGATCACAAATCAACACACAATCTGGTAGGTAACTTTTTGTACAGGGTGTTAAGATAGTTGCATTATTTTAAAGGGTGATTGTACTCATGATACTGAACAACTTTCCTAAAGGAACAAAAGGGAAATTCGCACAAAATAAATTCGACTTTTCATACAAACTTTCGATCAGCTAATTGCATTTACTATGGAAAGTCAAACATTTTTTTGTTGCTAATTTCTCATAGGTTTCTTAGGAAAAGTTATTCAGTATCATGGGTACAATCACCTCTTAAAGTAATGCAACTGTTTACCCTAACCCTAAAACAATATTATAATTTCACGCGGACGAAGTCGCGGGCAAATGCTAGTATTTAATATTAAATCAACTAAAGCTTGTAACTGATTTTCCGCTTTAAATTTATGACTCACACCCAACACAATCTTGTTGCGATGTCATTATAATATTGAGCAAATTGAGGTTTGTTAGAATACCAGATTTGCTCCATTGTTGTTCATTTAGCTGATAGAAATTGGTAGCTTCCTCATGCATGACGACATAGCCTCAAATTTTTTAATTTGTAATTCTAAGAGAAACACTTTCTAATTTATCATAATTATTATTTTGTGGTTTTCTCTGTGCTTTAAAAATAAGCACATGAGTAAAATTTCCGTTTAAATTAAAAGTCCCGTCACAGTATAAGAAAGAGTATCTAGTACATACAGTATGAACACTCCCTGCCTACCTCCAACTTTTTACCTCACCCCTCTATCGCCCTCTGGTTACCTCGGCGGTTCCCTGAAGCCTAGACTGACACCACAATTGACACGCTAGAATTTATATTTTCGAAACAAAGAGAATATAATCTCAGGATAAAGGATAAAAACACTTTTTGAATAGACGGGTGTCAATGCATTTTATTTACGAAAAAGTAATTTACCGCTCGCAGCTAAACTTGTAGCCCTAGACTCCGTTTCGCATGTGCTGACGTCATCTTGTCAATCTCTGTTTTTTGTAGACAGTGGCCGGGTTGTGGTCCCGTAGAAAAACGTGTTCACATTGATGGTCTGATCATTCACTTAAAAAACCTTCATATTATGTTGGACCTTGTATAATGCATAGATTTAGTATATACTAAGTTAGATCGGAAATGCGAAAGAGAAAGGGCATAGCATTAGCGTACGTTAGAGCGAGATAGATAGACGAGACCATTCACGAACACGCTATGAGCCTGTATGGACCTAGCGTCAGTTGTCAACGGAACGATTCCCGCTTTTTCCCCCCAAAATCTCAGGTTTTTTTTGGTCTCTCCTTGGATAATCCGCAGCATATCTAACGTAGTATATACTTAATAATATATATGGTATATAATGGAAGGATACTGTATGGTACAGGTGCATCAAATGAGTCCAAAACCATAGATTTCTGTACTGATTTAGTGGGGTGAAAATATTTTCGTTTTTGTATGGAGACTGCTGGCTTCACAATCCTCCTAAGGTTTCTGCCGCCTCGAAACAATGTTATGCCGTCGGGAGTTATCACTTATCAGTTATGCACAAAAAGGCATCGATGTCGATTGTCGATTGGATTCGTTAGTCAGACTTGTTCATGAATATGAATGAATGCATGAATTGGTCAGTGAAAATCCTGCGTGAGTCACAATCACGAAATCACTAGCATAATATACGGGGTCTTCTTAATATGCTGACATTTTTTAAGGGGGTGATCTGACCGTCGAACTGAACAACTTTCTCTATGGGACCAACATCAATCAATTATACTTTATTTCAACATCGAAATCGCGAGAAAAATATCAGCTGTTCCATACACAACTGCAAACCCTACTTGAGCCCAATGTATGGGACAGGTTTTGGTCCTCTAGAGAAAGTTGTTCAGTTTGATGATCAGATCATCCTCTTAAAAAACTGTCAGCATATTAAAAAGGACCCTTTATAAAACAGTTAAAGCTATCATTTTTTAATTGAAACTTTTATTCAGTTGTTCGTCTGTCATTGTAATCACCTGGTTTCGCTAAGTTAAAACGTTTAAAAATTATTAAAATTTAATACGGAGATCGTCCAAGAAACGCCTCTACATTAACCACAGAAATAAATCAAGATAGAACGGTTATAATCATTGTTTTACTTGTGTTCCGTGCGTACCTGTTTCGGACTACCTGTGTATTTTTGAATTTTTGTTTTAATTGTCATTAAATAACGTTTTTAATTAAAATTAAGTAGTCAAATCTTCAGAGTCACCTCAGAACTTTTGTTTCTGTAGTTAGAAACCAAGCAATAAGGCATTTTCTCAGATTTGTCACCGATGTTTATCGTAGCTCGACTCAGTGCGTATGAAAAATTTAGAAATTTATTGCTTGATGTTGGCACGCATGCCCCGCAAACTTCACCGTTCTATAAATTTCTGTGATATTAAGGAATTCAGAGCGATCTTCATTAAAGTCGCATATGCCTCCCCTAAAGATTTCCTATACTAAACTATCTTCACAACGTTCACAAAGTCTACTGTGGTCTTCTAAGATCTAAAAACTCTTCTCTTCAACAGGAGCGTGGTATCAGTATTAATAGCAGCGGGCGTGGACCCCAATGTCCGTACCTACAGCGGTACACCCCTCCACGAAGCTGCCTGCTTCGGTAAAGCATCCGAAGTTCGCATTCTCCTTGCGAACGGTGCTGACCTGAGAGCTGTTGATCGGAGAGGGAAGACTGTATACGATCTACTTTCCGAGTATTCTGAAGAGGCTACGAGGAGAGTCCGGAAGGTTATTAGAGGTATGTTTGAAAAAATCATAGATTCTTGTAGCTGGGCAGCTCAAGCATTAATCATCATCATCAGCCCACAATAGGTGATTTTGTAATCACTTTTCAAGGGTTCAGGGTATCAAACTGAACATCTACTACGGGGCAAACCTGATATCCTAAGAGGAAGGATCTCTCTTTAAGACTAGAGTGAGCCATACCAATTGTAAAGTGTCCACTTTTTTGACGTTTAGATTTGAGTGTGTGGTGTCAAGTAGTATGGACAAAAGGCACCGAGTGACATATGGCCTTATGTTTACGGTCACTTTTCACACACACTATCTCAAAAAAAAGTGGACATCCTCATAAACAAATATCTATAGTTCCATTTCCTTCTACTATTAAAGGTACGTCATAAGACAAAAGAGACCAACTACAATCGTAAATTTATGCGGACTCTATGGAGATCCTTCCTCTTAGCTGATATCGCAAAAAACAAATCTGCTGTTCTATACTAAACTGCAATGCCTTTGCCTACGTGACTCAAATGTATGAAACAGCAGATTTTTATTTTAAGATTGCATGTTTGCTCCCATTGTCAAAGTTATTCAGTCTGAACCACCCCTGAGTATTTTGAATGTGTTAAATAAATAACCCAGTATACGTCCCACTGCAGGGCACATGCCTACCCTCAAGAAGGGTGTATGGGCGTTAGTACACCACGCGTACCCGCGCATCAGAATTTCTTCTTCAGCGTATGCAGGTTTCCTTACGATGTTTTACTTCACTGTTTGAGAGCAGTCTGTATTACTCTCGGAGAGTTGGCTGTGTGATCTTGTTTCAAAGCTTTTGACGAAGCTACAAGGCTGGTCAGACAGAAAGGTTTTAGTCTGCAGTCTCCTACTTCATATCAAGCGTTTTCATCATCGATTCTTTCGTTTGCGGATATGATTATCAGTCAGTGTACGACATTTTTATTATTTGATGATTTGATTATCGGTAATCGGCGATTTATTTATAAATCGTTACGTATATATGCATTTTATACGGGACGGGCTACTATATAAGGGACAATATAAACGATATATTCGCCTGTTTATAATTGCCTTTCGGTTTCGATACTACTCTCTTACATTTTTTTTTATCACTTCGTATTGCAAATGTCATATGGTTCAAGGATTTTAGAACACAATGGTTGGCCTAAAGTCCAAGTCTGTTGTTACGTGCCAGCGGTCGCTTATATCAGGTGCCTACTCTACGGCTTGCCACGAGACGTCACTATTTTGTGGTAGCTCAAGTCAATTGTGTGTTTTTATCCATGAAACAATTTATGAAATCAACAAAAATATTAATACTTATTGAAGATTGACAAAATAATCGACACCACGATAGAGCTACAATTTTTAGATTATAATTAGAGTATTTAGCTATATCAATGTACGCAGTCTTTTACAGAAATATTAACAAGACTAAAAAGGAATTATTTTATTTCTTGCTTAATTGGCTTTTTATTGTTTTAGAATACCTATCGAACGTGATCGTGGAACTTGTCTTGGCTCTCTTGGCCTTCTAAAATATAAACCTACAATCTTACGTAACATTGTTATTGTACATTTTCCTTGTATTGAGAAGTGATACCAATCTATTCATAGCTCAGTTTAAGCTATACTCTTTCACATTATGCACGTTTCGTACCGCAAATTCGTCCTGCAGATTACGTGTTTGTTTACACACTGATATGATATCATTTTCAAGGAACAGTTATACTATTTAGTTGGTGTTTTTAACAGATTATGAGAATATGTCACGAGTGAGAGCCACGTATGAAAGTGAAGAAGAAGAATTGCCGCCTTTCCCAACTGCCCCAGACTACAGTCCGACATATCTCGCTGGAATGTAAGTTTTATTTACATATTTGAATTAGGATCAAATTCGATTGTGAATAAGTATAAATTTAAGCGGAAAAAACTAGTCTTAGAAATACGATCACATTAAAAAAAATAGACCATATTGTTGGGTTTCTCCAGGCTTGCTAATCTCTTGTCATTGACTTTGAAAACCCAAAAATTATCTAAGTGTTAATTGAAGTTTATTAGTAGGAGTCGGAGCTTATAAACCCTTAGTTAAACCAAAAAAATGCATATGATTAAAAACCAAAATGTTTTCAGTAAATTGTCGTGTACGCTTATTGAATTAATCATGTAACTATAGAGTTTTCCAGGTCTGGCTTTAAACATATTGAAATGAATGTGTCCGGCGTGATGTGATAAAAGGCGGCTAAGTGTTAAGAAATCGTATAACACTTACTGCCTTTTACCGTATCATGGCAGTAATTTTCTATCATTTACCCTTTGTGTCTTTCTGAGTCCTATGTAATTTATTGGTTGTGGGCATGGGGTGCCTTGTGAAATGAATGTTTGTTTTGTTTTCATTTCTTTTAACTCACTCTTTTCTTCTTTTTATTCTTACTCTACACGTTTTTAACATCACTCATATATATAGTAAGTATATTTTTACAGTACCAAACACACTTAAAAATACTTTCCCGTATTGAGTATGGGAAATGGGAAAGATAAAAAAATAATATGCCAACTCAATTAAAAAAAAAACGTCCCACAGTTTTTAAATAAAACTTCAAAATCAAAATGTATACAAGTTTTTACAGTACCAAAACACACTTAATTTTTTTGTTCATAATGAGAGCTTGCATAAAACCATCCCTTTGAGTTATTTAAAAATCGTCCGTTGTATTGTACAGGCTCGCTTAGCTGCGGTTTCACTAAACGTCCGTGTCACCAAGAGGGGGAGCGGTAAAGGAATCTCTCTCTGTAATTACTCAAAGATGCCTAGAAGAGGCTCTAAACATTCGGTTTTAATTGGAGAGGGACATCTCAATTACGACACACGTCGTGTCTCTCATAATGCCTTTGAACTCTGATTGCTATCTTGAAAGCTCTTTTCGTGTTTCGTTATTCGAGTTTATTCATAATTTTTAAGAAATTATCTGGTAATTTGAAAACCTGTCGATAAGATTCAAGATTTCTGATAGTTGTAATGTTAAATTGTATTTTTTTAACTTAGCATCGTCATCTACTACAAAAGGATTACATTTTCAGTGCCTGGATGTTGACAAAAAAAGTTGGGTTACATTACGAATCTCACCATAAATACATCTTGAAACGCCGTTTCGTTTGTTCTCTATAAAATATTCTTTAACAAACACGATGCAAAACAAATATCGTCAATGCAGGCGTCTCATTAAAATCTTCCGGGCCTTTGAGTTTGTCTAGAAACGGTCAGGTGAGAGGCTTTCCGTAGAAAAAGACTTACCGACATCCTTTGATGGCAAGTGAAGAAATTTTTACCGAGATAGCAGACAAATAAGTATCATATTACAGGTTTAAATATTTTTTGTGTGTTGAACAGAGTACGCTTACAAATTAAAAACAATTTTTTACAGGGTTGATAAAAATAAAAGCCATGCATTTACACCGCTTGCTCATACTAATAATAGTTATGGTGCTTTCTTCTCTGATTTGGATATCATAAATACTAATTTAAAACCAGGTGTCGCTAATATTCAATCCCCGCCGAAAATCAAAACGTCGCCACCCACCAAGTTTCAAATGATTGCGCAAAAGCTCGATAAGACACTCACTCTAACAGCTTTATCTCCTACTTCTCACGTTGCTAAATGTTACAACGATATGAATAAACTTTTTAGTACTGATAACAATAACCATGTGAATTCAATTAGTTCTCCAAACATTTTTTCACAGAAACATTCTGCTAATGATAAAGTAGTTGAGAATATAATACCTGTAGTCGCGAAAGTAACACCTGCGCCTGCAGTTCATTTTACGTATGAAAATCTTTCACCCAACTCTATCAAAAATATTGATGATACTGGCCATAATGATGGAAACAAAACCAGTACAACACCAAAATTTTTAGATGACTTAAAAAAGGAACTACGAAAACGATCAAACGCATCAGGTATTGTGAAATATACTGATTCAAATGAAACAGAATTGGAATCACACAGAGAACACTCTAAAATATTTCCGGATAAAAGCTTAGTCATTGGTCCTAATGTAGATTCAATTGACACTTCGCTACAAACTGAGTGTACTGATGTTGAAACCGAGTATATTTCAATGACTGGTTTTAACACCAAAGATGATGAAAATTGTTCTGATAATTTGCCAGATGACTTAAAAGTTAAGTTGTCTGTTGTTGAGCCGGACAAAGAAATGTATTTACCTATGTTTTGTACAAGAACGACTGTAATAAAAAGCAAGTCCACTTCTGATTTTGATTCGTGTGTCGTATCAAAACCACCGTCCAAAGGAATTTATGCGACTATGTCGAGTGGTCCGATTAACTCTTATAAAAAACATAGTTCTAAATCTAGCATGGAAAGCTGTCATATGCGAGGCGATGTTACAGCAGGGTGTATTTTTAGCCCATCTGAAAATGAGTATATTTACAATTATAATCCAGATAATTCACACGTTAATAATGTGTTCATTAAAACTAACGAAAAAGTTGAACCATTACCATGTTTCTGTGACAAAAATAAATCCAAAGAAAAGGTAATACACAGAAATGAAGAAGTGTATTATAGTTGCGAAAATCTAGATTGTACTCCAGAAGATGCAAAAAAAAAATGTTTATCTCTTGACGAAGAGTTGGACGAAAATGTAGTTCTTCATCGTTTTGACAATCAATCCGCAGATTCCGATTCTAAAGACGAAAATAATCAATCTCTTCTTACAAAGAAGCTTCGCCAACTAAAACTACTTATCACTGAGTGGTAGATAATTGATAATATTGTTTTTTTTAGTTAATAGCTTGCTTTGGTGGTGGTAGGACGTAGATTTCATTACTAACATTAATACAAATTAACAAGATTTATCAATTGTTTTTATTATTTTATGATTTGATTTTATTTTTGTTGCTTTATGTGTTTTACAGGAAAGCCCCAGAGACCCAGAAAAACACTAACAATAATGATAGCCCATTATCCTCATCTTCATCTTCTTTAACAAAAAATCATCCTCAGAGTTTTGTCAAAAAGCTTGCTTCCAAATGCTTGGGCCTCAAAGCGAAGTTCAATTCAGCTCCTAATATATCTAACAGTTCAGGGTCAGAGTCGGCGGTTGACAAATCTAAAAATGCGGACCATAAAAGTACAAATACATTGCTTATAGGAAATAGTAAATTTTTTAAAAGACTGTCGAAAAAGGAGGAATCTGGTGAAATTATTTGTAACGATGAATTTGACACAATATCCTTAGATAGATTAGGAACGTTAAATAGAGATTCCGTTGTGAATAGAAGCAATAGAAGTTGCCCTGGTTTTAAAAATTCTTTGCCGAATATATCTGAGAATAATGAAATAAGCGATTCCGATGAAGAATCGATCGCGCAATCTGTTGTTATAACAGAATTGGACTGTGATAGAAATAGTGATAGTACCACTAATATTACTCAGGCTATTAATCACAGTGCAATGCTTAACGTTTTTGAACCAAGAGAGAAAAATGATAGAACTTCACTCTCATCCAACGTTTCCAGTGAGTCAGCAAATTTACTGAACGAATGTTACGAATCATATGAATTTTCGAATGAAACTGAATCTAATAAACTAAACAATAACTCAATTCCTAAACCACCTCCAAGGCCAACTATGATTGTGTCTAATATTAAAAGAACGATTTATGAAAATGTTGTAGTGGAAAACAACATTAAACCAACTCCGGCTACAAGAATTCATATACCTCCAAAGATACCACACAACGAAGCAAAAGACAAAATTATTTATGAAAATATTTCGTTGATCCAGGAAAGATTGAAAATGAATGAGAATATTTGTTCGGTTCAAGAAAGAACGAAACCAGCACCGCCGAAGAGAAGTTTTATTCCAACACAAGTAAACACTCTAAGTTCCGATACACTCTCATCTCCCAGTGTTAGTAGAACTTCCACTTTATCGTCCGATTCTATGATAGACGAATCTAATTTGGAAGATATACTATTGTCAGAAAAGTCCAAGTCATTTCGACACAGCAAACAATCTATAAGCATGTGTGGTAGCATAAATAAATCGGACGTTCATAGATCTTATTCAAACGCGTCCGATTCCTCATATATGACTGAAGCTAGTGCCATAGAAAATGTTGATTGTAGTCAAGATGCCAATGAAAAATCAATTTATTTGTCTATGACTGGAACATTACCTAATAAGAAACCTGAACGTAGTATCAAGAAAAAAGTATTATTTAGACATAAAACATTCACAAACATCGAGGCTGATAGAAATTCTACTAATGTGAAAGATTTACCTAAATGGGGTAACGAATTTCTAAAAGAAACTTTAGCCAACTATCATATCAGGGGCACTGGACATTGCATTTATAGTGCTCCTACGGTCCAAGAATTTATATACATCTTTAACCGTGATACTTTATACAAAGATGTAGAACCTTTCACTAAAGTTCCTAACAATAAAAGAGATAGCTATTTTGAGACAGCTATATGCTTTTGTAAACCCAGACCTCCAAAACATCACAACAGTGCTGAAGATTTATTAGAAATTAACCCTCAAGATGAGGAGAGTGCAGTAACCATAGACATGGATGTATTCAAAAACAGACATGAAATAGTATCCACATCTTTTCGATGTTTTTGTGATTCAGAAGATTGCAAGTTACACGACAAACGTCGCGAATCTCTGAGTAATTTCGTTGTGAAGTTTTCGATGATAAAAAAGAGCATATCTACCCCAGATATCACCCTAGACTACTCTCCTCTTTCGACAGTACAGAAACGTAGCTTAAACAAAATAAAATCAGTCCCATCTCTTGAAGAGCCTTATGCCGTAGTAAGAGTTGAGGATATTGTTAATAGAAATAAATCCATTGAAAAAGATCCAAACGCGGAGGATGGTCCGAGTACTCCTATTTACGCTACTATGTCACAACCGTCTACATTATCATCTTCTTCTGCTCGTCCTTACTCTATAAAGGATATAGCCGAAGTTATTTCATTAAACGATTCCTCATCGACCGACGCTAGCCTTACATGTGCTTCTGGTTTAATGCTAAGAAAATCTAACTCTTCGGAACACTCCGGTCATTGGTCGCTGCAGTCCTGTAATTCTAACGTCACTATAAAATCAGACGCGTCATTCGTGACGTGTTTCGAAGATTCTGATGAAGACTCCGACGGAACCTTGCATTCGGACGGGGATAGCTCAGATGCGGAAACTATAAAATCCGATGTTAGCACATCTAAACGACCGTGGGTACACAGTGACTCTTTCAGATTTGGAAGCAAAGATTCTAAGTCTGATATAGGTGTGATAGTTGAAGAGGATTTTAAGGAGTCTGATTCAAAATTTGAAAGTGGTATTAGTGTGGGTGGGTCGTCTAGCAGCTCGTCTGGGTGCGAGGATGACAGTGGTGTTCCGAGGGTCGATGATGTGTCGCTTGGTACGGCTTCGCTTGAGCGGGGTGCGGTCGGGGGTGTTCGCAGCGGGTCGGGGCGCCGGCGCTGGGACGAGGCGGAGGGGACCAGTGAGGGCGATGCGCTCAGCATCTCCAGCGCTGCCTCCAGCTGTGCGCCGTTACACCTGGCGCACCATCACGATTACAGTAAGGTTTCGGTAAGTCACTTACCAGTCCATTGTTTATTTTTCAAGTCTTAACTGATGGGCTAAGCCCTCTCCTATACAGAGTGATATAAATCAAATTAAGGATTGAAAAATGTAGTCTCGGGCGGAACTTGAACCCGCAATCTTCCAAACCGGGGAATTGCTTTTGTCCAATTTAGCTATCGAGCCTACTACACCAGAGATCGAAATTCTTCAACCTATTCCGTCTTAAGCCTATTCAATCTTTAATTTGATTTGAAATAGCACAACATGGCTATAACATGTTTATAATCAATAATATTTGATAGAGAGTGAAACAATGCATAAATATACGCAAAATGTCATACAGAGTCCTTCTTAATATGCGACACTTTTTTAAGGGGATGATCAGACCGTCAAACTGAACAAATTTCATTATGGAAAAATAAAGCTCTTCCATACAAAACTGCAAACCTACTCGAGCCAAATGTATGGGACAGCTGATTTTTTTTTCGCGATTTCGATGTTGGTCCCATAGAGAAAGTTTTTCAGTTTGATGGTCTGGTCATCTCCTTGAAAAAGTGTCAGCATATTAAGAAGCAACCTGTATAGGTACAATCGGCATGATCTGTAGCTGATAGATCATCCGTCAACTGTCAAAAGCTAATTTGTCCTTATAAACTGGTTAATATCGAACCTCTCAGTCCAAAAACAAGTTGCAACATTAGGCTTTATATTATGTGGTTGTGTCGTGCTATTAAAACCCATAGTTTTTAATTGCTCGTGAGAAACATTCTTAATTAAAGCCAATTGGATTCACTATAAATTAACATTGCATTGCGACACTCCATGGGAAAAAGTCCCTTCTTGTGTGTTAAAATAAACTTTATTATTCTTTTACAATTTCGACAGTTTGGTTCCACTTCCTAAAACGAATTATAATATTTAACTGTGACCTAATGAAGTTTTCCATCAAATCGTTCCCACCTTGTGACCTGTTGCCGACCTGTCAACCAGCCACGCCACATCACGGTTCGCTACTTCATCTGAACGAAATTAACTTTTGTCACGTAAAACCAACGTGAAAATCGTGTTAATTTGTTGATAGCATTAAAACACGCACGTTTGTTGGTTATGAATTAAATAATTATGTTTAGAATTAAGTTAACTATTTCACTTTCTAATGCTGTAAATAGTCGCTGTAAAATCTAGGTTCCGATGTTTTTGGCTTAGATCAAGAATAAAAACTAGATAGGTACACAATCAACGCTAAAAAAAAGACAGATTAAAAATTCCCTCAAATGAATAATTAACTGAATATTGCCACAGTAAAAGAAAGAGCATCTAGTACAACAGTACAGACATTCCCTAGCCCCCACCAATTTTTCCCTCACCCCGACTGGTAGGAAGCATGGCAGAAAATAGTAGGCAATATTGTATTCCTGTCTAACTCGCACTCACTCAGTATGACATAATATGCTTACAGTAGTAGTGCCAGATTGATAAGTGCCCCGATGTACCTGCGCAGTTAATAAATTTTAATACCGCGCAAAATTATATTAACCAATCAAGATGTGCCACCTTCAATCCCTAATTGATTTCGCACACTTTTCGCTGCTATCCGACTTTGCACCCTTTGATTACTAAACGACTTCGGGTTTTGTCGGGGGACTCTGCGCAAACGAAGATTGACGAGGTTAATTATTTTCCTTGTCGTAGTGTACCTTTTGTAGGTTTTTCGCATTTGTATGTAGTAACAGCCGAGTGTCCAAGGTATGATATTGCTTCATTCTATTGCTCTGACAGTAAGCATGTGAATTCGGACAAACATTTCCTAAGATTTTACTTGAGACTGTACATTTTGAGTTTGAGTTTAGGTCTGTGTTTATTGGTTTAATTTCTATGTTGGTCTTTTGACGAATAACCTTCGGTAGGATGTGATATGACGCTGCTTGAATAATTTCTAGCTGCTAAGGATCTCCAGTTTTTATATCTGTAATAGCTAATAAATTGATAAATTCTATGCTAAAAAATTTGCTCTGCCCCTAAGTTCTATGATTCGTTGTCTCAGAATACATAATAGCCTCAAAGTCAAAGTCTATATAATTTATTAAAATAGGAGCTTGAAGCACACTTATCAAACGTCAAATCTTTTTAAAGCTACCACCACGTCGAAACGTGTTGTCTCTGTAGAGAAGATGCGGCCAGAAACTCTACAACATAACACGACTTAATAACTATTACAATATAAATCGCCTAATCGACTTGTCTTGTAAACATTAAATAAATTATGTGAACATAAAAGAACAACAGTAAACGTAAGAACAGAAAACGGATGACGTATGACAAAAAATTAAAAACCTCGTGAGAAAAATAATGAACATTATCATTGTACGAAGTCTTGCCATCTGGTCGCATATTTTTGTTCGTATTTGTCACATTATTTTTGTCCGTGATGGTAATTCTTTGGCTTTGTTTTTTTCATTTTCCGCTCAATTTAGTACCGATTTATTCGTAATTTAAGTATGTATATCTATAAAGAAGCTTTTTGTTAAAGTTATGTCAGGAGCCTTCCTTATCAGTAGTGCTAGCGTAAAGCGCTCTCTTTCACTAGGCGCGTAACAGACAGAGAGAAATATCGTAGGATATCGTTATCGCGTGCATCATGCTAGGCCTTCTGCGGCCGTAGTATGGCCGCGTGATATAGCGCTATGGGGCGCCTTCGCTCTCTTTCCATTTGCGAGATAATAGGCGTAATATAGCCTTATTACACGCATCATGCTACGGCCTCTGGTGGCGATTAATTATATCTGCTTACCTGAATGGCACATAGAGTTTTTGTATGTATGTATGACTGTATGCTAGGTATGAATAATAATGTGTTTGTGTTAGATATTTTGGTGGTGCTACTAGTGAAACGTGGATGTTCTGAAGTTTCAGAATATTGTCGTGAGCATATGCTATGCTATTTTTATTACATCAACCAGACCGTCGTAAACTCGTTAGATCGAATGATGGGAATTTATTTATCAGGATATAAGTAGCGTACATTATTAATTTTCACACTCATCGTAAAACAACTTTGGAATTCACATGAAAAACATATTTTGAATCTTATAACCAGGTCATAACATCCATGTTGTGTGAACGAAGTGTGATGAGTGAAGTCGCGTTGGTGCAAAGAAATTAGGCGGTCAGTCGCTTCATCGCGCTAGATCGACGCAAGCGTTCGCTCCGTCGGTCGCCGTCGGTCGATCGTGATCGCTCTTACGATCGTGTTGTGATCGATTTGTGAAACAGTGACAGATTGGTGTGTTTAGTTTAGTGTGTGTGTGTGTTTATGTTTGTGATGTGTGCAATGTGACGAGGACAGTTTTGTCAACTTTATGTAAGTTTCTAAGCTTTGTAGATTAAAAACTTCTCTAGTCATTAGGAATTTCTATTGGCGCCTTATCAAATATCCGGTATCTAAAAACTGGTAGTAAAAGAGCGAGCATCTTATCTCCATAATGCAATGGTTTCTCTTCGTTGATAACTCCAGAATGTCCGGGCGGATTTTGATGCGGTTTTCACCGTTAGTCAGTGGATGTCCTCCAAAAGGCTTTAATTCTAATAGTTAAACGCTTTAACTATGACAGATTGATAAGCTGATTATGTTAGAGCAGTCTACACGCTTTCGTATATTACCGTCAGCTTTATAGCTATGTATTTGTTTTTCGTTTCTTGAGTCGAGTATTTCTTAAGAATTTGATAACATGCTTTCTGAGTGGATAACAATTTATAATCAATAATAATTAATATCTTGGACATTATCACACAAATTATCTAGTCACATTTAAAGTACCAGAATCTAGCCTGGACTTGTGTTATGATGACTAGACAACGATATAGAATGCATATATAGATACAAACATCCATGACTCGGGTACAAATATTCATATTCTTCATACATTTACTTGTCCCTTACGGGATTCGAACCCGCGACCCTCGGCACAACAGGCAGGTTCACTACAGTCTGTGATATCATCCCGTCATTAATATTGCATTGATCACAATAAATACACTTTTTCGGGGTGATTATACCGACTACTTTATTCAAAGGAGACGAAGCAAGATTAACTTTTAATGTAACTTAGGGTTCAAGATGAAATGATGTATCAACTATTGATGTGTAGGACATTAGCCCACAATATGAAGGTGCTCTTCCTGGAATAGCTTACGTGCTCAAACTCAGGTGATATTCAAAATCGTTGCTCCTCGAGTTCAAAACATACATAGATAAACGTGTATACGCTGAAGAAGACATTCTGATGCGTATGGGCACGCGTGTTCTACAGGGTATTTCTTAATATGCTGACACTTTTTTAAGGTGATGATCAGACCATCAAACTGAACAACTTTCTCTATGGGACCAATGTCGAAATCGCGAAACAAAATCTACTAAACTGAAATCTTACTCGACCCAATTGTATGCGACAGCTGATTTTTTTTCGCGATTTCGACATTGGTCCAATAGAGAAAGTTGTTCAGTGTGATGGTCTGATCATACTCATAAAAAACTATCAGCATATAAAGTTGGACCCTGTATATGCCTCCTTGATGGTTGGCCTGTGCCCCACTATGACGTAGTTTATACTGATATTGGCCTTATCCCTTAGTTGTCTCGCACGACACCCACCGGAAGAATTGTGGTACCTACCTAGTAGATCTTTTTAGTCATACGTAATAAAAAAGTTGATGTCATATAGCCGGACTCATGGGATGGGTGTGTCGAGGGCATGTTGTGTTACCAGAAATATAAAATTACATGTCAAGGGCTCAATAACCTAATTTTGATGTTTCGTAAGCTCGTACCATGTGCTTGGAATAAATTATCAAAGAATGGTTGGTAGAGTGAACTGAGTGCGAGTAGTTTGAATAACAATTTTAGTATTTTCTTTTTTGGCTTGTACAGTCGACATCAGATACAAGGTCCAACTTAATATGCTGACAGTTTTTTAAGAGGATGTTCAGACCATCAAACCGAACAACTTTCTCTATGGGACCAACATCGAAATCGCGAAAAAAAAACAGCTGTCCCATACATTTGACACTTTTGTATGGGACAGCTGATTTTTTTTCGCGATTTCGATGTTGGTACCATAGAGAAAGTTGTACAGTTTGACGGTCTGGTCATCCACTTAAAAAAGTGTCAGCATATTAAGAAGGACCCTATATATCGTACCCATAGGTGTTCACATATTTCTGAGCAGTGCTAATTTTCAATAAATTCTTTACAGTTCATTTTGCGAATTATATTTAAACATGTATTTTGTCATAAATACCTGTACAGCTAATTTTCAATAATTTCTTTAGAATGTTATTTATAAATAAATAAATAAATAGATATCTTGGACATTGTCACACAAATTATCTAGTCACATTGAAAGTACCAGAATCTAGCCTGGACTTGTATTATGATGACTAGACAACGATATATAATACATATATAGATACAAACATCCATGACTCGGGTACAAATATTCATATTCATCATACAAATATTTGTCCCTTACGGGATTCGAACCCGCAACCCTCGGCACAGCAGGCAGGATCACTACCGTCTGTGCTATCGAGCCGACATTTAAAATTGAAATGTTTAACAACGGATTTAGGTCTTTTTTCCTAAACTGCTCAGATATTTATGATCACCCTGACTGCGTAGATATATTTGATGTTCTAGGCGTTCAGATATTGCTAAGAAATATTTGACCACCTTGTTTGCTATGATATATCTGATGGCGACTTTACCTATAATATGTTGAAATAATGTTTATTATTTTCCTTTTGGCGTCAATAGTTTCTATTTACTACGTTTCATATATGAACACAACATTCTTTTTTTTTTCTTTTGTTTTTTTTTGTCAATGTCAAGTATGTAGTTTGTATTTGGTTGGAAATACAATATTTTGTTTTCTTATTTATTTTTCTGTCTTATATTATTTTTCAAAATACCTAACCATGATTTCATAGTAATTTATATCCTGTTGTAGTCGTTGACGTAGTAGAATATTCGGAATGAACGTAAATAGGTCTCGATGAACTGGCGTTTGGCAAAAAGCCCAGTGTGAATAGTACACGAAAATACTTACAATAGTTTAACTACGACGCTATTAGGGAAGCGTTTACGGCTAATTCTTGGTACTAATTGTTTCCTATTGTTTTATCTTTTCTATGTTTAGGTTGGGCGTTGGTCTAGCTATCGTTAGAGTAATTTTCCTATTTGACTAACTAATCGAGATTATTTTTGACCGTAAATCAATACTAATTCTTACCTGTCACATTGGACAGAGTTTGAGCCCTATAAGTAAAATGCTGATATTCTGAATGAAATACAATATTCCGAATATACAGAGTGTAAATACAGCGTGTAAGTGAAAGCCTAGCAAATACTAAAATGGTGAACTCAGACCTTCATTTGAGGCGGGTAGGTACAGCAGTTTTGTATGGGACAGCAGATTTTTTTTCACGGTTCCTGAGGTAGGCTCCATAGTGAAAGTTGTTCAGTTTTATGGTCTGAGTTCACCATTTTAGTATTTGCTAGGCTTTCACTTACACCCTGTATTTACACTCTGTATATTCGGAATATTGTATTTCATTCAGAATATCAGCATTTTACTTAAAGGGCTCAAACTGAGTTCATCGTTTCAGTATTTGCTAGGCTGTCATTTACACCCTGTATAATAGGCGTTGCGTACTGTCGACTCTAAAGTGTTTTCACTCTGTATATTCTGAATATTGTAGGAAGGCCGAGCCCAAGTAAATGGGAGGAAGGAAGAAGAAGATATTCTGAATATTATAGGTATTCTGGATTCTTACCCCATTATGTAGGTAACACATTTAAGTTTAGAACCTTTATATGATTTATTTTGTAATAAGACTACCCCCTGGGGGAATATAGTCGTGGGCATTGCAAATAGTCCCTTGTCATATCCGTGTCTTAATGTAACATAATGTTTTTTTGCATCATCGAAATAGGTTTTTGTCAAATTTTTAGCTTATTATGATATATGATATACGCAATAAAGCATTGAGTACTGAGGTTTCACAAAAGTAAAAATAAACATTTAAAAAATTTAAAGAGGGTTGGTTTAGACCATCAAACTGAACAACTTTCACTATGGGACCAACATCGAAATCGCGAAAAAAATCTGCTGTCCCATACATTTAGCGCGAGTAGATTTACAGCGATTCGTGATTACGGTATTGGTCTCATAGTGAAAGTTGTTCAGTTTGATGGTCTAAACTTAAATGTTTATTTGTATTTTTGTAACACCTTGTATTATACAGGGTGGATTTATAAGACGGGGCAGGAAGGGCAGGTACCCGTGATAGCTATATCATATTGCATGTATATAATGCATTTTAATTAGGAACAGGTCTCGGTTGCTTGGAAGAAATTACTTTTAGAGATCAGGCCGCCAATCGTATGCTATTTTGCTGCCCGATATTTCTCAGATAGGCATTTTATGTATGATTTATTGTTTCATTAATTTGGCAGCTACCTACAGATGGATGATGATTGCACCATATTAACATATGGCCAGTAAAACAGATGCGGTTAATGTTATAAGTTTGTTTGTTCTACGGATTAGTTAAAATATGTGGGTCAGCAGGTCTCATAGAAAATTGTAGGGCTAATATTAGTTTTGAAAGTAGAGTAAATTATCTACCTTGCCGGTGTTGTGAAATGTTCGGAAACGTTTTGGCAGGTGTTTCCGCTTATTAGCTTTGTGTATTTTTATGAAAATGTGTTAACATTGATATTAGTTACTTTACGTTCTATTTCAAGAATTTAATTGAAAGATTGACTGCCAGTTGCACGTAAATTTATTAAAGTCAATCCTTCATTAAATCTCTTGCCGTTACTTTTTGTCTTGTTGACGTAGTAAAAGCTAACAAGATATTTAATGGATGATTAACTTTAATGAACGTACGTGCAACTGGCAGATAAGCTACTAGATTTTGTCCGCGATTTCGTTCGCACTTTCTCTTCATCGCAACGAGATAAAAATTTTTAAATATAAATCATAATTAAGGTTTTTAAACAAAAAAAAAGCCTCATCAAAATCGGTCCACTAGATTCTGTGTGATGCTCAAATAAACAAACAGACGGAGAAAAATGAAAAATAAAACCAAGTTAATTTAGAGTCGGAGACACTAAACACCATAATAATGGCAAAAGAGAGATAAGAAAGACTATGGCAATATTTTTTTTTGTAAATTTGTATCTTTATATGTACGTACTTATTTTGTTTTTTTAATGTTTTTACGAGCAAATCCTATACCAATATAACAAATATGAAATTGTCTCAAATTAAATAAAGATTGAAAAATTTAGTCTCGGGCGGGACTTGAATCCGCACTCTTCCAAACCGGGGAGCACATGGCTGTGACATGTTTAAAATCGATAATATTTGAAATATGAAATTGTCTGTCTGTGTATATACGTTATATATACGTTTTCACTGCTGAACCAATGAGCAGATTCTGATGAAATTTGGTATCTAGAGATAGCTTGAACCCAAAGCCTACAAACAGCAGCGTGTAATCAATTCTAACTGTATTTGTACATAGACCCGTATTATATTATCAACGTTATACAAACGATACGTGTATCTGTATACAAAGCGCTTCTTAAATTCAATAAATCCAATCGGTCACGGCCAATAGACTTCCGTCATTCCTCATTTGAAAAAATGAATGGCGGTTCACTCTCGTTGGCGCCATATTAATGTCTACCCCATGTAAAATCTCCTGTAAATCATGAAATTTTCGACTTTATATCCTTCTAATAAGAATTTTAAGAGGGGACTTGTTAGAGGTGGTATAGTACATCTGTCAGTGAGTAGCGTGACGGATGCGCTTGCGCATCTGATTTATATCTAGCCCTTTGATGTACTTTGTTGTCGAATATGCGTTTGTTTTCTGGTTAATGTGTCTGTGAAATTGGTTCGTTAGATGCTCTGTGAAAAATAGTTGTTTATGGTTTTGTGATTTTAATTAAAAAAGGAGGAGGAACGGTACAGGAGTGAGTATACACGGAAAAAAATCCTCTTATTTTGTTGACTTTAATTAGAAAATGTATTTTTGTAACTATAATTCTTGACGATATACTTACAAAAACAAATTTTCTAGTAAAGTCTACTATAAAAGCATAATCTGTGACAAAAATTATATTTTAGTATACTTTACGAAAAAATTTGAAATTTTCCTACCTTAATTAGAAATTATAGTTACAATAACAAATTGTCTAAGAATTGTCAATAAAATATGAAGGTTGTCGCAGATTTTTTTCCGTGTATACTACACCAGCCAGAGTATAGCCAATCTCTGGCCACCTTAAAGTCATTTCTGCAGATCACAGGGACACATTGTTGAAATAAAGTTTGTAGACAGTTGCATTGCGTTAAAGGGTGATTGTACTCATGATACTGAACAACTTTCCCCAAGGAACCTGTAAGAAATTAGCAATGAAAAATGTGGACTTGCACGATCAAACGTTGTATGAAAAGTTGTTTTATTTTGTGTACCTATCGGTTCCTTGGGGAAAGTTGTTCAGTATCCTGAGTACAATAACTCTTTAAAGTAATGCATCTATCTACGTACACCCTGTATTAAACCAAGCTTCTTTCTTCTTCAAGATCCTTTATCTGATGTTTCATACATTTTAGCGCGAGCTTCCAGGGTTTAATTCCGTATCGAAGATTGTAATGGCGTAAATAGTGAAGCGAAATAGTCTATGAATAACCCACTGTGCTATAAATGTTTGATAGACTTAGCAGTAAGCGAAAGCGATTCCACTTTTCAAATTAAAAATGTAGCGAGAATAGAACGTGATCATTTAAAAAACATTTTTAGTGACACTGGATGGGATAGCGTTTTACAATCTTAAAAATTTAGCTGACAGATCGATAGTGTCCCGTGTTTTTCTCGATTCCCTAATTTTAAGGAGCAATTTGTTTATGCCCTTGGAAAAACGCCTCAATACATAATTATATCTATTAGAGGAGTTGAGGGAAAGTCTTTTATAACTATAGAATAAACTTACGAACTTTTTTGCTACGACTGTCATCCACCTTCTGGTGGTTAACATATTTAAAAAAGAATGTTGCATTGTGACTGACTGAGTAGCCACACAAACACAGATAAATTAACCTTATCCCTCCCTCTTGGGCGCGGTTTATACAGAAGAGACGTGTGGCCTAGGCGGATAGTCAAAGTAACACAATTATAAACCTTATAGTACGTAGAATAGCGTCGTTTGGAGAATTACGCCCGCGCCTCCAGGCGACGTCACCTGGACAAAAACGACGCTATGCTACGTACTATAAGGTTTATATTGTGGTAATTAGATTATTGATTTTGCGGTGATTCCGCCACCGCCACACGTCTCTTCTGTATAAACCGTGGCTTAGAGGAGACCTTTGCCCTGCAGTGGGATCATACCTGCATATTCCTTAGACTATTCTAAACCAAAAACTACATCATCTTAATTATCTATTAATATCATTCTGCCAGAATAGTCTCTTACCACTAAATTGTTAGCGCTCTACATCTTTTGTCGTAGACCGCATCCATGTTAATAGCATGAAAATAGGGCAGTACGAATGAGAAATACGTTTAAAGGTAAACATTCTTGTTTTATTGACTACATGCTTTAATTAAAAGTTTTATTCGACTATTCAAACTATCTGTAAGTTTCAGTATATTTTTTTGGAAATATTTTTATACTAGACAAGATTTTACCCTCGTCTTTGTCATCGTAAGCGAGATTAAATACTTATTTACTAGTTTTTAAGTCTAATCGTAAGCTTTTGGACACAAAAAGATTCATTAAAATCGATGCAGATTTTTTGCGTGATGCTCAAGCAAACAAAGAAGCATAATCATATGCTTTCGACTATATTCCCCGAGGGGGTAGTCAGAGATATTCTGAAACCACAGAACATCCACGTTTCACTAGTACCGAAACAAAAAAAACAAATCTGCGGCTTTGAGTAAGGGTCACCTTCAGTTATTCTGTTAATCTCATCGAAATCGGTCCAGTAGTTTTTGCGTGATGCTCGAACAAACAAACGGACAAAAAAATTCAAAAATCTATAACTGCGTCAGGGTCACCAACATTGCAAAAAAAAAATTTTTCGTTTTTCAATGTACAGACGCATTTCTGTTACCGTTTTATATTACTGTAGAATATTGCTATATTGATCGCTATAAAAGGAGATAAGAACAATAGAAGATGACAAAAAGAATATTAAGTTTTACTGGGCTGACGATGATGAACACCTTGCTCACCCGAAATGAAATGCTCTCCCGAAGAAAGCCGCCAATTTTGAACCGTTTCCTTATTGGACCACATATCTAGATTATAACAGGCTTAAAACCATTCAAGTTGAAACGATCGGTTCTTGACTTATTTTCTTATTTTCATCATTAACTAGAAACAAGCTTCAAAACCAATAAATCTTAGCAATTAACTCTCTACTTAGCGATTAGTAATGTTCACTAGCGCATGAAATAGTTCTTTTTCAAACATTGTACCGTGTTTCAATTTCCGATTGCAGTAATTTGTAGTAAAGCTGGTATTTAATTTCAAGGGTAGAACACATAGTTGTCTAGCGTTACAAAAGGTCTCAGTTATATTCTCACTGATTTCGTTTATTCCAACCGCGTGGGCTTAGAATCGACCAATCCGTTTCTTTCAGTTGGTGCCGCACGAGGTACGGGATATGGTTTCATAAGCACTCTTTCGTGGATGAAAGGCTAACCTTTACCACTTGACACTTAACATCTTAAAACTTTCGATATGCTAAAGGTGAGACTTTCTACAACTACACGCTTATAGTTGACAGTTGTAGCAAAGACTTTGACCACCGCGAAAGGGATTATTGTCGTGATCCGCGTCTCTGGTTTTCGCGTTACTGACGTTTTGCGTTCCTGTCATTTTACGTGTCTGATAATTTGCGTTCCCGTAATTTTGCGTACCTTGCAGTTTGCGTGCCTGCCATTTTACGTATCTGGCGTACCTATAGAACATTTATAGAAAAAAAATATTGAATTGGTATTTTGCCTATCTGTCATTTTCCGTAAGTTCGGAAACCGTGCGTGCAAACCGTCAGTTTTTTGTATGTATCTATTTACCATTTTAACACTTTATTGTACAGTAGGTACTAAAGAGTTGAAGCGTAAAAAAGGGTGAGCTTATCTATAAAGATTTGTGTTCGTGTCCTTGATCTATTTTATGCAATATTATAATAATGAATGTATTTATATTTGAAGCTATCTAAGCCAATAATCACGTTATCTTATATCATAGCGTTGAATAGCTTTTGTGGAGAAAATTGTCCGTCTAGTGACCGGCTGCAACCAATTTACTCATCCGCAGCTCTGGATTGGATTACTGATCCACTTGGGCCTTCCCTTTGGTCCATGCAACAGGAGATTTTTATACTACTGGATACGTTTTCCTTCTCACCATTTATTAATTCACTGATTTAATAACTTAATCAAATCTTTAGCATTACTTCTTAAGCCTGTAGAACTTTGAAATTACGTGTTTATATCTTTACTTGATTTTCGTCGTAGCGGTATAACATTACCATTTTAAATTCTAAACACAAAAAAAGTTTCATGAAAATCGGAACAATAGTTTTTGCGTGATACTCGAACAAACAAACAAGCATTTAAACAGTCAAACAAACACATCGATAAATCGATGATTTGTAGTAGACTTTTCTTTGTAAATATCTTCAGTGTACAGACACACTTCTGTGAGGTACAGTTTTATAATAGTGTTGAAGTGTAGATTTATCTGCGTGTATACTTTGGAATACTTGTGATTATAGTTATGTTTCCAGTTTAACTTTCAGACTTGACCTTTCATTTCTAAAAAAAATGTTTGTCTTTCGGGTCATGTTTTATATTCACAAGAAAAGTAAGCAAACTGTTAGTATACCGTCATATGTTGAAATTTTGCACACTTTTAATATAGCTTCAGAAATCGCTCAGAACTGTCTTTTGGACCCCTATTTTAATGCGATCGTCCGTCGTAGCCATTCAAATTCCCTATTACTCAATTGCGAGCACTTATCACGGTCGTGATGACAATAAGATGAGCTAAATATAGATATCTATTTGGAAGCTAGATTAATCTTTTCTTAAACGTTCACAAGTGGTCTCATTTGTTTCGTCTATTGTCTTGTTACGTACTTTAATTCGCTTAGATCTTTGTATCTATCTGCCTAAATTAGATGTACCAATTGTTCCAAATTTATTTCTGTACAGTTTCAAGCTGTATAAATCAATTTGATAGGTACTTAAAGAGATATTACTGTTGGCGGTGTGCGCTCCGTACAAACAAAGTCTGGGTATATTTTCAATACTAACCAGCTGAAGTCAATGAATGTTTTTTGACACGATTTAGAAACCAACTATCTGTGCTTTACATTTGTCAGATTTCTGATAAAATTATACAGGATGTTAGGGTAAACAGTTGCTTTACTTTAAGAGGTGATTGTACCCATGATACTGAACAACTTTCCCAAAGAGACCTATAAATCTCGTAAACATTTTTTTCGACTTTTCATAGTATGGGAAGTTCAACATTTTTTTACGAATTTCCTATAGGTTTCCTAGGGAAAGTTGTTCAGTATCATGGGTAAAATCACCCCTTGAAAGTAATGTAACTGTTTACCCTAACACCCTGTATAGTTTTAATGCTAGGATTAATTTAAGAATTGTATGGATAATGTAGTTGACGTGTATGAAATGATAACATGAAAGAGGGGTTAAAATGAAGGATATACGAATAATTTACGTGTAACAAATTAAATATTTGATTTCGAGATTATATTTATCGTTCATAATTCAGTGTATGAACTTGCTTATCTAAGTCATTTTGTACATTTCACTCTGGCTATTTACGAATAGTAGGTATTTACTTATAAAACATTGTTGAAACTATATTTTAGTGAGTGGAACCAACACTGAAAAGTGATAATGATAAGTGATGCTGATGACTGATTGATTTGTCATCACATCATTAAGCGTAATGTAGACACTTCTACTGTTATAACTATATTCGGACTATTTCCTAAAATGGTCCTTCTTAATATGCTGACACTTTTAAGGGGATGATCAGACCGTCAAACTGAAAAACTTTCACTATGGGACCAACATCGAAATCACGAAAAAAAACTGCTGTCCGATACATTTGGCTCGAGTATGTTTGCAGTTTTGTATGGAACAGCAGATTTTTTTTCGCGGTTTCGATGTCGTTGCCATAGAGAAAGTTGTTGACGGTCTGATCATCCCCTTAAAAAAGTGTAAGCATTTTAACAACGACCTTCTATAATATTGTTTAGATTTCTAATATGTTTGTTTCTTCCACAGCCCACTCCCCCCAAGAAACCTCCTCGGAGGAATCTATCAGTGTCTCCCACACATGCCAACTCTCCTTCGTCGGGCTACAGCTATGAGCTAAGACCCCATGCGAGGAGTCAAGACGACTTAGATGATATTCAGGTAAACTACCTTCAGCTTTTACAATGTGTAACTAAACACCCTATTGACATTTGAAGGGGTGGTTTAGAACTTTCACTAAGGAGCTAATGTAGAAAATAATTTAAAAAAGATGTCTGCTGTCCATACATACATACATTTGCGTCGAGTCGGCATTGCAGTTTTGTATGAAACAGCAGATATTTTTATTTTTTCTCGCTTTTGTCTTCATAGTGAAACTTGATCAGGTTGATGGTCTAAACTCTAAAGCACCCTTTAAATATTACAAGGGTGTTTTGTTACACCATGTAGATATAAAATATAGGTACTAAGGTATACACTACTAGTCGAACATCTTGGCTCTGAAGAATTTTAATTGTTTTTTTGTTAGAAGTTAGGTGTTACTGGTATTTTTTTTCAATAACAGTGAAACGAATGTTGGCAAAAATAAGATAAAATAGTTAAAACATTTGGAAAATGAGTTTTTCACTATGTTTTTGACCTAAAAGCTCGTAGGTTTCCGGTCATCATCAACACTTGCCCACTGCTCGTGCTCTAGCCTCCGATTATGGCGAGGTTGTCCACCACACGTGACCAATGCGGATTGGCATCAGAATTGTTCCTTTGCCGTAAGCCAGTTTCTTGAAGATCTTTTCCTTCACCGTTTCCGATCAGATATACTAAACAATATCCTTTCCTTCACCGTTTTCGACCAGAAACAGAAAAAATTATAAAATATTTATTGTACCAATTAGCTAAACAGGTATTTTCTTGAATCCTACAAAACCAATACAACTATCTCCTTGTTGCAGGGTGCTAAACACTACCTCAAACACGGTCGATCTGTCGACCAATACGTTGACGGTAAACTGTCCTACTCAGAATACGAGGAAAACCACAACTCCCCCAGAATAGCTCCCGTACCTAACCCGCGGCCCAGTCTCAAGAATAGATCCCAACCCGTAGCAATAACTGCTATGTACGAAAATGTCGCCATAAAGGAACAAAATCCGAGGCGAAAACTCAGAAGAAATATCACGTCGCAATACGAGAATTTCGAACCCAGAATGGAGAACAGAGTTCGGAAATACTCCAATCAGGAGCGGTCTTCTCTCGAAAGTCTGCTGGACGACCAATCTATGAACAGTCCGAGTGATTGTGAGAGGTACGAGGGGCAAAGAGTTGTTCCTCTGTCTCCGACACATTATAAACAGCCACCAACACCTGATCACCCGCCACCTTCAGCCAAGCAGGCGGAGAACAGCATACATGAGAGGATCAGGCCTTTGAGTCAGGTTAGTAAGCCTGATTGAAGCTATTTCTTTAGATAGATGGCACTTTGAATATACAGGGTCCTTCTTAATATGCTGATAATTTTTAAGGGGATGATTAGACCGTCAAACTGAACAACTTTCTCTATGGGACCAATATCGAAATCGCGAAAAAAAAACAGTGTTCCATACAAAACTGCAAACTGACTCGAGCCTAATGTATGGGACAGCAGATTTTTTTTCTCTGTCTGATCATCCCCTTAAAAAGTCTCAGCATATTTAGAAGGTCCCTGTATAATTACTTAAAAGGGTGATTGTACTCATGATACGGAACTTTCCCAAGGAACTTTCAGGAAGTTAGCAAGCAAAAATTTGTACTTGATATACTAAATGCAATGGAACGTTTGATTAAAAAAAAGTTAATGTTTTTTTTTTATTTTTCCTTATGTTCCGTAATAAAACCTTAAAGTAATGCTACTGTCTAGTTACACCATGTACTTGTCACAATTATAACTGATATATTCTGATTTAATCAGTTAGATTAAAAAAAAACGAATTAACAACCAATGCCATTTCATAATTATGTTTTTTATGTTTGTTTATGTTGCAATTGCACTTTAAGAAACTTTATCGAAACCTTCACAAATGCACAGTGCGACTATGAATGAGAGATATACAGGGTGTAAGGAAAAGTATCATTAACCTTTAAACCACATACTCTACCCATCAAACAGAACAACTTTTAGTATAGGAGCAAACCGATCAGAACACAAAAAAAAGCTACTGTTCCATACTAAACTGCAGCGCCTACACAACTCAAATGTATGGGACAGCTGATTTTGTTGTTGTTCTGATTCGGTTTGCTCTCAGAATAAAAGTTGTTCTGTTTGATGGGTAGAGTATGTGGTTTAAACTTTAAAGGTTAATGATACTTTTCCTTACACCCTGTATTTGTATTTTCACTCCCCATGTAATAAGAGTTTACGTAATGCATGTCAATAAATAATATTATATACCTTTCATCTGATTCTATCGAAGAAGAGAAAGAATTGAAGTCAAAGCCCGATCAAAAAAATAAAAAACCTCGAACCATGTTGCGGAAAATCATTGGAACTAATTTTTGTACTTGGAACACAGACATTAAAGGTCGTCGATTGCAGCGCCCCCAAACAAGGTTTTATGTTTCTGATCAGGCTTTAACTAAACAATTGCTAACTCTATTCCTATAAGTGGGTGAATCTTCAGGGCGATTGAATGCGATAATTTATCTGGCCGAACAATTTCATCTTGTTTATAAGAAAAGGTATTATAATTTTATAGCGCTGTTATAAACGTCCAGGGCCTATAGACAAAGTATCTTTCGATTAGCGTTAACGACAGTAGAAAACATAAAAATGTATGGACTTGACGTATGGTGACGAAAGCAAACGTCAAAATGTTTCGATCGCTAATTCAAATCCATACATTCTGTCATTTTCTACTAGCGTCAACGCCAATAGAATGTCACTTTGTCTAGGGGGGCTGGAGCTTAATAGCTCTTGGAAATGTTATGCCGATGAAAATGTTCGACCTGATAAACCATGGCGGTCAAACGCCCTGAAGAATCTCCCAAGTATGGTCTAAATAAATTGTTCATCTACTTTCTTTTCTGATAATTCAATGAACAATTGTCATTATGTTAGTTAATAATCATACAGTAATATGCATGAGCACGATTAAACTTTCGCCTTCATTTATTTTTATTTAAAACGTTTCTATTATTTTTTCAAATATTTCAGCTAATAATGGAGGTTGTAGAAGAAATAAGAATTAGAAAAAAATCGCAGGGTGACATTAAAGACAATAGTTGATAGATTAATTATAGCTTTTAACATGTGAAGAAATTATCTTATTTTAACACCCCCTAGTCTAAGGCGCGGTTTATGCAGAAGAGACGTGTGGCGGTGGCGGATAGTCAAAGTAACACAATTATAAACCTTATAGTACGTAGCATAGCGTCGTTTGGAGAATTACGCCCGCGCCTCCAGGCGACGTCTCCTGAAGACGCAGGCGCGATTCTCCTTTATGACAAAAACGAAGCTATGCTACGTACTATTAGGTTTATATTGTGTTACTTAGATTATCCGCCACCGCCACACGTCTCTTCTGTGTAAACCGTGGCTATAGTTTTTGCTACTGGTGCTTATCATAGTTGTCTTTCTAAATATATATAATTTGTGTTGTCTGTAAATTTAACATTTTGTTTTGTATTTGCTAAAAGTATTCCTTAAGGTGCTATAACTAGGAATTAGTCCATATTTCCGAATTTTAACTAATAAAATATCAACACTAAATATTTTAATAAGATATGAAATAAGATTTGTTGAATCGATTATATAATAATTGCTGTTATCTTTCCGTCATTCTTGTTTTGTTCTAAAAGCATTTTTCGCATTTTATTACTACTTTTATTTACTGTAAGGATTAGTTTTATTTTAAAGTTATTTTCATTAATCACTTTTACCAACATGACAGTATCTTGATGGAATAAAATAATTAAGCTTAAATACTTTCAACTTAGAGGTAAATATTTAAAAAAACACGAATTGGAATAGAAAAAGGCCTTTTTTTGCCGTGGAAAAGAGATAGGCAGTGAAAATAACAATTAGACTGACGAAAATTCCTAAATACATTTTCCAAAATATTTCTTTTTGCTACATTTTATTAGCAAGGTTTATTGTAAGTTTTCATGTATTATTTTAGTTTTATTAAGTTTCCATAGTAATAAATTATTTTATCTTGATTTTTCATTGTTTTATTTTATTGTTATTTTATTTTGCTTTCAGTGTCATGCACATTTTGTTTACACTTTGATAATTGATGTCCTATAAAAGAAAGATGTTCTGTATAAGAGGTAAATGACTTTGATGTAAAAAAGTATCAGACTGCCAACTTCCGTTAATAATCTACAATTCATAATATAGCTTAATAATAAAAAGGTTTTCAACTAGCCTTATACACATAATAAAATAACACCGAATGTTTGGAGATGGACTTAAGACGTTTTAAGCTAAGTATGTAAGTACTTATTTAATTGCAATATTTTGGCCAAAACGATGAAGTAGGCCTGCTGATTCTTTTTGACAATCAAATGTTTATTCATTCTGAAAATTTTTTGGTGCTTTTGCGGTAGGGTCTTCAACTTTGCCATAAATTATATCTGAAATTGGCTCTCTAATAGCCTTGCCTTTTTTCTTCTTGCTGTCTCCGGTTTGCAATGGAGGGAAGTCGGATATTTATCTTCGTCTATCTTCTTTGATTAATTCATTGCGGGTTCCAAGACAGATTAGAGTCATCCACCGGGCTCGCTGGACTTCATTGTCTAGTGTTGTGAATGGTCGCCGCTGTTGATCTTGATTCACAGGAGTTACATCGGTGGGAATGTCTGGTGGACCTATGCCCGAAAAAAGAAATCGTGGACCTTGCTCACTTTTCCACAAAAACCCACTTTAGGAATCGCTGAGTTTGGGTACTGTAAGTGATCGGAGGCTGCAAGATTCGCATTTAGAGGTGGCTTAACATCCAGTATGCGGCAATTCCAGACTATAGAAAATAATTTTTTCATGCAGATCTGCAAAACAGCACTCAACAAGTTAAAGCTAGAGAAATGTGACCAACCGCGTTTGTGACTAAGTAGTTTTGTGGCAAACTGCGTTTGTGACGAGGTGCGAATGTGTCCTGCTGAGAAAATCTCTCGCAGGATGACAAACTGCTTACGTGACGAACTGCGTTTGTGACGTGCAGCGTGTAATCCGAATTTACCTACCTGTTTCAAGAAAGTTACAATCATCTACGCTAAATAACGAATTCTCACCATGATATCAAGTCTTTCTGTTACGCATAGCCTACGTAAACTTACTAGCATCGATCGAAGAAAACATTTACTACGTTTTAGTATCAAAACCACACACTTGTATTATGAATAAGCGCCTGCTATATTCAATGAAGCAAAGTTTATTGTCGGAACTACTGGCGTGTAAGAGGAAGCCAAGCCGACCCAAGGCGCTTCGAACACGTGAGGCCGAGACTATAGTCCCAGGGTGCAAGTATTGTCCACTTTTCCTGCCGTACTAAATTGCTACACATAACGCCATATGACAATTTCTAAAACTCCTATTGTAGACAAAGATAAAGATAAACAGAAAAACTGTTTAGAGGGCGTTATGTTTCGCATTTGGGTAACTAAGTAGTGACTGGACCATACTTGCACCCTAGGACTATAGTTGTATGGGTTTACGGTATGTTATTTGTTATCTTATATAATTAAGCTCACGATAAGACTTTTCGAGGGTAGTCTGAGTTATTACAAAAATAGCATACTTGTTTAGAATATCCACATTTCACTAGTACCTTGTACCCGAACTGTCCAGTCACCATCAGATATATCGTAGCAAACAAGGTGGTCAAATATTTCTAAGCAGTTCTTATTTTCAATAATTTCGTAACAAATAACTAATCAAAAAATCTGAACGCCTAGAACATCAAATATATCTACACAGTCATGGTGGTCATAAACACCTGAACCGTTTAGGAAAAATTACCTTAATCCGTTGTTATACTTTTTAATTTTAAATAATATTGTAAAGAAATTATTCAAAATTAGCTGTTACGTTTAATGTAAAGAATTTATTGAAAACGAGCATTGCTCAGAAATATTTTAAGACCTTGTGTGCTACGATATATCTGATGGCGACTGTCCAAACGTAGTAGGGGTGAACCTGTCGTTGCCAGAAATCTAAGTATAATAACTAGGTATAGGTAATAAAAAATCTGTGGTACTTAACTCGTAAGATAAAAGCAATTAAAAGATTCTTACTATTCAAATTCAAAGTTAATGAATAAATCGAAATCATGGTCCAAACTTAGATCGAAGGCATACAGGGTAAAATTGATATCATTAGCATGCTTGTAAACTAACAGTCGACCGATCAAACTGAACAACTTTTACTATGGGAGCAAAACAATCGGAGAAAAAAAAATCTGCTGTTGCATACATTGCATACGGTTTGCTCCCATTGTAAAATTTGTTCAGTTTGATGGTTAGACTTAGTTTAAAAGGATGCTAATGATATCAATTTCACCTTGTATAGGTCAACATTTCTGTACAATTGCCAACGAGCACGGGGGGAAGCAGCTCCCCTAAGATTTTACTTTCCTTAATTCGAATCCCACTTTTGATGATATTTTACATAAGGGGTTTTAAATGAAAATCCATGTTATTGGAAAATGCATGTCTTTACGCTACTGACACAACTACTGATCTTTAATCAGTATTACCCTTACAAACTTACAAAACAAAGTGCCCTATTCAAAATTTTGTTTACATTATATGAACATAAACCACATACTTTACCTATCAAACTGAACAACTTTTACTATGGGAGCAAACCTGTCAGAACAAACAAAAAATCTGCTGTCCCATACTAAACTGCAATAGGTACCTAGTCGATTCAAACGTATGGGACTGCAGATATTTTTTTTTGTTCTGACAGGTTTGCTCCCATAGTAAAAGTTGTTCAGTTTGATGGGTAACGTAGGTATGTGGTTTAAAGGTTTATGATACTTTTCCTTACATCCTGTGTAGACGAGGCTGTCAAATTATACTACTTATGAAACATTTACAAATTGTGCCTACTGTAGGTATCTTAGAATTCATATTGCACATATAATAATTGATGTCTTGCATATTGCCATCCATCATGATGCGATATAGTTCCTGTACGAAAGAAAAATATTACCTAGATATCTCATAAGAGTTCCATGCAATCTATTTATGTGAACAAACAAGTTCGCCGCAGTCTGTCCTTCGTCTGCGTGTGTCCTAAGTCCAGCAAACAATATTTACACATGACCATAGTCTGCAATGGTTTCTGAAAAGCAGCCGGACACCTACAGGTGTACAAAACAGGACACGGTAACGGTTTTTGTTTATATGTTGACTAGCAGCCCGTCCCGGCTTCGCACGGGGTAGACAAATAAATGTTAAGACTCATTTTTCTACACCTTCGGTTACATTGTTCAAATTTTACCAAGGATCCCTAATTTTTTTCAAAATGAAATGTAGCCTATGTCAAATTGGAAGAATGTAGCATTCTATTGGTGAAAGAATTTTTTAAATCAGCCCAGTAATTTTTGAGCCTATTCATTACAAACATACAAACATACAAAAATAGGTACAAATCTTTCCTCTTTATAATATTAGTGTAGATGTAGATAAAGTTATATTCAATTCGCTACCAATCTTAGCGTTTATGCACGTCGAATGCTTGCTAGGAGTGTGCATTCCAGTAGTGCTAGCATACGGCCACGACAAGCCGAAAAATATATGAGCGTCCATTTTGGCATGCGCTTAGTATAAAGACAGGTAACTTTAACGTTCTCGTTTTGTTTGAGGCTATGTGCTTGGCTGTCATGACAGCACCAGTTACAATATTATATGGAAGTACATCACGCAATCGCTCTAGTCTTCTGTATTGCCCTTCTTAATACCTATGATGTGCTTACGGTTTTAAGGGGATAAAATTCGGAGCGCGCTCCATACATGCGTACTATGGTGATATTTTCAATACTAACCAATTAAAGTCAATTAAATTTTGCTGAAACAATCTTGAAACAAATATCTATGCTTGTATTGAGTCCGATTTTCGTTAAAATATACAGTTTCAATGCTAGGATTAATTTAAGATTTGTATGGAAATCTTTGAGGCACTGTAACTTTAAAACTATACATTTTAACGAAAATCTGACTCTATAAAAGCATAGAAATTTGTTTTTAGATTGATTCTGAAAAATTTCATTGAGTTTAATTCGTTAGTATTGAAAATATCACCATAGTACGTTTGTATGGAGCGCGCTCCGAATTATATCCTCTTAAGGGGATGATCAGACCATCAAACTAAACAACTTTATGGAGCTCACACCGAAATCCATCCAAGTTTAAGATACAAAACTGTACCTAAAACTGCTCGACAAATGTATGGGACAGACAGTTTTTTTCACGATTACTATGTTAGCTCCATAGAGAAAGTTGTTTACTTTGGAGGTCTGTTCATCTCCTCTATAAAATCTTCCACATATTAAAAGGATCTTGCATCCACAGGTTGTCCCAAAACTCAACGTCAAGCCGAAAACAGAAGATAGGCCAGTTTATAACTGTTCAGCATTAAATCCTCTTGATATAATTGTGTAAATCTTCTTTGTATTAAATCACGAACTAAATCACAGAGACCTATTTTATTTTTCCCTGAACAGTTTCTCCTGTTTTCACGTTGCTTGGCGTTGAGTTTTAAGACAACCTGTATAAATTTCCATACCTACATACAACCGGGTACCTACTTGCCTGTACTGGCCTTTCTTTGATCTAAAAATCGACCTCCAACATCACCATCTATTTTTCCCAACAGGAATACAAACGCCGCTCAGTCCTTCGCGACAGCCAGACGGAAACAGAAATGTGTCTACTCCGGGCAGCCTCGGCAGCTTCAGTCGCTAGTGGCGCCACCGACCGAAGCGGCAATACCGACAACTGCGTCGAAGAGTACGTCTGCGATGTGCCTTTTGCTGGTAAGTGGTAGTTTTAAGTCGGAGATTAGTATTATACGTGGTCCTTCTTAATATGCTGACACTTTTTTCAGGGGAAGATCAGACCGTCAAACTGAACAACTTTCTCTATGGGACCAACATCGAAATGTGGCTCTAGTAGGTCTGCAGTTTTGTATGGAACAGCAGATTTTTTATTCGCGATTTCGATATTGGTGCCATAGAGAAAGTTGTTCAGTTTGACGGTCAGATCATCACCTTAAAAAAGGTACGTTACAAGTTTTGCCGCGAGCAGATGTCTTAAACGTGGTGTTCGCGCGGTTCGCTTTTTTCCTGCCACGAGGCTCCGCAATCTACTCACAGCTATGTTTTTGAGTAAATACAATCCTTTTGATTGGGATACATACTCCCACAAACTACTTGACACTGACGGAAATGTAGCGCTAACGCGCTAGAGTCCTTTAGTTTATAATTACAAAAAAAGTATAGGAACTGTAAGACAAAAGCATTTGAAGTGGTTTGAATTAGACGACGCAAAAGCCATTATAATTATTAAAGTTACTAGGTATGAATATGATAGTTATTCCCTTTGATTAAATTAAAACTGCGGAAGATGATAGGTGACGTTCTTGCATTACGTACTCGAACAATGGATCTGCTTTTCATGTACCTACTTACTACGAGTGAAAAGTACTGCCGTGTGATTTATTTATTCTTTTTGAACGATTTGTAAACCGAATAAAGCACACGAAGGCATTGTGGTACCATTATTCCGCCTAAAATCAAAAAAGTATCTCAATCACGCAATGCCGCTCGGTTTGCGACTAAGTTTATTAGGCGACGGGGGCTCAATTAATGCGGTCAATGCGCTAAATAGTCTAGTTATATTTGTACCTATCTTCCGCTTTTAAAATTTAATTAAAGCTTTTAAAATTATTCCAAAATGATAACTCATAGGGTTTTAATATGAACGTGTGGAATTAAAATGTTAAAGCCAGGACAAGTCTGAGTCAAGACTTATGTCTAGGGACTGAATAAAAGGCTTTTACTAATGCTTCACCGAACTTTATACAGTCTCTGAAAAATAGTGTATAAGATCTGCCAAACAAGTTACTCAAATTCTTCGAAAAGTTCTGCATATCCACTGTACGTTTATACTTGATTCTAAATTCTGATAGTAGTTTCTACTAGTTTCCGAATAGAGTGACAGCCATTTCCAAATCAAAGTAAAGTTTTCGAAAATAATAAACGAAATGGCGATATTTTTGAAACGCCAATCAGTAGTTTCCCTATTTTGTGTTTGCATTGTAAATATGGCAACACCGCACGCGCCAGTGGGTTGCCAGACGGTAAACAAAAAAGTTAACCATTTCTCTACTAAAAATTCGGCAGCGAAATTGTGCGCCAACGTCAATATTTTGTAAGTGTGGAAACTTTATATTTCAATATGATTTACTTTTTAGGGTTCCGTACCCAAAGGGTGAAAATGGGGCCAACGTTGTCCGTCCTTCCGTCCTACCTACTTAGGGCTGTAACTTTCGAACCGTAATAGCTAGACTGTTGAAATTTTCACAGAATGTGCGTTATTATGGCGGATTTGCTAACAAATAATAAAATTTCAAAAATTTTTAAATGAAGGGGAGTCCTCATGCAAGAAACTAGTTATTTTCAAAGTTTTTTCTTTTCGCTCTATCGTAAAAACGGTAATACAAACAGGCGTCAAACTTGGTGTGATTATAGAGCAAACTCTACGGTCTAACAACAAATAATAAAAACCAGCCAAGTGTGAGTTGGTCCCGCGCTAAAGGTCCCGGAGAAAACTAAACTTTTGTAAGTTAATAATTGTTTTGTGGTACGGAGCCCTCGGTGTACGAGTAGCCCGACTCGCACTTAACGCACGTTTTTATTTAAATAGGGGTAGTGTTATTGATATCATTCACTTAGTATATAATTTACTTCTGTGCATAATAAACTCACGTCTTTGATGTCTTTTGGGTTTTCAGAAACAATGCTACAACTATATTTCATTTCAAATAAGGACGAAAAGATTTTCTGATTCTTAATTGACTTTTTGGCCAATTCTGATTTGCAAATATAATTTATTTATCAGATAGATATACGAGTACCTAGTATCCGACATATCTTGGACGTTAATAAAGCTTTTCTAAGAGTCCTCTGCAGACTGAAACGGTGAACAACTTTCACTATGGAGCCTATTTCTAGAAACGCGAAAAAAACAGCAACATACATTTGAGTCGGATAGGTACAGCAGTTTTGTATGAAACAACAGATTTTTTTCGCGTTTCCTGAGGTAGGCTCTACAGTGAAAGTTTTTCAGTTTGATGGTCTAAGTTCACCGTTTCAGTCTGCGGAGGGCTGTCCCTTACACCCTGTATAATATAATTTATGAAAAAGGACGTCGTAAGTAATCATAAATTATTTCTATTCACACAATACATAATAGCATACAATAGTCCGACCGGAAAACATTGCGTGTTCTTTTAAAAACGGTGATCCCGAATCTATCTACACTGAATCAAATGAAAATTATTGGTTCTTTACATCGACAGTATATAGATGCACGTCTTGGCTTATGGTATGACCCGCTCCCTTTTATCCTCTTTGGTGAGGAGTTCCTGCAGTGGAATCCAACATGCAATAAATTATGTTGAACCAAAGAGTGTGGCTTTTTATACCTTGTATTATTACAGTAGTAGTATTTAATTTTGTAATTTAAAATCAAAGCTCTACCTAGCTTCAACCAATCAACTTCATTACCATCGGAATGCATTCACAAAGTAGGTCTTTAACTCGCTACGCATGAAGGCAATTACTTTTTTATGAATCAATCAATCTCTATCAACATCTACCGCTATTAGCAATAAGTACCTTATGCTCGTGTAATAAGTACTTACACACGCGCTGTTGCGAAGGGATATTAAATTCTTGAAGACAGATCCGGATTCATACAGGCAAAACACGCCTCTGGGGCCCCCCGAAATTCCCAGTCATATAGACCCACGTACACTCGGCGACACATCAAGCTACGCAAAACCAAATATAACCTGGTAAATACGTTATACATTACTATACATACCTACGCGCGGCCAGCTTATTTTGGTTTTGCGTAGCTTGATGTGTCGCCGTGTGTACCCAGTAGTCGAGGTAAGGGCACACATGAACTGAGTCATCATAATCATTTCAGTCAAAAGATAAGCGTACCTACGTTGCTGGTGTAAAAAGGCCTTCTCCAATGATTTCCATAATGACAGATGTTGTGCAACTTTAATTCGTTAGCTCTCCGTGTCCTCTAAGACCCACCTCTGCATCGGGTTGACTTGGTAAAATTATGTAGGTACCTATTCTACTCAATTAGATTAACACTTGGAAGTTGGGCCTCTTCTTCCCTAGATACAAAATATAACATAATGTCAATACCTGCGCTTTTATAACTGGGAAATTGAGGACCCCTCTTTTTTGTTGTCTTCTGATTGCGATCCGGTTCCGAATCCGGCACTGCTTGAAGGTATACAATACCACAAAACATGTGAAAACTTACACATCTTCTTGTTCCCATTTTAGTTTATGCTAAATTTCTACCTTAAATGTGTAACTTAGGAAAGTAACTTTTGCCCAGTGCGTCAGTAGACAAATTAACTGAGCGAAGCATCACTATATTTTAGGTATCTTAGTGTATTCTTGTACAAAGTTACACACATGCATAGGATTTTAATAATTAACAGCTGGTGAAATTTTTATTGACTCGTGCTTCAACATCATTCAGCTTAGGCTAGTTTCAGAGTCACGCTGACCGCCCGCGCTGGTGGTAGAAAAGTTTTTATGCAGTCGGGTTTTTTGTTTATCTTAATAATTTAGTTTATTTCATACTTTTTAGTCTTGTGTCGAAACGGTAACATTAAAGTACTATAATATTTACATATTTGGAATCGTCTGATTAATTGCTTTCTTTCTTAATTGAAAATTGTTTATTACCCCTCTTTTTTTTAATTCGTAGACGCCATCTTGAAATAATATACCCTATGTCACGATTTTTACGAATCTAATGATACCTCAAACGTTAAAATCCATCAAGCCGTTTAGGCTGTAGCCCGTGCCAAAGAAATAGACATACAAACATACATACATACATACATACATACAAACATACATACATACGCTCGAAAAACATAACCCTCCTTCTGGCGCAGTCGGGTAATAAGCAGTAGCCAGATTTGAATAGAGAAAACAAAATAAATATGAATTTACAGTAAGTTGTGTTGGTGGAGGCAAGTTAGTGGTCAACTTGCAGTCAGAGAATTTTCATGCCGCCTTAATAGGCATCTGACCTGGCTTAACAAATAGTTACAACGCCATCTGACGGAACTATCCGAGACCAACTGTTTAACGTGCCTTCAAAGCACGGAAACGCTCGAGATGAAATACCACTAAACGATCACCCATCCAAAGACTGACCGGAACTGACGTTGCTTAACTTCGGTGATCATTTTTAATACCGAAGCTCCACTACGCTAACGAGCGCTTTAGTAGGTACTTACTTCCAGACCCAGAATATACAATGTGTTCATAAATCTTAAGCGAAAAAACTCTAGTCTATGATAAAAAGTCAGTTTGTAGACTGTCAAGTTGTTTCGTTGATTCTAACACCGTAATTACTAGAAATGCTGGTTTCCTCACGCATAACAGTGAAACAGAAATTAAGGGCTCGACCTTTCGAGTCTATTACAAATTTTCATTCAAATGCGTGTGAAAGGCACGCTCTTTTATAGGCTCGAGCTCAAAAGCCTATTGCCTTGTATCTGTTATGTGATACATGAAAAACGTGACGTATTTCTCAAACAATGTTTGTGGAAAACGTTTAAAGTTACTTTCGAACGATCGGATCTATATAACGCTTTTAAGGGGATATAATTCGGAGAGCGCTCCATACAAACGTACTATGGTGATATTTTCAATACTGACCAATTAAAGTCAATGAAATTTTGCTGAAACAATCTTGAAACAAATATCTATGCTTGTATGGAGTCAGATTTTCGTTAAATATACAGTTTCAATGCTAGGATTAATTTAAGATTTGTATGGAAATCTTTGAGACACTGTAACTTTAAAACTATACATTTTAACGAAAATCTGACTCTATACAAGCATAGAAACTTGTTTTTAGATTGATTCTGAAAAATTTCGTTGAGTTTAATTGGTTATCATTGAAAATATCACCATAGTACGTTTGTATGGAGCGCGCTCCGAATTATATCCTCTTAAATTTAAAACGTGACGATAGTAGGTAGTTTTGTAAACGAAATTGTTTTGAAATATTAGTTTTACTTTTCACTTCAGATCTGATTGGACTTAAAATGTTTGCGGTATCATAATTTAAGCCTACCTTACTTTGTTGGCATTTTGTTTTGATGAACATGCCGATTTAGATAATTCGGTCAAGGTAATAAAAATTTAATAGAACAATGACTATGTTACCTACACTTTTACAATCAAGGCGATGGATGACCCATTATGAAGATTTTCTAGTATACAAGTTTCACTAGTTTTCCAAATCATGAATTACTCAGAGGTCTCTAGGACTGGAATTTTACGGAGTAAGAATATGAACTTCAATATCTCTATTTTGGACAGTCCTGAGTCATCCGGACATATTTACTTTTCTGTATTCATACACCTTGTTATTCATTCTGGTCTATTTGGGCTTTTTTTGACCTGGCATTTTCAGATAGCCCTGTTCCGTCCTCCTAAGTCAGCCTTTACCAATATTTCTATCCACAATCGCCTTATTAATCTCTTCGCTTTCGATGCATACTCTCAATATGTGCAAACATAAAAGTATTCCTTTTTCCACTTTCGTTTCCATATCTTCATTCATTCACACCACAGCGTGCTATATACAGGGTGAAATTGATATCATTAGCATCCTTTTAAACTAAGAGTCTACCCATCAAACTGAACAACTTTTACTATGGGAGCAAACCGATCGGAGCAAAAAAAATCAACTGTTGCGTTGAGTTGAGTAGGCATTGCAGTTTAGTATGGAGCAGCAGATTTTTTTTCTTGCTCGGTTTGCTCCCATAGTAAAATTTGTTCAGTTTGATGGGCAGACTAGTTTAAAAGGATGCTAATGATATCAATTTCACCCTGTAGAGTGGAAATTGTGAAAAAAGATTCTATTAACGGTGAACAAAATTCAGCAAGTTTTCTGCTGTCTTCATAAATGCTCGTAATTCTTAAGTTGCATACAATATTAAAAGAAATACACTCCTTGACAATTTAGTCGGCAACTGTTTAATTGGACACGAAGTCAGTGTACTACAATTAAAGTTACTATTATTTACGCCTCTTAATAATGAGATAGACGTGATTAGCGCGTTATAAACATAATAGAGCCATAAAATGACGCCTGACCTCATAAAATTGCTGTTCAACTGTGCAACAAGATTTTGAATCTTGTAAAGTTATTTGAGTTAAGAGAGTAGGGGTTAATCAGTTCAACTTGTAGGCTGTCATCATGTTTTTTGAACATAATTTTAAGCCTTTCCCAAGGATCTGTCATCGGCTTTCCTTATCCAGCTGCTACCATAAACTGTCTCAGTCTGCAGCATGTATGTATTTTTGATTAAATTAAAGTTCTTCATTTCGTTGTGACTTGGCCATGTGAAAGTTAACTCAGTCAGAAGTCGCTTAGTTAATTCTTTCTAGGAAATACAACTTTAAAGAATAAACTGCGGTTCCTAACGTTTCCTCATTTCCCTTCATTTCTGATTTTAAGAAATTCAAATCAATATGTCTATCTACAAGGTGTTACAAAAATAAAAATAAATTTTTAAGGGGGTGGTTTAGACCATCAAATTGAATAACTTTCACTAAGGGACCAATATCGAATAAGCGAAAAAAAAATCTGATGTTCCATACTAAACTACAAATCTACTCGAGCTAAATGTATGGGACAGCTGTTTTTTTTTCGCGTTTACGATGTTGGTCCCATAGTGAAAGTAGTCCAGTTTGATGGTCTAAACAACCTCCATAAAAGTTTTAAATGTTTATTGTTACCTTTGTAACACCTTGTATATCGTTGATCTATAATTTAGTCCACATCCGCCCATTGCTGGGCACAGGGCCTCCTTTCTATTAGGATTCTTTGTGTCATTTATCGACGTGCTGGTGTTCTCTCCATTGACCTTCGTTCCTCCCTGGGTCACCAGATTCAAAGAAGAAAATAAAGCAGCGCCATCTTAGCGGTCCCAAACATGAAAAGGTGTAAGTACAACCTTCCAATTTGAATGTACTTAGTAGTTTTTATGACGATCTCTCGTGTTGTGTACTATTAAAAGCCTCAGGTTATTTATTCCATGGTTGATTGCTGTTTTTACGCCTCTAGTCGTGACCGAAACGGCGTGTCGTAATTATACGGCTACTTTGTTGCAGTACAAAATGTTTGGAGTTACTTGTTTAGTTAAAGGAAAGTTTTTTGTAATCCGAATAAATCTTTGAGATTGTTGAAAGGTGACTTTATGAAGAAACTTAAGTTAGTTTGTACAGGTTATCTACACTATCTACACTAATATTATAAAGAGGAAAGATTTGTACCTATTTTTGTATGTTTGTGTGTTTGTAATGAATAGGCTCAAAAAGTACTGGGCCGATTTAAAAAATTCTTTCACCAATAGAATGCTACATTCTTCCAATTTGACATAGGCTACATTTCATTTTGAAAAAAATTAGGGATCCTTGGTAAAATTTGAACAATGTAACCGAAGGTGTAGAAAAATGAGTCTTAAAATTTATTTGTCTACCCCGTGTGAAGCCGGGACGGGCTGCTAGTATATAATATAATTCAAATTAGTGTTGTAATTATAGTACTCTGTGTTGATGGTATTGAAAAAAGCTTTCCTTTGACTTTGATTTTCAATAAGTTCAGAAAATAAAAACCGGCCAAGTGCGTGTCGGGCCACGCGCAGGGCAGGCTTCCGTAGTTGCCCGTCAGAATATACGGACTTAGAAGGGGGCTTTTTGTTTTATACTTTACGGTGTTAACGGCTAATAAAGTCTAAAAAGTACATTTTACAATTTGTTCGACTATTACTCGTTAACTTGTCAAGCCTATTTAGCGGTTATAGGTTTCCTTTTAAATTCGTTATATACACTCTTTGACTATTTATATGTGGACTGGTTACGCGTGTAATTCTACTAACAAACATTTCTGCCACTTTTTGCGGGGTGCGAGGTAACATGAAATCCGCAACTTTGGATTTTATTCCCCATAACTTTAGATTATAAGTCTAATTGTTAAAAATCATGAAAAGTAGTCTCGTGTAAACCCCAAACGTTCTAAGTTCGAATTTATTATTTCGCAATTATAGGCTGTCTCATGTAGTGATAAGGTGTAAAATTGAATGTAAATGCACAATATCAATTGTGCTTATACCGTGGCAGTCTTTATAATAATTAGTCAAAGTATACACTACTTGACTGTGACCGTGACTTTTTTCACGTAGAAACAACCGTTTAGCTGGCTGGGGACGACAACGACGACACTTGACTCTAACAAAAATGTTCACTTTAAAGTTTAATATTTCGCAAACGGATCCATAAACCGAAAAATTTTCCCACACCCACAATATTTTTAAAAGACCTATACAACGATAACCATGGGAAAAACGAAAAAAAAATGTCATCCCCACTTTTCCTGTAGGAGAGAGACCCTAAAAAAATATAGTAAAAAGTACTAAGCGTCTCTGAGCTAAGCCAAGGACAGACGGACGGATAGAAGTTCCTTGTAGACTACGGAACCCTAAAAATGAAATCTAGAAGCAATGTGAAATCGAATGCATATACGGTTTTTCCGAACAATGTGAGCCAATCATAATAACCGTTGAAGAACTGGCTGCCAGACCGCAGCTCAGAAGCCGCAGTATTCTTTATAGTTTAGACTAGCGATTTACCTGACTTTGCTGATCTACCAATCTACCAAAAACTGTTTACTATTCCTGTACAAAAGTAAACTCGAACGTCTGATTCTTTCAGGATTAAATCTTCGGTGTCATTTCAATGAGCTAAACATTGTGAACAACTTTCTCATCTTTGGACACAAATATGTATAACTTCACACAGGGTGAAATTGATATCATTAGCATCCTTTTAAACTAAGAGTCTACCCATCAAACTGATCGACTTTTACTATGGGAACAAAGCGATAGGAGCAAAAAAAAAATCTGCTGTTCCATACAATGCCTACTTGACTCAAATGTATGCAAAAGCTGTTTTTTTTGCTCCGATCGGTTTGCTCTGATAGTAAAAGTTGTTCAGTTTGATGGGTAGACTCTTAGTTTAAAAGGATGCTAATTATATCAATTTCACACTGTTAATACAGTGGCCAAATCTTCATAGGTAGGTACTTCCTTCGATCAACGTCAACACAACAACAGCAACAACCATCAGTGGACTGTGTCGGTTATTTTTAATTTATATAAAATATAAAAATAAGTACTACAAACTATACACCATCGTAATCATCATCATCAATCTGTGTCGAACCACAGGGTGTGTCTATTCTTCATTATGCCATTCATACCGCATGCAGCATGCAGTTTTTTCAGCGCACTATGTGATGTCTTGTTGCAATGTATACCTCCCGCGAAAGATTCCCTATCAAAAATAAGAAATTGCAACGAAATACATTTAATAATGTTTAAATTACCGTTTACCTACAAACACCGAGACAGACAGGCGCCTTTCAAGGCCTACCTTACCTATGAGTTAGTATGTAGAGCTAAATAAAACTTGATTTGTTCACGTTAAACTGCATTAGTGCTCAAACCGCAAATGCTTGATCGTATTACAATATTATATATTTTGTAGCGAATAGTTGATATTTTGCTGAAAATCTAGTTCAATAATTGCAGTTGGAGAAATTCTTGGCTGCATGTTTTTATCAATCGCAACCAGCTTTGCTCGGAATGCATCGCTGTGCCTTTTCTTCTTCTTTTTTGGTCAGAAACCATCCACCATCTGGTTCTCGGCTAAAAACCCAGCAAACTTATTATGATTATGCTACTAAATAAACTTTTGTACGGATACAGTTATCATTGTTTTTTGTATCCCGTTGTGTGCTAATCCAACTAAGTAATTGTTTGTTTACACAATGGACAAAGTAAATTAGCTTCAACCGCTGTTTGTTCAGTGTAATTGTTCAATTATTCCAATTGTATTGTAAAGCCTATGCTTAGAGTCCGCGCACTGAAACTTTGCACTTGGATATAATAACAATGATGATGCTGTAGTGAACAATTCGGTATGTCAGTTTTTTTTTGGAGGGCTGAATCGAAAACCATTTCGAGATAATTGTCTCAATAATAATATTTTCTACGTCAGATATTTTTAATAAAATAACGGCGTTTTTCGATCCGTCCAGTGACGTCACTGGAAAACCTGTCAACTCCTTGATAAACTTAAATCAACATAAAATAACTGGCCATTAAGAAAAAAAATACATTCACAATGTCAGAATTTGACATTTGATGTTGCCGTTTCTGTTTCCAGCATAGAGTTAGAAAGGCAAAGAATATTTTTTAAATAAAGCAGTAAGTAGTTTATCTCCACCATTTTTGCATTTGGAGATTATAGATCAAAGTAAGTTAAAAAAATTAATTTATATTGATAAAATCGATGAATCGCAACAAATATTAAATCGGTTTCTTAAAATTATGTCTTCTATCCGTAAAAAATATAAAATGAAGACCAAAAAAAATTTTACATACCGAATAGTCAAAAAAATAGAAATAGAAAAAATAGTTTTTAGAAAATATAGCTGGTCCTTCGACGACAATAGGCGACTATCCGCTTATCACCATTTAATACTTCATTCCAACCGGCAACCTTAAATATGCAAAAGATAAAGCTTGCTGAAACTGCATACTCGTACGTAAAAAAGAAGGTAGCTAAAATACAGTAAATTTTCTGATCACCTCGAAAGGGATTATGGCCATGAGTTTATGTATGATTGTATTTATGGACAAAATTAGTTCGATTTTCTGCACCGTCTGCAAAGTTATCTTGCGTAGAGTCTAGTTTCGCCAACACAGCGCACAATATCTTCGTAATGGCGCAAAAAGTGCAATGCAACCATGCGCAGGCGCCGACTCGCCGAACGCCATCTTTTATTCCTTTTTATTTTTTCTCCATTTCATTTGTCTCAGTGCGTTTAACGTTTATGTCCTCTAGAATATATTGTTATGCGAATTTTAACTTGAAGTTTTCACGGTTAATTTCTCTTGCCTTAAAGGTTAACAGATGTATCATGTTACAATTGGTATTTAAGGATAATTTAAATATTTTTTGTTTTAAATGTAGGTTAGGTACTGCCTGGAAGTATTATTGTGCAACCCACAAATGCTAACAATTCAGTCGACTGAAGAACCCCGCTTGATTCTCTGTTCTTTGATTCAGTCAGAACTATCCTTAATCAAAACTGTACTATTAAGTCATTTTAAGGACCCCTAAAGGAGTTTTTTAAACTCAGCAGTTGAAAATTAAAAATTACTATGGAGATATGCATCTTTTTACTGCTGATTTGACTTTCAAAAATCACAATCCAGGAGTGCGATTTTTGAAAGTCAAATCACCAGTAGAAAGATGCATATCTCTATAGTAATTTTGACATTTTCAACTGCTGATATCAACGAATGAGTTTCAAAAACCGCTCTCCTATGCTCGACGCGATAAAACACCGATTTTAAAAGAAGAAATTCTGATGGGTAGGTATGTGCTACCAATCCGCACTGTTCACGCGTGGTGGATTAACACCAATACACCCTAAGGGCGCTTGTGTCCTGCAGTGGGATGAGGTGTATGGGTCTAGGGTATAGGGTCCTGCAGGCTGGTGTTATGGTGATGATGGTTTATAGCTTCTTTAATTTTAACCAACACCATACACCACCAACATTTTTCCGACCTTGGTTTCTTACGGTTTCCTGTATTGTATAAATGAGTCATATATCTATCTAATAATGACATACTTTTAAACGAGCAACATTTGTTTGTATAGTCACTTTTTTTTTTTTGAAATGACATACAGCGCTGCTCAGGGAGCATTTACTGCTTTTTACTGCGGAATATTGGAGGGACCAGAAGGGTCACCGAGCCAATTGAATGAACTTAAGCAACTGACCTAGGGGGGTACGGACCTCGGCATAGGACGTTGCTGGGTCTACGCGGCGGATTGGGTAGCTGAGATCGGTGAGATGTATAGTCACGTTCTAGAAAACGGCTCTAAGGATTTCGATATAATTCCGTAATAGTCTTTTATGGGGCCAAAAAATCGTTCTAGAGAGGTCTCATCGCTAGCTCGGTCGCCCAGGAGGGCGATCGCGCTAATTTAAAACATCCAAATTCAATCCTAATCCAATTTCAATCCAATCACTATTTAACTGTGTTTATTTTTATATCGCGCTAAACTTGACTTATTTACTATGGGACTGACAGTCTGAGCGATCTGTCAAACCGGCTCTAACGGCTGTCAAGTGAATAGCGCAATACCGAATGTGTTAAAAGTTATGGTTCGCATGCGAGCCAATCATGTTTCAGTTGCGATTTATTTACCGCAATTGCCCTCCAGGTATACAGGATCCTTCTTAATATGCTGACACTATTATAAGGAGATGATCAGACCGTCAAACTGAACAACTTTCTCTATGGGACCAACATCAAAATCGCGAAAAAAAAATCAGTGTTCCCATACATTTGGCTTGAGTAGGTTTGTAGTTTGGTATGGAACAGCTGATTTTTCTTTCGTGATTTCCATGTTGGTGCCATAGAGAAAGTTGTTCAGTTTGATGGTTTGATCATCCCCTTAAAAAAGTGTCAGCATATTAAGAAGGACACTGTATTTAATTATTAACTGAAGGACCTAATATTATGTGCAACAACAATCTTAACCTGAGTAATTCTCAGCCCTGTCTTCTGTCATTATTAACCACCCAGTGCGTTTAGGTGGGCGGCATTTATGTACGCACACCTTTTATAGCTCCCTGCGGTTTATTTGTACTCATACGTGAATAGGTAAACTGTAAACAAACTTAGGATTCTAATCCTTAAAAATGTTGTATACAAAGTATAGTTGTTACAAAAGCGAGCCTATCACTTAAGGCGCAATAGTAGGACGAAATACCTTGGAGGCATTTTTTACTTTTCATTTTTCGAGTAGATTTATACAATTTACCGAAACCAAAGTCATACCTTAGTATTCTTGGATAGTTTATCTAGTGAAATCATAAATTGAATACACAATTGGAATTACTTCACTCGATAGAAAATCGTCACAAAGATGACGTTTTTCATGTATTTTAAAACATTTTTCTCGTTTTAGAAGAACTAGTGAAATCATAAAAAATCTATAAAAGTACTTTTGTTCTTTTATCACAGTCGTTACCAAATTATTCTATTCAAGCAGTAGGTACACTAGTAAAGTCATTGTGGTTTACCTGTCGTGTTTTATCTTGATTGCCTCTGCGGCTCCTCTGTAATGGAAATGGTTAACAAATTACAGTTCTGGTCGGTTTATTTACAGTTTGTGGCATTAATTTGTTTTACTTTGTGTGAGTTTTGCACATTGGATTACAGGGGAATATTTTTGTTCAAACGATATTTGTAAAGCGGCAAAAATGTTGACATTGGACATCTACATTAATTTGGTCAAGCTTGACTAATAGTGAAAACCGCACCATATACGAGTACTAAACTGCATTGGTTCAACAAAAAGACAAAAAATAAAAATGTCTTGCGTTCTACCTATAACTTTATTTCAAATAAGGACCAAAAGATTTCCCGATTCCTATATAGCTTTCTGGCCAATTCAGATTTGCAAATACGGGGTCCAACTTAATATGCTGACAGTTTTTTAAGAGGATGATCTGACCATTAAACTGAACAACTTTTTCTATGGGACCAATGTCGAAATCGCGAAAAAGAAATCGGCTGTCCCATGCAATTGGGTCGAGTAAGATTTCAGTTTAGTATGGAACAGCTGATTTTATTTTCGCGATTTCGTCATTGGTCCCATAGAGAAAGTGGTTCAGTTTGATGTTCTGATCGTCCTCTTAAAAAAGTGTCAGCATATTAAAAAAGACCCTTACGGACGCGTGCGTATCGGCGCGTTGGGCTTGCACGTGGCTCCACCATTTTGTGAACTCTTTTGTGTTTTAACCTTAAAACAATCACTTGAGATTATAACCTACTTACATTGGCAAAACTGCCACTCTAGACTTAATAAATACTACTGATCATTTTCCTTCATATACTATCCACATAACGAGACATTGGCTGAATTGTGATAACACATCGGATGCCACTAAACAAAAATTTAATTGAATTGAAAAACCAATTGTCAAACATCAAACAAAACACTATTAAAGACACAAACAGATAAGATCGACGATGGAATAACATTCACATGACTTTAAACAATCGAATTAAATAAACTAACATTATAAACAACATGACAAGAAGCCGAAAATAAAACACAAACGAAACTGACATGACCTAGCTCAAGTACCTATCCCTTCGCACGATAAAAGTCTCACAATTCAAGCAACTCTCACATTAATGTCGTAGCCATAAGTGTTCTGACATGGAACTTGGTGAAAAGATCACCAACTCAGCGATTGTCGCCTCGATGTCGCGTTCGTGCCGTCACAATACCAAGAAACATTTGAATTTATTCATCCACAAAATGTCCCCTAAGGTAATAGCTCTAAGGTTTAACGATCATTCGAGGAGATGTATAATGTAATGTGGCGTCTGCATCCTTTCTGTCTGGACAGTGAGACTCCCGCCACGGTTGCAGACGATGTATAATTCGATGTTTATCAGAATATGATTACAGAAATTAACGGAGCCACTTTGGATACAGGATATAATTGAACGTACAGAGAGGTTAATGAAATAATGGCTGACCTAAATAAAACTGTACTCTAATTCATACTAATATTTAGTTATTTAATTGAACTGTATGTTTCATTGTTTCTAACTAGTTCGGTAGTTTTTTAATTTGTCATAGTTCATGTCCATGACCTAGATCAAACCTTTGTATGACGTTTTTTCTGTTTCTTACAGTTAGGCAACCTAACCTCTCCTATCATATATTATGCGATTATTAACATATATGGTTCAAATAACATAAATATACATTCGAGTATAAGTCTTGGGCAAAACAACGCCCTTATTTTGGCGTTTATTAGCGATAAACGGTAAATTAGCGATAATATTATGAGTCAAAGGTACATTTGCAATGCAATTGCAACTGAGTAAAATCAAATCGCTCGTTATTTCCATAAGCTTAAATTGCATTTATTATAATTTCGACATCAACTACACAGCTAAACCATTTCAATGAAGCCTGTCTTTACTAATCCACATAGGTACCTATTATTAATACCCATTTTCTCATCAAACAAAAAGTTAATAACAGAACTATAATACCCTTTATCAAGATAACAAAGCTACAAACGATGACGCTGCGCAGGCGCCGCTGCGTCGTTCCGACGTAATTCCGACGCCAGTGAATTTATAGGTCATTTCGTTCCAAGAATTCCCTTTAACAACTCTTTAATCCTCGTTCATAACAATGAAATTGGCTTGATTAGCTTGACTTCGTACTAAGAACTAACTGTAGATCGCTTCCTCTGAAAGAGCACGTGTTTTCCTGAACTACTGAGTCACAGCCTCGTTTAATTCCAGGCTAATCTAGTACCTAAATCAATGGTGCCAAATCTAGACACAATAAGTGTTCCTACCGTCCTTTCCCGGTTCATGACGTTATTAGAATACTGATTAGGTTAGATCTTTAACGGTAGTTCTTTGTCTGGATTCGCCACCTTCCTCGATTTTGCTTAGATTAACTCTACGTGGTCTTTCGTCATCAGCTTATCAAGTCCAACTTAAAATGCTGATGGTTTTTAAGGTCATAAGATCATCCCGATCGGACCATCAAACTAAAAAATTTTCTCTATTGGCCAAAATCAAAAGTTCTAGTAAGGTTTGCAGTTTAGTATGGAAAAGCTGTTTTTTTTCCCCGATTTCGACGTTGGTCACATAGAGAAAGTTGTCCAGTATGATGGTCTGATCATGATCCCCTTAAAAACCGACAGCATATTAAGAAGGACCCTGAAAACGTCCCACTCCAAGTTTGTCGCTATGTCTCATCCCGTACGGGAGACGGAGAGAGTCATTCTGCATTACCCGAGCCCCTTGCAGATTGATGAAGGTTATATTGGTCAACTTGCAGTCAAAGCTTCAACAACTGCATCACTTTCGACCTATGCCACCACCATCTAACGGTAGTAGATTATATGACACCAATGAGTCGCCTATCTCTAGCTATGCTGTGTGTCATCATCATCACCTGGTGACCTGGTGACCCAGGTGCTTTAAGTGGAATAACCCGTACCCAATCAAGTCCAACTATTTATCGTTCTTCCAGAATTTAAATAGTTTTTTATTTCATTCACAAAGTCAGAAAAAGTTGTTCAACTCTACATGGATGCCATAATGCATCAATGAATGAAGGCAAATACCACTCTCGTAACAGATAACATGTGTTTCATGTTTAGTATTTTTGTAGACAGGAATAAGTGGTGTTTTGAATCAATTTAAACAATATTCCCAGTTTAACTCGTGCTCTTAAAGAAAAGATATTGTTCATTTTCTCGTAGTGTTTTGGTGTTAGATCTCGTACGGTTAAAAATAAGCCAAAAGTGTAAACTGTGTTTAAAGCGGATTTTTTTTAATGACCAAATTGTCACCTAAGCAATTATTCTGTTTTTCTTATCACACATACATTATCTATCATTATATTTTTTATAGTCCAGCATTTTGCCACACGTTTTTGGAAAAGAAAAGTGAAATATATAGGTGGGGATTTGTAATTATCTTACAGTTATTTAAGGATATGTTTACTATATAATCAATGCTGTAAATCTTCCTAATAAAATAATAAAAGTCCCTAAATTTCTTTGCGTGATAGTATCCAGATAGGAAGGGCACAGATCGAGGACCTATCCACATTCACACGTGAGGTCTGATCTGTCAATGAAACCTCATCTTTTACAAGTTATCTTTGCTTTGGGCAACTTAAGTGTGGAGTCTGTTTACAGACCTCCGAATTTACCTTGGCAACGCCTGCCCTGTGATTGAGTTGGTTAAAGTTGTCATTCTGGATCTGGACCTTAGTTAATTGCATCTACCTACATACCGATATGCACTAATATTTATATCAACTATAAGCACTGTCGTATGAAGATATCATTCAGGGAAAGTAGCAGAATTATTTCAATGTCTATCTCCATTCTAGGCGTGTAACTTATCTATCTAGCCTACAGCCCATTTATAATGACCTGAACACGTGACCCAAACATTAGACAGTTTTGACACGTTTGGCATGTAATCGATCGTCCTTCCTGCGCGGGAGTGGGCGAAGTACGTTGACACCGGCCCACTGTTCCGTGTTATTGATCCAAATCGATCCAGCCACAACGATCCATGAATTTAGATCGACGTATTTGGTACACATTCGTTTTTATGACCGGGAGGATATTGGTTGGTGCTTTTACAGTTGTTCGAAGTAGCTTGAACGAATAAGATAGAGACTCTTCAAAGCCCTTGAACATAGATTTTACCTTTGGGTTTTTCCTTAAACTTTTAATATTGACAAAAGTATACTGTTCTGTCCAATTGACAATAGAAGCCCTTGGCCCTACAAAATTGTTACCTGCCCTACCGAATTACCTAAAAATACATCAGTTTCACGGTGTATAAACACGGCATTACCCAATCGATTTCAAAAGCCTCCAACATCGAAAGAACTCCAAGCTGTGAATTACTTTTAAACTCGACCGGGTAACACGTGCGCTGGCGCATGGTTTGGTGATTCCTTCTGTCAGTTGCTCTCGCGCATCGATCGACGTTGCCGCACGTTTCTCTTCGCAGTTTTTCTATTGATCGTTTTAAATAGATCCCTTTTTGTGATTCTGTGAAGCCAGTTTCTGGAGAAGTGCATTCGATTTAGTGGTCAGTTTTATATGTTTAAGTGTTCTTTATCGATATATTATTTGAAATTTTTCTTTATCTAGTCAGTAGCCGCTTTAAAATTTTAATTTATTATCGTTCAAGATAAAAGTGATAGTGGTTTGAGTAATAGTATTATTGCAAATGTGTGTTCCTATTAAAATTACTAAATAGTATACTATACTTATCAATGATTAATAATCTTTTGCAATCGAATCACGCTGCGATTTCAGATGAGATTCGTAAACATCGTGAATCATATTCCGAAAATTACACGTACTCTAACAAATGTGTCATTGAATGGTGTTAAATATCTAACAATGATAGAATTGTCAACATAATAATCGTATATTAAACCAATAACGTGACATTTACGTAATACACAATTATTTATTCAATTGATAGTCTAAATTACTTTATCATTCATTGTTTGTTTAACTTTGTGGGAAATATAACTAAACATTAGAACTGAGGAAACTTTACCAACAGCATGTTTAAAGACTGCAATTATTTATTACTTAACTTTTACTTAAGTGTTACTTAGTGTTAGAGTAGTCATTTCTCATTGCATCACAAACATTATTTACCAATACTTTATTGCTTATGGTTGTCTTATAATTCTCAATGCTAGCAAAATATGACTATATTTTATTCTTATTATGTAAATCGTATAAGTCGCGAAGATATCAAATCTACATAATCGTGCTTTATAGGTTTTAGATGAGATCTCGGTTTAGTGAGACGCTGCGACTTTGTTTATTACGTCTTATATTATATTCATAATCTATATAACCAAGGCAATATTACCTATAGCAAAATGGCTATCATCATCATCATACGCGCCTATACAAGGTGTTCCAATAATAAAATAAACATTTAAGGGTTGGTTTAGACCATCAAACTGAACCACTTTCACTATGGGACCAACATCGAAATCGCGAAAAAAAATCTGATTTTCCATACTAAACTACAAATCCTATGTTCAGTTGGATGGTCTTAACAACCCCCTTAAAAGTTTTTAATGTTTATTTTTACTGTTATAATACAAAGTATGGGGTGTAAACTTAATGTGTAACATACTTAAGGGAGTGTTTGAGACCATCAAACTGAACAACTTTAACTATGGGACCAACATTGAAATCGCCAAAATGTTTGGTCCCATTGTAAAAGTTGTTCAGTTTGGTGGTCTGGAGCCCCACCTAAAGAATGTAACGCATTTAAGTTTTCACCCTCACTACATAATTATATTCTTACCTAATTATGTACCACTGCATATCGCAGGCTTATTTTAAGGCTATATTTAGTCCTGTTCTAAAACTTTTCATTTAGATACCTACATGCTTCATCAAAGCTTCTGCAATTTGTTTATTTATTATAATGATCAAGAATTGTACACTTATGCATATAATTATATACAACTCTATCTATCGTTATCTGTTTAACAATTATGTAACTTCACATTCCTTGCTATCAAGTTTAGAAGCTCCGTTTGGAATCTTTCCTATGAATCACTATTGATTTTCGTCAATGTTTTTCTAAGCATCCGAGTATTTGGTTAACTAACATTTGCTTAACCTGAAGTGGGCATAGTCTCTATCATAAGGTCACGATCGTCTCATTGGTATTTTCGTAGAGAATTACGTATTAAATATGTTTAATTTATTTACTTTTAAAAAATCCTGCTTAAACACTGAGACCGATTTGGTGCTATCTAAATATTTAGGGAATTTATATTTTATACTGGGCCCAACTTAATACGCTGACACTTTTTTAAGGGGATGATCAAACCATCAAACTGAACAACTTTCACTATGGGACTAACACCGAAATGTTCCTTACTAAACTACAAATCGACTCGAACTAAATGTATGGGACAGCTGATTTTTTTTTCGCGATTTCGATGTTGGTCCCATAGAAAAAGTTGTTCAGTTTGATGGTATAAACCACCCCTTAAATGTTTATTTGTATTTTTGTAACACCTTGTATAGGCGCGTATGATGATGATGATAGCCATTTTGCTATAGGTAATTTTGCCTTGGTTATATAGATTATGAATATAATATAAGTTGTAATAAACAAAGTCGCTGCGTCTCACTAAACCGAGATCTCATCTAAAACCTATAAAGCACGATTATGTAGATTTGATATCTTCGCGACTCAGTTCTGGTCATCCCCTAAAAAAAGTGTCAGTACTGACCCTGTATACAAACAGCACTAGACTCACAATCAACGTTCTAAAAATGACAGATTCAAAAGAGCTCCTAAAAGCTTTTTTTTGTACTAGCTGATAGTAAATTCTAAAATTCGTTGTTGTATTAAAATAATGTTATAGTAAGTACCCGTTTCTATTGCTTCATTTCATGTTTGTATCTATGTTGTCAAACAGCTACATTAATAATAATAAACAACCTGTAATAGGACGATGATATGCCAACATAATAAAATACAAAAATCCCCAGGTTGGACGACCTCAGAACTGGTCCCTGTTGTGGCTAACGACCACATTGCGCTTGAAATATTGTTGGGGTCTTATACTGCGCAACCCTAGACATTATAACTATAGGTATCACACTATAAACGAAAATGTATACCTACCTCAGAGGAAGGATCTCCATAGAGTCCGCATACATTTACGATTGTAGTTAGTCTCTTTTGTCTAATGACGTACCTTTAATAGTAGAAGGAGATGGAACTATAGATATTTGTTTATGCGGCTGTCCACTTTTTTTTGAGCTAGTGTGTGTGAAAAGTGACCGTAAACATAAGGCCATATGTCACTTGGTGCCTTTTGTCCATACTACTTGACACCACACACTCAAACCTAAAAGTCAAAAAAAGTAGACACTTTACAATTGGTATGGCTCACTCTATTAGGTATAATCTCTTTGATACCTACTGTTTATTGCAAACATGCTACTGTAAGAGGTCGTATATCTACCCAAAAGCATTGGCTGGTTTTGATTCGATATTTTATAGTTAAATTTGGAACGTCTGGAATTGCCCTGCACATTTATTTGGTTTCTTATACCACCAGTTGCAGAAACGCTCTTTAGAGTTAATCCTCCATTAAATCTCTTGCTAGCTTTTACTCCGTCAACAAGGCAAAAAGTGACAGCAAGAGATTTAATGGAGGATTAACTTTAATGAGCGTTTCTGCAGCTGAGTGTTAGTCTGGCTCTGATGGCAAGGAATATGCCGAGAGTCTGATGGTGTATCGAGAAAGTACTACGTTTTAAAGTGAGAAATAAAAGTCTATATTTTATCAGTTTGAAGTTTTTGTATGATCTCCTGAGCTACGCCTTCCCTCATGATGGAGGCGCGCTACAGATTCTTTGATTCATTTACCTGTGTATCGTCATTTCCAATGTATTTTAAAACATTATGATTTTTCGTAAGAACTTGTTATCGGAATCCTTAAAATCTGCAACTGTTTGCTGCATTTAGACTTAACCTCGCTATTCATTATCATGACAATACATTGTAGTTAACGTGTTATGGAAATCAACAACATACGGGGACTTTTCATGAATAAATACTGCACGTCATGTTTTGTTTTCAAGTAATTATAAATAATTGTGTCATAGTTTTTATTCTTCTTGGTCTAATCGTCATTTTATAATAGTGATTGCGTTCGTTTTATTATTCTTTCACGCTTCTTGTCATTGCGGTCCCGATTCTCGACTAGTTTTATGTACAACCTACCTCCCAAGTAACACTGGCTCTACAGCAAAACTTATAATCAGTTTATGTAGAGCTTGTGTGCTACTCGGGTTCATTAAATTCTTTACATAACTGAGGCGTCTCCAAAAGTGTTTGGTCCGGGACTTCATTCGTATGGCCAAATAATTATCTGGTTATTGATCATGACCTATCCTTTCATCAAAATTCAACCTCTTTTAGAGTATTGAAGCAGTCAACGAACATCCCAACATTTAAACATCAAAACTCTCATATTTATGATAGTTATCAAGAAGGACATTAGTAGGAGAAACAAAAATACTTGTGGTCACACTCTTTAGGTTTGAAGAATGACCTATAAATGTCATAATTCGGTAAAACTCATAATTTTCAAATAACTTATCCCTTGTATTAGAAATTGAAAAGTGATAAAAGATCCCTTGGTTATCAAAATTTGTGTTTCCTGTGCTGAAGTGTTTGCAGCCCATGGGAAGAGCCGGATGAAAACTATTAATTTTGAGACGCTCAGTTCCGTTGGGAAGCAAAAAAATTCCGTTACAGATGGATATACCTTCAATTTAGGACATTTCTACTTTATTTCGTCTAAAGAACTAAACTATACAGTGTGAAATTGAAATCATTAGCATCCTTTTAGACTAAAAGTCTACCCATCAAACTGAAAAATGTTTACTATGGGAGCAAACCGACCGGAGCCAAAAAAAAACTGCTGCTGACATTGGAGTCGAGTAGGCATTACAGTTTAGATGGAACAGCTGATTTTTTGTTGATGCTCCAATCGGTTTGCTCCCATAGATAGTCAAAGTTGTTCAGTTTGAAAGGATGCTAATGATATCAATTTCACTCTGTATACACAATGTAAATCTACTGACGAAATTACGCTTTGAGGTACTACTGTAAAATTGGTTATAGAAATAATGATGCCGACAACGATAAGATGCAAAACTCCGTTTGATTTCAACCCAAAATAAAATACGTATTCTCTTTCGGGGTAGACACCAATTTTGGATGACGTAGTAACAAAAAAAGGTTAACTTTTGGCATAGGTGGGATTAGAGTAGATTTTTTATTGTGTTTTTCCATGAAATCCGTGACATGCCATTGAATTCGACTTCCCTCTATTCTACAGAGTGTTTGGGTAAACAGTTGCACTACTTTAAGGGGTGATTGAACCCATGACACTGATCAACTTTCCCAAAGAAACCTATAGGAAACTCTAAAAAAAAATTTCACTTTCCTTAATAAATGCAATCAGCTGATCAAACGTTTGTATGAAAAGTCGAAACATTTTTTTTTGCTAATTTTGTTGCTTAGGGAAAGTTGATCAGTATCTTGGGCACAATCACGCCTTAAAGTAATGAAACTGTTTACCCTAACACCCTGTATAGTAAATGACTAATATGACTTCCTAAGTTAATTGCATCTCCACCAAGACATTACCTGTTTACCATTACCGTTTTTAACGTAATTGAATTATAAAAAAAAGAATATTTTAACCTTTAAACAGAAACAAGTCAAATTATAAAATCTTCGTTTCCGGTAGAGTTATACAAATTACTCGGCTTATAAAAGGCTCTGATTGCTTTTCAATCAACCAGAATCTTTAATCACTGCGACGAAAATGGTCAGAGAGACTTGGTTAATTAAATCATTTATGACTTTTTCTTGTAATTACTTCGAGTTACCGTTTATGGCGCTAGTGAATTTTGTTGATGGATGATGTGTAAACATTCAGGTTTACGATGGGTTTACGTGTGAAAATGTATCCAAAATCGTTTATTAAATTTTGGGTACATTTTGTAAAGGAAAATAATCCTATGTACTCATTCAGCTTCAGAGAAACCTGACCTCTCAGTCTTAATCTTTATAAGCGCAAGGGGGTTATATTTCTCTTATACTGACCGTAAATTTATTTTGAACATTTATTGATATTTTTGGTAGCTTGTCGCACACCACGTAACGTACTTTTGTTACAGCAATTATGGATTTGGATTAAGGAATATCATAATTAGCCTGCCAATAACAATATGTAAGAACCGGTTCTTCAAATAAAATACATAACTAGACTAGTATAAATATAGTAAGACTAAATTATAGTCCCCTGCGTCACAATTCAGACTTGACACCTTATTATCGCAATAATATGCCCTAATCCTAATAATATTATTCAACCAACTCATAGGAGCTAACGATGCGATGTTAAAAAGTAGTCTGTGATATTATTCTGGGCAGCTCCAACTACTCATAGACAATACGTCGACGAATGGGCAAGATAATCGAAACGAGTTACAAAAACAATGACAGTGACAATGGGTGACCCAACTAATGGTACAACTGACTATGAGATAAGGTTGGAGATAAAAGTGACCACATGTGGCATAATGTGGGTGTGGATTAACGAATAGGTACTAAAAGGAAAGTGGAAGCGAGAGTGTTATAAATGGATATTGTACCTGTGTGACATACTTAGTAGTTTTTGTAGGTAGATGCATACTGATTTAAAACAACATGGAAGTAATCGTCATCCTTTTGAAATTCTCTCGGGTAACTTTTTTTTTTTACTAATGGGTTAGCTCTTGACCTCAATCCAGTTCTTAGGACAAAGATGGGGTCGAAGATGTAGCGAGCTTACCCAGAACAAGCCTATTCACTCGTACTTCTTCGTCATCAAATCACGAGAAAACTTTGGATTTTGATCCGCAATAACAAAGAATTCTTTATTCACTCTGTTGTTAGCTATTCTAACATCAATTCGAAGGTTCTTTTCACATCTCACGAATATCCGTGCTAACTTTCATGCTATAACATTATCATTCTAAAGTAACAAACAATAAACAATGTGAGCATAAAAGTATGTTACCCATACTTAACCGACTTTCCAAAGGTTGCAGCATGTTTGCTTTGCTACCTAGGTAGAGGATGGAGCAATCTTTATCAGGGTTTCGCCAGCGGATGTCGAGTGCCGACAATACGCAGGTAGTTGGCAAACAAACCGAGAGGATGTGCGCTTCATTTGTGCTAAAAACACGGGAAGTGTAGTTTAGAAGATACGTGGGAACTATGGAATTGATATGATAGTAGGCTGTCTCAGTAGCTACTTGTGTCTGACATCATTTCCATTAGATTTTATGTCATGCTATAGAATTCTGAATTGCAATATATGGATAATTACCTGTATAATATTAATATTTGAAAATACATAATATACGGAAAAACTTCACATCGTTTTGTTTACCACAATGTCAGCTTTAAAATTTTGCAGTAGAAGATATTAGGTTAGTATTTCAACGAATCAGCAAACATAAGTTAAGGAACTTTTTAAAAAATATATATTTTTATTTGAACTGGTTACAGAACAAATTATAATATATTTAACGTTTCATTTTCATCATTAGCACAAAATAGTATTTTCTATTTTTAATTCAGTTTGACAATTTCTATACATTCAGATAATTCAGACACACAAAATATTACCTACGACTTCCCCGAGTTGCGCATTTGTCCCCATTCAAATTCCCACAAATTTTCGCAACCGTCAGTCAATACGTCACGATTCGTTGAATTCATAATAATAAAGTGCACGACGACAGTAGCACGAATCCCGCCTATTCCATTGTTATCTATGATGATTCAACTCGTCAATGCATCACCAGTTGTAGCTGACCTCCCCTGTATATCTCCAACATCTCACCGTGTATTTTACGGGGGAGTTGTATAGAAACAGATGGGTCATTTTATATTGGTCCTATGTGACCTCGAGTTGGACCCTGTTCATCGCATCAAGTGATATCATCAACATGCAGGTCGAGACCTTCAGTTGTAATCCAGATCTGTCATGGGAGATTTTTATGGTGTAGAATGTGATCGTGAAATTAAATTTGTAACGGTTGTTGTACTCAATTTAGGTAACCTTACTCTTATTGTTATTAATTTTACGGTGCTTGTTCTGAAGGTTGTTTTAAATTAGTTTCACAGTAAGTGTAAAATGATTCTTATCTTTACATGATGTATGTCTGATTCATCATACTAATAGTAATGTTTTTGTTTTCATCATAAATATTGCCATCTCCAATTTATTCCCAAAATCTATTCGTTTTATAAATAAGTATTGGATTATGTTACTAGACTAGATGAATGCCTGTTAGGTCGATTTATCTTCTCCAAGCAAAACCTAGCAATTACTAGGTACCCGTATCTCTTCAATAAGATAGTAGCTCTTTTAAAGCATTTTAGTTTCTCGCAATTACTTTATAAGCGCCATTAAACCTTAAATAGATATCATTTGTCTCGTCGTTTTGTCGAGCATTTACTCCATCCGACCATACTTGTCAAAGACTGTCAGGCAATATGTTTTGAGCTTTAATGCTATCGTTTTATGGTTTGTTATGCTCTACAGTTTTATGTCTATTATCATTGTTAATTTCAGCAATGTAATCCTCTTGACAATTGCTTGATTACAACAATTAATAGCAATTGAGCAGAATTCGTTCGACTTCCTACCTTTACAATATTCCGTCTGTGAACAGATGGTTGGTTCAGTTCGTTGTGGTTTGAAGTAGCTACTAATTTTACAAGTTAATACTAACGTCGAAATATATACAGGGTCCTTCTTTATATGCTCACGTTTTGTAAGGGGATTAACAGACCATCAGACTAAATAACTTTCTCAAATCAACGATAATCTAAATCACGAATAAATAATTTACTGTATAGAATTTGGGTCGAGTAGTTTATAGTTTTGTATGGACTAGCAGATATTTTTTGTCTCGATTTCGATTTTGGTCTCATAGCTCATCACTCCCTTATAAAAACGTCAGCATATAAAAAAGAACCCTACATTTAATTTTGAAAAATCTTTGGAAAAAAAAATGTTACGGGTAAAATTGTAGTACAAGAAAAATCCGGTTTTTAATTAATGTTTAAATTGCATAAATTTATGATATCTCTGAAATATATTAGATCCGTATTCAGAAAAGAAGTTAGTGAAATTGTTTAATACATTGGTAGGTTACCAATGTATTCAACTATTTCACTAACTTTTTTTACACATTATAAGCATATGCTCATGGCTATATTCCCCGAGAAGGTAGTTAGAGATATTCTGAAACCTCAGATCATCCACGTTTCACCAGTAGTACCGAAACTCTGTCCAGTGTGACGGGGGGTGAGCCCGTCGCCACTTATAATGGACAGTGGGTAGATACATGCCTCGAAATTGATGCATGCAGGTTTCCTCACGATATTTTCCTTCACCAAAAAGCCAGTTGTGGTTTTTACACATTATTAATCATTATAAAACATCCAGGTAGGTACTTACTTTAAAAATACTTTTTCCTGTTTGTTGAAATTTAGGTAAGTAGGTCTCTTAATTTAAATTCACAACCCATTTTGTTTCTACACTAACAGGAAGCTCTATATCCAACACTTCTATAGTTTGTTCGACATAACATAGTCCCCCAAATCGAACCAATTTCATACTTATGTCTAGAAGATAAAGAGTTATTCGATAAGACTTTTAATGTGTAGTGAAAACGTAATGTTAAACTCATTAGCAACCAATCACGTTTACACACAAAATTGGTTGCGAAATTGAATTCTAAAGCCAAGGACGAAGGACAAATAACAATGATTTGTAACGCTTAATTGATTGGAGTAATGTTTAGCAATAGCTATTATTCCTGAAACGTCGAAGGAGAAACTGCTTAATTTTACTTTAGGTAAAAGGTTAAACGTTTGATAAGACAGTCATTGAAGCTAGAAGGGAAATAATAAGCATTTACCTACCTAGAGAAATAATCCTAATAAAATGTATTTTTTTGTTTTTTGTTTACATTGTTACACAAATTATCTAGTCGCATTGAAAGTACCAGAATCTAGCCTGGACTTGTGTTATGATAGACAACGATATAGAATAAGTATATAGATGCAAACGTCCATGACTCGGGTACAAATATTAATATTCATCATACAAATATTTGTCCCTTACGGGATTCGAACCCGCGACCCTCGGCACAGCAGGCAGGTTCACTACAGACTGTGCTATCGCGCCGTCTTACATAACTTTTTTTTTTAATTATTTAATATTTTAATAATTTAGAAAAAAAAGTAAAAGAACAAACATGGTGTGAGCTGTTTATCGAAGAACAAAGCTCTCATTAGTAAAAACCCAACCCATGGCGATTAACGACGCAGAATTTTTCCATATCAAATATTTGTATTTGTACCTAAGTTTTCTCAAAACAGAGCTAGGAATTCCGCAGAATCATTCGTATTGGTTCTGTAAACTTGACTTTGGGTGTTAGCTTTTGGATTACGTTTTTGTTTAACGACACTTTTCGTCTTTACAATGATTATTGTGGGAATCTAATAAATTAGGGATCTGGTATGCTGGTCTTCTGGTATTTTGTAAAAATCTGGTATAGAGGGCATTTCATCATCACAACAAAGCATTTTATCAAAGTCAAAGTCAACGTCAAAGTCAAAGTCTAAACCATTTATTCAATATAGGAGCTTGAAGCACACTTATTAAACGTCAATTCTTTTTTTAAGCTATTATTCAGATTTATTCACGACTACTTAACATTTTTATTGTTTGATTGATTTGATTTGACTTACATTAAAGAAACTTAAGCTATCAAATCACAAAAAAACAATCGTCTACTAAAAAGTCCTTTCAGTGCAGAGCATTATCACAAATTGAAGAACGTGTAGTCGGTTATTATGCAAATGCTCAGTAGGAACGTTTGTATGTGTGTATGTTATCTGTGACGCAATGTCTCGTACGTGTCAGCTTGTATGCGCGCGCGCAACCATAGCAACTACTTTGACTATTAGGGCCGTAGGTATAATTATAACAGGAAAAATATAATATCAAACCGTTTATGTGGTTTTGTTCGCGGAAATGCACGAATATTACAGGTGTGTAAAAATATGTAATCAAACATAATGAACATTAGAAACAAAATATATACACAAATTTATAAAGCACTAGAGTTAATCCGCGACTTCATCCGCACAAATTATATACCAGATTTTAAGGCAGATCATAAGTTATCAAACACAAAAACAAACAGACTGACTGACGGACATAAATTCTAAAAAAAGATTGATTTGTAGTCAGGGACATCTAAAAACCATATCGTGATCATCTTCTTGTCAATTATCAATTCATTGTACAGACACTTCTGTTACAGTTTTATAATATTATAGATTTAAAGCAGAGTATGAAACAACAAAGTTAGAGGAGTACATCTCATAAAAGTGAACTGTACTTCATCGAATTCAAAATTAGAACAAAAATGTCTCCAAAATATATTTGGACGTGTCATCAATTTGCAGAAATCCCCTTCAACAATCCATTTTGATTAAACCTTTCTAAAACAAAACAAATAAAGTTTTATCCGAGCATTAAAAAAAAGAAGACAATAAAAGAAACGGGTATACTCTCGCGCACCGTTATCCGTTATCCTTTTTAATTAGCTTTCGGCATGAGAAGACCTTAACGGGTCGAATCTTGCGCACGACTTCTTATTAGCATCTCTTCGTTGCATATGCATATTATATGTAACGCCTTACATAACTGTATTGCATGCATATTGCACAGGGCCTTCAGTAAATGATACCTATCTTAATCTTAACTATTATAAAACTGTAACAGAAGCGTGTCTGTACATTGAAGATATTTACGAAAAAAAAGATGACGATATAGTTTTTAGGTGTCCCTGACTCCAAATCAACCTTTTTTAGAATTGAATTTTATGTCCGTCTGTTTGTGCGGCATCATGCGAAACCTACTGATCCGATTTTGATGAAAATCCTGACTTAATTTGGTATATAATTTGTGCGGACAAAGTAGCGGGTTAACTCTAGTAATTGATATTGATATTTGTTTTTGCATGCCTGTATGCTTCAATTTCGAGGCATTTATTGTACCCACTGTCCATTACAAGTGGCAACGGGCTCTCTCCCCGTCACACTGGACTTTCATGCTCTGGACCACAGAACATTATAAGAGGGGTTAGAAGTGCAAAGTAGGCGTGGAACGTGTCGCCAAAGGTTATGCAATGATTTGCATAACACCATAAGGCGCGCGGCGTGGTGCGAGCGACAGGGCATGAGTAATTGTAGTAGCGCGAGCGGGAAGACAAGTGGCGACAGCCGTCTCCGAAGCAAAGGCGCTACTTTGCATTTCTAACCCCTCTTATAATGTTCTGTGCACTGGACAGAGTTTCGGTACTAGTGAAACGTGGATGTTCTGTGGTTTTAGAATATCTCTGACCCCCTCGTGGCATATAGTTGTGAGCATATGCTATGCTATACTATTTGTTTTTGGCTCAATGCAATAGAAAGATTTTGAAGACCCAAAAATATCAATTTTCTCAAATACAAGTCAAAGCAGATGTAATTTAAGGTTTCTCGAAGGAATGACGTGTGAAGTGGTGAAAGGTGATTTATCTTCATCAACAAAAAGTTCAAAACACTGTGAAACCTTATCGCTTCGAAATCTCGATACTCATGAGAAGATAGCAGTATGGGGTGGTTTATTTTAAGCCTAAACCACAGGGAGAGGTAGTCTTACAATAATTTAATACCTACCTACCATAGTTTTGTGCAATCATGATGGATGAAACTACCTAATCGATCGACGACATTAAAATGAAGAAAAAAGGCTTAAAAATTTAACATTGGTTTATTTATGCTTAAATTATAGTATACACCTCATGAGATCTATGATATTTACAATGATACATTTAACGTTCATAAAGAAATCTAAACAATGTTATCTAAGGTAACGGTAGACAATAAAATCGTAGGAATGGCCCAGCGTGAATTCGAATTGGACCACCAACGGTTAGACGTTATTTCCAAAATATCTATACCACAGGTGTAACAAGTAAAGTGGCCCTTAAAAGTCACGTTTGTTGTCAATACGCCCACCGAAGTAACATACAGAATAGAGAGTGAAAAGTTACGTTTATTTACTATACTGTTAAATTATAGTCCCTTTCGAACAAACAGATAAAACATATCGGTAGAAAGAGAAATTATTTGTTTTCGAAAGTTGTCGATTTGTTGTGCTAGCTTTCTGAAACCCTAAACATCCTAAAATTTCATATTTGCTTACAACAACACCCTCCAAAATGTTAGTAGTTGTTTACAATTTCCTCCTTCTCGAAAGTTATTACAGATTATAGACTTCTGCCTATAAAACTTTACTTTAATATAAATGTTGTTTTTCTTTTGGTTTTTTTATGTTAAGTGTTATACGGGGTCCATCTTAATATGCTGACAGTTTTTTAAGAGGATGATCAGACCATCAAACTGAAGAACTTTCTCTATGGGACCAACATCGAAATCGCGAAAAAAAAATCAGCTGTCCATACAAAAGTGCAAACCTACTCGAGACAAATGTATGGGAGAGCTGACTTTTTTTTGCGATTTCGATGTTGGTCCTATAGAGAAAGTTGCTCAGTTTGATGGTCGGAACATCCTCTTAAAAAACTGTCAGCATATTAAGATGGACCCTGTATAATATGTATATTATTTCTGTTGTTAATAAATAAATAATAAGGGTAAAAAAAAAATAACTAAGAGACAGTATCGATATTAGGACTAATATTCTTTTCCCACAGAAAAAAATAAAATTACAAAACAGTTATTGAAAACGACTCTACATCTTTATTTGTTGTATAGAATAAAAAAACATGACAGATTTATACTACTGTAAACATAAGTTTTTGTGTAAATACAAAAAAAAAGGATCCGAAACTACCACGTGTCCGAGAATCCCAGACAATTTAATGTTTTGTCTAATGTCTGTTTTCAATAACATATGTTTTTTGTATAGGCCATATTTCTTTTCATGATAATTTGTTGACATGTCTTCTGCACTATTTGTTAAATTCGAAAAATTATCCGGTTCTAAGGACCTTTGTTTTTATTAGGTATAACTAAGCTACTACCTCAATAGTTTTAACAAGTCTGTTTAAAATTACATTGAAACTGACACCGTTCCTACTATTTCACCAAACTTATTTTCTTCACCATATTTAGATAAACACCACCAAAATCAAGAGCTCTCTTCTCCTTTAAATAATTCTTGCAACTGGATCATTTGCCATTGGTCTTGTCATAACACCTAGTGTGGCAGGATTTAGAAAACTAATTTGTCTCGTCTGTCAACGGGATAAGGTATATTTAGTGCCCCTTGCTGTTTCGAAGGGGCTATTTCGTCGATTCTATATTTGTGTCTAATTTATTATGGGCTGTTTGGTTTCTAACTCTGACACTGAAAAGTTTATCTTTCTCTGTGCGGTTTTATCATAAACTGGATAAAAAGAAAAGTTCAAAGCCTAAAACGTCGCCCTATGGTAGATCATGATTACACTTTTTGAAATACAGCAGCAAAAAATCAAAATATGTACATGATTTAACTACTTGCTGATGAAATAAATAACTATTATGTAGGTATTTACGCATGCATTCGTCGACTAGTTAAAATAAAATTTATCGATAGTTTTGTTAATAAATGGGTTGGTCTGGTTAATCTTCAAACACCCACCCGATCCTTGATTGGAAGACAAGGTTAGGATAGATTGTATAGATACAATAAAATTTAATTGAAAACCCAAGTCAGGCGTGTTTAAACACCCGTTACAATGAAAACCATTTTAGATTTTATAGTCAAACAAACTACTGTTACAAACCATTTTGTGGCTTACAGCTCAGCAATCAGTGCCAGATGTTTCAGTTTAAAAAAACATTCTTTTTCAAATTCGATCGCTGACTGACGAATCAACTACGACCTTGAACGTGACAAAACGACAGGATTCGAAATTTAAAAATAAATTCGAATTTAGATTTCCAGTTCCCGTGGCGTCTGTAACGGCCAGTTTAAATTTAGAACATGTTCTATTCTCGAACGGTGAACTCCCGGCCGATGGCTTTCATATTGTTTTTGCCGGCCAGTTATGCTTTGGTGCTAATTTATTTATGGGTCCATTTGAAAACTGTTTTCATTTTCATACCTTTGCTTATTGCTTTGTTAGACGATTTTATGAGATGTTCTTGACTGTGTATTTCCTACTTTGAATTTCAATCATTTTGCACATCGTTCAAAACATACGTGAGTTCTGTCCGACAAAATGGTCACCGTTCAAAAGAAATCCTTCAAAATGGCATCTTGCTGGATAGCATTGAGTGAAATGGGATACTATACTATACCTACTATACTTTACTTACTTGCCGTAGGGTGTAAGGAAAAGTATCATTAACCTTGTAAATGTTTTGTTCTGACAGGTTTGCTTTGCTTTAGTTACTTGCCGTAGGGTGTAAGGAAAAGATCCATTAACCTTGTAAATTTTTTGTTTTCCTTACACCCTAATATTCGTTAATGCTATTTTCGTGAATGATACTTTTCCTTACACCCTGTATAGGGGGCTTTTTAATATGTTGATGGTTTTTCAAGAGGATATGATTGCCTATTAAAATAATCAACTTTCTCTATGGGACCAATATCAAAAATCTGAAAAACTAAAATCTCCTGCTGAAACAAAACTGCCTAACCTTCTATGGGACCTAGTGTTGTTTGTAGACCATTATTAAATATTTAAAATGCTATCGGCTTCTGCTTGGATATGCCCCTAGGTTTAAAACTATAACCCTCATGCGTTGAATATTAAAAAAAGCAACCAGTATTATTTCTGTAAGCGATATTGTAAAAACAAAGATAGCGACTCAGATTTCATTTTTGACACCTCTAGATGTCTACCATATGTCTAACCATTATCCTGTCCCATTCTTGTCCCATTAACGGGTATTTATTTATTTTTATGACTAGTAATATTTTAATTTTATTATCGAATATATTTTTAATGGCAGCAGTTACGCAAACCACTACAACTTTTATAAAATGAATTTTTTGTTACAAATTTAATTTTTACTTTTTTTCGTACGTTTCTAATTTTTGTTTGTTTTTTTTTAAAGGTGAGCAAAATATAACATTTCAACATCGTTCAAAAATGAGTGCAAGTGAAGTTTGAAAAGTGACAATTAATTCGTATAATGAGAAGTTGTTTAACATTGGATCCGTTGAGTGTGTAACCGGCTTTACAATTCCGGACTACGCACCTGTTGAGGGCCAAATGGGTATGTTATAATTACATATTTCTATCACAGTCTTCTTCTTCTTCTTCTTATCGTGTGGGCAGCATGCCCTGGTGTCAGAGTTTTTTCAGACCGCCTTACGGCCTCTGACGTTGTTTTTATTATGTAACGACTACTACAACCAGAGATAGTAGCCGGGACCATCGGCTTAACGTGCCATTGGAATCAACTTTCTTTTCAGACAATCAGGTGATAGCCTGCAATGTCCTAACCAACTGGAGAAAAACGCAGTGACATATAACTAGGTGTGATATTTTTACTTACACCCTGTATAACTGAATGGTTTAGTTTTATAACCATGGCAATGAACTGAATCAAATTATAATGAGGTAAAAGAAATCTCTCCACTGGACGTTCAGAAAAAAATTCTGAATGGGTACTAAATTAAAATTAAATCTCATACAAAATCGGGAGCAGAATATAAAAGCCATTTGTGCTAAGATACATCATATCCAAAGGTGTAAAATTGTGTACCCATTGTTTGGAACTCTTCATCTTTAACCGTCTTAACTCTTCGTAATAAAGTTCAAAATGTATCAAAATTTTCTTATAATAATCCCCTCGAGAACCGTTGTCGTGTCAAGATACACCAATTTAAACTTAAATCCAGTTTCATTAAGTTTATTTTTATCAACGAGTTCGAAATTTGAGTTGTCTCTTCCGATGGTCATCTTTTTTTCGGGTCATATCTTCTTTCATTTAATTTTGAGCTTTATTGGCATATGTTATAGATGTTTTTGGTATAACACTGTTTATACAGAAGCCTGCTATATCGTCTTTGTTATCAACGAACGTGAGTTGAATTGAGTTTACTTTTTATCCGTAACTTTCTTGAGAGGTGTTTTTTATAGCGCTTCGTTGTGAGATAGTATAACAATAAGGCCTTGTCAAGAGTTATATGCCATTGTACCACGACGTTATTGTTTGGATTTTGATCAACTTTGTAAACATACTGATAGACTGTAAAAATCGTGACCACAAAAATAAATCATTATCACGGAGTCTTAAATTTTTCTTAATCTGTTCAAAAGCTGATATTATTTTAGAAAGCTGAGAAAAATCGTTGTTTTTTATAAAATCAAAAGGTATAAAGTATAACAAAACATAATACATAGTAATATTCAAAAGAGAAGCTTAGATTCGATCATCAAACTAAACAACTTTCTCTATAAAGTAACATTAAAAAAATAAACAAAATTTGCTGTTTTATACATTTTAGTCGGGTAGGTTAATCTGGTATTGCAATTTTCCCTAGTCCTTCAGAAGTTTTTTTTTACTTTCTTTCGATGTTGTGTCTATAATGACAATTGCTCGGATTGACGATCTAATAATCCACCCCTTTAAATATTACTAGCATATTTTAAAGAATTTTTTTTTTCTGTCCTGGAATTATTTTGTATGAGAATTTCTTTTCGGTTGTTGGAGTTCAAAGCCGCCATTTCATTGTATAATACGACTTTTTTTCTGTTCTCTTACCTTTTTTTCCACCACACATCAACCATCGAACCAATAGACAGGTACATCCGTTCGATGCACAAACCGGAAAGAGCTGCTTCCTAACACTTCCGGGCCATTCTATCACTATGTAGATAGGGCTATTGAGAACTTTATGGCCTTTTGTAAAAGGCTATTAATCATGGTTTTATTACTGTATTATATTGATTCTGTGGCATATCGCTTATGCTTAGATAAAAGTGCAGAGAAAGCTTTTACAATTGTAGGTCTTATTGTAATGCAGAAATAGATAATATTTTTGTCAGTACATACGACCTGACCTTAATTGATCTCACAAAAAGATCAATCACGTTTATTCAGAAGAAAACACTTGTGGGAACTACAGTGGGACATATAATTATGATCCGTGGGCCATGTGGTTCCAGCTTCGCATAGACCAACATATTTCTTCACGTGGGCAGTTTTAGGCTACTAAGGGATGATATGAAAGGCTACCTATCGTGTGAAGTGAAGTGAAATTTAGGTACTAAAATTGAAACCTTCAGTTAGTAGGTATACCTACCTACCAACCTACCGGTTGTCAGTTTTAGGGTAGTTTTTGGCCACCCATAGATGACCACAGTCGGTTGTGAGTTTTTGTATGTGTAATTAACTTGCTAAAGGTAAAAACACTTTGATTAAATTAAAAAAGCGGAAGATAGGTGACTAGCCTCTAGCGCATGGACCGTATAAATTAAGCCCCCGTCGCCAAATTGACTTCGTAATCCGAGTGGAATTGCGTGATTGAGATACTTTTTTTTTAATTTAGGCGGGATAGAGTACCACAATGCCTTCGTGTGCCACTCGCTATACAAATCATTCAAAAAGAAAACACAAATCACACGGTATTCCTTTTCACTCGTAGCAAATACATAAAAACAGGTCCATTGTTCGAGTACGTAATGCAAGAACGTCACCTATCTTCCGCTATTTTAATTAAATCAAAGTAAAAACGTAGTACCTTACCAGAGTACCTTAGAGTGTAACAGAGAAGAGGTACCATTGCTTTCGCCATAACGGCGTAACAACTTTGTTTGTAAAGTTTTTAGTTACGCACGCGTGTTTTTACAAGTATTCTAAGAGTGCACTCGAGTTATTAACACGTTATCTGTGTAAGTAGGTCGTTATAACATGTTAACTGACGTGTTAAAAAATATACGTGGGTAAATGTTACGTGCGGGTTGATAATAATTTAATTATGACTTTTGTTTGTTATTTTGCGTCACGACGCGTTAGTTCAGTATGTGCTTTTAGTGATTCTTCAATTGTCACTCAATATCATTTTGAAATAGAAAATACACGTTCCTTTTGATATCTTCTGAAGTTAGGTCAACAATATTTGACAGGTTTTTAAAAAATGTTCTACGTTAATCACTTATGTCTAAGGACTCTATAGAAAATGTATATTTTACGTTCCATTACATATAGTGTAAGAAAAAACAAAAAACAAAAAATGTTATTTAAATATCCCGCGAAAACGCTTTTCCTGACAATATACGTGGCTACAAGCAGGTGACGTCACGATGACGTAAACTTTGTGCTACACTCATCCTCTAAACGCAACTGTTTACAAGCCATTGACGACAACAAACATTGGGCCAATCACAGTCGTTTACGATAACGTGACTGAAGTAGACAAAAAACATTTTTCTTTGTCGATGTTTTCTTAAAATATCCAGTATTTTTCTGAACTGACTAAATAGTTGGTTTCCAAAATTCATATTCAATACGGATGCCATCAATACATCCTATATTTTACATGCAGTCGAATACCGGTTTGGTCTGAAATAAATTGTATACTCGTATGTATGTACTTAATTAGATTGTGTATTAGTAATTACAGTATCTTAATGTGTCTTTGTATCAAGACCAAATTGGAGACGTCGTTAGAAAACACCAAATCAAAAGTACCGAAAAAATTTAAAAATTATTAGGAAGCAAGACATCATGTCAGGATTTCCTTTAGTAAAATAAGAAACTGAGAGAATAATGTTTGTTTATGTCTATACAGGCACACTTTTTAGGGGGATGATCAGACCATCAAACTGAACATCTTTATCTATGGGATCAAAACATCGAAATGTCAAAAAATGTTCCGGCTGTTTCACACAAAACTACAATCCTATCCTATTTCAACCTAATGTATGGATATGGGACAGATTATGTTCGCGATTTCTAACTAACAATAGTTAGTACTATAGAGAATGTTCATTTGTTTAAAAGTTTGATCATCCGCTTAAAAACCCATCATCATCATCTATGTTTTTACACCAAGTAGTTAAGTACCTAGATATCCTTGTATCTCTCCACTATTTCAGATTTTCGGTTAGAAAGAATAGGTACCTTTTAGTGTACTACGACCTACGATTAGATCCTTAATCAATTCTTATAATAACGAGGAACTCGAACCTTCAAGAGTATTACCAAATCCAAGCATGATAAAACAAACTCTATTATGTAGATCACTTTGTAAGCGAACAATATAAACCTCTCAAACAACTGTACATAATACCCTTTAAGAGCATAACAATAGAGCCTATTTTGCAACCAGATCGACGATAACGTCCGAACCTTATTTTTTTAACACTTTCTACAAAAAGCACTATTAGGGTTAAGCAAAGCGTTTTTTGTAAGAACAAGTTTTTGTACATATCTTTTGTGTATAAATATAAAGGTTTTTCTGTCGACAACCAGTAGATTTATTAGTTTCTCTCTTCTTATGTTTTTTCTTGGTTGTTGGGTGTAATGTTGTATGGTTGCAAAAGCATCGTTTGTTTTTGAATATTTTTTGAAGACAATGGTTTTATAATAAATTTCTATCTACAGTGGTTTAGGCTTTACGATATCGGTCAGTCAGTCACGGTACCTACTGTTTTATATGGAGGTATAGATACATTTTTAGACCATATGTAAAATTATGTAGGTATCAATTAAAAAAAATGAAAATATAGTTAAATTTTGTATGTAAGTAAGAAACTTTTATGACAATCGTCCGTCCGACCTTAGCAATATTTTTGATTTATTAAAATTATAAATTTTTCTGTTAAAATTCCATCCGAATCTTTCTTAGTCTATTTACTCCAATTAGGTAGGCAATCTTATCAATTTTTTTCTAAATAAGGTGTGTTTGCTATTCAGCTATCAATAAAATGTTTTGGTTACAAATTGCTTTCCATTTTTGAACAGTATTTATTATTATTTCATCATCAACCTTATATAAATTTATTTTGGCCTAATTTATGATTCTATTAATAAAGTGCATGTAATAAATAAATACTTAATAAAAACAAGCAATACAAGCGAATATGGCTGATACAAGGTCGGCAGGTGCGAGAAGGGGTCAGTGCAACGACTGTTTTGTGCGTTTCCATTGTTTTATTGTGCACCTTCTCCTTAGACGATTTATATAGGGACCCGCTTCGCCTTAACATTTCCCCTCTGCCAACGAACAGGATCAAGAAATCTTATACCTCGCCCCCTGCAAAAAATGACAGAAAAGTTTGTTAGTAGAATTACACGCGTATATCACCTATGCCGTAGTGAAATCCTATCCAAATCGATTCAGTAGTTTTTAAGTCTTTGACCGCCATATGACCGTCAAAGAATGGAATATATATTGTTATTGTGCCCGACGGCGTTCAACAGACAGTAACAGACGAGCAGACAAAAATTCTAGAAGTGGTATATATGCATTCCTTTACGTATCCAAAAGGCCTGTTTTGTCTCATAATACTTTAATTAATAACGTTTTTGTAGTGGCATAATCTATGTTTTACATATTAGTGGCTTATACGTTTTACTTACAAGTCATAGAATATTTTTATTACTGGTTTTGTTATTTTTTAGTGATTACGTTATTGCTATATAACAGTGCTATTCAAAACCGGTGCTCTTCGTGGAATACCTCTCCTTTTGTTTTCGACTGCAGGATATAATACTCGTTTGTAAATAATTCACTAAGAGGATAGACTAGTACAGTTTTTTCCATACAAATGTATTCTCCTGTTTCCTCCTTGGATAACGACACTAGAGCAATTTTTACCATACAATCTATGTTACCTCTGCTATGTTTTGCTTTTTTGCACAAATTAATTACTGTAAGAACTAGCAACCTTCTAAAATCCTTCTTAAATAATCATAGGACTAAAACATTTTCTGACGTACTTTATCCGTCGTATTCTGCATCAAATATAATTACATCAAAGACTTATCGTGTCTAAAAATGGAACTGCACACATGCAATGTCATTGAACTCTCTTTGTCCACCTATTATGGTAGCCATAAATTTATTGCAGCGTATTCCATATTCTTCTTTATTTTATTATTATTTTTCTTGCCATTTTGAACAAAAACAACTAACACTTTTTGTCTACCATTGATTCTTAAATTACTGTTAACGTTTTGCCTAAGGCCAAATAGTAGTTATTTTGTGTAAGAAAAAAGAGATAAAAAAACTAGAATGCTAGTCAAGCACAAAATCCTTGAAGAAATTAATGATAGTCTTGAAATGAACCAGACGGTAATAGATTACAACAAAAACAACTATAATTTAAGGTTATTATTAAATTGAAACAAACTGATAATCTTGTATAATCCAATTAGAATAAAGCTGGTTTTTGATATCTATAGAATTCCAACTAACTTTTAATTATATACCTGGCTACATACTTAAAGGGGTGCTTCAGACCATCAAACTGAACAACGTTTATTATAGGACCAACTATGAAATCGTGAAAAAAAATTGCTGCTGTTTTCATACATTTGAGTCGTGTAGCCCTAGGCATCGCAGTTTAGTATGCAACAATAGATTATTTTGTGATTTCACGTTTGCTCCCATAGTAAACGTTTTTTCAGTTTTATGGTCTGAACCACCCCTGAAAATGAAAGTGGTTCAAATATCAACCACAGTATACAATCTACAAAATCCACGTTTTACTAGTAGTACCGAAACTTAGTCCAGTGTGACAGGGGGTGAGCCCGTCGCCACTTATATTGGATAGTGGGAACAATACATGCCTAGAAATTGAAGCATGCAGGAATCTTCACGGTGTTTTCCTTCACCGAAAAGCCATTGGTGTTACAAATTGTACATAAATTCCGAAAAACTCATTGGTACGAGTCGGCCTGGACGTGGATCGAACTATCGCCTCCTGCACGGCAGGCAAGGTTACTCGCCACTAGACAACCACGTCTAGCTAATTTTCTTGTATAATATGCTACTGAATTTGAAACGTTCATTCATAAACTCTTATCATATCAAACTATCACTCGTATAACAAACACAATGAAGGTTAAATTCCATAGTTGCTCTTGTATGAAATATTTAACATAGTTTAACGCATGTGAGTAACAGAATGACTCACACATGTGAAGGCACACGTGAGATGAATCACGAGGAAACACCGGTGATTTCGTTAGTTTTATAATTTATGAGTCGAGTAGTTTTTGTAGACTGCCTGGTTTTAGATTAGATTTAAGGTGATTTCGTCAAAAATTATACGATCATTTTACACTGTGAAATCGCAAAAAAATCTGCTGTTCAATGATGAAAATGTCAATAGGAAATGTATGAAACAGCAGATATTTTTTTCGCGCTTTCACAGTTGGTGTAATAGTAAAAGTTGTTTGATGGTCTGAAGCACCCCCGTAAGTATGTAACGCATTTTAATTTAGTAAAACCATGTATTGAGTGTAAGTTTATAGACAGTTGCATTACTTTAAAGGGTGATTGTACTCATGATACTGAACAACTTTCACCGAGGAAATTAAGGGAAATACACAAAAAATATTCTGATTGCATTTAGTATGGCAAATCCAATTTTTTTGCTAATTTTCTATAGATTCCTAAGGGGAAGTTGTTCAGTATAATGAGTACTTACAAATTAATCTTTTATCACCCATCACACAACACAACTTTATCTATGAAGACTCGCATCGAAATCGCGAAAAAAAATCGAATGTTCCATACAAAACGGTAGACCTACTCGCCCCCAAATGTATCCATTTTGCGTCAATGAAAAAGTTGTTTTTTAAATGGAACTATCAATAGCAGTCGATGAGACAGCTCATCATCTTATCAGTATTATCAGCACTGTCGTCACAAGACCTTGGATTCTCAAGACCTGTGACGAATTTCACGACATTCGTCACAGTACATTTGTAGTTGCACTTTTACTCACGACGTAATTTTAAGAAACACGTCGTTTTCCTCAAAACGTTTATGATTTCATCCACCCAGAGTTATAAATGAAGGTTGCAGATGCATTGTAAGCAAATGTATTTTTGTGCATACTGATTAAATGTAAACAAAGATGGGACAATAATAACTCGTGATTTTTATACTTAATTATTGTTTCAAAACTGTATACTTCCTTCCTTGTAAAGGTGACAATTTTTAAAGACAAAGCAAATATTCAAATACGATTATATACATATATGATAATTTGGGGCTGTAACTTCATTCATGGAAATAGTAATTTTAGAATTTATCTCGTTTACTTCTTTAAAAACAGGAAAAAAGTAAGTTAAGTTAGTTATAGCCTATATGATCCCACTGCAGAGCAAAGAAAGGCCTTCTCTCCCGAATAAGGGTGACGGGATATTGGCCATACTCCACGGACGAGTGAGCCATTGATAATTATTCAGATTTATTCGAATATCTTCAATAGAAATTAAGAAATCCGAATAAATACATTAGGTCCAATATATTACATCTATTTCTTTGGGGTCGTAGATAGATAACCTAACAATTAGGCTAATTGTTTGCTTCTGTTTGATAAATTTACGATATCTGAGAAATTAAGTTTAGGTATACGATTAATTCCAAATCTAACATCCTTGACGTTTGGAGCACACAATTTATATCGATACGCGTCAGTACCTTTTAGAATAATAATATTGATAATATAGAATTGTTAAAACATGGTCAAAACAATATCAATCATTATAGGCAAGTTACTTAATAGTTCAGTACCTCTTCTAAATAGAATATTTCATCATTCTTTTTCTTTTGATATCATTTCCTATAGAAGGCGGGTTATATGTAGATGGAGACTATATGTAAGGAGAATAGACCTGATCAGACCTATCGAGTTGTGTATGGGACAGGTGATTTTTTTTCGCGTTTTCTGGGGTAGGCTCCTTAGTGAAAGGTGTTCAGTTTGATGGTCTGAGTTCATCGTTTCAGTATTGGCTAAGCTGTCACTTATACCCTGTATTTATTTGGCATATATAACGGTCGTAAGTTCTAGGCTAAATATAATATTGCATATTGCACAAAAACTAGGTTTCATAAAATACATGTCCCTAAAATTAGTCAGTCGAAACATGTGTGTTGACGTTTTTAAAAATAAAAATGTTTTGAAACCACACAGGAACTATCAAGTTTCACTATTTCAACCTGATAGCTTAATTTCTATCTAACAATCACAATCGAATTTCAACTTTAGTATCACGTTAGAAGTTTCACAACGGCTTGGCAAGGAATTGTGGTTAAATTAGTTTATCGTAACAAAATTTGACATTTAGTGAGAAATTCAAAGTGTAGGGTTACTGTGGTTTTTATGAATTTTATCTTTTTAACGACGGCTTTGAAGAAACTGTTTCTTTTGAGGGACTTATGTAAACAGGCATTTTAAAGTTGATATTTTTATATTGACGAATTCCAGAGCAATTCAATTATGAAGGCACTTTATGAATTCGAGGACCGCGGATTTTCATTCCCGTGTATTTCAAATATTTGTATGATGAATCGATCAGTATTTGAACTAGATTTTAAAACATTCGATGTGACAAAATTATAATGTGTGAATCACCAGCACTTGACACACGTGACAATTATTAAGATATTTAGTTTCCTCTGCTGACCTATCTGAAATTATGTCCGCTAAATTAAACTATATTAGACCTTAAAAGGCTGATCCAGAATATCCAAAATATAGTATTATGCTGAATTCCATTTTATCATTCGCTGTTGACGGTGAAGGTCCAACGGTTCAATCCAGTCTCTTCCGCCAGTTCCTCGAGTTCCTGATATCAGACGACATCAACCTTTTCTTTCGCCCTTTCTTTCTGTTTTCATTATTATAGTATTCTTGAAAAATATTCATTAATGCTGGTTTCGATTACCTATCATTTCATCCTGAGGTAGGGAGAGGCCTCTTTATCTTGTCTGCTAACATATTTAAATCTTTATCAGTTAAAGTTATAACCTTACGCACATAGACACAGTACGTGTGGGATACAGTGTATTTCTAAGAACACCCTTATCTCAGATCCAAATAATTTTAGCCTTGGCCGTGGTATGCCACATGCGCAAGATCATACAACCCGAACTTAATCGGTTACATGTGTTTTTAAATTCTGATGCATATCATACTACATAGGATTTTGTTTGTAAGGATTTGGATAAGTTTAATGAAACAGGAGACTTTTTTATGAACTGTACTTTATAAAAAGTTTAATTTAGATTTCTCATTCAATCCCTGTGATTGTTTTGAAAATGATGACCAAAAGCGTTCAGGTACCTCTGTCGCTGACTGCAATATTTATTTTGCTTTTATAAAACTATATTTACATACTTACGTATATATTTAGATGGCTGTAACTAAACCCAAAAATACTTTGGCATTTATTACAAAAATAAAGAGTTAGAGAAATCTATGACCATTAAAACAGCCGTTACAAAAATTGTAGTTAGAGTGTTAGAACCAACGATATCACCAAGTCAAATTAAACACAACTCAAATGCTGTTGATTAATGACAATCATAACTATCTGGTATTTTGATATGTAAATCCGTTGGACCAGTTATTCGACTCAGCAGGTCTTTCATACACATCTTTGATTCTAGTATCTATTTTATAATCTGCTTCAGACCTTGTTGTTATTAGAGATAAGGTCTATTTTATGATTGTACCAGTTAATGTCTCATACATATTTTAGAATTTATTATAAAGGAGGACAGCTATATCAATGTCTGTGGCTATAGAAACCTGAATACGAGTTTAAATAAAGGTGTTGCTTTTTAAGAATTTGATCAAGAATTTAAAGGTGTCAAATCAAAGTTTATCAGATAACAAACACGACACTCCTAATTTTATCAAAACGTTAAGTAAACTACAACATTAGCTGAAGCTGCAAAATTTGATAAAAACCGTTCTAAGTCCTATTTATAATGTCATACAGTTTTCTTTATTAAAAATTATATAATTTTATTTCTTTTATAAATCCTCACTAAAAAACCTTTATTGCGAAAAACAAAAAATTTGCTCCAAAAAATTCGTCTGTGTACACTCTGGGTTGAAATCGTTGTCCGGTATGCCGTGATTCGTTTATCAAAGATTGTTCTTGTCAGTTGTCCTACAATTGTCTTCATGAATAAATTGATGCAGATTAATAAAGTGGCCGATAAGTGACGTCGTATTCGTACCCACGAACGGTTTGCTTATCAATATTGCAAGTCGCTTCGACAGTTTCCCGTGAGCGGCTGATCGCACGGTACTGCCTAAGTTATCAGCAACAATAAAATATTCAAAAGCTTTTTCATGTTAAATACATTCGTCAATGATCTGTGTCACGTTTAATTTTAAAATTACAACACCGACCGGTTGTGAAGTGAATTATGGATGCGGTGTGAAATAGAATTTTTGTAGGTTGTTCGGATAATAATTGAGTTTCTTTAAATAAATCTGACTAATGTAGAGATGACGACGGAGGACTCTGTTGGAATATTTAATGATTGCCACACTGATGGGAAACTGTGAGTAGTAATGGTTTTCTAGCTTCAAAAGGTTTTTCGTTTACTTTAACGTAAATGTTGTTATTAGTTACACGACTTTTATTGTTAGTTCCTATATGTTATTGTGCAATCTGTTTTTCTATTTGCATTTTCATTATTTCCAATACCAACCGTTGTTTATTAAAATGCTTTATTATCGTGTCATTCGGAACTACATGAATGTAATCCTATTTTAAGGCCGCTTCGAACTGAAAACTTGTTTAAACACGCCATTTTACAGACAAAGGAAACAATTACAATATTTACAGGACAATAGAAATTAATTCCAAAGTACGTAACTAGGTACTTTTTATTTCGTTTCTATTTTGTATCATTCCTATACGTAAGTAGTTCTAATTATATTGTAAATGTTTTATAGATTTACCATTATTTCTAACTCTACCCCACGAACCTGAAACGAGTAGAACGATATCGAAGAAACTTTGCATAGATATAGTTAATGACCTAGTGATACAGCGTTAAAACTATAGATCCACGAGAACGAAATCGCGGGAAAAGTATAAAATAATAAGGATCAGTCAAAACTCTGGAATCTTATTGATCTTTTAATGTTAGTCAAGTCAGTTTAACTTACCGTACGACTAAACTAGTTAGTCGTAAAAGATTCGAAACAGTAAACTCAGTATTCTCTTTTTATGTTCAAGCCATAAACGTTACGTCTAAACTGAAAAGCTGTTTATTTTATTTATCATTATAATCTTAACTGGACTTTCTTTCGTATGTTTTGTATTTAAGTAGCGGTTAAGTTATGTTTATTTTGGGTTTGATTATGGTTTCCCACGCTACGCGCAGTGAAGCTTCATTCAAAATTTATGGTCCATTCAATGGCCTAATCTATCTCATTCTTAAATGAATAGCTCCATTTGTTTAGTTATAAACAAATTTTTGTTTTCATTTATCATCTTTGATTGAGATTAGGATACGATAGAGCTAGCATGTTTGATAAAGCCAACGCTCTGTAAGGATTTAAAAGAATCAATCTATGAAATTGTAACCTGTGTTTTTTTTACTAGTAATGACGAAGTAGCAGTTTCATTAAAAAGTTGTGTTCTTTTCAAGTTTTGAATTGGGGGAAATCCCTTTTGCTTACAATTTCTAATAGCTCGATCTTATGACATTATATAAAGTAGGAGCGTAACATAGCTATGTCAAGTTGATGTCAACATTAAATCTTATTTATTTCTAGACATTCTGAGTGTTTTCCGCTTTCTACTTCTCCAATCCTCAGAAATTCTTTCCTTATTAAAGTGACTTTTAAAATTGATCACTCAATTAATATCAAAGCTAGTTATCGTGCGCCCGCGCCGGTAACTTAACGTTAACAATCCACGATGTCTCAAAGGGTCACAATGGACTATTGTTTTCGCTACCATTGTCTGGAGCGGCTTATGTCACTTAAATTGTCGTTTCATTTACGGTTGCATGCTTTTTGAAATTTTCTTTTTAAGCAGCTTGAATCTCTTAAGCAGATTAGTTCTTGAGTTTTTACATACAAATTATTCTTAATTTAGGTCTTGATCGAATGAAATGTCTTCGACGTTTGTACCTGAATGTCTTGGTGTGATTCATTTTGCTTGGAATTCATCAATGTTTTTCTTATGTAACTTTATTTTAATTCTTTCTTGTAATCAATCATCAATTACTGTAATCGAACATGCAATTAAACCAACTGCTTGATCGTTTATTACAGTCATTTATTATACTGTAAATTGTTATTCTTTTCACTGACACAATACAACAATTAATAAGTAGTCCACCAGTAAGTACTTTGTCAAATAAAGGTCTTTATTGATTGATAGTTTACACAAAACGACAATTAAGTTGTTATTGTACTGTCACCGGTCAGAACATAACTTGTGATTATGATAGTACTCGAATTATAATGTATGCGCATAATTGTGTTGACATAAATACGATTATGTACTTATAATAGCAATAGCACCAATGATTGGAAGGGTTGACTAATTTAGAATTGTAGTATAGTATTGAATGCTGTTCGGCCCTACGGTTCTACCTTTGCCTGATAGATAATAACGTTAAAGTTCAAGACTATTTCGACCTTTTTAAAGATTTTTCTTAGCACCTAATTGTTGGCGCTTTTCTTGCTCAGAGAATTAGCTTGGCGATATCCAAAAAATACTAGCATCTACAACTTTTTCTTTAAGAATGTATTAATAAGGGATTATTTTTAGACCATGTGGAATCTTTAACCATGCGTTTTACTCATCAAACTGAACACCTCGATAGATATAATACAATCATATTGTTCAAATCGTAAGAGTATCCAATCCTATGTATGTATTCAGTCAACTGGTTCCAGGTCAACTGAACCATAGTCATATATTAGTTAGACTCTAGTATCGTGCAGTAAGATGCACAAATTGACCTGAATTGTTTGGAATGCGAATGCATCTACAACTTAGTACATCTGATTTAATGGATCTTTCCAATTTACATTCATTCAGACACATAATTAAATTGTGTGCCGTTAAATATGTAGTTTATGTTTGTTCCTAATTATCGAATGTAGTCAGGTTGATTGCGGTTTTAGTGCAATCTATTCACAATTACAAGAACAATTAAACAACATTGTATCCAGAATTATGAACAATTGTAGATGAAATGTTGTTGTTTATAATTTTGTGATTAATTTAAATTGTAATTACTTACAAAACCCTCTTCAGCAACATGCGTCGTCCAATTTCTTTACGTACTGTGGCTTGAAACAAGAAGTACGTATGTCCACATGGTTATAGTACAGACTTACGTACTTCTTGGATCAAGCCACAGCCTTATTTGTCTCCGTTCTTGGAATGCATTTAAGGGCCTATGTCGAAAAATAATTGAAGCGAAATGGGCGTGTGATAGCTTATATTACTGCCTGATGCGAGAGAAAGAGACAGGACGCGCGCGCCTGAAACGACGCAAGCATAAAACAAACTTTATTTAATTGTAATTGTACTATTTATGTAAGTTCAACTCTGCTCTAATCAAAATTTATAAACAATCTATCTCTTTTTTTAAATCAAGCCTCTTAGTTCTAATATTCACCGTTTAGCACTTCCAAACGTTTTTCGATAAAGACGGAGGCTACTTTGGCTTGTTTTTCTATCGAAAAATGTGTCTTAATCGTGTTTTGGCTCTAATCAAAACTTCAATTATATGTTCAATTTACACATATCCGCAAATCATATTCCTACTGTTAGTACTTCATGAGATATGATGCTTTGAAGAATCCTATTTTTTTCACATAGCCTCTTAAGGTTTTGGTTTTAACTAAACAAAAAAGTAATATACTGTTTTGTTTAGATTTCTCATTTAGTCGCTTTACAAGGATCTGAAATAAACCTAGTGATTTAATTGTATTAGCTACCGCTTATATTTTTAGTAATATTTCGGTAATATTATTGTATAAATATAACATCTATAATAGTCAAGATATGAAACGGCATGGCATTTGAAAACGATTCGAATGTCCGATACCGATGATACTTCAAGGCTGAAGATAGGCTTGTATATAGAAACCGGTATGTTTTGATAACTAACTGCTACTGAAACCTTGGCATCATTGGAATGATCCAACGTTTTTAAAATGCTGTTTTATTTCAATTTTCATTTCAGTCATCAATTTATTGTGTGATGATTTGATATTTGCTCTAGTTTTTTTCTTCTATACAATTCAAATATTTGCTCAATTAAATACATAATTACCTTTTGATAATTTTCTAGGCTAAATCAGAGGCCTACTATCATACTTCTAAATTGTACCTAGATCTGCAAATCTGGCGGTGGTGCCCTCGTAGTTGAGCATGGAACGTAATAGGACTTACAAAGGATGATGATGATGATGAAATATCTGTCAGCCACTTCTAATGCGTAGAAAGAAGTAAAAACCACATCTATTTGAACCAAAATGAATTTTATAATAATTATTAGATTGACAGATATAGGGATAATAAGATCTTTCGTTTCGTGTGTCACAGAAAATCCATTTCATTCCGGACCATTACAAATTCTGAGCCAAATTCTACAAACTTTTTAGGTAGATACTGTTGCACAATCAAAACTAACAATACTTTCTCCATTGTCCACAGGCCTCTTCAAAGGCTCAACCACGACGCTCGACGGTATAGGTCTCCGGCCGATGCCAGCCGAAAGGCCGAAGACACTGCGCAAGCTCAAGTCAGTTTACGACGCTTCCCCGACTGATCCCCCCGTTACAACTCTGAGCAGCAATGGAGCAACGGAGCGGAGTGTCAACGGAGTCGAGGAGGAAGTCAGGAGGAGGAGTAACACAACCAGCTCGACCCAGAGTGGGGATAAGTCGCTGTCGATACTCAGTCCTTTTGATGAACAGGTAAGTCACTGTACAAACAAACGTACGTAAATCTACAACCATATTCCCCTTCGAGGTGGTCACCTTTCGCTCACCTTTTGCAGCTCTTTTTGGTCTTTAGATGTCCAAAATTTAATTTTGGACAAAATTTATTTCATTTTAATATTTGATGTTAGAGTCTAAGATGTTATTGGTGATCGTGGCTGGCTTTTCGCTTATTAAAACATTGAAATCGTCATTATGATACTCACGGAAAGAACATCTAGAAATGAAAATAGATTCAAAGCCTCTAACGGAAATTAATGAATACACGATGCTATATAATTTAATTTTAATGCTATAATTTTGCTAATTACAATATACATACAATTTATTTAATTAATAAAACCAAGGAAATACCTATGTGTCATGCTTGACTTTTATCTTTTAGATTGTTTGCAAGTAGTTTCCCTTTACCAAGAACCGGGCAGGGAATGACCTCTGTTTTATCGGTTACAATCGCATGATAATTGCGATAGTGATTGATTTAACTGTCATTAATAATTTAGATGTTTTATTACTTATAAACAAAACAAACTACTTATCGCATATAATAATATATTTAGAGATTTTCGATTTCTTCCATACGCTGATAGATCCGCCTATAGATCAGAGATACGGGGATATGAGCTTGAAAACTTAGTACTTAACTACTTGATTTACAGTTCCATTTTCTGATCATGTTAAACGTTAAAGCTCTCTGTATATAGTATTAAAGTAGAAACTTTCGAATTGTAAAAACTGCAAGGCAGATTTTCTTCAAGGATTTCTGTTGCGTGTTGCAGCTGTACAACAACGATTACCTAATTTCTACTTTCTTTCAATTATAATAATGAGAAAATAAAGCCAATTGGATTTTATTTGAATGTAGAAATTACTATTGCAAATTTTATTTTCTTAAAAGGGTAGAAGTTTTGACTCTATTAGAGCTTCGTTAGATGTTATGGCTGTAGAAAGAATATGTCTAGAAAATCAACAACAACAATTTCTTTTGAAATAAAGCAAATACACCGACACGAAATCAACTTATTAACAAGACTGAGGCAATGTATACAATAGTGAACTGAACATTATTTATCATGCATTTTCACCTGCTATCACAAATAGATGTTGCTTTAATAACCACACTAATAATGTATTATTCACCTTGCAACTAATGACATGTGCTAATTACCGACTAAGCTAAACATACTCGTTGGTAACGATGGATACGACTAAACGATGCAAAAGAAAGAAGTACCTAATAGATGTTACACACATGTTGATTAGGAATTCAACGGATCCAAGGGCATTTTATACCCTGACACAAAAAGTGTAATCGCTTTACGAGATAATGATGGAAATTAGCGTGCCTATTTGTTAAGGCTTCAGTCTGAACTTGCTTGTGGAAGAAATAAGTTAAATAATTAAGAAAAAATTGTGATTACGATCATTTTTGTGATATTGTAGGTGTGGTATGCAAATTCAATTCAATTCATTTACTTTGTGTCACATCCATAGTAGGTCTTAGTAACAATGACTTAAAATTATGTTAGTGCAAAGTTAAAGTCATATTTAGCAACTAAATGTGACCCTAAGATGTCGGTGACTTTAAATACGAGTAGTTTGAAATTTTTAAACAGCTACGTAAAGATGTCTTCTATTTCTTTGCGTCTCAAGGTAATGTAACTAATATTATTAATTAAATTCTTTGTGCTACAACTTCACACTTAAAATATTTCATTATTACTTATGGTAATGTTTCTGACCACACCATCCAAAAGGGAATACGGTCTTAAGATTACAATCTAAACTTTCGAGCGATCGAAAGAACAAAAGGACTTTTAGATTTTGTCACTGAAGATTTTGATAATTTAATTTCCTTTGAGATTTTGACAATCTAGTCTAATTTTCGAGTCTATGATATAAATTGTACTAGACTAACCAAATTTTAGAACTCAACTAATGTTTCTTCAGGTGGCATAACCTGTTAAGGTGGTTGCAGAGTTGTCAATTTCATACAAAAGTTTGACGTATAATACGCACAGACGATATTAATTACAGTAATATTTTAACTAATCTAGATGTCGCGTATCGAATAACATAATTATGCAATTTAAAATATAATTATGAAGAAATAAAGCTTTGAAATTTTCTATGGATAAGTTCAAAGCTTTATATATCTTCATATTTATATTATAAAATAAAATGTTCTTGGATACGCGACATCTATATTTTCTAAAAAAAATCCATATATATATAAATATTACTTTTAATTGAACCGTCTACGCGTATTATGCGTCTAAATTTGTATGAAATAGAAAATTCTACAACCACCTTAAGGTACTTATTAGGAGAGGTACACACGATCATAGGGAATTGTATCAAAAGTAGAATCCGAGCACTAGAGTAAACTTTATTTACAAAACACCTACATAACAAAGATGCGGGTGTGGTGCATCTGTCGCCTTTTTATGTTTTTTGATAAAATAATGTCATCTAAATGCAATATTATGCAGGTAGGCAGGTGTGTCCAAACAGTGCTGGTGTTGAGGCAGATGTTTTGTAAACTTTGTCGTTCTGGTTTCTTGTTTTAAAGGAGTCTTTTAAATTTCGCAAGGAAAAGTATTATTTGTTCCACTTACTAAGAGACTTTTTGAAATTCTGCTCGATGACTACTGAAGAAGAGAGGTAGAGGAAGGTCTAAACATTGAAAGTAATAATAAAAGTATTGGAGTAATCCTTGTAATTACTTTTGGAGGTCAAGTGAAGTCCAGTGAAGAAGGTGGAGGTTGCTTCATTGTCAGTAGCTGATGATGATGACTTGAAGATGAAATCCTTTGCGTTCCATTAATATTAACGTTTTAGTTGATTCATGACTTTTTAATGGCCCCACAAAGGATTATAGTCGTTAGTTTAAGTACGTGTGTTTAATACGCAACATAATGTTTTCCATTTTGAGCGGTTGTCAAGTGTTTATTAACTAGTGCTTCAAGAGTTACTAATTGAAGAGTACGAGCATTCACATACCTAGTCTAACCATGTAAACCCATTAATTTCCGTCAAATCTAAGTTATAGCTTTTTATGACGTTATGCTCTATAACAATGGAATTAGAGCGAAGTGATTGGATTACTTTAGATTATTACTGACAGCATAGGTACTTAATGTATCTAAATTATGATCAATATCAAATAATGAGTTTACGTTGTAAACAATATAAATTTTCGTAAAGTATGTGTTTGTGCTTGCCTGGAATATTTTACTACTACTTGTAGCAGTAACACTTTAATTACTTGTTCAATCCTTATCCAGGACATTATTGTCCTATTTCGTTTCCTTTCTTATGATAAGGAAAGAAATATAAATCCTTTCTTATTTCCCAACAGGAGGAGTGGGCTAAAATCTCTGAGATCATGGCCTCGTTCGGCAGCAAGCTGGTCAGGGAATCCGTGTTCGTTTCTGAACTTGAGCAGGAATTTACATCGAGACTGGGCCTCAGTTGTTCAGAATCCAGCTTGAGTCCATCTGTGGCCACGACCCTTGGCCTGTGGCTGTCTGGAATAGGACTTCATGATTACGAACCCTTATTCCTGGAAAGCGGATACGATGATATCGATTTTGTTGTGAGTAGAGATTTTTTGTTTTAGTGTTATTATGTCAGGCTACTTAAACAGACAAATACTTAAAAAGACGTGATCCCTTTGAATAATATTAATATTTTGTTACAGAATGGAATACTAGACGAAAACGACTTACGAGAAATGGGAATAGAAGAGAATGATAGACAAAAAATACTAGAATCAGCGAAACAATTACCTCTTAAAATAGCAGAAATAAGCAATAACTATAACAATAATAATATAAGTAAAAACCAAAACGAATCTGTAGAAGAATGGCTAAGAATTATTAATTTAGAACTATATAGTGATACCTTTAGAAAACATTTGTATGTAGATATGGATAGGGTCAGAAGAATTTGGGAGGTAGAATTGACTGCAGTACTAGAAATACAGAAGGCTGGACATAGGAAAAGAATCTTGGCTTCGGTTTCTGGAGAACAAAATGGTCCTGCTAACCACATGGAAGATATTAATGCTGATCTCAATAGTTTGGTAAGTGAAGCGTCTTTAGTAAAATTTAACGAGTATAGTTCACATATAGCGAAAATTACTTGATCGATTTGAATAATTCTTCCAACATAGATAAGAAACATTTTTTCCCAGTTAAAAATAAACTATTAGGAACATTTAGAAATATTAAGAGATAGGTTCAAACAGGAAGATTTTGTAAAATAGAGCTATTGAGAGTATCCGAAAACACGCAATAACTCTATTTTATCAAATGTTCAGGTGTACCTTAAGGCAAGTGCCTGGGTAATAGTTTATTACGTCGTTACATATTCTGTTCATGAATGGATCAAAGGAATTACACATCATCGCGGTAGCATGAACATTCTATGAATATTAAACATAGTTAGCAAACGTAAGAGTTATGTAAGGCAGTAGGATTTATTAAAATGCGTAGGTATAACATTTCCTTAAAATTGGATAGAAGGCTTAATAATAATGTATACGCTTAGAAACGGGTACCTCTTAACTAAAACTCGCACTGAAATAAAATATACATAATGTAATATTTTCTTCCAAACTAAAGAAGATTGAAAAGAACTATTATCGAAGAAATAAATCATCAATCCATTGAATCAGAAAGCTTTTTAAAAAGGATGTCCTTAACTAAAGTGTCGAGCGGATCACTATAGTTAAGAAGGGAGTTGCTATGATACACATGTTGAAGCTATGCGTGGTATGCAAAGGGAGGAAAAGGGCAATGACGACAGTTAATGCGGTGTTTAGAGCAATTGATGTAACTGGATATGTAGTACTGTATTATATTAAAGTGCTATTTATAAATAAGGTATTATAATAAGGTCCCTAATTACATCTTGGTTTATTTATCGTACCAAGTCAACGTGACAAATAAAGTTGGTAATGCAGTTTATAATCCGTGATTATCGATTCATAGTACCTATAAGTAGTCCAAAAATATTTATTTCTTTCCACATCTCAACGTGTTGATCAAGGTTTAAAATATAAATCGCAAACATAGTTTTTGTACTTCTAATTGTTTGAAAAATTATACAAATTTATATTGCATTTTACTATTTTTATCTTTTTTGTGTAGGATAATTAGAAGTATTTAATCTGAAATAAACAACCAAATCACTTAAAAAACCATCTCTTTTACAAAGTGCATCGCTGCATCAATGTCCTTAAATTCAATTGAACAAAGCTATTGTACTCAAATGTCCAGGTGCATATGTTACAGTTTATTGTACAATACGAGCATTGAATTAATTTCAAAGAGGATGTCCCTTTGCTATAACTGCCTTAACGATGTGAATATATTGTCAGTTTAATTTAATATCAAGTGTAATAAAACGTTTGTATAGCCACAAGGTTCATTGAGTATCTTTATGGCGTACTGTTTTCAATTCTTTGGATTCTAATAATAATTCATATCACACCATAGCCTCATTAGCTTTTGTCCGTCTCAATTGCTGGTGAATGTGCCTCATTCATATATTGTATCATATTTGTTTAAAAGTACAATGTATCATATTTTTTTAATTAAGACAGACAAATATCAACAAATTAATAGAGTATGCTAACAAGTGCTTTCTAGCAGTATTTTTAAAAACAAAATACAAATATCTAGATCAATGAAATTTAGCTGCCGTATACAAAAATATTATTTATCTCTATTGACCAATAAATATAACAAGTCAGAAATTAAAATCATAAAAAAGTTATTACCAAGGTTTTTAAATCCATGAGAACATGTTCAAAGTATCATGTAGTTTAAAGCAATTTTTTATCCAGTTGGTTACAATAAAGTCAGCTTTACGATAATCTTGGGCCACTGCATAAGTAATTGTTACTTTTATAGTCACCTCAACTTTAGGGTCAGAAGTGAAATAAAAACGTCTATCTTGGACTATTTATATTGTAAACGTTACTTTTGTAGTTTTTTACCTCGTAATTTTACATGATTTGTTGTTTTACAAGTACGACTTGACAAGTTGTTCTATATTTACAATCTTGTTGATAAAAAAAACAGATAACGTCGATTAATTTTAGCATTGGTTTTGAAAATATTGCTGTAATAAAATTGTTGACAATTGTTTGTTTTCGTGTCTTAAAGGTGAAATGAATTTTCTCAAATAATATATTATCATGTGGCCTCTAAATACCTATCTTATATTAATTAAAAACTTATCAGGTCTCTCGTAAAATGTGACAAGATTAAAATGGCTAATCCCTGTTAAATTGCTCATCTTGGCTTAATTACCATCACGCACGTGTCACAGGGGGTAGCCAGGCAACACCCTACCGTCTGCAGGTGTCATAATATCTGGTTAAAGTGAGGCATTGGCAAAAGAGCAGCTTGATGTGATAATAACGAGATTGATCTCGCCTGTGAAGTTAAACTGGATATTCTATTTTTGACTTGAATTTTAACCCTTTTTTTAAAACTGATTTTATTAAGTTACAAGGAACACAACAGCATTTGGCAAAAATCAATATTTAGTGCAAAGTTATATATTTATGAGAAGATAATTAAGTCCCTTTTATAGTATCCGCAGAAGCATTGTTTTTGACGCCTGATATCAATTCATCTTAATATAGAGTCATAGAGGTAAAATGATTAGATTCGAATAGTAAATCACGCGACAACTGCACAAATGTTGAGTTGATTGACTACAAAAAATTGGTGAAAAATGATCGTTATGATCAATAATACTAATAATATTAGTACTTACCTAAACTTTAAAGTGTGATAATACGTTTAATTTACAAAAATAATACAACACTTATGATCTGTAGAACAAACTAAACTAAACTTTAAACTTTACTATATTCAGAACATTTTCAAATTTCCCCTAACTTGTTGACCTAAAATAAGATGGTTCGAAGCAATACTTAATGCTTTAACTAAGGGTGTCTACAACAAGCTCTGTCTGTCCGTAAGGTGCATATCGATATCAATGTTTACATATGCCAAGTATACATTTAGTTCAATAGAAAATTCGCAACACGCCAATGTCTCTGTTTTAATAATAGATCGACTTTGATGTGGTAATCGAACTAACTGATGAGGGTCATAAATCTACGATCGTAAGAGACATATATGTGTAGTTTCAATAAATCAACACGACGATTGTACAATATAATATTAGGACCGACTTTTTCCTACTTTATTTACATAAAACGTCAAATTTGTATCATCGTCAGCCTCGTCCCACTGCAAGACATATTAGACATCCTCTTACGAATAAGGTAAAGAGGTTTTAGTGTGGATTAGAGAATTAGTATCCTGTGCTAATATTTGTTTATAAAAATTAATATCAAAACCCATCTAGCCATCTTAGCGTTGATGAAATAACAGAGGTGTGTCCATTCCAGATAAACCAACTCATTTCTAAATTATCAGAACAGTGTAAGGTTTCATCATTAGTAGAGACTTGAGTATATAAAACATATCCTTTTCTAAATGAATGTATTTACTTCTTAAAAACCAAGAATACGCACGAGAAAATCTCAAGCATTTTAAAACCACACACAAGTCTATCTACATAAATATATAGGTAATTGCGGCTGAATGCAAGCCTTTTTTTTAATTTCACACATCGCCACATCCGTATAGGTAATTAGTGCTCAATCCGACGTCTATTCAATGCACTCCATTCATGGCAGAGTGAGGTACTCGCTACCCGTGCTCCTGCGGTTGGCTTCAAGCTAAAACCACTAAAATACTCGTGCGTTGCCCGAACTATGGGTTTTAATTTTTTAAATTCATCGTCAAAAAAGGGTTCATAAATGAAATGTTTTTCTGCGAGTAACGGAAATTGTAAGTAAAAGACATAATGAATAAAACGTTGGATAATTTTAATCATGGCGATGTTAAAATTAAAGGGGTCATGGGTCAATAATTTTAAAGCCGCCTCAATAAGACTTGACATAGCATTATGAGACTTTATCAAAAAGTCTTCTGAAGCGAAGGGAATAAGAATTATCTCTAAATATCTAGAAACTTTCGAAAAAATTTCGGTGTTTCTTGACTTTAATTTACTTGTATATCCTATTGTAGAGCTCACCTTGATGTCAGAAAAATCAATATATTTTCAAGCCTCCTCAATACGCTTCTGACTTGGCTTAAAATTACTTCAATTATCGATTCAAATGCCGAAACTTCAATTAACAACCCCTTCTGTTATGTACTTTTGATCTCATATAGGTACGAGTAAAAACTAGTAGTGACAACTCGTAGTTGGCTGCCTAGCACTAGGGCTGAAAACTTGCCATATCTCCCTCCGCCATTCATGCTCATTCCATCGGAACATCATTCCATTCATCAAAAACTGAATACACCTCTTGCCTATTTTTATGTCAAATGACACTCGTCAAATTAGATGGTTCACACTGACTATTATTTCTCTTTTGTATCTTTGACTAAAGTGCGTTAATTAAAATTTTACGCTTCTCTATTTTACGTTTTGTTTTTGCATTGCATGATTACTTTTGTTTTACACCTCTCTGAGGTGTGAATCGCAGTCGAGTGTCATTTTTCGTTCAGTCGTTTTTTTTTCTCTTTTTTTCGTTGCGATAGCGACCCCTTTTCGATTTAATTAGCGTATGTTTTGTAAAGGAGTGTTTGTTTTCGATGAGAAACATTTTTTTTATTTACTCTGTATTCCTTTGTAGAGTTGTTAATAATTTGCCACTGCCTTTTAAATCTGAATTTGTTGGTAAAAATACAATTTATTGAACAATTAACAAACAATACTAAAATGTTTAATACATTGTGAACTCTAAATACGTTAATATAATAGAAATAGATAGAATTATAAGTATTATAATTACTCTGTTTAGTTCCCCATTATCTACGTTATAAAAAAAGGATAGGACTAAAATAACTAATAAAACATTTTCATTTCTAGAAAAGCAACATAAAACAGCTAAAAGAAGAAATCAAAGAAAAATTACCGCCTTCAGAAAACCTGAAACCCGTTCCGCCTCCCGTTGTCCCGACACTAGCGCCACCTGGTGGTGAGACCTTGAAGAGAAGTAAGAAGAACCGGCCTGCTCCTCAACCGCCTAGACCCTCGGACCTGGAGATCAGAGCTCCTTCTGAACTTCTCGTCGGAGTTCCAGGAGCGTTGAAGACTCAATGGAAACATCAACCTTTTGTACTGGTTACTGGTGCTGTCACTTATGTAGCTAATGTAAGTAATTAAGTTTATGTGTTTCTACAGCGATAGTTACTGTTAAATTTGTGGTTTGAATATTTTCAGTTTGACACATACGATTTTAATATACCAATATCTTTTATATTGTAATCATCATCATCATAGGCCCTTAGCATCTGCTACAGATAATTAAGCAGCTTTTTTTGGAGAAGCACTTTTTCTCTAGGCTGTACAGTCAAAATTTGATTTATTGAAAAAAACAATTATCATCATCATATTTTCTTAAGAAAATAATTATGTATTATAATTTCTAAAAATTATTCATTATTAAATGTTGATAGCTGTTGCTAATCACGGTTAAAATGTGTTTCGACTAATTCATGCGGTTCTGAATTGATATTGTACATTATTCCCGATCGCCCCTCATGTGTGTCCGTTGACCCCCCATCGCTTGTAATTGATCAATTATAAATAACCAGAAATACCATACTCAGTCAAAAGACAAATCAAAATGTTATTTCTATCATTGATCACAAACACAATAGTACTACAGATTGTAATTCCTACTTGCCGAAAGTCGAAAGATTACGTCCTTGAATTGCTCTAATTACGGATAACCTTGTCAATACAGTACCTAGGATCAACGGTGGTGAAAGAGCTAAGAGGTACAGAGTCGACTAAGAAGTCAATACAGAAGCTGAAGAAGACTACCAAAGAACCCAGGGATTCCCCTGACATCATTCTCTCCATCAGCTATAGAGGGGTCAAGTTCCTTAACACTATTACGAGGGTGAGTTTCGGCTTAATTAAAATTATGTTTAGGATCAAATTATTTTGGAATGTTCTGCTGTTTTATGATGTAATGATGCAACTTAATATAAATTTTTTTATTGTAAATAATTCAAATTGCCTTTATACAGCAACAATTTTAATGAGCTAGCTAGTAGATTTACTGCCAGTTGCACGTACGTTCATTAAAGGTAATCCTCCATTAAATCTCTTGCTGTCACTGTAAGTCTTGTTGACATTGTAAATACTAACAAGAGATTTAATGGAGGATTAATTTTAATGAACGTACGTACAACTGACTGAGATACGAATTACAGCTAGCTAAATTGGATTCCAATTTCAAGTTTCGTGGTTCCTTTACGAAATTCATTTATTTTAAATTTTCTCAAAAATACTGTTAAAGTAATAAACTATCTCACCAATTTTTCGACAAAATATTTCTTGTAACAAATTAGTTATTCTTTGTAAACCCTTCAAGCGAGGCAAGGGTAAACATCCCCGGGAGACACCCTAATCAGAAGGGCTTCTAAACAAAACCCCTGACTTCGTTCGCTTGACTTTTAATTATGGATCACTCTTCACACTCCATCGGATCACTGACCAATCTTGCCTTTGTTTCTTAAAAAAAGGATTGTTTTTTCTTTTCTCTTTGTTCGATAAATTTTATGTTAGAAGTCTTCATGGTTAGTTAAGTGGGATAATTAGTGTTTTTTTCGGTGTTTTGCTTGTTAAGCAAAGCTAAAAATTTTTATTGAATTTGTTTTGTTGCAAAATTTTGTAAAATTGTTTCAAGGTTTTTTTTTTTCTAAAAACACATAAAGCCCTTCTTTTAATTAATGTTGAATGTGTATAAGCTATTTTCATCAGTAATTCGAATTATATCATTGATCTTATCCTTCAGGAGCTGATCTGTGAGCATGAGATCCGCAATATACACTGCGCGTGTCAAGACGCCGATGACCTCACCCATTTCGCCTACATCACAAAAGATCACGCTACCAAGAGCCATTATTGTCATGTCTTTCGAGTTGCTACTATGGTAAGAGCACTTTTCTTTAGTTTTTAGGTATTTAATAGGAAACACTCTAGACTTAACGCGTGACTAATGAATGTGGAGGAAGGAAACAGGTCTGTAAGAATCGTATCAGTGACGTTCCATTGTCTCTTCCTACCCCATAGGGAGACTGGCGTGAGAATATGTATGTGTGTGTATAACAAAACAATTTTATCTTGTTAAATTCATCCGGTACAAATCTGACTAAATTGTTCAAAGAACAAAATAGTTGTTATGGTTGAAAAGTTATCTATGATATTTGGTGGTCTCGAATTGTAATTTACTATTTTTTAACGAATAGACTTACTACTAGACGAGGCACATGCCTCTATACTAATACATAATGGTTCTAAATTACATTTTCCTATTTCAGGACCAAGCAACCGAAGTAATCCTAACTCTGGGCGAAGCTTTTGAGGTGGCGTACCAAATGGCACTTCGAGAACAATCAAACAGAACCAGAGTGACCCAATCACTAGCCAAAACCCCTACTCATGACCCTATGACCACAACCAACAAGGAGAAGCCCAATGTAAATCATGGGAGATCACATTCCATAACAGAGATAAAGTTGAATGGTCATCAACTAAAGATTGCTCCCATTCCAGCTTCTTTGTCCAATGAAGACTTTCAGAGGAATTCCGATGGATCTAAAAGTCCAAGAACGCCGTTGTTGAAAGCACCTATAGCATCTACAGAAGAGTTGTGAATAAATTACGTTTAAGCTTGAAAAGTTATGTTTGAGAAAAGGTTGTTTTAAATGAATGTATTAAGGCTTGGCTTTTGGATTGGTGGAATTGTCTTCCCATGTGGAAAATTAAAACTTCCAATCATTTTATGAAAAAAATGAAATTTTGCTCGAATGTTTTACGGTATGAATTGTATTTATCTATGAAATTGTATATTCAACAATGAAGTTAGGTCTCGGTATTTGAACGTTGCAATGTTTAAAGGACCAGTTGATAAAATACCATAATATAAAACTATTGCTGGTCTATCGTAATTTTAGATTAGACTATTGTATTTCAATTTTGATGCTGCTTTTATGAACCATAAACCTAATTTATAATATTGTATGATATTAGTTATATAAACAATTTTACTATTGAATAGTAGAATTCTAGGGGCTGTTATATTTATAGTAGGTTTTAATAATTGTATATTTTTGTTTCTCTTATTATTAAAACGTGTTATATGGATCATCACTATTAAACTCAGAGCAGCTGTTTCTAAAATTGATATTCAAAAATTGATGTCACATTGCAGTAAACTTAAGGCATTTAACGAATTCAAGTATAAAATTTCGGAATTAATAAATGTTTCAGAGGCTTTATTTTATTTCACGCAATTTGGACGTCACATTGATATTGTAGGCCTAAAGTATAATCTCGATCTTAGTATAAATTAAGTATAATTTATACGTTACCAAGTTATTTCGGTGTCGTATTATAATGAATGTTGTAAATACTATTAGTTTTAAGCGAGTGCATTGTCATTTATAAATATAGGGTTGTTGTTCACACATCTTATGACGAGAAAGCGATTTCGCCTAACATATAGTACATAAAACATATCAAACAGATGTTAAAAGTTATAGAATTCTGTATGAAATACTTCGACCACGATAACTAAACTTTTGACGCTTACAACTTTGTGTCCTGTGAGGGTCTAGTTTTAGTGGTCAGAACGTGTTTTTAATTCGAAAGGTGAGCTTCCGATGTTAATTTTGCTAGTAGTTTATATTGTGTCGAGTTAAAATTCGTTGTCGTATAATAATTGTGTCTCAAAATGACAAAAAAAAATGTTTTTGAAAATTGTTTAACGTTTTCTTCAATTATTGCAACTGTTTGCTCAAGCCTTTGGCGATTATTGCAATGTAATGCATCATCAGTTTGAAACAAGAATTGTTTGTAAAATTGTTACATATTATTGGCCTTACGTTTAATCGTTTTTGTATGACGATGCTTTAAAGTCTGAAATATAATTTTTGAGATTTGTGTAATCTACTAAAGTATGTGATATGGAAAGTAAAAGTATTTAAATGATTTTCTTTTCTTTCATTTATTAATCTTTAACCTTTCTGCTTTTATATTTCTAAGTTATATTTGTATGTATATGTGGCACAGCTTTTTATAAAATGTTATACTGTTGAATCGAGTTATACTATTGTCATGATATTAGAATATATATTGATGTTTGATTTAATAATGTAGATTATATTAATATTTATATTATATATAATATAACATAATAGCTATATGAATTGTGCCAAAACGCAATATTACAGGTATAAATGCGCCAATTTACAAACCCCAGTTTTTTAGAAATCCAAATTAATATGCTCATACACCAATAATATTAATTTTAGATTAATTTCTTTTATGAATTTAAAATAAAAAACATGACTGTTCTTTAAAAATTCTATACACCGGCGAAGTTTTTGAAAGCGTGAGTATAGGATCACAAGAAACTAGATAAAAAAGAACATTTTTAGAAACGTACCTACCTACCCATAAAATCTTTTTAAAAAATCTGGATAATAGAGATATCTGAATATTGTTCAAAATACAGTGCGTATACTTAATAATTTCAAATAATGAGAAAATATGGTAACACATGCTATCTTCAAAATTGACACTTTTAACTAAATTGTAATCTGCTTACTTTATTTAATTCAAATAATACTATTCTATGAATAATATGTATGTATACAGTATACCAAAGATACTTAGATTACCTATCTAGTAGACCATACTATAGAAGTAGTTACTATTCAAATAACATCACTGTTTAAAAAAACACAGCTTAAAATTGTTATATTAGAAATATGAAAATTATGTCAAATAACTATATTATAATATTAATAGAATACTAAATGAAGAAATAAAATAATCACTGCCGCTAAAACGAAGTTTTTCATTCATAGTAAATGAATTCGCATTTTCTTAAAGACATGAAAATATATTGTATAATGCTTCTACTTTTGTAATATACAAAAGTGTTGTCTTTCCTTATACTAATAATTACTTTTATACTATCTTTATTATTTAAATTAATATGCTTTATATCCTAATATTACACTATATATGCTTTTAATGTGTTTAAATTATTTAACTACAAGAAGTTATGGGTTTATAAAGCTTTTCTTTTAACATCAGAGCATTGTAAATACCTACCTATTACTACATTACCTATATTCAAAATTCAATAAACTGTGAATTATGTCATTCGTGTTATTTATTTTATATCATCATCACAATCAGCATGCATGTCTACCACTGCATATTTATTTTACCACATAGAGTCAGTGGGACTGCCTCCGTGGTCTAATGGTTAAGAGCATTGGGCTCTTGACATGGAGGTCGTGGGTTCGATTCCCATGGGGGACACCTATTTATATGTCACTAAGTGCATTTTTCCCCAATTGGTTAGGATATTGCAGGTCGAATCACCTGATTGTCTGAAAAGAAAGATGATTGTGATGTCCTTCGGATGGCACGTTAAGCCGTTGGTCCCGGCTACTATCTCTCGTGGTAGTAATCGTTACATAAAAACCACGTCAGGGGCCGTAAGGCGGTTTGAAAAAACTGACACCAGGGCTTACTGCCCACACGATAAGAAGAAGAAGTGGGAATTAATGGATGGAAGTTAGTGGTCAACACGATATCAAAGTTTTGCAAAACTAGATCAAAGAAGCTTTTGACTTAACGATTATAGCCACCTGACGACAATGTCTGGAACTTAGCGCCTTCCGAAGCACGGAAGTCAAGATTATGTAGGTAGGTAAAATTCAGGCATACAAAGTCCACTCTCTTATTTGGGAACTCACAAGTGATTAAGTACGTAGAAAGCATTTAAGGAAAAGATGGATTTCCAGTTATATAAACTGAGCTAAAATATATGATGACTTAAGTTATTAAACCAGCCAAAGTAATCAATTTCCTACAAAAGTTTGAATCAGAATATCTACGCGTCTTGCTACGCGTAGACGTTAGTAGTAAAAGGAATATTTTATATATGGAATTTTTTTTTAGAAAATCTAGATGCCGCGTCACAAGTAACATTTGCAATTTTATAATTTAATTACGAAGATATAAAACTTTCAAATATTCTATGAAAAATATTCTGCGTCAAACTTTTTTATGAAATTAACTACTCTGCAACCACCTTAATAAAATCACAACCTATAAGTGAACCGCAGGCAGTCAGCCAGGTTGTTACAAAAATAAATAATTCACTTCCAAACGAATTTACTCAGTAATAAATATCCTACACCGAAGCTCAATAAAAAAGCTCCTAATTATTTGTGCACCATTAGCTTAGCCGAAAAAAGGTTAAAATTTAAGCGAAATTTATTAATCTGACCTCTGCGCGGTCGATTAGACACAATGGATGGATGTAACAGGGCTGATCCAGGTTCGTAGTCCGGGCTAGCCACTTTTAGGAAGGCGATATTTTAAAACAGACTTTTAGAGCACTTTGTTTATCCTGCTTAAGGAATCGTTAGGTCTTAGATTAGGTAGGTAAGTATCATATAAGTTTTGAGATATTCTTGGTGTCATGTTTAAAAAACAAGTAAAAAAGATGGTACATTACCTACCCGAAAAAGGTGAGCATGAACCTCTGGAACCCCATTGTTTTCAGGTGACTCCTGAGGTTCCAGAAGCGAACGAGGCGTGCTAGAATCGTAGCTGCTGGCTGGTGGTGTTTGCCTACAATAGTAGACAGTTGTGGGTATATGTACCTATGTGTTTGTTATAATGAAGCCTGTAAGATTCCATTGCAGGGAAAATACCTGCCATCATAGGTTAACGTTTGTAGATTCCTTCTCTCACTTAATAGGATGAGACATGAATAGTGAAATAAAATGTCTCCGCAAATATTTGCTTTGACTCCACAATCAGGCGCTTGAAGTTTTCACATTGTTTTTAAAAATTCCTTGCAGAAGATTAAAAATGTTACATTAATAAAACAATAATTACAGAACGCGAAGTATAAACATTATGTTTTCAGTTCTATTATAACTATCTATTGTCGTATCCAATGCAAAAATTGAAATACTTATGAAAACATGTTAAAGATATAAACGTCAGCTCTTCTAGTCCACAGCAGGAGATAAACCTCTCCCAATTTCCAATATTTATCTGACTGTGATGATATAAAATATGTAAAACAGACGTCACTGCGATTACGTAGACCCATACGGGTAGAAGAGGGTCGCCCCACATAATATTTGAAAACTCTTACCACAGCGTATTGTAGTTACCTGTTACATATCCGCTAGGCGTATCCAACAAGGATGGGCTGCTTTCGGGAAACTCCGTCATATATTCTCCTCGGCCTTACCTATGGTGCGGAAACGTGGACCCTGACGATAGGACTAGTTCATCAATTCAAGGTCGCTCAGCGATCTATCTAGAGAGCTATGCTCGGTGTTTCTCTGAGAGATCACATCAGAAATGAAGTGATAGGTCAGAGAACTGAAGTGGTTGACATAGCTCAGAAAATTAGCAAGCTGAAGTGGCAATGGGCTGGTCATATCTGCTGACGAACTGACAACCGATGGAGTTTCAGAGTTCTAGAGTAGAGACTGAAAACTGGTAGGCGTAGTGTGGGACGCCCTGCTGCTCGCTGGATGGGCGGGGAGCGACTGGATGAGGAAGGCCGAGGATAGAGTTTTGTGGCGCGCCTTGGGAGAGGTCTATGTTCAGCAGTGGACGATGATAAGCTGGTGATGATGAATACCTTCTACATACGCTATGTATAACTGACACTGGCGGACTGGCCACCGTCACCGCAATCCACCCCAAATTCCACCAAATTCCGACAATATCAAGCAATAGCATGCTCCCAGGGTACCTACTATCCCGAAGCAATAAGTACGGTAAATGTCCATGGAAAAAAATGCTTTCTTTAGAGCAGAGCGTCAATCAAGTTTAACTACTTACCTACCTAATGAGGCAAAAGATAGATGTTGCATAATCACGTCCGTGCTTCGGATAGGTTTATCTCGAGATTTACAGAGGGTTTCTTTAGTTAATATGGCAGCACTGATTAGGGGAAGTTGGTGCTTTAACACCACCCCGTCCAAAGGGAATAAAATTGCAGGAAATTCCGTAGAATGTCGATGACGTAAGATTTTTTTTTTATTTAACTTATTTCTTACAACTGCTATAAATAAAATACAAATTCGCCAAACTGCAGAACAGTTTGTTGGCGATACGCTCTTATCTATAACTAGCAGCCCGTCCCGGCTTCGCACGGGGTAGACAAAGGCTCATTTTTCTACACCTTCGGTTACATTGTTCAAATTTTACCAGGGATCCCTAATTTTTTTCAAAATGAAATGTAGCCTATGTCAAATTGGAAGAATGTAGCATTCTATTGGTGAAAGAATTTTTTAAATCGGCCCAGTACTTTTTGAGCCTATTCATTACAAACATACAAACATACAAAAATAGGTACAAATCTTTCCTCTTTATAATATTAGTGTAGATTACATAATGACAGTTTGTAAGTACATGCGAGCGATACACTACACTTATAGGTCTTCTTGGTTCTTTTCTTTTTAGGTAATTTTTTTGTAGACTCTGACATCTAAAAAAGAATATATCTATACTGAATTCCAAATAAGGATGAAACGATTTTCCGATTTCTATTTAGCGTTCTGGCCAATTCTGATTAGCAAATATTATTAATCAGAAAGATATACCTACTATCCGACATGTCTTGGACGTTCTAAAGCTGTTCGAATAAGTGAGAGCAATTGTTTCAAATCTCTATTTCGATAATTCAAAATAGCCTTAAAATGTAGTAGCTATTTAGAATGGGGTATAGGTAGGTATTTACTACATCTTCGACAAGATCCGAATACGGTTCTTTTGTAATTTCTTGGCTAAACGTTTTTAAAGGTACAACCCCACTGAATTTTCTGTTTTAACTAGAAACTTATAGGAGAACCGAGTTATTTTTAAGTGCAAATGGATTTCGAAATTGTTTTATAATCAGATTTTGCCTCACAACTTCATTGAAGTGTAAAAAGTGTAAAAATCTGTAACCCCAATGTTGTTCATTGCCTAATCTGTTTTATAAAAAATATCGAATAGAACTCGGACCCCTTATCACTTGAAAAATCAACTTGTCAGGAGGTTATTATAAACAAATGTTTATTTTTGTACTACTGCATATTACTACTGTTTCCATTACTGTTGTTTTAGCTCTGCTGTGGATTTAACTTCTTCTTATCGTGTGGGCAGCAAGTCCACACCAGATTTTTTAAACCGCCTTACGGCATCTGACGTGGTTTTTTAGTGTAATGACTACTACCGCTAGAGATAGTAGCCGGAACCAACGGTTTCACGTGCCATCCGAAGCACGGAATCATCTTTTTTTTTCAGACAATCATGTGATTCAGCCTGTAATATCCTACCTAACCAACTGGAGAAAAAAGCACAAAGTAACATTTCACTAGGTGCTCTCCGTGGGAATCGAACCCACGACCTCTGTTTCAAGAGCCTAATGCTCTTAACCATTAGACCACGGAGACTGTTATGGATATGGATTTAACTTAATCTGTGCATTGCTATTACAAACTGCCTACTAAGCTTATCAATCTTTAAATAATTCAAATATATGCCTGTACGGACAAGAATCTTGTAAAATGTTTATTCTCTTAAGGTGGTTGCAGAGTTGTTAATTTCATACAAAAGTTCGACGCTTAATACGCGTTGACGGTATAATTAAATAAATATTTCATATAGGGAAAAATAGATTAGAAAATCTAGATGCCGCGTATCAAATAACATTTGCAATTTATAATATGATTACGGAGATATAAAGCTTTGAAATTTTCTATGGATAATTTCAAAGCACCAGACTTCGTTCCATACAAACGATGTCTGGTGATATTTACAATACTAACCAATTAAACTTAATGAAATTTTGCGGAAACAATCTAGAAATAAATCTCTATGCTTGTATCTTTCAGATTTTCCTTAAAATGTACAGTTTTAAAGTTACAGTGCCTAAAAGAATTCCATACAAATCTTAAATTATTCCTAGCATTGAAACTGTATATTTTAACTTAAATCGGAAATAATACAAGCATAGAAATTTGTTCCTAGATTGTTTCTGCAAAATGTCATTGAGTTTAATTGGTTAGTATTTAAAATATCACCAGACTACGTTTGTATGCGGCGCGCATTTACGCTTTCGGAATAAACTTCTCTTAAGGGTAAATTACCGTTGGCGCGCTCCATACAAACGAAGTCAGGTTATATTTTCAATGCTAAAAGTTACAGTGCCTCAAAGATTTCCATACAAATCTTAAATTAATCCTAGCATTGAAACTGTATATTTTAACAATAACCTGACACCATACAAGCATAGAGATTCGTTTCTAGATTGTTTCTGCAAAATTTCATTGACTTTAATTGGTTAATTAAGCATTTTGCTAGGTATGGAAACATACCACGGAATAATTATTTTCTGTTGTAAATTGACACTGTCGATGTTTGCAGGCTTATTCAAATTATAGCCTTTTGCTTAAGTTCTCCAAGATACATAAAAATGTATCACCTCAAATAGATTTTAAATAATCTCAGTGCATCGTCGCTGCAATATTTCCGAGTGGTCGCGCGGCAAATTTCTCATCAGCTCCGATCGGAACTTCAGTCACTAGTGGGGTGCAATCTTTTTAAAGATTGGCTCATTTGAACCCACTCAATACTTTTGTAAGTTATAAATTATATGTACTTTATGAGGTAGACAGTTAGTTACAGCCTGTATGATACCAGTGCAGGGAAATTGCCTCCTCTAACGAATAAGGGTGAGTAGACGTGGGCCAAACTCCACCACGCGGGCAAAGTGCAGATTTATGCATGCAAGTTAGGTCATGAGGTAGATAAACCTTAAAACATTATGGGATCCACAACAAAATTGCGAAAACCTATTGATTTTATAATCGAAATTATCTATGTCCAAGGATGTGTCCAAGGAAAAAAGAACCCTACTTATGTATTAATCCAAAAAATATTTAATCTGTGTTCCAAACACCCAAACGTTCAAACGATAATAAAACATCGAAGTTCTATTCTTATCCAATTTCACTTCCAATCATATTGCAATCCAATTACTATTCAACTGTGCTGAATTCCGCATCGCAATACCATATGTGTCAAAAGTTCGGTGGTTCGTACGTAGTCCAATCACGGTTCAATCACCGAATATTTACCGCGATTGCAGCTGGACTCTCAATTCGCTGTGACTCAATCATTGAGTCACACTACCCACCTCTAGTGATCAGTGAGACGTGTGATCAGTCGGTCGTGTGATCAGCAGATGATCAGGAAAGTAGGCGAGCTGAGTACAGCGTAATTGCATGCTGCAAATGGGTTTCTGAGATACGATGCGTCGAATACTTTGCAATAAGTTTAGTTTCACAAAATCCAAGGCTGAGACTATTGTAAATTAGAGGACCATGTGATATTTTACTGCAACAATTTGAGCGCTTTTGTTGTTTGTAAACGGAAATAAAAGTTTTCAGATGAAACAGAAAATCCGATTATTATTGCGAGAAAAAAAACAATAATAATAAATTACTGACATCTTTTTTTTAAATATTTGTATTTGTAAATAAACAAATTTTCTTGGACTACATTTTAAAAAACCGGCCAAGTGCTTAACTTGTAAATCCACTTTTACACTTCTTCCAGCGGGGTAAGCAGAGATTTGGGCGTACCATTGTCTCGCATCTTTATTTGTGTCATTCTTGTCCTGGATCTTCTCGCACTTCCTCGGCGGTTTTGAATACTCTAAACTTCACCTATTTGTATGCTTTAGTTTACTAGTATTTATTCTGTGCTTTAGTATCGAATCAAAAAACAAAAATACTTAATAAATAAATATCTTGGATGTTATCTGTCACGCTGTTCAAAATCAGTATATTTGAGTCGAGTAGGAACTGCAGTTTTGTCAGAAACAGCAGATTTTTTTTCACGGTTTTAATTACTATATAGTGATAATTTTTCAGTTTCATGGTCTAAACCATTCCATTAAATATTACAAGGGTGATTTGTTACATCCTGTAGATTAAAAAATATCAATGTTCTTGGAAATATTATGGTCGTGAATATGTATCCCCCGGCCGTCAATTTCCAACATCGTGTAGATGTACAAATACAGATTACCTTCAAGTTCCGCAGTAAAGTGAGCCGTAGTGTTTAGAGGCACTTTGACTTGGCACTAATTAAGTGCGCACGCTCGCTCACGGTGCGTAATTAGCACTTAATTACATACCTCTACCTACTGAGAATATGAGTAATATGCTACGCGAATGATATTTTCATTTTGCTGTTTTGGTTTATAAAGATTACGATCTCGGTGTCTTGAATCAGGAGTTTTTGGGAAGCTTGAAGGGAACACACATACACTAGACGAAGTTGGGGCACTGCTAGTGCATTCTCAATATAGGTATTTAGAATGCTTATCCCTGACTATCCTGTTGGGTAATAATATAGTCATGAGCTTATAAGCTAATGTACGGCTGTGGCAACGGCTGTGGCAACGGCTGTGGCGACGGGCTCACTACCCGTCACACTGAACAGGGTTTCGATACTACTGTGAATCGTCGATGTTCTTAATTTTCAGAACATCTCTGACAAATCCCTTGGGGAATATATTCGTGAGCATATGCATGTGTCAATAAATAAAATAAATTAACAGCATCTTATCATATTTTGTCCGTCAATGGATCTAACCAATTCAAAGTTTTGTACGTACAGCGATACATCAGCGCAACGATTTATACATGGTGAAATTGATATCATTTAACTGAACAAATTTTACTATGGGAGCAAACCGATCGGAGCAAGAAAAAAATCTGCTGTTCCATACTAAACTGCAATGTGGACTCAACTCAACTGTATGAAACAGCAAATTTTTAGTTAGTTTTAAAAGCTGTTCAGTTTGATGGGTAGACTCTTAGTTTAAAAGGATGCTAATGATATCAATTTCACCCTATATATCTTTTCGTGGTAAGTGGTGGTGGTAAGTCATGTGGAGTATTTAATGGGTATTCAAGATATTAAAGGCCGATTTGTATTTTGTATTATAACTTTTGGAAACTAAAATATGTTTCTCCTTAAAGTAGTTCACCCTACATCATATAAATACGTCACGTATCAGGTTCGCCATTACTGTAATTAAGTTTATTGCGACCCCGTGGGGTGTGAGGCGAGGGGAGGGCACTCTTTGACTTTCAACCTGGCAAATTGCGTTACATATTTCATTTTAAGTTGTGTCAAAATGTTTTAAATGATGTTGGAGTTCTATAGTTGTAGGTAATTATTGTACTATGTGGTTTTAGCAAAGTGTATGACTACGGCTACCCCAGATGGAAATAAGGTCTTAAGTGTAATGTCTGGTTTGGGAATTTCTGTTGTAAGGGTAGTTTGTGGCGATAACTAACCAATGACAATAGATGGCGTTTTATTGAACTTGTCTGTAACTTAATAATTAAGGTATGGTCATCCATTTGGAAATGTGGGCCACTAAAGAACTTTGTCATAATCACCTGTATTGACGTCATTAAACCACTGTCAAACATAAATTGCAAATAGTTTGATGTGACTACCACCAGGAAGTTGGAATAGGTATTGTATATGTAGAGCAGACTGCCTTCCAAGCGGTGAAACATGAAAATACTCCTTGGCGGTCAGTAATGTTCGTCCATCTTTCGTAAATTGGGTATTTGACTACATACATTTTTTTTTATCTTCTCAATAATATAAAGGTTAGAAAATAACGCTAAACTCTCATTGTCATTTAGTTTTGAGCTTGAATACTATTTTTAATAAAAAGATAAACTTTAAAAAGTAATGAAATGTTGATGACGTGACAACTCAGAGTTGAGTACTTACAAATTTCATACAAAGCGCACGTTTTGACGTCCAATAAAAAGTAGCTGATTTGACTAGTTGTCAAGTACCCTATTCCCTTCGTTGTTTCTGACGTCAACTTTGTCACTTTCTAATCCAACGACAAAAATTGATAGAACGTAAAAACATAACCCTCCTTCTGGCGCAGTCGAGTAATCAGAAACATCGACGACGGACACGTACGAAAGAAGTATGAAAAAATGATGAACATTACCAACGGCCATGGTAAATTTTCGTGTTTCCATGCTTGTAAGGATTAATCATCAATCCTACTCCTATTAATATTTTGAATGTCAAAATTTATGACGATGTTTGTAAGATTGCATGTTTGTTGCTTAATCACGTATAGGTAAACGGCTGAACGGATTTGGATGACATTTGGCACACTGATAGAATATGTTCTGGATTCACACATAGGATACTTTTTAAAGTCCACGCAGACGGGGTCGCGGGCAAAAGCTGGTTGGTTATAAATCCATGTGGGCCACCATATTTAAAGCTGGTTAACTTTATAATCATGTCAAAATCTGTCAGTATAAAAACAAATTGTTTTACTTATGATAAATAGGTACAAGAGGTACACACTTTGTACTTTATAAGGTAGTACTTATTTGTGGTAGGTAATTATGTTTTTTTCATTCGTGGTTTTATCGTAAAACATTTTTGATGTTAAACAGTACAACAGTACAACAGTAGAAGAAAAGTACACCACTTTGGTAGTGGCATCAAAGTTTCTAACCATTCCAAAAGGACATACGTCAGTAAGTTTATGTAGATAAAATTTAATAAACGTTCCATAATCCTCTCTCCATTGTACTTTATACAATAGACAAGCAGGCATGATGTGACGTAATCAGTTACATATTGGATACTATGTACCTAAGTGTATTATGCTACACAGGTAGTATAGGTATGTACAAGAATCAGGATTCGCGTCCAATGCCGCGTGACAACCGCACGTAGTCACTTCTTTTATTTTTGTACAAAGAATTGTAGGAAATGGATACGAAACATGAAATTCATGAAAATGAATAGAATAGAATAGAAATAGAATAGAAATATCATTTATTTGCCATGAAACAGGTATACAAAAGATGGTAAAATATAATAAAATAAGCTTCTTCTGTTCAGCTGCAGCAACAGTATGCAAATGTGTAACAACTTAAAAAAACTAAAACCTATAATACTAACATTCTGTAATTATTTAACATCTACTATTTAAAATTTAAAAACTTTTCAACGCTATAAAAACTATGTTGCACTAGCCATCTGTATAAATTATTTAACATTAATTTAGTGTTTTGTTGTTTAAAGCTTTCGGGAATTTTATTACATATTTTGATACTCATATAGTAACAATTCTTCTGGTTTAAAGTTAGTCTGTGATAATAATCTATAGTAAAAGCTTTCGGGAATTTTATTATATATATTGTGATACTCATATAGTAAAAATTCTTCTGGTTTAAAGTTAGTCTGGGATAATAATCTATAGCAAGTAATCGAATAATAATCGTTAACGTGCTATTGGATACATTTTAAGCATCTTGTTTTGGTAGTAAGTTAGGTGAGAGTGCCCGTGCGGTGGGTTGAGATCGAGTTCAGTAAATTTTACAAAGAAATTATTTAATATTTTGAAAAAAATACCTATGATGAAAACATGATGATTCGATTCTGCTCTCGATTCTAAGCAAAATATTTTCTAGTTTTGCGTTAATTCATAAACACATTAATACTAATGTTATAAATGATTAAAGTTTGTTTGTTTGTATGCAGGGGAGCACTGGAACTACTGAACCAAATCTAAAAAGTCTTTCACTAACGGCTAGTTCAACAAAATTAAAATATTCATATATCAGTAGCTGCAATGCCCAAAAGCCCCCGATAAGCGCAGCGCACCGTTGGATGAGGGTAGCGCAGAACCGGGCGTTGTGGCGATCCTTGGGAGAGGCCTTTGTCCAGCAGTGGACGTTCATCAGCTGATATTATGTTGATGAGGAATGCCCAAAACCTTTAAAGAACCCTGCGCAAAACTGAATATAGGATTTAATACAGATTCTTATCTAGCACTTATCTCTTATCTTTGTTAAAACGTGGTCTAGCGACTCGACTGAATACAGACTGAGGTGATTTCAGATCTTATTGCGAAGATCTTATAGATCGACGGCGAGCTATAACTTTTTACCTTTAAAATAGTAACATTCTCAGTTCGTAAAAACATAAAATTGTAGAGCGTTTCGTTTTTTATAAAATATAGTTCCTGAGCGGTTTTTTTCGGCGTCTTATGAGTTTGAGAAAATCCATTTTCAAACAAGAGCATTTTTTTCTAACGGCGTCTATATGTATTGAAATAGCAATAGGCTGAAATATACATGCTACCTGTCTAAATACTTTAATCTCAGGGTACAATCCGTTAGAATTTATCAGTCAGGACCAGTGAACGCGTCACGATTAAAGTTATTCCCCAAGAGGTAGTCAGAGTTTTAAAATCAGAATATTCACATTTCACTAGTAATGCCCCAACTGTGTCCCGCATGTTAGGCACTTATTATATGCTATGTTGTTCTATAATGTGCTGTACTGCTTAGAAACTTTGTTAAGATTAACAGCTTTCCTCCACGGCCTCATTGTCACATACTATTAGTAGACTGATACAAGAGGTACCCCATAAAAAAGCTTTTATAAGCTTTATTCCCAAACTGGAAACAAACTGAAATTTCCCATATTTCCCGTGATATTTATCTAAAAACCCTGCGGTACCCGGCTCGGCAGGGGCTCGGGTTAACGCGGCTTGCCTCACAATGCCGCCCGGCTATTGTGCCCGGATTAAATTATATTTCTAAGCGAATAATATCTGATCCTGTCGCGAAGGAAATTGTTTCTTTCACCGGGTAGACTAGGGACTTCGGAGATATTAGGTTATGTTGTACATGAAAGTATTTTTTAGTCTTCTAGTCCGAATAAAACAATGATTACTTCCCAATAATGTATGCTTCTAAAATATACCTACGGGGTCCTTTTTAATACGCAGACATTTTTTAAGCGGATGATCAGACCGTCAAACTGAACAACTTTCTCTATGGCACCAGCATCGAAATTGCGAAAAAAAAATCTGCTGTTCTATACGAAACTCGAGGCAAATTTATGGAACAGCTGTTTTTTTTTTTGCCATTTAGATGTTGGTCCCTTAGAGAAAGTTGTTGAGTTTGATAGTCTGGTCATCCCCTTAAAAAGTATCAGCATTTTAAGAAGGACCCTGTATTGTTTTTCTGTCTATCATCATGCAGTCGAAGTAAGTTCCATATATTTGAGTAAGATGGCAGTTTTGTATGGAAGAGCAGTTTTTGTTCCCGATTTGTGTTTTGGCTCCATAGACACTCTATAGTGAACGTTCGCCAGTTTGATCGTCTAAGTCTAAGTTATAGCTCGCGAGCGGCTCGTGAAAGGCGCGGGAGTTGCGTTGTAGCGACGCATGAGCATAAAATCAAACAGAGCAGATCGCGTGCGGCTCGCGAGCTGATCGCGAACGGCTCGCGAACTGCACGCGAGCTGCGCATTCGCAAGATGTGGACGCACCCTTAGTCTAAAATCATTTATTTAATATACACATTACATTTCATAGATGCCATGGATAAAAGAATAAAGTTCAAATTGTTAGTAGTTATCGTGAAGGAGCTGTTTAAGAAGAAATGAGGTTCAGAATTCGTGTGGATGGTTGATTTGCTTTGAATTCCCTTCACGGAGCTCCGACTATCTGATTCTATATGGAATTATTATCGTCTTTTTCTTACATCACGAGGGAAAATAAAATAAAGGTATTCGAGTAGACTTTCAATATGGTCTTACGAAGTTCTATAAAGTAGATAGGTATTTGTTACGTGAATATCGGTCAAATGGAAATGTACTTTTCTTTGGATGGATAAACTGACTGAATGACGTATTGTAAGAAATCCATTCCAGTAGATCTGGCAAATAAAAACCGAAGTAGGTATACAAAAATGTATTTACAAATAAATCGAACATCGTACATTATTCACGCAAATTATAGGTATCTAATGGACAGGAAGCGGTGCACCAAAGAAACATTAGGAAAATTTTTCAATCGGACATTAATGTTATTTAATGAAAACATAATATATCAAATATTTACAAAAAAAAGGCTGGAAGTACTAAAGTAACATTAAAATTCAAAATACTATCATGTCACTAATAATTAAATGAAATACACAAATTTCCTACAATTGGGAGGATGAAAACAATTCTTATTTCTTTTTTAAAACCTGTTTGATATCTTAAACACTATGTCTTTAAAAATTAGTCATATTGCAGATTCTGACCCGAGCACTTGTTCCGCGTGGTTTTCGCGCGTCGCGTTTCTGCCTGCCACGAGGCTCCGCAATCCTCAGTCTCTTCTTGTTCTTGACCAAAAACGATCCCTGAAATTGGGATAGATACTCTCATAAACTACTTGACATTGGCGGAAATACAGTGCTAACGCACAAGCAAGAGTCCATTAATTATAAATTAAAAAATCTTTAAAACTAACTGAAATATAAGTGTTTAAAATTTACGATTAGAGGAGAGAGGAATGTATAAGAAAAGTGACGTCATAAATTCGTATTTGCATATAAATCATGATGACGTGACGTGTCATACAAACACCTGTTTTGCATGAAAGAGAGTGTTTTCTATTCGATTGTAATTTCGTTTGAACATTTTGTTATTAAATTTAGCCTTATTTTTTAATTCGTTATAAGGTATGCATTTCCAGGATCAGTCATCATACCAATTTAATGAAAATATCAGACCGGATTCGAACCAGCGACCTGACCAGCCTTTCCGACACTCAGCCTCAGCTACGATAGCACCTTCATTATCACCACCCTTTATGCGTCCACTGCTGGGCATATGACTCCTCTCATGAATTTTAGTAAAAGAGAGCGGGAGGGAGTTACACTCCACCGCGTGAGCTCAACGCAGTTCATTCTTCGAATCATTCAACCTATTCCACCTTTAAGCGATGTAGTACCATCTACTAAGACAATTTTACTTCATACGGAACACATAGCTGACAAACTTGGCAAGTTAGGGGTAGGTAGGGAGGTATATAAATGAAATGGCAAACGTGTGGGGCGAAGGCTGTTTCCTCCGCGGCCGGAAGTCGTCACGTCCTCGCTCCGTCCCGCATCGCTGCACTCATACGATTTGATTTTATATCTATTTGGAGTTGGTATTACCACTAATACATATATATATTTTCTTTAAACTCATGATGGTTTAGTTAAGAAGGGAAGCGAAGTGTGGAATCAACTTTTGCTACCTCCGTGGTCTTATGGTTAAGAGTACAAGCACAAGTACAGTCGTGGCTTCGATTCCCATGAGGGACACCTAGTGATAAGTCACTTTGTGCGTTTTTCCCCAGTTGGCTAGGACATTGCAGTCAAAATCACCTGATTGTCTGAAAAGAAAGAGGATTCCGTACTTCGGATGGTATGTTAAGCCGTTGGTCCCGGTTACTATCTTTGGTGGTAGCATAAAAACCACATCAGAGGCCGTTAGGCGGTCTGAAAAATATCTGACACCAGGGCTTGCTCGCCACACGATAAGAAGAAGATCCGTTGGCGCGATGGGTTGACAATTATATCTAAGAGTCGCGGGACCTACGTGGACACTCATGGAGGCCTATACCTAGTAGTGGATAAATTCTGTTACCTAGTGGATGATGATGATGGTGGTCTAGAGACAAATAGCCTCACCCTACAAATAAGAGGCGAGGTCGACTCGTACCAATGAGTTTTTTTAACTCTACTCGTACCCACAACTTATGTACGATTTGTAACGCTAAAGGCTGTTCTGGGAAGGAAAACATCGTTGACATCAAAACCCTACGTGTTGTATTGTGTCCACTGTCCATTAAAGTGGGTGCAGAGTCACTAACTGTCATAAGAATTATGTGTTTTGTACGAGGCTTTCAACCGTTGGCACCAGCTTTCATTGCATGCGGTATTTAATATTTATTTTAATGTACTACTCAATAAATCGTTTTCTAAATAAGATCTCTTAAATTTGATTGATTATTCCCGAATTCTTGAGATCCTGAGTGTACAAACTGCGTACAAACAACTATAATATCACCAGCTCTATAAAAATAATAAAGTGTGGTACAAACCCGCGAGGATCAAATGCGTGTCAGTGTGGATCAGTTCTTACTCTTTGTCACACCATGTAGGCTTTGCGGTCGCGAGGTGACGATAATATTTTTTATTTTTCTCTCTTTTTTATTCACGTTTTTAGAAGTGAAAGAAAATGTTATACTAAAAAATAAGATAAAAGTTTTAGGGAAAATAAAAGTATTAAGAATATTTATTATATTTATAATGTATAAATCTTTATTTACATTAAAAAAGTTTTAAACATAGGTATACATTAAAAATGTATAAAAGAAAGAATTTATAGCTAACTTTTATTACTATATAGCGTCCTTCTTAATATGCTGACACTTTTTTAATAGGATGATCAGACCATCAAACTGAACAGCTTTAACATAAACATTGAAATCGCGAAAAAAAAATCATCTGTTCCATAGAAAACTGCAAACTGATCGAGCCAAATGTATATGACGATTTCGATGATGGTCCCATAAAGAAAGTTGTTCAGTGTGATGGTCTGATCATCCTCTTAAAAAACTGTCAGCATATTATGTTGGACCCTGTATAATAATAAAAATTTTTTAAAGCAGTCTGTGCTGATATACCTACTCACTCACTCTGCATGCGTTTTTAGAAATAAATGTTTTGTTTTATGTAAGATAATAGCTCCCTAGAGGATATTTTTAGTTGCATGGTCTGACCATCCCGTTAAAAACTGTCGGCATATTAAGAACGGCCCTGCATAATTCGTATTCTTACACTAGACATAACTGTCTATAAACATTATAACAAAACAAAGCTAACACAATCAATTAATCAAATCGTACCCCTAAAAGTTAGTCCTGAAAATCCTTTAACAAATCTTATAATGCGATCAGTACCGCGGTGCGCGTACGCAGCGGGGCGTGAGAGCGCCGTCGACTCGCGAAGGCGGCTCCGTCAACCGAGAAATGCCGAATACATAAGTCGAGACGCAGCTCGTAGCCGCGTCGTAGAGTAGTAGCTTCACTTTTGAGGAATTGGATTAGGGGAATTTATTTTATAGATTATTTTGAAGAATTTTCTTGTTTTGTTATTAGTATGATATTCATAATTTTAAGTTTAAATTAGAAGGAGAACACACAGGAAGTCTGCATACAAAAAGAAAATACCATAAGTTTGGAGATATGCGGAAAAAATTGGGCGAGCATAGGGTGAAAACAATAGACCAGCAATGGTCGCAGTGTTACAACATTGCGACTATTGCAAAGCTAATATTCATAATAGGTACTTCCTACCTAGGTCTGCCTCTACCAATATTTCCTTCAAAATTTTCAGTTAATCATCATCATTATATCACCCGGTAGACGTCCACAGCTGGACATAGGCCTCCCCCAAAGATCGCCAAAGCGACCGATCCTGCGCTGCCCTCATCCAACGGGTTCCTGACGCCTTCACCAGGTCGTCGGTCCACCTTGAGGGGCTGCCACGGTGCGCTTTCCGGTACGCGGCCGTCACTCGGGAACTCTTTGGCCCCATCGGTCATCGGTAATTTTTTTTCTATCTTCTTGTATCTATTGAAGGCATTTTATAGTGTATTTTTCCAGTCTATAATATAATATTAATTATTCGTTTATTAAATCATCTGTTTCGATGCTAGGATGATAATCCCGTCACTAAAACAAAACAATTAAATTTTCAACTCATCTTCCACCCAACTCAAAACTCTCAAGTTTCTGAATTCGAAAATCGGAATAAATCGCATTTGCTCCGCTGTATAGCCCTCCTAATTATTAATGGCGAAATATGCAAAGTTTATTGTCTCTTATTTTGTTGATTTAACTCTCGGTATAGGTCGCAAGGTCATAGTTGGCTACTGACGTTTCTATAAGTACGGTATTGATACTTTTAATCGTTAACTATTAAAATAACGTTGTATCTGTATCAAATAAATAGGCATGAGTATTATTCAAATATGTAATAATTACTTTAGCATTATCACAATATCAACAGATCCTCGAGTGTCACGGTCTTTGGTAGGCAGCAGCATCAGAATTCGAGGATCGAAGGATGAAATTATCATAATGTTGTGTTGTTATAAGTATTAAATTGTGTGCATAATAATCGATTATGTAAAAGTAGTTTAAAAAGCTGTCGCAAGATTTGATACAAACAGGTAAACAAACAAATACACGGTACTCCGTGTATTTGTTGTAGCTAAGTAAAACATTATAAAAATTGTATATAGCTTTAAGTTATAAATATATAGTCCTACGTAATTATATACATGTATATATAGGCACACAAAATAATAAATAAATAAATGGGAGAAAATTATGTTCATCCAGTCTATTTCACATACAAATTATGGAGATTAGGTAAAGTAGATATGTAAGTACATAGGTACTAAATTAATGAGTTGGGTACAAATATTTAAATTCATCGTGCCACCAATGTGTTTCCCCTTTCGAATTTTAAATCTGTAACCATATAGTAGGTACGCGTCAAATAAAGATAAATCCATTATTTTTTGTGACAGCTCTCTCTGCGCAATCTATACAACTCTTCATTTTAATTTTACCACTGCGGGTGAGATAATTAGAATTTCAGATTGAGATTTTCATATTCGTTGTAATGTGTTTTAAGGTTTTCTGGCGAAATGGGAAAATTTATAATAGAATTATAAATATATGGTTATATTTGATCTTGGCTGTTCAAATTAGAAGTGGTGGTTCAATTTTAAATTTATGAAAATTATAACAGTAGTTATCACTTTTTTTTTAAAACACGGTACAGATCTTTTTTGTGTCCAAAATGTAGTGTTTCATATGCAAAGTATTTGTGAGCTTGGTTCTCATTAAAATTTGACACCTTATTATATCTACATCTACACTAATATTATAAAGAGGAAAGATTTGTACCTATTTTTGTATGTTTGTATGTTTGTAATGAATAGGCTCAAAAAGTACTGGGCCGATTTAAAAAATTCTTTCACCAATAGAATGCTACATTCTTCCAAGTTGACATAGGCTACATTTCATTTTGAAAAAAATTAGGGATCCTTGGTAAAATAGACAATTGTCTACCCCGTGCGAAGCCGGGACGGGCTGCTAGTCCTATATAAAACCTAAAATCATGAAAAAGAAATTAATTTTAATCGACATTATTTACGTCTTTAAAACTGTAGGATCGAAAGGTTTGGTTGTTGGTTGTAGCAAAGTTTCTGACGACCTCGAAACGGAATATTTAAAGTAATAATCCTAAGAATGTATCCATATCTCTAATTTAGATTTTTTTAAATATTTAAAACTTAATTAATTATTAAGGCCCAATTAAGTATCGCGCACATAATAAATTTTCGAATTCAAATCAATAGATTAATAAACGTTTTAATTAAAATGCTAAACGAAATCCAATTTAATTACCTCGAAATAATTGAAAAACGACTATACACATGAACTACAATCAATTATTAACCTAAAACACAGAGACAATAGAATCAATATACCATGATAGCTTCATGGTGGTGATTTACCAATTTTTTAGCCGATGCCTGTCGGTGATGGACGTTGATTAATGTATGTCTGTCTGTCTCGACGGATTAAAAAAACTTTGTGTTTCAGTGATACCAACGTAGAACAGGGGAATGAATTGAGTAGATTTGTTTATTGTAAAATTTGTATTGTAAAATTAACAAAGCCTTATTGCCTTCCCACTGGGATGAAATAGGCTATAAAAAAAAACTAAGTAATTACTACGTTGTTTTAATTAAATGTGGCAATTTTCTACTAAAATTTGATCTCTGCCTGCTATACTGAAAAAGAAGCGTGATGTTTAAGTTAGATTGAATATTTCCAATTTAAAACATGAACGTTAAAATCATGTAAACTTTATTAGAAGATTTTAGTAACATTTTTCTTGCAACTCGAATAGTACCGTAGTACATGCCATGCCATACGTCCATTTTCAATGTTAACAACAAAATAAATCTAGTAAAATCATGGACTGATAAAAACCACACATTAAGACTAGGAACTGAAACCATAGATACATGTCAAGAATAAAGTACTTTGAGACGAGTATTAAATAGGTTTTATATGGAGTCACCTTGCAGGTTCTGACACGAGCATACTTTCCAGAAAAGTTTATTCTTCGTGTCATTTAAACAATTATAAATATGTTTAGCACAAAATATAAACGCTCCGTTCCTCCTCTGTTCAAACGACATTTGATTTCGGTGACATCTGGCGGAAATAATGGATTTTTTCAGTTAGCTGAAGGTGAAAATTTAATCTATGATGATAAGTGACGACCAGAAAAAAACGATTGAACGGGTTTCCTTTACACTTATTTGTGGGAATATAACTAAACTTATGTCAGTCAAATGTATAGTGAAGGCGGCGGCGCATATTCGTCTATCCAGGTCAGAGGTCAATTTTCATTTTAAAATATGGCCTTGTCTGCTTTGAACTGTAATTCTGCCAGTATCAAGTAAGTAGTGTGGGAGTATCTATCCCAATATGTAATGAAAGAACCTCGTGGCAGACTCGAACGCAAACCGCGCGCACACCACATGAACGACCGCTTGTAACCATACCTGTAACTATCTGTCAACTTATAGACAGGTTCAACATATTTAGAAAACAATAGTATCTAATAAAAGGACAGAAACAAAACTATTCTCAAAACCATCTACTAGTATTATTAATATAAAAGACTAATGAACCTTCTAATGAATAAAATTAAATCACAACGTTTATTTATAATAAAGTAGGTACACGCTTCAAATCTATAACACGCTTCATCCAAATAGCAACATGTCCGTATCTGCAACATGCTTCGTCAAAAGTTAAACATAAAATAAATAAACAGGATACCAATCAGCAACATGCTTCGTCATGCTTCGTTTCATGAATAAAATGAACAATGTTAAGTTAAAACTAACGACGAACACTAATATTATTCTGGCATGTAAACTATTTATACTTAACAAAGATATAAGAGGACAAGACAGTAGGAAGCGAAGGAGACAAACTTTAGCCATTGCAATCTCGTTTGCGTACTATTTTGACTTGCATACATCATTGTTATGTGGCTCTCCTCCCTGTGAACTGCCAAGAGGCTAGACGAAGGAATTCGGCTCCTATCCTGTAAGCTACACGACATTTTTGTTGATTATCTTATCTAAGTATACGATATATAAAGCAAACTTTTAAATGTTACATTCTAGATAATGTGCTAGAAGAAGATGCATTTAAATATTGGAAAACTGGTGGACTAAATTTCATTGTGAATATAAATATGCTATTTGGTGGGCTAGCCATTTATCAACACTAGACATAGTTCGCAATCCCTATCTGTAGGCCTACCATGTACTTCACTGTACTTTACTACTGTAGTTACTTGCTTGTTTTGCCCCACGAGAGGGCACATCTGACTGACTGTCAAATTAGGCCAGCATGACAGCCACTGGTCTACCTTGAGGCAACTGACTCCCTACTACTGTCGTCACGTGACCAATTTCGTATGGCAGAAATTAGTTCTCATCATAACCACTAGGAGCGCTGTACGAAATTCAATACAAAATTGGTGACGTAACTACAGTAGTAAAGTACAGTGAAAACTCATGGTAGACCTACAGTAGGTACGTTACTACAAAGTAGACATTATCGAAGCGTTTCAAATGTCACAAGATTCCCATTTAGCGGGATTGATATTTTTACGTTACTTACGTAAAATTTGAGTATTATGTTGCTTCTGACCGATTTCGGTCACGGCGACTGCTACAACTCTGTTGTCGGCGTTGATGAGCTCTCATGTGGCTAACATTGCCAATATTATTTTAGAAGATCCTCGTACATAACAGGGACGTTAGTGAGCGGCAAATTTCGAGTGACATAAGAATAGCCTCCATGAAACTCTTGCACGGCAAAGTTTTCACCCTGCGTCGGTTCGCCCGACGCCCGTCGCTTCCGTCTCGCTCTTTACTGTAAGGTCTAACGGCGCAAGTATTCACTAACTGCTGTTTTACTACTTCTTATTTTGCTCTTTATAGTATCATCATTATATTCTGAGTTAAGCAACCAATAGACAGAATTAAGATACTCTGATTCTACAATAACTGCTGAAGAAATTTTATCGGTCCATTTTGATATATATATTATTTGAATTTACATCGTTTTACTTGATTCGGTTAGGAAAGAGGAAATAGAAACATTGACAAAAGGAACCATTTTTTGTCATCTCACATTTGTGACACTGGTAAAAAATCATTCTGAAAATCATATACAGAGATGGATGGACGGTTTATCTCTAGGGTTTTAGGTTGGAACAGGAAGCTGGAAATAGGTATTGTCTATACCTGGTGTACAGACTGCGTTACAAGCGGTGAAACATGAAAATACTCATCGGCGGTCGGTAATGTTCAACCTTCTTTCGTACGTTTTCATCGTCGTTGTTGGTTTGTCCGTTTCTAATCCAACGACGAACATTAAAAAAAGAGTTTTTAATTAATTTTTGTACTGACAGAAAGGGAAAAATCTAAAGGTTGAAACATAGATACGAAAGAAGGTTGAACATTACAGACCTCCATGGCCCATTTTCGTGTTTCCATGCTTGTATGAAGGATTGGTATCCGTCATCATTCTAAATCCATGGGTTGGAATATAATGTCACATGCAAAAGGAGCAACTCTCCTTCAACAAAATTCCTGACTGAAAAATTAATTTCATACCCGTGCTCCACAGCAGCACAAAACGGATTTTACTACAAACTATGCTGTCCTTGTTACAAATGCACGCTTAAAAAGATGATTGTAGTTGTAGTAAAGGCTCTGACCTCCCCGTAAAGGATATGGTCGTGAGTTTATATATCCTGCCGTAAGATGTCATGTTTTTAGACACCACAGCAACCTAAAACCATGTTGACAAGACTAACGAGGCGTATTTCCAAAACCGACACCTTCACGGCTGCGTAACTTCAAACTCTGGCGCACTCACTGACGCAAGAATACGAGCTTCAGGCTCCACTGCAAGTTTCAGCTCCACTGAAAATAAGGACGCCCTATATAAAGGGACGGTGAAGAAAATGGAATTCAGTTCAGTTTTGTATGTTGATGTTTGATGTTTGCAAAAGGTGTGCTTGAAAATGTGTATGGGTTAGAACCAGTGTTGTTTCTTAGTCGTGTCATATCGGGAGCAAGTTTGGATACCGGAAAAAACTGTGTAGGACGCATGCGTGAGTTTTGCATCTTATGTGATCGAAGATAGATTGTAATACAATTGTGCAACTTTTTGACAGGTACTCAATATTATTGTCGGTCGGATTTTTCATTAATTACCATTTGATATCTATTCTCTAGAACTCTTGTGTACATTTTCCCTCTAAAAATAAGACTCCTTGTCTTCTTTTAGAATATCCCGAATGGAACGTATTAGTATGATATTGCATCACTGTTATTTTCATTAGTAAAGTACTAATGTTTTTGCATGTTTACAAAAATCGAAGTACAGTTCGTAATAGATTGGGCAATAAAATTTTCATTATCTCCAGCCAAGGTAGCAATGGCCATAATGCCGCCAGTTTCAGAAACATGAAAGTAATAAAAAAAAAACTGAATTAATGATAACAATTATTATGGTCGAAAAGCAAAGTTGAACTTTATTTGTATGTAATTCGCCATTTATAATATACCTAGGTGCAAAGTACGTACAATACATAGTAATCGGATAGTAAGTAGGTATACATATTGCTCTTTTTGATAAATAAATATTATATTTGCGTATCAAAATTGGCCAGAACGCTAAATAGGAATCGGAAAGTCGTTTCGTTTTTATTTGGAACGAAGTATAGATTATTCTTTTTAACCCGACTGCGCCAGAAGGAGGGTTATGTTTTTAGATGTCTGAGTCTTTAGTAAAGTCCAAGATATGTCGAATAGTATATCTTTCTGATAAATAAATTATATTTGCAAATCAGAATTGGCCAGAAAGCTATTAAAGGAATTGGAAAATCATTTCGTCCTTATTTGAAAGGAATTATAGGTGTAAAGTGCATACACCAATACATAGTAAACTCACGACCTTAATCCCTATCGGGGTAGGCTTACGAAGAGCATACAGAAGGGTGAAAATTTCCCCTTTTCATCTCACAGGTCCGAGTGACATGATATTTCCAACTATGTTAATAACAATTTTAATGATGCATTTTCAACAATAGATATAGAAAAATGCCATTTTAAATGTGGAATAAAGTATTCCAATTTCATCAGCCAACTTACTGCAAAATGAAATCCACCTAGACCCCTCTGTAGGTAATAAAACGGGCATACAAAAGATATAACATGGATAGGAGCAGTGCGTAGGACAGGCTATTCATCTCGCTAGAGTCACGTAGGATAATGTATATTCTAATATATTTGCTCGGAGCGACTTTTCGTGCCCACCGGCCCGTTAGGTCTGCGGCCGGGAAGCGCTGTAGGGTGGGGCTGTGGAATACTCATTTTTGGGAGATATCGAAGTTTTTACAATTGGGAGGATGACTGATCCTGGAAATTAATATCTTAAAACAAATTTAAAAATAACGGTTTATTTAATAACAAAACTTTCTAACGAAATTACAATCGAATAGAAAATAAAAAAGTTACAACTGATTGAAAAACGTTTTTATCATCTAATCTCTTTCATGAAAAACAGGAGTTTGTATGACAGGTCGTCATAATTTGTATGCAAATACAAGGTTATGACGTCACTTCTCTTATGTATGCCTCTGGCTCTAATTGTACATTTTAAACACTGTTATATCAGTTATTTTTAAAGACATTCAATTAATTTCACTTTAGTGTTTAAGATATAGAACAGGTTTTAAAAAAGTAGTAAAAAAAAATTAATCATCCCAATTATTGTAATTGCGAAATACAGTACGACAAGTCTTTTCATCTTAGAACTTAACTAAATAGATAAAAGTGAAAACAGCTTACAATTGCTCCCATTTTCTTCATCTTGCTCTCTTAAGATCGGGTGTAGCAAAAAATACAGATTCCGGTGTGGTATTTACGGACCTGAATTCATGGCTGTTGTAAATGATAACGTGAGCTTGATATCTGTTTGTTACGTCTTCACGTCGTGTCGAATGAAATCGGTCTAAATAAACCGATATCAATGTAATTTATAAAAATTACCGGTAGTACCGAATCCTACAAAATATAGAAAGGTTTTAAGATTTGTGGTGATCGTTGATTGGTACAAGGTTTGTGAAAATGCCAAAAGAAAATTAGCTCATAAGTCGATTATATTGTATGTGTGTACACATATGCATGGTATTTTTACAAGTTACAACCTGGCTCTTAGATATTTTGGAAAATAAATTAATCGATAGTCGATTAATTCACAAAATAACAACACTACTGACCCCGTATTTACTCTGCACCTCGCCAGTTCATCTTCATTTTTTATCTCTTTCACCGGGAAAAGGCAAAAAAATAGGAAACCGTTCTAGTAATGAGCATAAAAAAACCTAAATGAAAGATATTTTTTCCCCATTCGGAATGTTGCTTTTACATTTCCGAACTTTACTTTATAATAAGTGAGTTCGTATTATTATGAGAACCGTTTTTGGTTTCCGGTCTTAGAAGGAATTCAATAGGTACATTTACCACTAACTATCCATACATTTCTTAAAACTGCAGTTGACTATACAAGTAAGGTGGACGGGTGCCCAGAAAGTTTGAACGCTGTCATATTCAGGGCGAAAATTGTATAGCTGAGGGTCCCCAGAAGGTTTGAACGCTGTAATATTAAGGGCGTAAATTGAATAGCTGAGGGGCTAGGGGGTCATAAGAGATTCCCGAAAACGTATCTGAGAAGTTTTAGATAGGAGCTCCGGCTTTCGGATAGGGTATTCAGAAAAAGGCAGCGCCAGTGATTTTCATACCTACGTATGAGGTTTATGTATTATACTTCTCAGATATCATGACCCCCTACCCCCTCAGCTATTCAATTTACGCCCTTAAGAGAAGTTTATTCCGAATGCGTAAATGCGCGCTGCATGCAAACGAAATCTGGTGATATTTTCAATACTAACCAATTAAACTCAATACAATTTTGCAGAAATAATCTAGGAACAAATCTCTATGCTTGTATCGTGTCCGATTTTCGTTAAAATACTCGTATACAGTTTCAATGCTAGGATTAATTTAAGTATTGTATGGAACTCTTTTAGGCACTGTTACTTTAAAAATGTACATTTTATGGAAAATATGACACGATACAAGCATAGAAATTTGTTTCTAGGTTGTTTCTGCAAATTTCATTGAGTTTAATTGGTTTGTATTGAAAATATCACCAGACTTCGTTTGTATGGAGCGCGCCAACAGTAATATACCCTTAATATGACAGCGTTCAAACCTTCTGGGCACCCGGTCCAAGGGTTAAGGTTTTGTCATACTCCGATCGCTACTTGACACGTCATTCTATCATTAATCAGTAAATCGACTAAAAGATAACTTAAATAGGTATTTGTACAATGTTTCTGATCATCCCGAAAGGGAATATAAGGTCATGCGTTTATACAACGTGTTAATGAATAAGCGCAAAACCTCATACACACCAACTGATTTATAAGAAAAAAATTAGTTTGAAACAATAATTTCATTATTTTAATACTCAAAATTTAAAGTTTGAAGCATTTGAAGTTTTCAGGCAAAAATGATTTGTTATCATTTCAGCAATGAATGAAAGCGCTAGCGTGCTCATGGATACATTTTAAGAAACTTTGTTTTGGTAGTAAGTAGGGTGAGTGTGCCCGAGCGGTGATTTAAGATCGAGTTCAGTAAATTTTAAATTTTACATACAAATTATTTAATATTTTGTAAAAAATGACCTGTGTTGAAACCATGAAAATTCGACCCTGCTCTGGATTCCAAACAAACTACTTCCTAGTTTTGCGTTAATTCATTAACACGTTGTATATGGATTTAAGTACCTTTGTGTGAATGAATTTATCGTAGATCAGTTGAGAGTATTTCGATCACAAATGATTTAAGTGGTCTCACTATTTAATTAATGTATCGGGTCTGCAGCTAATATTTTATACACGATAAAATTTTATACAAATCACAAAGCCATATTAAAATTTACCTAATCCTTAAACCCCATAATATCTCTGACAATAAGGCACCTACAGACATAATTGAATCGAAACCATGATGAAAACCCCAATATAAGACAATTCTATTCTGACCATAGACTATCTATTATGTAGACTGCCAATAGAGCAACAATACATTGTAAAAGGCGTAGATTACTCTATTATCAAGAATGGAACAAAATTATCATAATTGTGTATAGTTTTAACTTGTATTATTGATTTTCCGCCTTCATTCGATCCAGAAAACTAGACCGTCCAGATCCGATTAACTGTATTTATTAAAGTCCTACTTCTTTTGGCAGGTTAGGAGAAACTGAACAGAGTTTATTTTTTAGCATGTGACAGAATTTGCGCGCGCCGATTAGTGTTCCATGCAGTGAACATAGGACCGAATCAAGTTCGAATTTGGTTCGAATATGGTCTATGGTTCGAGTACTAAAAAGAATATAATCATAAATATAATAGATAGTTTATTGAAGCATTTAACTGAGTCAAAGCTCAGTTAAAAACTTCAATTTTGTTTAAATGTGTAAATTCACGTCAAAGACTTATAACTTCTTACGTGCGTACATAAGATATCTGTAAGCTTACCATGAGTTTACTGTATACAGTAGTTTTACTGTAGTGTACTACCGGTTTTGTATTGATTCGTAACCATTAGGTGGTGAGCTAATTCAGTCATAAAAAATTGGCGCCGTAATTACAGTAGTAACGTACAGTGAAAACTCATGGTAAACCTACAGGCCGCATCTTCTTTACAACGGAAAACCTTCCGACTCGGTGGTAGAATCAAAAATTACGTTAGAAATTTATCCATGTGATTTTATTTTATTTAAAGCATTTTGAGTTTGAGAGACATACACTTTTTACATTAAACTGATCCAAAGGGTTTATAAACAAACAAAAAACTAGATTTTAGCCAGGCAATGCGTATCTTAACAAGTTGTTATTTAGCAACACATGAGAATAATTATGTGACTTTTCATGGTTCGTTTGAGATTTAGCTTATTCACATGAGTAGTCTATAGGCAAGTTTGTCCATGGTTTAGACCCTTAACGTAAATTGGTGTTCCCTTTAACGGAATACCTTGTAAATTGGAGAATAAGGGATGAGGGAAGGGACTGCCCTTAATTTGATATAAATCGACGTGAAGTATAAAAATAAGGGGGTATCATTACCGTATCTTATACTTCATACTGTATACATGGTTCTTTTGTGTATAGTACATAAGTACCTAATTGGTATATTTTAAAGGCTGACTCGTCATTGAATTTGACAGTGTTTTATTTGGAATTCAAAACATTTTGTGTACTAATTATGAATTTGAAATGTGAAAATGTAAATAATTCGTGAAATTTAGGAGCACAGGTATAAATATAAATGATTGTTTGATTTTACAAAAGTATATGAACATTGTTGTTATAATAACAACAATCATTTATATTAATCTCGTTGTTCTGTTGTTATACAACGTGTTAATGAATAAGCGCAAAACCTCATACACCCCAACTGATTTATAACAAAATAATTAGATTGAAACAATAATTTCATCATTTTGATAATTAAAATATAAAGTTATTAGCATTTTAAGTTTTGAGGCAAAAATGATTTTTTATCATTTCAGCAATAAATGAAAGCGCTAACGTGCTCATGGATACATTTTAAGAACCTTGTTTTGGTAGTAAGTATGGTGAGAGTGCCCGAGCGGTGGGTTACGATCGAATTCAGTAAATTTTAAATGTTAAAACCAAATTATGTAATATTTAAAAAAAAATTACCTATATTGAAAACATGATAAAACGATTCTGCTCTCGATTCCAAACAAACTACTTTCTAGTTTTGCGTTAATTCATTAACACGTTGTATAGTTTATTTAGTAAAAAATGTTGTAGCTTGGTTTTGAGAACTAACTAGGTACTTATATAATTATGTAACTATAAATCTACTCACTCACTAAAACTACAAACATTTATTTAGTACATTATATTAAGCTAGGTATATTATATTTCTCACGGCTTCAAAATGTAAGCACTGAAAGAATTAAAGAATAATATTGGGGCTATTTTACATTAAAATAATAAATTTATTTTAGGCAGAATGACAAACTGTTTGTCTATAGAGCAACATTAGTGTAAAATTAGATGCTTCCGAATATCAGACTGAACAACTTTCACCAACCAAATTGTGGGACCAATATGAAATAGCGAAAATAGTTGGCGGCATATAGGACTTTTTAACCCAAGAACACCATTATACACATTTCGTTTTAGTTTATACAACGTGTTAATAAATTAACGCAAAACTAGAAAGTAGTTTGTTTAGTATCGAGAGCAGAATCGAATTATCATGTTTTCAATATAGGTATTTTTTTCCAAAATATTAAATAATTTGTTTGTAAAATTAAAAATTTACTGAACTTGATCTCAACCCACCGCAAGGGCACGCTCACCCTATTTACTACCAAAACAAGATTCTTAAAATGTATCCATGAGTACGTTAGCGTTTTCATTAATTGCTGAAATGATAACAAATCATTTTTGTCTAAAACTTAAAATGCGAATAACTTAAAATTAGTTGGGGTGTATGAGGGTTTGCGCTTATTCATTAACACGTTGTAGTACGATGCTCTTTCTTATACTTTTATTTGTCAACGCTAGTGGATAAACTAAGAATTCGATTGCAAAGGCATTTTTTTTACGTTGATATAAATATAACCTAGTTATTACTGTAACAATATCCGCCATGAACCCGTGTAAGGGCCTACCTACGAAATATTCGCTACAACAGTATATTTGAGAATTAATTAAACGTTCCAACGGGGCATGACGATACAGGGCCATGTACAGGCACTGGCACAGACATACCGACACGCGTGACGTCACACGACTCTAACATATTAAATTATTTAGGGATGCCAGCTGAAAGGCTGTAGGAGCGTGACTTAATGTGGGTTTAATGTGTTGATGCCTTTATTTTGTAAGATTTATTTGAATGGTTAACGAGATGTGTGGAAATCAGTAAATTTTCGTAATTGACAAGATTATTTTATTTGTCTTGCATTTGGGAAGGTGGGTAAATGACTTCATTTCTGGGTGATGCTGTTCATGTTACTAGGAAGAAGTGGTGGTACTTCATACTTCATACTACAGACGCACAGGCCAAGAGTTCAATCAATCAATTATACTTTATTTTACACCAAATAACATGGAATACAGAGAGTAAACAAACAGGAAATACAGAAGGTACAAAAATGGGCGGTCTTAACGCTAAAAAGCGGTTTCTTCCAGACAACCTTAGTTCATAGAATAGAATAGAATAGAAACTTTATTTGCTGTAAGTATGGTTACTAAGGTCATTGTCTTTCAAAACTAGTTAGTTTTAAATCTTATATATAATTAAAAGTAAGAAGGAGATGGCGCGACGACCTGATGCCCACGAAGCAGAATAGCAAATGATGGCACGATATAGGAAAAAGTCTGGAAATGAAAAAGCTTGGGGGAGACATTTGCCTAACCAAAGGGATGAAATAAGTCAAAAAAACAATTTTAAAGTAACTTTACAATTCATTAGAGATACATGAACCAATATTCGATTCATTCCAAGAAATAATAAGTTAGTTACCTACTTGCCTAATATGATAATTATAGTGGGAAACTCCAACCTACTTTATAATTATTAGATTCCAAACATTTCATTGTAAAGTGATTCATTATTGGTCCTCGCTTTATAAACGCATTTCAACACAAGTTCGAGACGTCCATCGGGGTTTAGGAACATATCTCCAGTCCAGCATGTAAGGGGCAGGAATGCGGAGTTCAAAGTCCTTGAAATCTGAAGACTGCTTTTACATTATATACTCTCATGGGCACTGTCTTATTGTCTTGTCTCTGGATCTGGAACCTATCTAATATATACTAAACTAAGGTGGCAAAGGGTGTTGTTTGTAGTCATCACCTTATACACCGAGTTAATTTTGTTACTGGTTACTTTTTCACGTTATCTTATACAAACGAACGTCATAGAAAATACGCGAGTTGCCTAAAATAACTATTTATAATCTGCAACCATTTACAAATCAATAAAAAATTTGATTATTTTCGATTGTACACTATACCTAGAAGTTAAAGTATGTCCATAGTAATTTTAGGTCCGCCTAAACCTGATAAAATTGGATTCCATAAGAAATAGCACTACAGATCAAGATAGGACGAATACCAGCTCCTAACACATGAAGCTGTTGAATGTAAGTAGCTAATTAACCCTCTAATAACATCAGTTATTACAACATAACAGTACATAACATTGAGCATCAATTTAGCACTATGTCCGACACGCAGTTTACAGCGGGGCGGGGCAGGGCAGGCAAATCGTTCGCTGCAGGCAACGACAAGACATTTGCCAGCCAATGATTTATGGTGCCCTGTTATCGACACGCCACAGCCTACCCTTCTGTCGACATCGGCATAAAAAGGCGTGGAGTCGACGTGATAGTGTGAGTGCTAAAAATATTTTCTTTAGTTACTTTTGCAATCATAATACAGTCTGTAGGAGCCACTGAATGGCAAAGGTCTCCTCTTACCAGAGATTAGACTCTACTGGACTCCAAAGACCTCTCACCTTGCATTCATGTAATAAATGATTTGATTTGAAGATTAAGTGCAAGTGCGGATTGGTGAAGACAAGTTAGTGGTTAACTTGTTTTTAGAGTATTTTTGACGTAGCTTAGAACACCATCGAAAGGCGCCTCGCTGGAATCAACTGCTAAACGTACCTTTTAAATAACCATTCAAAAACTAACCTGTAGATGAGATGCACAACTACTCCACAAACGCCTCAATCAAATCATATGTTGTATTATATCAATAGCAAGGTCTAGTCTGGGTTTTAAGATTGAGATTAGGGTGACTGTAAAATGATTCAATATTTATTCACTCCTCATTTCGCCCTCACAAAGCTAGGCGACATAATTTATTGTTCATCTAAAAGTACGTTTTATAATATTTCTAAACCAATCGACTCCACACCATCCCAATCTTGTGCCTAAATCGCATATCCACTAGTGCGTAAGCCCCTCCCTCTCCCCCCGTGCCTTACCCGCGATTTTTTGTAAGATTTTCCGCGCGACTGCGCTCGCGCCGCGCTGCGACTGATTAATCGACTATTGATTGGAACCGACGGATGGGGTGCGGGGCTAGTTTTGAAAATTCGGGTTTGGTTTTTCTCGGTGAATTTAACTTTATTGGCTCTGGGCAGATGTTGGGCGATCCGTGGCTACAATTGCTTTTTCGAAACGTCACGATAGACGACACAGGAAAGTAAAAAGATATTGTGTAAAGAAATGTGTAAAAACTACTTTTTGCACACTATCAATTCTAACCAAAAATACAGGGTGTTAGGGTAAACAGTTGAATTACTTTAAGAGATGATTGTACTCATGATACTGAACAACTTTCCTAAAGAAACATAGGAAATTCTCAAAATAAACTTGCGACTTTTCTAACAAACGTTCCATCAGCTGGTTGCATTTAGTAAGTGTATTCCAAAAAAAAATTGGCGAATTTCCTATAGGTTTCTTTGCAAATTTGTTTAGTGTCATGGGTATCACCCCTTAAAGTAATGCAACTGTTTACCCTAACACCCTGTAGGTTTAATAGGTTATATACCATTCAAGCTTCTTGTATCAATGCGCTAACCTAAAATCGTCTTTACATAAACTCTTAGTCGAATAAAAAGAAAAACTTGGAATATTTTGAATTTGCAATTTAAAATATTTTGATGATAAATAAAAAGGGTTTAAGTTAGTTCAAGTACGAGGTATAAGATGTACGACTTTGATAAGGTAAGTGTGTGTTTTCAATCCTTTTTTTTAATTTCTTTGGAAGTCCAATAGCCGTTGACACATTAAAAGTTTGGATAGCTAACAGAAAGCCTATATAGATAGATTATAGGTTTCCACAGATACACAATGTTACTACTAAAATATCCTCTTAAAATATGTGTGTCCAATGTTGTAAGTGCAATGCAACATTATTTAAGAACTTATTGTACATTTAGTATGCAAAATAATAATTTGATTGAATGATTGATTGATGTTATAACGCGAATAGAAATAAAGAAGAATCAAGTTACAAGCTTAGAACCAACAACGTAAAGAATGTGTGCTACATTTCGTAACTTACGTAGCACTTTGTTGCTACGAGATCATAAAGCGTAGTCCAACCGAACTTACCGACTTTTAAAGGAACATCTACTGATTCATTCTGTAAATCAACTATCATGGTTTCGATCATATAACATAACATAAAAAATCCTTTAATAATGGTGGTAGTGAAGGTTTTTATTTCAGAACCCGTTAAAACCGCTCCGATTTGATTTTTTAAAATATAGATCTAGGTAATTTAAACTACTACAACCTCTACAGTATACAAATTTTAATTTTTTTAATTTTTTTAATTACAGTGTTTATGTACAAAATAGACTTTTATTGATGTATTATATTTAAAAAATATGGTCAGAGCACAGTTGAAGATCAAACCGTTGATTTGCATCAAAATATCTGTGTAATTAAAACATTCTAAATCATCGATTTCATTGTTTTGATCCCGGGCTAGATTAACTTCTGCTAGTTGTAGCTTTTTGATTTTAATGATTTTAGAAAGCTTATGAGATTATTTCTTGTGATATCCTTTTTTTTACATTTTTCTTAAATATTTATTTTTTGGGTTACAAATTTTTACATGTCTAAGAGCGTCAATTTTTAAACTATAAAGGTTTTAGATTAAGGACGTTTAAAAAAAACATGAAAATCTGAGTAGTTTTGACCGGTTCCGAAACAATAGACTTTTTAAAGCTACTGGTACTCACTAATATTATACTAGTTTTAACAGCATCTGTAACAGAGATTGCTGCTAATAAAGTTCCAAAATCAAACGATTTAATTCCCCGAGTGCGTTCAAAAACCAAACCCAGTGATGCGTGAACACGTCATGACATCCGCACACGTCAGTCGGCGTCAAACGCAACGTATGCGTGTTTCGAACGCATCCCTCTCAAATCGAGCCAGATTCACATTCCGTTAATTAGGGGTTACTTTGGACTCAATTGAGGGGTCAATAGGTAAATGTTAATGTTTAGATTTGTTTGTGATAGTTTGAAAATTTAACCGCTGTAAAATGAATCATTGGTTAAAATGTGTGTTGTTGATTGAAAATCATGGTTTGCTAATTAATTTTGAAGCAATTTAACTTATATACAGGATGTAAATGCGTTACATCTTTTATGGGGTGCTTTAGACCATAAAACTGAACAACTTTTACTATCTTCTTCTCTGAAGTGGTTTTTATGTAACGACTACTACCACCAGAGATAGTAGCCGGGACCAACGGCTTAACGTGCCGAAGCACGGAATCATCTTTTTTTTTCAGACAATCAGGTGATTCAGCCTTCAATGTCCTAGCCAACTAAGAAAAAATTCACAAAGTGACATATAACTAGGTGTCCCCCGTGGGAATCGAACCCACGATCTCCATGTCAAGAGCCTAATGCTCTTAACCATTAGACCACGGAGGCAGTTTTACGAGTACTATGGGACCAACATTGTAACCTCAAAAAAAAAAACTGTTTCATACATTTTGGTCATGTAGCTATTGACGTTTAGGGATGTACTATGGAATAGATGATTTTTCGCGATGATTTTTTTTTCGATGTAGGCTCTGTAATGAAAGTTGTTCAGTTTGATGGTCTAAAGCACCCTGTTCCACAATATTACACCCAGTACCTACTTATAAATAGAAATAAATATTCAATACTTCATTCGAAATACTCTTAGATTGGCAAACTTAAGCATTTGAAGATTGAATGTCACTATGTAAAAGCAACGAAATTTAATATATCTGCTTCATACCCTACTAACCCGTACATAGATACGTAGTTCTAAACAAATACACGGATATTATGAACGTGTGGATACAACCACAAACCGCCAATTTGACTTGCAAGTGTGATCAAAGATGGCTTCACAATTTACAAGTATCTGTGCTAATATTTACTAGCATCCCAGAACATAAGGTTATTGCTATTCATAATTATATAAATCTACTAGTATTTACCCGCGACTTTGTCCGCACAAATTATATACCCGATTTTATGTCAATTCATAAGCTTAATCGAAATCGGTTTAGTAGTTTTCGCGTGATGATCGAACAAACAAACAAACGTGCTGAGTAGGACATTTTGTAAATTTAGTCGTGTTTTGATTTTTTTTTTCGAATAAATTATAAACAAACAGATAGAAAATTTGGTGATTTGGAATCAGGCACACCTAAAACCCATATTATAACTTTTTGGAATGGACTTAACGTTTTCTCTAAATTATCAACGATTGCAGATTTCAATTATGTATCTTGTAATAATAGTGTAACTATGTTGTAGTGAAATCTTAATAAATTTATAGATCTATCGCTAGCCTGACTCTTCAAATTACATTTTAGTTACCGGTATAGATGATGTAAAAAAATAAAAGTATTCTGACAAAAACTCTTAAAAACATAAATGGGTAGATACTTTAGAAAGCAAAAGATAGGTAAGATAGGTAAATTTGGTATCTGTAGCCTCGCTACAAAACTATAACTAAGCTCGTGCTCAGATATGGTTTAGTAGCCTTAGTGGTCTAGTGTAGTCACTGGGCTTCGGCTCCGGATATACAGAGGTCGGAGAAACTGTCAGTTTAAAAAAACGTACCTACGAAAATAATAATACTAAATGTCGTGTGGAAATCAGCATTCGATGACAAAAGAAATTCTGATGCACAATTATGTGAAGATCGCTAATCCGTTTTAGTCACGTATGGTGGACTAACGTCCATACACTATATGAAATGAGGCCCTGGAAGTTGGGATGCTGATGATGATTATGAAGTTTCTACAAAATCTGTTATTAGTTTATGGGAAAAAATAACAGAATTATCTATCCTAACTGATTATAAACGCTTGTTACTAAAATGTATTCAAAATGTTAACAAGCGACAAACCTATAACGCAAATATTAACTGAACCTTGAATAATGATGAACCTTCAGAAGTTCATAGTATTAATAGTAACTACCTACCCGCTAGCACGTGTAGCGATGTGGTAAAACTATGCTCTTAGTTTATTTTAACTAAATTATTATGAAGTTACGAACATGCGATATGTACAAGCATAAATAATTATTTTCACGAGTGTATAATTTCTAAAATAATTGTCTTCGTTATACAGGGTGTAAACTTAAATGCGTTACATATTTTATACAAAGTGGGGGTGCTTTTTAAAAATTAAAACATCAAATTTTCACTATGGAGCGAACGTTTACATAGAAAAAATATTGTTGGTCGAACATTGACTTTTTATTGAACAACACAATTTTTCCGCTAATTCGGTATTAGCTCTAAGTAAATGTGGTTCAGTTTGATAGCCTGAAGTGCCCTCTAAAATATGAAACTTAAGTATTTCAGTTTACACGCTGAATAAATTTCAGAATTAGAATTATGATATGAAAAGTATGAAAAGTTATATCTTTTTGTGACTAATTTTGTTTTTTTTTTAACTTATTAGGTAAAAAAACATTTTGCGTTCTTTTGACAAGAGACTAAATATCAAACTGGTGCTCAACTTGAAACAGCAGGTGATCTTTAAAATGGATGCTGTTCGTATGGAATACCTGGTTTTTATTCGATGGACTCAATAAAGTATTCTATAGAGAAGCAAGTATTATGCTAATAGAATGCAGTTGTATGCACTCGTATGACTTTCTATCAGTGGAGTTGGCTGCAGTCCAAATAATTTCAGTTTTCACGCTCCAATCCGCTTTGCCCTCCGCGTTCAACGTACAGCCGAATTAAATGGAAAACATTATTACGACTTAATTGAAAACTATCAAAATCTACCTAGTTTATAGTTGACACTTTTTTATTTAAAACAGAAAGGTATAAATACAAACAAATTGGATAACTTTCATATTATTATTCTCAAGAAATATAGACGTAAATTTGGAAGTACGTATGTTTTGGAAATGCCAAAACTGAACAAAGATTGTCAATGAATGAGGATGAAAATGCCTAAGATGATCAAAATTTGCGCAAGTTTAAAAACAATATTTTCACACTTTTCCGCGAAAATTTAAAATCTTGAAACTTGAAATCAAAACCCAACGACGCGACGCGACGGCGTGTTTCATGATTTTAGTGAGTTGAGAGAGAGAGAAGAATGCGTTTTTCGCTTTATAAACAATTTCATTTTGAACAAAATTCAATGTAGGTACTCCCATTGAGTTCTATTTTTTGCGAATTAATTAAAACCAAAAATTTCCACTAAAAACCTGAAATATTTTAAAATCTCCATATTACGTTAAAACCAACAGTAAAATATTTTTACTATTCAAAAAACGGCTCGTGGAAAAACTACGAATATATAAATTTTCAACCCCCATAGCGAGCCGTGGTCGCGCGAGCGTGAAAATCATGCTTCTATGCGGACCCCTGCAAACGTGGGCCTAATATACTCTGTTCCCGAATACCTATGACGTAACGGTGGTATGCTAGTTATAGTCGAATATCAGTCCATTTATGTTTAACGTTCGATTAAAATTATCATTGTGTTCATTACCACGTTAATTGGCATTTGGCGGCCCTATAGCTCTGTCCGTAGTGAACCTGCCTGCTGTGCCGAGGGTCGCGGGTTCGAATCCCGTAAGGGACAAATATTTGTATGATGATTTTAATATTTGTACCCGAGTCATGGACGTTTGTATCTATATATGTATTCTATATCGTTGTCTAGTCATCATAACACAAGTCCAGGCTAGATTCTGGTACTCTAAATGTGACTAGATAATTTGTGTGATAATGTCCAAGATATTTATTTATATTTAGATATTTATTTAATTGTTACGTCTACACACGATACATCGAGCTACGCAACATTAAAATAAGCTAGCCGCGCTTAGGTAGAGTTATGTATAACATCGCGCGGCCAGCTTATGTTTGTTTTGATTAGCTTGATGTGTCGCCGTGTGTACACGCTAAACACAGATGCACTCTCAACCTTACCCTCCTTTGTCCGATGGAGAACGGGAGACCGATACGATCAGAAGTGGGATCAGATGCAGTGGGTATACCCGGCATCCTCACTGTTTGGGCGTCAAAGATGTGCATGACGCCTGAAGGAATTAGACGCCTCTTACGACACCCGACTGGGTTGCTACTATTCGAAGTCGGACACAACACGGCAATTACAACCCCACTTGAAACACTAAGTGCCTGTTTCACCACTTCTGGATAAGTTCTAGTTAGCTAATTTGACAGAACGTTTGAAATATTTCGTATGAAAGTTACTACAAATTATCTTTCAAATAAGCTTACAAGAACTTATTCGGAAGTGATGAAACAAGCTCTAAAGGTGGTTGCAGAGTTATCAATTTTATACAAAAGTTAGACGGTATTAATAAAATTAATATTTTATACACCTATAGTTTTTAATTACCAACTTAACTTTAAGGGTGTATTCAAACAATGAAACTTAACAACTTTCCCTAAAAACGTGGGTTGAAAAACGAACAATTTTTTGAACCTTCCTTCCATAGAAAATCGATCGGCTGATCCGCACTTTTGTATGGGAGGTCCAAAAAATTGGTCTCGTTTTTCGACCCATATGTTAAAAATAGTTTAGATAATCTAGAGGCCGTGTCACAAATAACATTTGCAATTTGATAAAATAATTATAAATATGTAAAGCTTTGAAATTTTCTATGAATAATTTCTGTTAATTTTCTATGAGAAAAACCGTCTATAAGTATACTGCGTCACACTTTTATATGAAATCGACAACTCTGCAACCACCTTAACATTTATTTTAAAGTTCCATTTCCCTCCATTTGTAAAGAACTTTTATCTAAGTTTTACCACAGTCTCCACTTCCATCTATACTTAGGTACCTATATAGCATTACCTTGCTGCCCGATTCCCTCAATATCCTTTAAATTCTCCTCTAAACCTATCGGACAGGCATTCAACTCGTTGCCTATACTTGTGCGTACTTCCAACGTCTGCCTGCCTGTATGGTGCATAGTGCAGCATCGACGTGCATTGGCTCCCGAATGAATCGCTGCATCTGGCTGTGTAGACCTGCGATCTGATAGATAGGGAATTAAATTCCATACCTTTTTAATGTTTCAATATGTTTCTCTATGCGTAAAACCTCAGTGCAGAGGCAGGTAAACCAAGCTAATAATTAATTATACACCATTCAAAATAGCAACGAAATTTTAAGGCTATTTGCATTACAGAAACAGAGATTTGAAACACTTTCTCTCACTTATTCTTAAAACAGCTTTAATAACTTACAAGATATGTCGTATAGTAAATGTATTCAATAAATTAATTACATTTGGTAATCAGAATTGGCCAGAAAGCTTACTAGGAATCGGAAAATCTCGTCGTCCGTATTTGGAATGAAGTATAGTGTTTAAAGAATTTTATTCCAATTAATTTATATCCGTGGAAAGTTTGCGGGGAAAAGAACCTACCTATGGCTTTTCTTGTTTCTTAGTAGTTTAAATGTGAATATTCAATAAAGAAATAGATACAATGAACACTATCAGATGTAAAGTATTTGTGTGGACTTGTGTAAAAAGGATCGGAGTCAGCTTCAAGAAAAAAAAAAACAAATCGAAGTAGGCATAGGAAGAGAAATTATCATATTTATTGCTTATAGTACTGGTTTCGGTGCATGACTTGACTTTACTAAGATGCAACAAAAATAATCTATTTAGCCTATCCTAATCCATTTATGACTACTACATGTATATTTAAGATCTATTGATCTTATACTACATGTATATTTAAGATCTATTGATAGTCTATGATGAATCGATGAAATAGCTTTAGGTGAAATACGGCATCGATCATCGATAATCGATGAAATGAGGCTCACGCGCTGGTTCGCTGGCTGGTTTGACGAACCATCGCAATTAATTCATCATTGAATAAGTACTATAAAAATGATAGTAAATCAGCTCTGGCACAGCCTTCGTCTACAATAAATCCGGTGACCGCGGGACACGTGTAACGTGGTGCAATGCTTCCACAAGAGGCCTGGCTATCTATTCACTTTAGAATTGGGGCTTCTGATACACTTAAAATTGAATATCTATGACTTTAAAGTTAGTATTTACAGGAAATTAAATATATTTAAATTCGGTGTGTAATTGTTATAGAGTTACAGTACTTTGGAAGAACTATTTTAGTTGAACATTATTATTTCGGTATGGAATGTTTATACAGGGTCCTTCTTAATATCCTGACACTTTTTTAAAGGGATGATTAGACCATCAAACTGAAAAATTTTCTCTACGGGACCAACATCGAAACCGTTAAAAAAAATCTGCTGTTCTATACATTTGGCTCGAGTAGGTTTGCAGTTTTGTATGGAAGAGCAGATTTTTTTGTTTCGCAATTTCAATGTTGGTGCCATAGAGAAAGTTTGCCAGTTCGACGGTATGATCATCCCCTTAAAAAAGTGTCAGCATATTAAGAGGGACCTATAGAGTAAGGAAATGCCCAATTTTATTCTAATTTTCACACACCCGATTTACGAAGGCGATTTGTATGCGAATTTGTACATTTGTTACGAATTTTAAAAAAAAGTTTGACTTCCATAGCTGTTTATTCGTAATTCCGTAGAGACCAGTTCACAAGTTTTGGATTTCAAATGTTATCTGAACGCAATCAATTACCAACTGAGAAACTATAAAAACCGAAAGCTCAACCAGACGTAAACTTCAAGCCAGAAATAAAGTTCAACCCTCAACTACATGCACTAAAACGTAATCAATGCTAATCCCATACAAAATGCATGAGCCTCTTTAATTGCCTATTCTCCAGTCCATGCAAATTATACATTCACGCCCCGAGCAGACCGCGGTCAGCATAACTAGTGTACCTTGATACAAAGCAAACATTAGCCCAGCCATGCATTATTGTCAAGCTTGCTATTGCATTGCCCACCTTATATTTTTGCACAACAACACAAAATCAACTCTATTTGATTTGCACTACAGTTGAAATTCATGTGACGGAAGGAGTGGATATATTGTGTTAGCACACTAGATGATTTTGTACATGCACCGAGTTGGCAAGTCGAGTGCGCGTCGGTGGATAGAGGCTCTGACAAAGATTGGAAGCAGTCATGGTTGGCTTTATTAATAACAGCGCGTTTTCCGGTCGTGTGGTCCGCGAGCTACGTACGTTAACCATGTACGGGCATTGTTTCCTTATCTCAATAAATATAGTCATGCTAACCCGAAAACATCATGAGGAAACCTGCATACGTGGAAGTAGAAATTCTGATGGGTATGTTAAGTCTACCAATCCGCATTACCTACTTCTGAATTACCAAGAACTAACGTATCTTCAGTGTCCTGTTATTGTTCAAATTCATTGACCATTACAACCTTCACATTTTAGTTAATCAAATCGATCTAAAACTAGTCATTAGCAATTTAACAAGCTACTGCCTATACCCCGGTCATCATTTCCTAATCGCTGGTTGCATTACACGGTAGGTAGGCACGCTGTGGCTGAGGCAATATCGCAGGTGATCACTCAGCTTGTCAATTTTACACTTTACGCCTGTTAGGCCTAGTGGCTAACGGCCGGCCCTTTGAAAGGCCGTTGACTTTCAGCTGTTTTGTTTAGTAATTAGTGTGGCTATATATAGGTTTTACCTTTTGTTACAATTTTAGGAATTAAGTTTGCAAGGTCGTATATAAAATGAATAATAGCAGTCTCGGTTTGGAAACGGTCATCCTATTTCTTCCATGTGGTATTCATTACTGGTGGTCCAGTGGCGAGTAATCTTGCCTGCCGTGCAGGAGGCGATGGTTCTATTCCCGTGCAGACCGACTCGTACCAATGAGTTTTTCAGAATTTATGAAGTACGATTTATAACACCACTGACTTTTCGGTGAAGGAAAACATCGTGAGGAAACCGGCATGCTTCAATTTCGAGGCAAATTTTGTACCCACTGTCCATTATGTGGCGACGGGCTCACCCGCCCGTCACACTGGACAGAGTTTCGGTACTACTGGTGAAACGTGGATTTTCTGAGGTTTTCGAATATCTCTGACTACCCCCTCGGGGAATATAGTCGTGAGCATATGCTAATATGCTAATGGTATTCATTACCTACTTAGGATGTATCTGCAGTTTACTTAGTTACCATTTTTTTTTCAAATATAAACTAAATGTAGTACTAAGGTGTAGTAATAAGGTAGGTACACAAAAAAGAAAAGCTTTGTTATTATGTAACCGAAGTTTTGTGTAGAAATTACGAACATAATAATTTTTAACAAAAAAAAATTGTTTATTCCCCCCTCTTTTTTATTTCGCAGACGCCATATTAAAACTATATAGCCTATGTCACTCTCACAATTTTAACGAATCTAATGACATGTCATACGTTAAAATCCATCAAGCCGTTTAGGCTGTAGGCCGTGCCAAAGAAATAGACATACAAACATACATACATACATACATCCATACATACTTACATACATAAATACATACGCTCGAAAAACATAACCCTCCTTCTGGCGCAGTCGGGTAAAAAGAAACTGCGGAACTGTGTGGACCAGTGTTTAAAATTTGACTCATACTGCTAATTTAATCAACTAATTGCTAGAAGGTTGTTTCCAAAGTAACTGAAATAAGTTAGAATTTATGTTCGAAATCCTTTTATGTGATCTTTTTTGATATTGAAAAAAAAGGACATTTTGGACTGTTTAAAATCATTATTTCAAACACTTCAAAGTAAAATACCTACTTTTTTCACAATTCGCCCTTTTAAAATATACAAAATCCAAAATTCTTTATCGCTGTAAGCAATGACATCTATTTTTTGTTATCATCATCATCGTCCTATTATATGTCTTATTATAAATCCCACTGCAGTGCACAGGCCTACCCTCAGAGATGCCCAATGCGGATTGGTAGACTTCAAATACGCATCAGAATTATACAATAAATATTTATTTATACGTATTTTGTTTTACAATCCGAATAATACACAAATAAAGATTCAATTATACTATTTAATATATATTTGAATGACAATTTAACTAGAGATCACTTAATTACCCTAAACCTAGCAGACGACTCATGTAATCTCTCAATCAACGTACACAATCTTACGCACACGGCAATATCACGTTGGCATAAATCCAATCAACGGGTCGAAGAGCCCGGCGATGTTTATGCCATGCATGCCTGTGTATGCTGTACTGGCATGTGCCGAATGCATTGATGCAAGCGTAGCGTCAGGGGCGCCTGTGAAGGTTATTTTGAAACGGAAAAAGACAATATCTTTTCTACAGAAATGGGAGTGGTCTTCTGTATTACTGATACTCCTCTGTGGAATCTGGGGCTTTCCATGGTCATTATGGAACTCAATGGGAAATAAAAATAGCCTATTTCGAAAAACGAAGCATATTCGCGGCGTACCTAATGTCATTCCATAGCAAAACCTTTCCAGCGCGCGCGCCTGCGTGGTGTTGACATTTTTACCGCGTATACGCTGTGTCGGTGGCCTGCAGCGAACTAATACTGGCATTTGATAACGACTATATTCGCCGAAGGGGTAGTCAGAGATATTCTGAAATCTCATAACATCCACGTTCCACCAGTAGTGCTGAAACTCTGTCCAGTGTGACGGGAAGTGTGCCTGTTTCCACTTATATAGGTAATGGACAGTGGGGTACACATGCTTCGAAATTGAAACATGCAAGTTACCTCGCGATGTTTTCCTTCACCGAAAAACCAGTGGTGTTACACATCGTACATGAATTCCGAAAAACTCATTGGTACCATCGCCTCCTGCACGGTAGGCAAGGTTACTCGCAATTGGACCACCACGGCGAGTGCCAACTACTATTCGCCTGATAATGTTGATGATACCTCAGCAGTCAGCATTTTCCTATATGACTAAATATTCTAGCTGATTCTTTAAATTTCAGCAGCTTTTTATCGAGTCTTTGGCATGCCAATAAGTTTGCGTTGCCATCGTGGTGAAAAGATGTGCTTTCAGAAATCGACCTACAAAAGTGGAAATGGACCGGTCACATTAGCGGAAGTAGCTAGTCTAGACTAGACAAGTGGAGCAAAATTGCTGTATGCTAGAAACGGCCAAAGAAAGAGGAGAAGACCACACAAAAGAAGAAAAGACGAGATAAAGCTTACGGTGGTTGCTAACTGGAGAAGAGTTGCAAGTAATAGGAAACAGTGGATGATGTTACAAGAGGCTTTTGCCGAGAGGCACACGGTACTGATCTGAGAAACATTATTTAGCTACAAAATATATTGCACAAAAGTTCAGGATAAAGAGCTTCTTGATTGATGCCAGTAAAAAGAAGCAGCTAATAAACACGAATCTGTAACAGAAGTGTATCTGTACCTACATTGAAGATATTTACAAAAAAAGATGACGATATGGTTTTTAGGCGTCCCTGACTACAAATCAACCATTTTCAGAATTTACTGCCTGTCTTTTTGTCTGTTTGTTTATGTGTTTGTTTGTGCGAGCATCACGCAAAAAGTACTGAATCGATTTTTATAAAACTTTTTTTGTTTGATAGCTTATGATCTGACATAAAATCTGATACACAATTTGTGCGGATGAAGTCGCGAATTTACTCTAGCATCAAATAAAACAGGAGTGGCAACCCTGGTGGAGTTCGAGGCAGGTACCGTGGCGAAGTCATTAGCAGTAATGGCTGATCCACTCCGCGCGCACAGATTTAGTGCACCATGTACTCGCATCGGCATCGCTCCGTATACCAACTGAATTCTACGATATACCTGTCGAGAATTATTGTTGTTACATAACAGGTTCAAGCTTGGTGCAAAATGATCATCGCGTCAGCAAAAAATCAAAGCGTTTTCAATAATAGATTGCGTTTTAGAAAGTCTACTTTCGTTATCTGGGGTGTAGAAAGCTGGGATTGGAAAACTGACTTTTTGGAAACCCATTTTTCTATCTGAAGATTTCCGTGATTCGATATTTTAATTATCGTTTTTGTATCCCCAATTTATACAGGGTGAAATTGATATCATTATCATTGAGTCTACCGATCAAAATGAACAACTTACTATGGGAGCAAACCGATCGGAGCAAAAAAAAACCGGATGTTCCATACTAACTCGACTCAAATGTATGCAACAGCTGATTTATTTTTTGCTCCGATCGGCGCTCTTAGTTTAAAAGGATACTAATGATATCAAATTTCAACCTGTATATATTTAGGGTTTAAATTTGAAACACCTGATTTTAACGAACGGACCTAAAAACCAAAAATAGCCCTGTAATAGAAGTAAAATTTATTGTTTCTAGGATTTATAGTTCTGGAGGCTTGTCGTTGTAATTGGTTTTTAGATAGATTCATATTTTGTCATTATCATTTTCAGTCATCAAAAGTCTTCCTGACTCTCATAATGAATGAGAGAAATCGCAGTAATGAACGACCAATTTAATAAATTATTTTCCGGCTAAATCGCTTTACGAAATCTATAATTCTAATTGACTAATAAGTCCTACCCACTCTCCTACTTATTTACTGTTATTTACCTGAACACACCTAAGCTATATTGGCATTTCACTGCATCAAAATCGCACTCCGATGCATCCGCCATTACCGGTAATGAGTTCGCATTCAATCTCTGCAGAAATGACTTGTATGTACCTACCTAACTATAGGATAGACAGGTGAGGTACATTCACTAGTGAGATCTACAGAAATGAATTAGTAAACGAGAATATCGTTACACAGAATCTTATGAACATCATTGATGTGATTTGAATCTCTTTGACATCTATAACAATAAAAATGGTAAGCGCATCACTTGAGAACGGATGAACAGATTTGGCTCATTTTGTTTTTAAATTCAATTATTATTTATTCAACAACTTACACTAACAGTACAAACACTACACATGTAAGTTTTAGTCATTTTATAATTTAAATTACATTATTTTATATCTTAATACTTCGAGCGGTAAGTTATTAAATTAATAAAACTTTATAACATTTAGAATTAGACATGCACGCATAAATGTTCGTAATGGTCCGAATTGTTTTTTGAAAAAAAGCGTCCAAGTTTGTCGGAAAAAATGTACAACGCATGCCGGGCACAGCTATTAGCAATAAAAATTCATCATATTAAAAAAAAGTTGATAAACTATTGTTTCGTTAAATCTTGTTTATGAAAAGCCGTGGTGGTCAAGTGGCGAGTAACCTTGACTGCTGTTCAGGAGGCGATGGTTCGATCCCCGTCCAGGTCGACTCGTACCAATGAGTTTTTCGGAATTTATGTACGATTTGTAACACCACTGGCTTTTCGGTGAAGGAAAACATCGTGAGGAAACCTGCATGCTTCAATTTCGAGGCATGTATTGTACCCACTGTCAATTATAAGTGGCGACGGGCTCACCCCCCCCCATCACACTGGACAGAGTTTCGGTACTACTGGTGAAACGTGGATGTTCTGAGGTTTCAGAATATCTCTGACTACCCCCTCGGGGAATATAGTCGTGAGCATATGCTATGCTATGCTTGTTTACGAAAAAAAACCAGTTTTAGCTACGTTACCGTATCGGATACGATAACCTTTGTGATAATTTATTGGAGTAACTGCCTGAGATGGCAAAAAATAGGCATGACTGGCTTGCTTTTGTTATCGGACACCAAAACCTATTTCGAGTCCCTGAGTCAGCACAGTAAAAGCAGATCAAAAATTAAATTAAAGCTTTATACAGACATACACTCTGTTGCAGAAACGTTCATTAAAGTTAATCCTCCATTAAATCTCTTTCTGTCACTTTTTTTCTTATTGACGTAGTAAAAGTTAGCAAGAGATTTAATTGAGGATGCAACTGAGTGTTAGACAGTCAAAAGTTTTGATATGTTCGACACTTTGAAGCTAGCTTAGTGGCAGAAGAGACCACAGGAGAGGTGTTTTCTTCCTTCCGGCTATCGATAGAACTTCACCACGACTTTTAGTCTGAACTAAACTTTTTAAACATTTCAAATATCTAAAAACTCAGATATTTTAACTTTGCGTCTTTATCAATATGGTATTAGGATCTTGACGCCGTTTTTCTAAGCCTGAGTATAAGATTCACATTATATTAACATAAATACAACGTGTTAATGAATAAGCGCAAAACCTCATACACCCCAACAAAATTTATTTTAATAATTTGATTGAAACAATAATTTCTTTATTTTTATTAATTAAAATTTAAAGTTATTCGTATTTAAGTTTTTATGCCAAACCGATTTGTTATTATTTCAGCAATGAATAAAAGCACTAGCGTGCTCATGGATACATTTTAAGAATCTTGATTTGGTAGAAAGTAGGGTGAGTGTATCTGTGCGGTGGGTTGACATCGAGTTCAGTAAATATTAAATCATAAAAAAAAATTACTTATGTTGAAACCTTGATAATTCGATTCTGCTCTCGATTCTAAACAAACTACTTTCGCGTTTAATCATTAACACGTTATATATTGTCACGTCACCTTAAGTGACGGATGACAATCTGCAGCGTGATTTTATAAGTCACACGTTGAAATCAGCAAAAGTAAATTTGTGTATTCATTCGGTCATGATTTTGTATCTCACGCATCAATAATAGCACTTCTGGTATCTTTTCTTAAAAACGACACAGATTATGAGAATTTGTAACATTCATAAGCATGAAGCTGGAGATAACCAACCTTTTGGTTACGTAAGTAATACGGCATTGCAAAAAAATATTATGATTCTTATGAGAACTAGAAATTACGATTATACCTCCTTTATAGAAAGTATCAAAGTTTGACTCCTAAATGCAAGTAACATTTTATCTAAAACATTACAATTTAAGAGGGTCGAGATTACCATAAGGACTTCTCTACTATAACGGTGGGGAGGGGGAGAGTTGGGCAACTTGTGCCATAACCGTAATTCAAGCGAGTCGTAAAAACTAAGAAACATTGCAACCGCAAAAGTATTATAATAAGGCTTTCTTTAGGGTTTTGTTTGAGAGGGGTTTTGAAGAATTTGAGACACATGAAATGAAGACTATATTGTAATTTTATTGAAGAATAAATTGAACCTAGAATTAAACATTTTAACGGCTTGAGGCTTTTAAAAAACTGAATAAATTGAACGTTTACATTTTCCGATTACAAAATTTTGGTAATTATAATACAGTTTTTGACCAGAAACTTTATTGGACCGTGGTACAGTCTGGCACATATAGGGTCCTTCTTAATATGCTGACACTTTTTAAGAAGATGATCAGACCATCAAACTGAACAACTTTCTCTGTGGCACCAACATCGAAATCGCGAAAACACGTTGTATATAGTGTCCAACTTAATATGCTGACACTTTTTAAAGGGATGATCAGACCATCAAACTGAACAACTTTCTCTATGGGACCAATATCGAAATCGCGAAAAAAAAATAAGCTGTCCCATACATTTGGCACAAGTAGGTTTGCAGTTTTGTATGGAAGAGCTGATTTTTTGTTCACGATTTCGATGTTGGTTCCATAGAGGAAGTTGATCAGTTTGACGGTCTGATCATCCCCTTAAAAAAGTGTCAGCATATTAAGAAGGACCCTATATAATATGTCATAGATGTTTTTCTTTATTGAATTATTTGATATTCGGTGTTTGATTTATCAATTTCCAAAAGTACAAAATTTTGTCCAGTTTCGGCCACCTCCCTAAATATTTGAGTATTTTCACTTACTTAATCCCCAACCTACGCTACCCTCCCCACACATGCAAATCACCCGGTTTCCTTGCGACCCCAACTTCCCCTTTTACGATCGTTATAAAGAATGTAAAACGAAATCCTTCAACTTATTAGGTCTATAATTATGTCTTTTTTATAGTTTTTTTTTTAGCATGAAAAGTGTAGGTACTTAGAAATATGCTTTTCAAACATCAACCTCCGAACCCTATCGAATTTCTTGATGGCTAGTGCCTTAAATGGTGCAGCATTAGCTAGATTTGTTTTTAGCATATTACTCGTTTCAGTCGAAAAACAGTCTAAAAGTAAGTAGTTTTGTTTAAAATGATTGGAATAAAATAAATGTCGATTTTGAGACATCATTTATTCACATTTTCTCATTGAAATTTATGTTACTGTTCATAAAGAAAGATGCATAAGGACGTATGCCAATTTTAAAATAATTTTCAACCCTAAAATAAATACATAAAGTTTTCAGTAGACGAAAACTTTTCACATATTTTCACAAAGCTTCACCAATTTGTGACGGCATCCAATAATAAATAACCATCTCATTTACATACGACATTTGCTAGACGTTACTCCTTATATACCATGACATTGTCATCTTACATATCTGGCAACTATCTTTAAGAAAAGCCGCGACTGCCTCCCTCTAATTTTATACCTCTCCTTTTCTGACCCACTGGAAAATTTATCCAAGCGCGCCGATGGGCGGAGCTTATCTCGCAACCAATTTAGTAAGAACTTCGTTATTTTATAGAATAGCTGCTGTTACATCCGTTTTTCGTTGAAATGGAGAGGCGAGGTGGTTCTTTTAAAGGTGGTTGGTCTATATATCGCCTGAGTGCACATTGGCTGATTTAGACCACGCCTCCTTGAAAATGCATTTCCAAGATTGCTATGCAGATGGTTTCCCGAAGTAGGGTTTAAAGTTTGCCCGTGGATTTGGCTGGGATTTGTGAATGCCAGTTTTTAGGGTAATAACAGATGGTGCTATCCATGATTCTGAATGGACCTTTTGAGATGAGGAATTTTCTTTAAAGTTGGATTTTTTCAAGTGATTCGTGACTTTTCGAAGTCTGCTACCGAGATTTCTAAAGTACGTGATTTTAATTGGATAATCTAAAGACCTCGCTATCACTACATACTAACATTTTGTATAGATCGTCAAGCAAACCTTGTGGTTCCAGTCGACCCCATTATTTCCTTGATTGTCGTATGAGGCGTCTTAATGAAATTCTTATTTTAGCAATTTTCACCATTAAGTCACTTAGCAGCTTTATAGACACATTTTCTATCTATATACCTAAGTACTTAACTATCATCATCAGCCTATATTTGTCCCACAGCAAAAGTGTTTCAAGTAGTGTTTATGCGTAAGTCCACCACGAGTGCCCAATGCGGATTGGTACACTTCACATACGCATCAGAATTTTATTCTTCAGCGTATGCAGGTTTTCGAAATTAAATTAAAGATTGAGCAATTTGTCTCGGACGGGACTTGAACCCGAAACCTTCCAAACCGGGGCTTTGCTTTCGATCAATTAAGATTCCGAGCCACAATGTTTTCTTAACGATGTTTTCCTTCGCCGTTTGAGGTATGAGAGCAGTCGGTACTACGGACATAAGTTAGAAAAATCCACTAGTAGGTACAGGGTACATGGCATGTCATCCGTGCGGCTTCGAATCCGGATGAATGAAATCATGAGGGATGAGTGTCCAATCTCTCTTAAAACTTTAAACCACATACCCTACCTATCAAACTAAACAACTTTGACTATGGAAGCAATCCTGTCAGAGCAAAAAAAGTCATCTGTTCCATACTAAACTGCAATACCTACACGATTCAAATGTATGAGACAGCAGATTTTTTTTTGTTCTGACAGGTTTGCTCCCATAGTAAAAGTAGTTCAGTTTGATTGGTAGAGTATGTGGTTTAAAGGTTAATGATACTTTTCCTTACACCCTGTATAAACTTTAAACTCCAACACATCAAACAGGATGTGGTGCTGATTCAGAACCACCACATTATTTACTCGGTTCTCGTATGAAACAACTCTAAGAGATACGCTGTCTCATACATATAGGGTTTTTTGTGGTTGAAAAGTATGTCTTGCTACTTTTGCTCTGACCACCCCGAAAGGGTTAATGGTCGTGAGTATATTAATTTATGTACTAATCGTACATGTCAGATTGTTTTTTTAGTTATCAATTCTTGATAGAACTTTTTTAGATAGATACGAGTATGCTTTAGTTTTTAGGTTTTTATCTAGATCTACACAAAATACGGCAGGTAAATCAGTGCATATAAATATTTCTTTTCTTATATTTCAAAAACTAAATTGACGTGCTCTCCTGTAATGTTGACGTGTTTGTAGATAGCAGAGTTTGGTACTTAACCGTCCATTTGTAGGTAGTATACATATATATGTGCATATGCATATTCTTATAATACTTCACATCTATAAAGGTATGTAGTTATACAGAGCTAAGTTCATAAGCCGTTGAACAGATGTGCAACCGCACACAACAATGCACTTGATGCGATTTGTGTGCACACTTCGTTACGCACGCCAGTGTGGTGTGGCCCTTATGGACATGGCGTATTGAAATTATGCTTTTAATTATATTCTATTCATAGAAATATGGTCTTCGCATACGTAAAGTATAATTATATTACTTTGTACATTTCGCAACGTCACTAAAAGTTTTAAATCACAGCATGAGTAATTGTCTTGCGATATGGCATATGCTGACCCGAAACAAGAAAATAAAAAGTTGTATTTGAAGGTTAAAAAGCGATTACATACATACACAATAAGAGAAGAGGACTTTTGAAAGCAAGAATTAAACAGCGAGCACCAAGAGAGTATTACTCATCATCATCATCATCATCATAAGCCCATCATCGTCCACTGCTGAACATAGGCCTCTCCCAAGGCGCGCCACAAAACTCTGTCCTCGGCCTTCCTCATCCAATCGCTGAAGTGGTAATGGGCTGATCATATCTGCCAAAGAACTGACAACCGGTGGGGTGTCAGAGTTCTAGAGTGGAGACCGCGAACTGGTAGGCGTAGTGTGGGACACCCTGCTGCCCGCTGGACAGACGACCTAAAAAAAGTAGCGGGGAGTATTACTCGTTGATCGATAATTATACTTTAATAATATTCGAACCAATTCTTTAACTCTAAACTTCACTTACCTTACTCTTAATCCTCTAAGCTCTTACCTAAAAGGGCACAAACTCTTTAAAGCTCGACAGATGTTGACAGCTGCAAAATTCAAGATTGAATTTCACATAGAATAGCTTTTTGACATCACTTTTCGACTCTACCACCAATAGAAATATTAATTTATTATGCTACCACCGCGTCGGAAGGTGTTACGTTGTATAGAAGAAGCGGCCAGAAACTCTGCAATACGCATAATACCTATAAATAAAACAAATTGTACGATGTATGAATTATAATTACGAAACAAATAAAATATTGATAGCGTACCTACAATTGTCAAGAACAGCCATTTTGGTCAATTTATTTCACCAAAAAGTCAATTAAAGCTGCTGTTTAAACCAAAAAGATTTCCCAACTTTCCACACATGCCTTCTATAAAAGCCCGAAAGTCTCTAACATTTAATAACTCCATAATAATACACTAATTTCAATAACAATGCCCACCCACAATGGCAGCTAGCGTTATACAATACTCATCGCCCGGCGTTGCTCGCTCCAATGACTTTCAATCCCATCCCGTTTTTACTTCCATTCTGTTTCACAGGTACTTATATTGTAGGAAATGAAAAGATTTCTTGTCCTTTTTTTTTTCTTGGCGACGGAAACGGAAACCTACAGTTGCAGGAAAATTAATTTTGGGTGGGTTTGATGAAATTTCTTTAAAATTGATTGTTTTTGTCATTTTACCTGCACGCGAACGGAGCTTATGGACGCTGTCGGTGCTGCTTTCTGTGTTGCTAAATAATGGGCTGGAAAAAGTAGAATGACATGCCATCGACTCGATGGGATAAGAAATGATATGAGTCACATTGCAGGTTCTGACACGAGCACTTGTCTCGCGTGGTGCACGCGCGTCACGTTTTTGCCTGCCACGAGGCGCCGCAATTCTCAGTCTCTTCTTGTTCTTGATCAAAAACAATCCCTGAGATTGGGATAGATACTGCCACAAACTACTTGACATTGGTGGAAATGCAGTGCTAACGCACAAGCAAGAGTCCATTAATTATAAATAAAACATAAATTTAAAAAAAAGTAGGAAAAAGTACACATTATGTTTGTATAATCTATAGGAGTATGAGTGTAGTGATTAGTAGTCTCGCGATACATGCATTGCATTGGTTCGATCCCAGTCTGGGTGAAATGGTACCAATGAGATTTTAGGAACTTTACGCATTGTCAAACTCTTGGATTTTTTGGTGAAAGAAAACAGACGGATGATCCTACATGTATTATTTACGTGCCTTGTATTGTGAATACCTTCCATTAAAAATATATCTAGAATAATGAAAAACAAAACGAGTATTGATGGAAGTTTAAAACATAATGTTTAAAATCTTGTATCAATTCAGATCTCTATCGTATCTCAACTATGCCTACAGCCCCCTTCAGAACTAAATGCAAAATTTAGAGCATTTTAAATTCGCCACGTGCCGGCGCGGAAACGAACCCGTACTAAAGCGTGGACGGACGTAATCTATTACACGCACGTATCGGGCTCGACGATCTGAGTCAAGGGGGTAAATAGTTTGAACTTTAAACTTCGTTGTCATTCATTTTTCATGCAAATATGTTTCATTTTATGTCAATCATTTAAGTTTAGCTATAGCAGTGTGACCATTTTTTTACATGTCTAGCACCTCCATGCTTTGAATGGCATGTTACCTTGGTTTACCTATATTTAAATCTACATGATTTTTTAGCCATTTTCGTTTGATTTTTTTTTTTAATACGCATTTCGACTAAATCGCAGTTCGTCCAATATTCACTACTCAGTTGGTCAAATCCGCGGATGGTCATATACAGGGTGTAACAAAACACCCTAGTAATACTTAAGGGGGTGCTTCAGACCATCAAACTGCACAACTTTCAATATGGATCCAACGTCGAGATAAAATAAAATAAATCAGCTGTCTGTAATAAATTAGATTCATATAATTTTGCACTTATTTATAATAAGATTTGTTAATTTGTGTGTTCTTTAATCTCATAGCTTGTTAAATGTCATAGCTTGATTTTAGATATACTTCAACCTCGGATGTTCGGTCGTACACCGTGTAAAACAGTTAACTTGGGGTCTATTTAAAAGACCCCCGTACATTTAGAATGGGACACGTATTGTGATTCAAATCCTAGTGACGACGCATCCCCGACACCACTGACACTTCGCCATGATCTAATTTAAATAACAATTGACTTATTCTTATGTAAGTAGGTACTTTAAGTTATTATTTTAATAAATATGCATAAAACCCATATGCGATTAGCTAGGCTATGTAAAATACACTAGTAATATGATAATGCTATGGTTATACAGGATGTAATAAAATATTCGTAGAGTAAAATTATATTTTTGATTCCATATTAGTGACGCCGGTATATACAAGGTGTAAGGAAAAGTATCATTAACCTTTGAACCACATACTCTTGTTGCGAGTAATAATGGCAATATTAACATAATACGGCGTAAAGTGTTAAGTGTTAATTTTAAGATGCCATGTGGCAACATTGTCTGTCATTTTTCTCTTCCTTCCGGTGATCTGAACTTTAATACAGCCTTTGAAGATTCCTTCTGGTTTTTATTTATATTACGTGCATCGCGGACTCCAGCTCCTATCAACAACACCACATACAGTCCATCAAACAACTCTACCCAACAAACTGAACAACTTTTACTATAGGAGCAAATCTGTCATAACAAATTTTACTCAACGAATATTTTTTATCTTGTCGATGTACTTATTATTTGCAAGTCAAAGATGTGTTTTCCTATTTCAGAATTCCCTATAAACAAATAAGGAATGACACCAAAATACTTAGACTACTTATATGAGGACAAGTTACGCATATAATTCTACTAACGAACTTTTCTGCCACTTTTTGCGGGGGGCGAGGTAGCACGAGACACGCAACTTTGAATTTTATTCCATTAGTTTATATTCTAATTTTGAATATTAAAAATCATGAAAAACAGTGTCGTGTGTACCCCAAACGTCATAAATTGGAAATTATTGTTCCGCAATTATAGGCTGTCGCGTTTAGTGATAAGGTATAAAATTGAATGCGTAAGATTTTTTGATCTTGCACGTTGGCAGAGGGGAAATGCTAAGGCGAGGCGGGTCCGCATATAAGTAGTCTAAGCCAAAATATGAACTAATTAGGTATAGGTACAGGGCGTTACAGTAAACAGTTGCATTACTTTAAGGGGTGATTGTACCCATGATATTGAACAATTTTCACTAAGAAACATAGGAAATTCACAAAAATAACGACTTTTCATACAAAACGTTCGATCAGTTGATTACGTTTGGTACGGAAAATCCAAACAAAGTTTTGCAAATTTCCTACAGGTTTCTTAGGGAGAGTTATTCAGTATCATGGGTAAAATCCCCCCTTAAAGTAATGCGACTGTTTACCCTAACACCCTGTATACCTACTTTTATAGAAACAAGTTTTATTTACTTATCAGTAGCTCTTATTCTAAATAATGGTGTTTTCATGCAATGTAGAAAATAATTTTCATTAAAGCCGAGAGAGAGATCAAAGTTGTCAGGTAATTGCTAGATTTTATCATAAACATGGATGTGAATAAATATTTAGCAAAAAGAATATAGAAACACTTGACGTAATAACTAACTTCAATTCATAACGGAATCCAAATAATGGTAATAGTGTTGTTCAAAACCCATTACAACATAATTTAAAATCCAAAATAAGCTATGGCCACTTCAAAATATGATACTTAAATATTTATGACCATTTTATAAACGCTATCATAAAATTGAATGAACAATACACCCTTTTGTAAAGCATCATGCAATAATGACGCAATTCAAAATATGTATTTTATATCACTATGAATGATATGACATTTTGAAGGCGTTGCGAATTTATATTATAGGTTTACAACTTTACATTTGCATCTACAAAAACGGCAGTCTAACGTTATGGCTTTAGAAATAGAGTTTGAAATGTAGTTTGATGTGTTGATGGAGATTTTGGGTATGAGCATTATATTTTATTGTGTTTTTAACACCTCTCCCTTGGTGCAGCGTGTGGGGTAAGGGTAGTTTGCACCCTCTCTGATTAGCGTTCTTAATCTATGGGGGATGTTAGGATGAGACTGTGCAAGAGGAAAGAAGTTCCAAATATTACTTAAATTGCTTTACTACACTCGCGTGCAACCAAATCGACTCAACCCTTTAACGCGCATGCGGGGTAACATTTCTTAAATAAGGCATAGCTGACATTTAAAAAACATACATCATTTCAAAGCTTGGAATCTAAGCTTTAAAAAAAAACATTAATCATGAAAATCGGTACAGTATTTTTTTTTATATTGAGGTTTAAATTAAAATACAGGAAAACATGCTACGCGTGAAACTCACGAGTTGCGCGACGCTATCGCTTATAAAACCACCTGTGACTGAAATTTTTTATCAGTCGCTTATCTGAAGTTGAGCTGATAACATCTCCACTTGTGAAGCTTACGGTTTATCCAAAATTATGGATACTACGCTAACTGAAGCCGCCCAAATTGTGGCTTTATTGCAACAAGGCCTTAGTCAGCAAACTGTCGCTCGTCAGCTGCACTTGAGCCAGTCTGCTGTGTCCAGAGTATACAGAAGGTTCCAGGAGACCGGTGCCTTCACTCGTAGACCAAGATCTGACCTGCTAAGGCGCACGTCTGAGAGGGACGATCGTTTTATTGTCTCTACTGCACTGCGGAATCGCCACCTTACCAGTGTTGATGTCCAGCAGGAGCTGAGGCGAGTCCGAAGGGTGGCTGTCAGTGAGTGGACAGTCAGACGACGTTTAAAGCAAGCGAACCTGCCCCCAAAACGGCCTGCCACAAGCCCAAAATTGACTGCAGGTCACCGGTAAGCGCGTTTGCAATTTGCACGGGAGCACCGTCTGTGGAGCATCGACCAATGGCTGCCTATCCTGTTCACTGACGAGTGCAGAGTATGTCTGCATGGCAATGACAGGAGAGGCCAGGCCTATAGGCGTCCGGGAGAGCGCTTTGCACAGTGCTGTTTCCGTGAAACAGTCGCATACGGAGGCGGTTCCTGTATGATGTGGGCTGGCATATCCCTAGAGGGTAGAACAGCCCTCGTTTTCGTGCCTGGGGGAGGCCGAGGAGGCGGTCTGACCGCTGATCGGTTTATCACCGACATCCTACTTGATCATGTGGTCCCGTATGCAGGCTTTGTCGGGGATAACTTCGTGTTAATGCACGATAATGCCCGGTGTCACACTGCACGTGTCACTAGGCAGTTCCTCGACGAAGTCGGTTTACGGGCCATGGACTGGCCAGCGCTCAGTCCCGACATGTATCCGATTGAGCATGTATGGGACCAGCTCAAACGCAAAGTCCGGGCCAGAGATCCAGCTCCTTCGAACATCCAGGAGCTAAAAGAGGCGTTGTTAGAGGAGTGGGAAGCGTTTCTTCAAGAAGACATAAAAAAATTTATCAGATCAATGAGGAATCGCGTAACAACTCTTATAAGGGCTAGGGGAGGAAACACTCCATATTAATTTAATAAATTTTCCTTGTTTTCGTTCAAATTTTTGGTTTTATTCAAAGGATTGGCTAACCTCAATTCATTTCTTAATTTATCATTTCTCCTATACCTATAGTCAAATTTCAATTTAAAAAAAAATACTGTACCGATTTTCATGATTAATGTTTTTTTTTAAAGCTTAGATTCCAAGCTTTAAAACGATGTATGTTTTTTAAATATCAGCTATGCCTTATTTAAGAAACGGTATCCCGTATGCGCGTTAAAGGGTTGAGTCGATTTGGTTGCACGCGAGTGTATATGCGATGTCTTTATTTTAAGGAATTATGGTCGTGAGTGAATAAATATCTTGGGCACTTTATATGTGGCTAAATAATTTGTGTGTCCAACAAATTATTTAGTCACTTTTAAAGTACCAGACTCTAGCCTGGACTTGTATTATAATGACTAGACAACGATATAGAATACATATATAGATAGAAATGTTCATGACTCGGGTACAAATATTCACACTTATCATACAAATATTTGTCCCTTTCGGGATTCGAACCCTCGGCACAGCAGGCAGGTTCACTACCGACTGTGCTATTAGGCCGTGTATGTATATGTATATTATTTTCATAATATTCATTTCGGTAATTTAATAAAACCAATTGTACTTTAAAAAAAAACTGATGGATAAATGTACTTTCTGTGAAAAGTACAATTTCAATGAAACTAATCGTTTTTAAACATCATTTTCGCTGATCCTCCGAGAGTATAATGATTATGGTAAATTATGCCGAAAGTATAATAATTTTGGTAAGGAGACCCAAATTTAATACTGATAAATAATTATGTAGGAATCTTTTTATTTTTCCTTAAAATGGTTGCATCATACACATTGCATAACCCTATCCAGTTATTCAATAATATTTTCGTATGTTTATTTAACATCTTAAACTGTAACTTAATGAACTACCGTGGGGGAAACGTAAGCTTGTTTGTCGACATGTTCATCCTATTGCCTGTTATTGTACAACATAGCTGTATAAACTTATTTTCATAATTATAAGGGTAAACAGACATGATGTGTTAATTGTTGGATGGCACTCATAATGCAACCTATTTCATTGTCAGTGCTCTGCATATAATTATTAAAAATATACAGGGTCCTTCTTAATATGCTGACACTTTTTTAAGGGGATGATCAGACCATCAAACTGAACAACTTTCTCTATGGGACCGACGTTTAAATCGCGAAAAAAAAATCAACCGTCCCATACATTTGGCTCAAGTAGGATTGCAGTTTTGTAGAGAACAGCTGTTTTTTTCGCGATTTCGATGTTGTTCCAATAGAGAAAGTTGTTCAGTTTGATGGTCTGATCATCCCCTTAAAAAATGTCAGCATATTAAGAAGGACCCTATATATTAGAAGCCCATTCATTAGCTGTAGTTACAAAACAATCAATCTGCTACATAGGACAGAGTTTAGGCACTAGATGATAAAAGATGATTATTTTTAATAACTAACTCTGTCAACCTGCATGATAATTATGAGTCGAGACGAAAGTGTCTCAGCTTTTCAGGTATTGAATGCGATTTTATGATAATAATTTGAGCAACACTTATTTTTTTCTCTAAATAGAACAACAGGGCTGCATACGCAGTAAATATTCGGTAATACTGAACAGTGACTGGACTACGTACGAACCATAACTTTTGACATATTTGGTATAGCGCTAATCGCGGTATAGCTCATGACAGCCGTTAGAGCCGTTTTGACTGATCGCTCAGACGTTAAAGGCTGTCAGTCACATAGAGTTTAGCGCACAGTTGAATAGTAATTGGATTGCAATGTGATTAGAACTGAAATTGGATAAGAATAGAACTTAGATGCTTTAAAATAGCGAAATCGGTCTCCAGTGTTCATGCAAACTGTTACTACTTGAGACTTTGATGAATTATATCACTGCAACTGCCAATTCCCGGATGGGACCAAAGGACATCCGAAAACTGATGGATGAAAACAGTTCGCAGTGATAGTGACATTGAATAGCTTATCTGACAGATCGTTTGATATATTTCTTATCAAAGATATATGAAACGATCTATCAGATAAGCTATTAAGAACTTATACAAAACTGGTCAAACAGGCCCTAAGAATTTCAAATGTCTGTTTCTGTAATTCCAAATAGCCTTAATAGTAATTGATATCTAGAACAAAGTATACTTAGGGCTTGTTTCACCTTCTCCTAGATAAGCTATCCAGAAGTGGTGAAACAGGCCCTCACTCTCACTTATTCTTAGAAAAGCTTTAGTAATCTAAGATTTGTTTGTTAGAATATATCTTTCTGATACATAAATAAGCATAGCGTATGCTCACGACTATATTCCCCGAGAGGGTAGTCAGAGATACACTGAAACATCAGAACATCCACGTTACATTAAATATGTTTGTTAATCAGAATTGGCTAGAACGCTAAATAATGATCGGAATATCTTTTCATCCTTATATGGAACGAAGTTACATTCAAGTGGAAGAAGATATTGCTTGACGTTTTGTTAGAACTAAAGCTTGAACATTTTGCATAGTTTTTAAAATGTTAAATTGTTGATCGCCCTACAAACTCATAAAGGCTGCTTAGTTTGCGTGAGCATTTCCCATAACGTTATTTACCCGAATCGTAAACAGCTATTAACCCGTAAACTGCATCCGAACCAAAGACATTAACCGCAATATTTTGCAAATATCCCTTAAATCGTATTCGGATATATCCGCAACATTAGTCCGAGCGGATGTGGTGCGCGCACGCCGGAAACGGGGCCCATCTATTGTTCTGACGTCACTTCCGTCGTGCAATGGTGCGAGGAGTCTGCGGGAGGTCCAAGAGACAATGAGGTTTGGATAATAACGAGGTATCGATACTGATAGTATAATGTATCTTTAAACAGGAATAAAAGGAAACAAACTATAAATAAAAATACTAATACAGGGTGTAAGGAAAAGTATAATTAACCTTTAAGGGTATATTACTGTTGGCGTTCTCCATACAAACGAAGTCTGGTGATATTATCAATACTAACCTATTAAACTCAATGAAATTTTGCAGAAACAATCTACAAACAAATCTCTATGCTTGTATCGTGTCAGATTTTCCTTAAAATTTACAGTATTAAAGTTACAGTGCCTCAAAGATTTCCATAAAAATTAATCCTAACATTGAAACTGTATATTTTAACGAAAATCGGACACGATACAAGCATAGAGATTTGTTCCTAGATTGTTTCTGAAAAATGTCATTGAGTTAAATTGGTGAGTATTGAAAATATCACCAGACTTCGTTTGTATGCAGCGCGCATTTACGCATCCGGAATAAACTTCTTTTAAACCACATACTCTACCCATCAAACGGTTTTTATTTTGGTCTGTTCGGTTTGCTCCCACAGTAAAAGTTGTTCAGTTTGATGGGTAGAGTATGTGGTTTAAAGGTTACTGATTCTCTTTCTTACACTCTGTATAAAGCAACGACCTTTCAGGGTGATCAGGAACTTTGCGACATCTACCAACTATACTTTTAAGCATGCAGTTTTAAGGTAAGTTTTAGTAGTAAGGTTTATACTTTAACATATTCTAGGTTTCAGGATAGAACGACGTATCAAGCAAGTTATAATAGATGACTAACGAGAAACATGGAAAAAAACATTATAACCTCGTCATCTAGTACGACACCAACGAAAAGAAATTAAATGATAATTTCATTCTTAGTTGGATCTACAAAAATACAGCATTACCGAAAACAAATTTGATTTTGGTCTTTTTATACAGCAGGGTAAAAAGTTGCATTACTTTAAGGGGTGATTGTACCCATGATACTAAACAACTTTCCTTATGAAACATGTAGGAATATTTTTCAAAAACAATTTTGGACTTTCCATACTAACTGCTGATCGAAAGTTTGTATGAAAAGTAAAATTTGATTTTTTACGAGTTTCCTTCATGTTTCTTAGCGAACGTTGTTCAGTATTATGTTTTACCTTAATACCCTGTATACTCCATCATAATCATTACCTACGTTTGAATATACTGTTATAGTAGTACATACCGTACCTACTGTATGTTATCCGGCTTCGAATGGCACCAATCCAGTCTCTAGATATCGTAAGTAGCAATTAATCTGATTAAGCGTCGTTAATAATCTCTGATATCCACACCAAACTAGGCACATATTATTATCAAATGTTCATTTATTTATATTTTATTAGAATTAGGGAAATAATTTTATAGGTTCTTAACAGTCATCGAAGTCCAATCACTGAATCAAATATGAAAGTAACAAGTTATAATAATTAGCCAAGGTGAACATAAAATTAAATTCGACACACATCTTCGCTGATCTTTCAAAACATTCATTAATCCGTACCTATTCAAGAAGACTACAAAGAGGCCTTTCGAATTCGCTACGCTAACCGAAAAATTCGATTCGACATTCGAATTGTAAAAACCACAAATTCGTCACGCACCGATCGCGGCTTCACCCACGTCCTGACAAGTGCAACAATGACGTCATTAGATAACTTTACAACTATAATTTTAACCTTTGATGAAACTCAAATTTACTCTTGTCGTCTAGAAAATAAGGTGGAGAATTATTTGAGGAATGGTAGAGATGAAATTTGTGGAGTTTATGCGGTGTATGAATTTAAAAATAATAATACGTCATCGTGAATTCCCTCTGTCTTTTTGATTCGGTGTAGCGTAATGCATTTTGGTCGTATGTTGAATTTGATGGGTAGATACATAGGCTTGCTGCGTTTCCACTGTATTACCGATACATAAAACTTACTTTAAAGCAATAATTTAAACTCACAAAAATAAGAGTGGGAACGGGAAATATTATATTTATAAACTACGGAGCGGAGCAGGTTAAAAGTGGTAATTCTGAGATATATCTTATAGATTTGATACGAAAAATACTTAACAAGGATATTCACTGTCGTATTTCCTTCACCAAAAAGTCGCAAATACAGAAAAGAATATTAAGACGAGCTAACGATCTAATGTTGTACGTACCAAGAACCAATTATGGATTAAAAACTATTGTAAACGAGGGAGCACAGATATATAATAAATTAACAAAAGACATCAAAGAAATAAAATCATTAACACTTTTTAAAAAAGCTTTGAAACACCACTTTTTAACGAGTTCCTAATGCTAGACTGGCTGAACGCTTGATTACCGTTAACTACCAATTAACTTAATGTTTTGTTCATCCGGCCTTAGAGTGTTACTTTGCCCCGTGTTGTGTTGTTATGTGGAACTTACCTATTCTGTGTCCGAGTTTAATATTGTTGAATTACCTTCAATTTGGATGTATGTTTGCACTGTACCATACTATTTTAAGAGTAGATTTTAAGTTTCTCATATAAGTGATTTGTAATCTTATGGGAAATAAATTTCTTAAACATACATATATTTAGATTATTTTATAAACAAACCAATCTGACAACATCAAATTAAAGATTGAAAAATTAAGCCTCGGACGGGGCTTAAACCCGCACTCTTCCAAACCGCGGAATTGCGTTTTCAGAGAACGAAATTTTCAATCTATTGCGTCTTTAAGGGAATTAAAACGCGATTCCCCGGTTTGGAATAGTGCGGGTTCAAGTCCCGCCCGAGACTTAATTTTTCAATCTTTAATTTGATTTGAAATAGCACAACATGGCCATGATAACATGCCTTGGCCTTTGAATACGGCCACTTAGATTAATATGCAATTGCAATTTGCAAGCATGGAAATACTTCAGATGGCAAATGCAACGCTCATCTTTTTATCACTGAAGGTCCAAAATGCTAGGAGCTCATCTATCTATCAAATAAATTGTCTGTAATAAATGATCGGTCGGTATTCAACAATGGGAACAAAACGCAAACCCAATGGCCACATTCGCGCGTGAATTTAAATCTCGCCTCCGGTGTTAGGAAGCGGTGATTTGTGGTTATTTACCGCGGTTGTTAAGTTTCCATTTTGGACGTCCACTCGTGCGGAATCAGCGACGATTCGAATGCGAATTTCGTTTTTAATTTTACAGAATAGGGCCGTTGGGGGCGCTTTTGGCTTTTGTATCATACATAGATACAATGGAACGAATTATTTAGTTGATGATTCCGAATTTTTAGCGGAATTAATGTTTTAATATTGTGGGTTTAAATCCATTTTAATATTAGCTTGATCAGAATGGAATTCACGCTTCGCTGACAGTTAAGCGGATTTGTTTCAATTCTTCCGAGATACTTTATTTTTCAATGGATTTGAAACTGTTTTTAAACCAAGTTTTCCTATGGTTGTATTACATCCAGTTCTACTACTAAGCTTTTAATGCCGGTTGGAAAATCTTTTCACCATTATGGCAAATGAAACTGAATAAAATTATATTCGTATGGAGACTCTTTGTGGATGCGTCCCATACTCATAGATACACACTATAAAATGCACCTTCTAGTTAGTGCCACAAACTCTTAAACATAGCCGACACAGAAGTTCTTTCTGACATGATGCACAAATTCAAGAAATAAATTTGCTGTTGCAAAACTGTTAAATCTGCTTGACGCAAACGCACGCAAACGTAAATCTACTTAACAAGTCCGCAGATTTTGTCAAGACTTCGATGTTAGAACCATATAATACAGTTGTTTAGTTTGATGGTGATCTCTTGAAAATTTTGTGCATTATTTCGGGCCAGTTTTATGTTGATGGTGATGCTCTTAATCACTTTTCGCGTCCTAGTGGAATTAAAATATCTACTTTCTATACCTAAATGTTTTACTATTAAACTGAATTTCATTTTAACTAAGTAGAATAGTCAAGATGCCATTACCATAATCAAATTACAAAAACGATTCGCCCAAACTCAATCATCAAGTAATCCTAAACTCAATAAGATAATTTCGTTCGCGTAAATATATTTTCGAGAGAGAGAGAAATCTGGTAAATTCAGTGTCGGGTCCAAAAAACCCTTTGTCCAAACATGGCGGCGGGAGCAAACGTCACTGCCAACCGTTCCAACCAGTTCAAACCCTTTCGTCCCCTGACAGCCTCATTGGGAATTCAGTCTGTAGCTTTGCTACGAATACGCACTGCGGTGGAGAAACGCTGCGTTTATAATCACAATTTTCAGAGTTAAATCCAGTTTTATTAAGGTTTACAACCGATACTGACTGAACATTAATATATTTTAATCGCGTTGAAGTCTTTTGCAGGAACAAAATATATTATAATGGAAAAGATTTCAACGGTAGCTAAACATCAGAAAGTTGTGCTTGAAACATTTTTAAATGTTCTTTTTTTATTTATATGGTTTTTTTTCTAGCCTCAAGGCTTTGCCAGCCCACGAAATATTGATAAATATAAATATTTTCAAATTTTTAAATCTCGTTCTTCATCTCCTTTTACAAGTCTATCGTATTCAGGGCATATTTTGAGTATTCGACAAAATACAAATGGCTAATACAGCATAAATAGTACAATGTTTTTGCTTGCGTTAAACTAAATGGATAAAAACACTTTTAAAATCATCCACACAAGAGCATTCACATATTTTTACATTTTAAATTTTCTCCAGATCAAAAACGTAATACGTGAAAACGATTATTCTGTCGAATATTAGTATAAGCACAAGTATTACGACTATATTCCCCAAGCGGGTGCGAATATTTCATGTCAGGATTCACGCAAGTGGCATTATGCTGCTAGTATTAAAAATAACTACGATTATTTTCTCCAGTGCGTAACCAAGTAAAATGTACACAGCGCGCCCCAAGACGCCAGTAGCGACTTTAAATCTGGTAAATTTACTAAATCTAGGCTCGAACTGATTCTATGTTGGTCCCAGATGGCATTGTCATAGACTAGATATAACAGAAATACCTAAACGACCGGCCGAAATGTTTTATATACACCTTACTATAGCCATTTACAATATTTTGTGGTACAGTCAAGGAGATAATAAAATGCTCAAATTTAAATCAGATCATTTGACTAAATGAAAGAACATGCATATATATTCCCCGAAGAGGTAGTCAGAGATATTCTGAAGCCACAGAACATCCACGTTTCACTAGTACCGAAACTCTATCTGGTGTGACGGGGAGTGAGCCCGTCGCCACTTGTAATGGACATTGGAATACATGCCTCGAAATGGAAGCATGCAGGGTTCCTCACGACGTTTTCCTTCACCGAAAATCCAGTGGTATTACAAATCGTACATAAATTCTGAAAAACTCATTGGTACGAGTCGGCTTGGAGGGGAATCGAACCATCGCCTCCTGTACGGCAGGCAAGGCTACTCACCATTGGACCAACACGGCATTGTTAGGAAAACATTCATTATAGAGCAAAGTTCAGGGACTTTTAAAGCGGCTTAAAAGTCGGAATAACAGTAGCTGTTTAGAAAATTAAATTTTGATAATTAATACACTTTTTGAACTTATCAATCATAATTATGTTACCTACTATTAATTAAGGTACCTGCTTTACTTCATGACATAAAAAAACTACAGCGAATCTGAGTCACTTCTCTACCTAGATAGTCTGTGAAAGCCTTTTAGCATTTTACCTGAATATTTGTTCTCTTCTGCGACTAGATAAATTGATTCGCGTATTCGATTTGCGTATGTTTGACTCAATCTGTATGCAATACAACAGCTATAGAAAAGACAACCAATTTTATATTCTCAGTTGCTCTGGTGATCAATTGATCATTTATTGTCGAAGTATTTATTTATGTTTACGTGGTTATCGCATATCAACACCTATCGAGATTTTAGGAACAACTTTTTTTTATCTGCTGTCTGCAAATCGGCCGTCATGCGGTGTTAAATATTTTATACATCCTTCACTTCATCCTTTGATCAGCCCATGTTTGGACATATACCTCCTCGAAACTCCTCCATGATGTTCTGTCCCTCGCCCTCTGCATCCAGTTGGGACCCGCATGTGGCCTAGTATTATTGACCCATCTTTCTGGTCGGCGGCCTCTACCTTGCGAGATTCCTAGGAACCTCCACTCCAGTGTTATTTTGGCCCAACTACGCTCAGAAAGTATATTTATAAAAAAAGAGTGAATTTATAAAATTCAATAATTCATTATTTTATCTAAATTGCTTGTAGACTGTACCAGTTATGAGTGTTTTCATATCTCGTATGTCACAAAGGTTCGTCCTTTTTAAATGACAAAGAAAATTTTACAAACATGCAGAAGCTTTTTGAATTTTAATTTGTTCTGTTTGCTTTTTGTTTCCACTCGACGTTTTCATAGGTTTTTTGTTGAAATGATCATTAACGTATGCGTTTGTTTCTTTTTTTTGTTTCATGACTTTTGTATTTTTGTATTTATTATTTGTGAAAAAAAGGACTTTCGGGAGGTTTCAGTTAATTATGCTTACTTTATTCTATACTTAAAATTGTAAAACGTAAACAACATTCGTAGATAGTCGATAATTGAACATTTGATAGCGTAACTTAGAAATACACACGAATGTGTTCATAAAATGCTGCTACGGTTTTCGACGTTATATGAAATGATTGGAAAATTGCAAATTAAAAAATGATACATAAATTACCTAATTAGTTATAAACAACGCTCACAGGCACGCAAATTATTATGATCCCAAACTTAAGTATACAACGACGATTCAAACACATAATAACTGACCGAACCGGGATTCGAAACCACGACCTCTAGCTTAGCAGTCCGTTATGGTAACCATCACACAAAACGGGCGTCATTGTTGTTCATTCAAATATCCAGTTGTTATTCAGTTATCAACTCTTTAGAAATGAATTTCAGGTGTAACTTCTTTTTCATGCGAAATGACACACTTTATTGACAGACAGATGTAAATCTCATTTATTTCCCTCAACATCAAGCAGAAATAATACGTAGAAAGTTAACAAGGAGCCTAAGGGCGGGACAATCAGACGGACGGACAAATGAGATCAAAATAAAAATCGAATTAACTTGACTCTATTGCACTAGCCACCCCCTTACTGCGTTAGGGGCCCGCTGTGCTAATTATAATCTGTATTGAAATATTTATTGTTGGCATTTTTTGATGATCAAGCATTTTTTTATGTGTTACCGAGTTAATGCATAACCTATTGTATGTACATGTTTTTAAAACTAAATGAAACGTTTTATGTGTAATGAAAAGTACTAAAAATGTTACGCGGTTATTATTTAATGTAGAATTAAACATTTTAACGGGTTCTTACCGCGTTTAGGTATGTTTGAGTTCCCGATATTTCAGTCTTCCCGTGATCATGGCAGTTGTAACACTGCCGAAATATCGGGAACTTAGAGTTTACGTGGCGCCATTGCTCTTGTCTTTTCGTGTTATTTGAAATTCGTAAAAAATTGGTTTTAGTAATATTTGTGACATTATTTCGTGCGGATTGTGTACCAAACAGTTGCGTAAAGCGACCGACGTAACAGGAATCTCAAATAAATACGATAACAGAAAATAAGTTTTGGTTCAAGTTAACTCGTACATGGTCATTTTGGCGGCAACGCGCGAGCTTACGAAATCGACCATAGATTCATCGTCATCTATCATCCCCTCATCAAAAAATAAAGAATATAAAGAAAAAAAATAACGAATGGCTCAAAAGGACTAATATCCAGAGCCGTTAAAGAAATTTAAAAAAAATCGGGAACTCAAATATACTTAAACGCGGTAAGAACCCGTTAAAATGTTTATTCTACACAAAAATATTGACTATCAAACTAAAACTAAAATCACAGCTAACATATTTTAAAAGTAAAATAAAAGGGTTACTTTTAAATATTATTCGTTGTAAACATGTAACAGCCATTTTGTGATATTTTAAAACAAAACCTTAGTTTCGAACGGGACTTGAACGTCGACCTTCCAATCCGGGGCTGTGATTTCGTCCAATGGTACCAATACAAATACAATGTGTTAATGAATTAACGCAAAACTAGAAAGTAGTTTCGAGAGCAGAATCGAATTATCATGTTTTCAACATAGGTAATTTTTTTCAAAATATTAAATAATTTGTTTGTAAAATTTGAAATTTACTGGACTCAATCTCAAACCACAGCTCGGGCACTCTCACCCTACTTACTACCAAAACAAGATTCTTAAAATGTATCCACGAGTACGCTAGCGCTTTCATTCATTGCTGAAATGATAACAAATAATTTTTGCCTGAAAACTTTCATGTGAATAACTTCAAATTTTAAGTATCAAAATTATGAAATTATTATTTCAATCTAATTATATTGTTTTAAATCAGTTGGGGTGTATGAGGTTTTGCGCTTTTTCATTAACACGTTGTATATAGCCTTAAAATATTTAACCTTTTTCGTCTTGAAGGGACGTGGCGCCATCTACTAGCGTTTTCACAAATGGTTAGTTATTTCAAAAAGCTTCTTATCGAAATGTCGATTATATGGATTTCAGGTTTCACGATAATTTTATAAATGACACGGGGTATTTGTAATTACATCATTGATATGATAACATTTTACACACAGAACTTATGATACTTACTATTAGCACATTTCAGGTGGGCAATTTTGTATCTTAAATTTTTATTGTAAAGCTGTATTTTTGCCTTTAGGCAAATAAGTTCAATAATTAAGTCTCAATAACTAAGTTATTCAACAAATATGTATCTAGAATTGATACATACATAAACTCATGACCGTAATCCCTTTCGGTGCGGTCACAAACATAATGAATTGATATTGTAGGGGGTGACGTAAGTTGTTGCCGTGGATCATAGAAAAGAGTTCTGATTTACATTATTTATTTAAGTGCACTTAATCTAAGTTACATTTGACCTAGCGGTACGGTGGTATGGGAACGACTGGCGAATGTTCCAGTCGCTCCGTAGGACTGATACAAAATCGCTGAACAAACAGATTAGAAATACACAATGTGTCGCTACATTATTCCCCCCCTTTAACAAAAAAAATTCCCAATTTTTTTTAACAAACAGTAATAAAATATAATCTAAAATATTTCAACAATCATAAATCATACTTCACATTAAATTACAATAGGTGACAAAGTATAACAAAACAATCTCGATGCTAAATCAGCATAAGTTGCACAGTGCACATTACAGTTAAAATGAAATTTGATCCAAGTGTTTATCGCAAATGACGGAAGTTACTGTTACAAACTATCAATTACAGCCTTAGATAATGAACTCTAAATAATTTTACTTATACTCGTACAAAATATGATCAACATAATTCGCTATATTGTAAGCTTACATACGTTATCATGTACATACAAAAATTTGAACGACATGGGAACCGAAAAAAAAGATTTTAACACACGAAACACTTTAACACACTATACACGACACATTTAAGATTCAACGCTGTTTCCCTGTAGCGTAGGTACGTAGCGTGAGTCGAAGTCGTCTTTTTGAACGTCCATGATGTGCGTACAGCTTGGTATCCATACCTTCCAAGGCGTGCACCACATGTACTGGACTGGGTCAACGTCATAAACTCGGTGCGTGCGAGGAAACGTCGAGCAGGAGCAGGCGCCCGTCCCGGAGGGAAGCCAGCAAACCTCGAACGGCGACAGCTGCTGTACCGTACTCACGTCGTCATTCGCCATGAGGAGCAAAATTCCATTCCTCTTATCTTGACGTCTCTCTGGGACCCGCAAATCACTTGTATTTCTCGGTAGTCACGTGTGGTTTCCATGTCGGTGTCACGTTGAGCTGAGTCGGCACGCCGCTAGGTCTATCCTGCCATCCGCTTGGCGCAGGAGAGTCGTTCCGCCGAAATTTTCTTGAAGGTTGCGTGTTCTTTGTCGGTGGTCACCACTGTAGGGGGTGACGTAAGTTGTTGCCGTGGATCATAGAAAAGAGTTCTGATTTACATTATTTATTTAAGTGCACTTAATCTAAGTTACATTTGACCTAGCGGTACGGTGGTATGGGAACGACTGGCGAATGTTCCAGTCGCTCCGTAGGACTGATACAAAATCGCTGAACAAACAGATTAGAAATACACAATGTGTCGCTACAATATGATATTTAAATGCAATAAAAAGGAACAAGATGGATGCACGAGGATTTATGTACGATTTGTAACACCACTGGCTTTTCGGTGAAGGAAAACATCGTGAGGAAACCTGCATGCTTCAATTTCGAGGCATGTATTGTACCCACTGTCCATTATTAGTGGCGACGGGCTCACCCCCCCTTCACACTGGACAGAGTTTCGGTACTACTAGTGAAATGTGGATGTTCTGAGGTTTCAGAATATCTCTGACTACCCCCTCGGGGAATATAGTCGTGAGCATATGTATGTATGTAAAAAGCAACAATATAAAAAGGAGGCCCATGTCCAGCTGTGGTGGTTATTCGCGAAGGTCAAAATCAATGTTTATCTCAAAAAGAGTTAAGAGCTTTTGAATGTTATTTAACATGAAAAGAAAGCAATAACAATTTCAAACCAAAAAATCTAATTGAATCCGCGACCACCAACCGCAACTAAATCAAATTACTGAAAACCATTGCAGCCCCATTGAAATATAATGAATTTATATAGAAATTTAGTGGTGAAGCTTTTATTTGAGAACATGGATAAACTGGAATCGACTCTTTTAGTTCTTGATGATTTGAACTTACTAGTCGACCAGAAGACTTACTAAAATATAATTAATATTTTAACAAACATAATTTTAGTAAAAACTGCTTTTAAAATTATGAAAATGACTTCTTTTGTAATGTGGCTGCTTAGTTACAGGGTGAAATTGATATCATTAGAATCCTTTTAAACTAAGAGTCTGCCCATCAAGCTGGATAACTTTTACTATGGGAGCAAACAGATCGGAGCACAAAAAAATCACCTGTTCCATACTAAACTGCAATGCCTACTCGACTCAAATGTATATGCAACAGCAGATGTTTTTTGCTCCGATCGGTTTGCTCCCGTAGTAAAAGTTGTTCAGTTTGATGGGTAGACTCTTAGTTGAAAAGGATGCTAATGATATCCATTTCAGCCTGTATAAAAGCAGTCAAATAAATAATATGCTACCTTCTAACTATGTTTCTAAATATGATAATCTTTCTCATATACAAGACCATGTATCCTTAAAGTATATGTCTAGAATGAGCCTAACGTTTCTACCGTATAAAACAAAACGGGCCAAATTTCTTAGGTTGATGTGCGTGAGACGTAACACAACATATGTCTGTGTGCGTGTATATGGATAGATAGAGGTCAGTTCTGATTGCAATTTTTTTCGACGCTTTCTTTGCTTTGACTGTCAATCTTGACCTTTGACTATTTATATGTGGACTGGTTACGCGTGTTATTCTACTAACAAACATTTCTGCCACTTTTTGCGGGGGGCGAGGTAACATGAAATCCGCAACTTTGGATTTTATTCCCCATAACTTTAGATTCTAATTTTGAATGTTAAAAATCATGAAAAGTAGTCTCGTGTGAACCCCAAACGTTCTAAGTTCGAAGTTATTATTTCGCAATTATAGGCTGTCTCGTTTAGTGATAAGGTGTAAAATTGAATGTAAATGCACAAGATCAATTGTGCTTATACCGTGGCAGAGGGGAAATGCTACCGCAAGGCTAGTCCTTATAATAATTAGTCAAAGATCTTGACATATAACTTATCCAAGCCTGTATCTTAAAATCAATTTTCGCTCAAGTCACATCTAGTTCAAATCGTCAAGTGGACACCCCAGGGGGTAGGGGTAGGGGGTAAAGACAATGTCGAACTAGCAGTTGTAATCAGGTTAGCGAACAATTTGCCTCTCTGGCCATGCGTGGTATATGGCAGCGTAATCTGCCCCGAGCGTCTGTCTGTGCGAGTCGAGTACCATTGATTTTTTTTTTCATTTTTATATTTTTTGTAGGACTTATGACAGTGTTTAGTATACTTTCAAATAATAGTTGCCGCATATTAGTTTTGCTCTATTTATAGCATATTTATACTCTTCAATATTTCATTGGTGTAAAAACGGCGACACATCAAGCTACGCCAAACCAACATAAGCGCAGCCAGCTTATTTTGGTTTGGCGTAGCTTGATGTGTGACAAATATTGTGAAATACAAAAATATTTATTTAGAGAAACTATGTGTCTATACGTAACGTATTGATGTACGTAATTAATTGAATCAGGCGTTACTTTGCGGAAATCCATGACTAATAGGCAGATGACACGATTGTATCGAGACCTCCGCTTCTAAATACCGAGTAGGCAAAGTTGTATTACGTTATGCAATACAACCTACCCACCAAATCCAATGCCAATGTATATGGTGGGCAGGTTGTATTGCATAACGTAATACAACTGACTACTAGGTATTTAGAAGCGGAGGTCTCGATACAATCGTGTCATCTACCTATTAGAATTGATCAAGGAATATACTACTCTCTACCGAGAGGTATTGATGTACTTTTTTTTCAGATGATTCGATGGCATGAATCGTCTATTAGTTATCTGTAGTCTGTAGAGTCTTTCAGTTGCTACGTAGAAACTGTTTTGTGGAAAATATCTTTCCAACTAATTCTAGATTTTACCTTTTTCCTCCCATTGTAAAAGGAACAAATTACACATTTAAAGATAGCACAGTAATGAATCAATAAATACATATCAATGGAATTTGTACCGAAGTTAGAAATATTTCAGAAATCGAAGACGTAACATTTAAAAATAAAAGAGATAGAAAATACAAAGAAACCATAGAACTTTTTACATACAGAAAACGGGAAAAGAGACAAAAATAGATTAACCGTGTTTCACATAAAAATTGTTTCCTGATAATATCTATAACGTCACACCTGTTTCCCAGTGGGGTAGGCAGAGACCGGGTGCTCCATGTTATGAATAAAAATAATAAAAATTATGGTAGATTTAAATGTTATATACATCGTCTCCACGCTGCATATCTTTTTGCTTCATCATTATGTCTATTACAGTCAACGTTATATCTAACAACCATAATTCCAACAAAGAAATTAACTTCACGACCATCCCTCCCAAAAAAGCAATGTCATAGCTCATTAAAGTCTAAAAACTGCAACAAATCCGCTACGATTGAGACTTCCATGCGCACACGCACGGTGACCAATCGCCATAATCCGCTGCGTGTGGCAGTCGCGTGGCGACAGTCGTGCGTCTGCCTTCGACGGCTTGACATCGTTAATTATTGTAAATATGCGAAGCTAAATGAGTAGATTTTTCTGTGAAATTGTTCTTATTGTTATCTAAAAGTTTTTACTGAGCTTTGAAACACAGTATTGCAGTAGAGCCAAACGGGTTACAACTCCCAAGAACCCAGCCACTTCACATACACACGCATTAAATCATAGGGTTGTCGCGAACTATATATACCAATATCAAGACCAGTCGCCGCATGGATTCATGGCACCAGACGTTCTATGCAACTCTTCATTATATCGCACCCGCAGCCTCGGTCACCTAGTCCACACATAGTACACACGGCGACACATCAAGCTACGCATAACCATCATAAGCTGGCCACGGTATACATTGCTCTACCAACGCGCGGTCAGTTATTGTAGTTTTGCGCAACTTTATGTATCGCCCTGTGTACATCGGGTCTATCTTAAACTTGGAATATCAGGTGAACTGCTACCGAATCAAAACTTTGAGTAGTAACTCGATCGCCACTGATTTGTTACCGCTGTCAATCAAATAAGTAGTAAATAAGTCAATTTTAGTGCGATGCGATACCAAATTACGCACAGCTGAATCGATACTGGATAACAACCAAAACAGAATTATAACTGAATCTGCACTGAACGTCATACGGAGAATAATATCGAAAGTATAAGAATCTAAGTATGTAGTTATATATGAAAGATTAGCAGACTTTACCTACAAGACAATATTTACTTTATTGTATTAAGTCGATTTTAGTTAAGTATGTTACCAAAATTAGATTTATAATAAAAACATTTATACTAAAGTCTAACAAAATAAATATTTGTATCATATACTAGGTGTAGTAGATATTTTTCTCAATGCAATGATTTAAATTACCGTGATCGGACCAACCAATAGCTTAAAAAACCGAATAGCGCAAAACATTACTTCCTAAAGTAATCGTCACATTTCACATATCCATAAAAATTACGTTAGTAAAAATACACACAATAGTTTTATTATTCGTATAAAATGTTACATTATGTTGACACGCGACTTCTAATGGGTTAATATGTGTATTAAAGGACAAAAGATATAAAAAACTGGGTACAGAGAGTGACATTGATATCATAATCAAAATATGAAATGATATTTTTGGGGGTGGAAAAGACCCTTGAGAGGGATTAGTTAGTGCCCCATGTTTGTTTGTTTTTAATGATATTTTATGAAATTGATAGTTTATTTTATTGTTTGATTTGTTAATTTTTAATTTAATAACTATAATGACATTTTATGTAGTACGAACTTTTGCCCGCGACTTTGTCCGCGTAGATTACCTCTTTAGGGGTGGATTTTCGAAAAATCCTTTCATTGCACCCCTACATCCTCTGTATAATATAATATGTATATTTCAAACATGTTTCTATCTTCACCGTTTTAGGTACAGTCAGTCAGTCATTCAATCAGTCACGGAACTCTTTTATAAGTCTATTAGTAACCTGGGTATATCAAATGTCTGGTCGTTTTAATCTTGTAGACCATTTTTGTGTAAAATTAATGAATAGTAGGATGACGTGTATAAACTGCATTAGTTTCAGAAAATCATACCCCAGAAAACCTACACGCTTTCCTACAACATTTTTCAAACAACTTCAAAATAGAAATCAGTACAATTTTATCGGTAGAATTCTCACTAAGTCGCGATGACAATAGCCATTGTGCTTAGAAGTCTGGACCAGACGCCACTTCTGCGTTCGCACGCCGAAATAAAAATGTCGATAAAAAACGCAACTAAACACGTGCCGACGCATTATTCGATAACCGTCGGGGGCGGTATTAAACCATTGTGGACAACCCTAATTTTAGACTCCGCACATAAAATAAAAATCAACCTTAACACATAGAAATTACGATAGATTCTCGAATGACTGTAAAATAGTTATTATGATTGATAGACGTAGGTGGTGACAATATAATCAGAACTTTATTTCTATGGATTTTCTGTTCAAAATGGTGTGCGATCGAAATGTGGGTTCTGTAAAGCAGGGTTGCCTGAAGATTTCTCTATTTATTGGTGGGAAAGGCCGCGTGTCAGATCTAACACCAGTTTTAATATTTTCGGCCGCGTGTCAGCCACGCGTTCGCCTTTGGTAAAAAACTGGACGAACGTAATTCGGATTTTATTGTCACATTCTTCTTGTTAAATGTTATGGGGTTTTTTAGGGTACAAGGTTTTTATGTGGTACAAAGTCTGGGCTGTAATTAGTTGGTAAATTGACTGGTTTTGAATAGGAATTGGTAAATTTTACAATGATGCTAAATTAAATTGTGCCTGATTGAAAAGGGTATGGACTTTGTGGTGATGATAATAATTAACTACTATTGTGCATTATTCATGTAAGCAATTAGTAGTTGTACTAACCATAGTTAACCTCTGCGAAAAAAGTAGTCCTAGTAGAAATGATACAGGGTCCTTCTTAATATGCTGACACTTTTTTAAGGGGATGATCAGGCCGTTAAACTGAACAACTTTCTCTATGGCACCAACATCGAATTCGCGAATTGAAAAAATTCTGCTGTTCTACCTATATACAAAACTGCAAATCTACTCGAGCCAAATGTATGGGACAGTTGGTTTTTTTTCGCTATTTCAATGTTAGTGCTATAGAGAAATTTATTCAGTTTGACGGTCTGATCATCTCCTTAAAAAAGTGTCAGCATATTAAAAAGGACCCTGTACAAGGCGTTACAAAAATGCAAATAAAAATTTAAGGGGGTGGTTTAGACCATCAAACTGAACAAATTTCACTATGGGACCAATATCGAAATAGCGAAAAAAAAATCGGATGTTCCATACTAAACTACAAATCTACTCGAGCTAAATGTATGGGACAGCAGAAAGTTTTAAACGTTTATTTTTACTTTTCTAAAACCTTGTAAAAGTTGTGCGGACGAAGTCGCGGGTAAACTCTAGTTAGGTATTTATAAAAACTAAGCTATACTAAACGTTATCCAAAATTCGACTTTTGAAACACCTAACGCCATCTACCGTCACTTCGTTTAACTAACGTTGGGGGGTGGAACGCACCCCAAAGGGCCTATTTCCGTCCACGTGTCGATAACAATGCGATACGATAACGACGCAAAGACGATACAATGGCGACGTCATCGCACGTCATAATACCGGATTATTTGCACGGACTACCAGGAAATTGCCTTTTCTCGGTCTCAGATTGTTTAATAAAACGGGAATTATTTTTGAAGGGTTCATACACAGATTACTGATATGTAGCAAGATGCGACACTGAAATTTGCACTTAAATCCAACATTTCCGTTTTGGCGCTGCTATCGTCAAGCTAGTTTGTATAGAACTTTTGGTTATAGGTATACAGTTATTCCAGAAAAATAGGGATATTTGACCAAGGAACAAAGTAATCAACGATATTATTATGTTATACAACGGAGAAGAATTAGGGCTTCTCAAGGATTCTCAACTCAAACGAAAATAGCAGGTAAATTATTTTTAAATATTATTAGTTACCTGTCTATAATTATAGCCCATGAGTCGGAAACCACTTTATTACTACAATAACGTATGAGACATTTTCAATAAGAGTATATTCAAGCAAAATAGGTAGGTACATAAACAAAAGCCATTTTCGCTTAACACTAAAACAATCAGACGACTTCATTATCTTGACATGCGCGAAACAAAAAAAAAAATAAACAAAAATTAAAAAAAGCATTTAATTTTAGTTCTCAGTCCGAATCAGACAACGGGATGCTTTCCTGCAACATGAAAAAGTAACTGAAGTCAATTATTTAAATTTACAATTTTGTCTTTTTGAAACACAGGGTACAAGGGGCAGTAAGGCAAATACTGAAACAGTGAATTCAGATAATCAGACGGAACAATTTTCACTATGGAGCAAACCTCGAGGAACGCGTTAAAAATTAGCTATTCCTTACATGTTGTTCCTACCTTTATGATACCGTTTTTTTCGCGTTTCTGAGGTTGACTCCATAGTGAAAGTGGTCCAGTTTGATGGTCTGAATTCACCGATTCAGAAAAACTGTTTTGTCCTTATCAATTTACATAATTTTATCAGTTAAGTCAATGAACTTACTTCAAATTCACCTATGAATATATCCGAGTCGTCGGAATTCGGGGGCTCGTCTATGTTGTCTACGGCTGTGATTTGAGGTCCTAGAATCAAACAGTAATAATGGAAAAAACAAGTATGTATGATTTCGCTATAGGGCGAAGAAAAGAGAGACTTCTAATTATTGTATGCAGGACCACAAAATTCCTAGATTATCAATACGATCATATTTAAAATACATCTATGGATTTAAATAAACAAAAAACCTGACTGCTTAAAAAACCTATTAACTGAAAAGAGAAAAACAAGCTCTATAATCACCTAATCACCTATGACAACTTTGTTAGAGCAAATATAATTTTATTCTTATTAGGTAGGTATCGCAAACGGGGACAAAGAAAATTTTTGGTTGGTTATTGAATGGTTTGTCCCTGCCTGCAATACCCACCTAATAAGAATCAAATTATATTTGCTCAAACAAAGTTGTTATAGCCGATTAGTGATTATAGAGCTTGTTTTTCTCTTTTCAGTTAATTGATTTTTTATGCAGTCGGGTTTTTTGTATATCATAATAATTTAGTTTATTTCATACTTTTTAGTCTTGATTCAAAACGGTGACATAAAGTACTATAATGTTTATATATTTGGAATCGTCTAATTACTAGCTTTCATTTGATACCCATATTGTATTTTTAACAAAAAAAAAATGTTTATTCCACCTCTCTTTTTTAATTCGTAGACGCCATCTTAAAATAATATACCCTATGTTACTCTCACAATTTTTACGAATCCAATGACACCTCATACGTTTAAATCCATCAAGCCGTTTGGGCAGTAGGCCGTGCCAAAGAAATAGACATACAAACATACATACATACATACATACGCTCGAAAAACATAACCCTCCTTCTGGCGCAGTCGGGTAAAAAGGTTTTGAAAATTTGGAGTCATAAAATGTTTGTTTTTCAACACCGCTTTGCTTGCTATATTAATTGGGTTTTCTAGTAATCAGTTTAACTGATAAAGTGAAGTCGAATTCTTGTTTTTTTAAAACTATTTCCTGTAAAACATTTTATTATAAACTAGAGTTAATCCGCGACTTCGGCCGCACAAATTGTATACCAGATTTTAAGTCAGATCATAAGCAATTAAACAAAAAGAGTTTCATAAAAATCGGTTCAGTAGTTTTTGCGTGATGCTGTTACAAACATACAAACAAACAAACAAACAAACAGACAGACAAAAAAAAAGGTTGATTTGGCGTCCGGGAAACCTAAAAACTATATCGTAATCTTTTCATGTAATATCTTTAATGTACAGACACACTTTTGTTACAGTTTTATAATAGTTAAGATGTGTAAGAAACTCACCCATAGGAATGCACTCCATAGGCTCGAACAGATCCATGGGGATAAGGTCGAGTGGAGGAGACGGCGCAGGCGGCGGCAGAGCGCAGGATGAGGATATCCTACCACCTGGGGTACAACAAGTGCGTTCAACAAAAATACAAAGGTTTTTAGGTTTTATATACAAACGTCTATATATTTTACGGACATAGTTCATGAGGTAGCATGAATTTAAAAGTTATAACGTCCATTTTCTAAAATTAATAGCCCCCATTTCAAAATGTAATTTTATTGTAATTTGATTTAAAACTATATCAGTCTTCAATCAGAAAAAAACCCCGGAAGTTGCTAGTGGCAGAAAGCTTTTAGTTGGCTGGTACACCTACAAAAAAGAACTGAGTGATTTAAATAGACACACACCACATGGAAACATTATAGCAAATAGAATCTACCTATGTACATTCTTTTCTTACCACGTCTAATATCGTCGTTATAGTTGCAGGAGTCGACGCGGAGCAGCGGCTCCGCGCCGGATCACCGTCAACAGCGGGGGCAGCTGTTTTTCTGTACTGGAGCACGGGTCCAGGTTCACCACTGTCAGATTAGAGATAACAACAGGCCCTGAGAGTCCTTACCAGGTCTAATATCGTCCATATAGTTGCAGGAGTTGACGCGGCACAGAGGCTCCGGGCGGGGGATCACCGTCGGCATCGGGGGCAGCTGCTTCTCTGTACTGGAGCACGGGTCCAGGTTCACCACTGTCAGACCAGAGGCAAGACGTCTTTTAGTATAGATATAGCCTATTTTATTACCAAATTTTCGTTTTTGATTTACAGAACAGTAAAGTTATCATTATGTGTATGTACAGTTGGTGTGTCTAATAAAATATCATGATCAGCTCGATATAAATACTCATTTATGTCTCTCTCAGTATACACCCTGACTTACATAAATCCATTGGGACATTTTTCGAATGTGCCGTTTGGTGAATGTAACATTTTGAGAATAAGTCGTTTTGACAGTGTGACTTATTGTGAATGTCTTGCAAAAAATACATTTTGCGAATGTGAAAATGTGAGCCCAATCCCTCTAATCATAGAACCATCTCTTGTTCCAACAGATTCAGGATTCACTTAAATACATCATTATCATCATCTTAGCTGATAGACGTTTCACCCAAGGATCGCCACAATACATACCTACTGCGTATACAAGACTGCTGTGACAAAATTGGCTAAGTTTTATGCCATTACAAAAACTATGCAGTTGTTGTGAAAATCTAAAATTAATATTTTCATCATCATTGCTTACCATCAGAAGATAAAGCAGTGTGGAAAGCGTGGTGAGGCTCCTCGACCACTAGGTGCAGTCTGCCACCAGCTCTGATCCGAGGTACCACTGTAGCTACGACAGGCACTCTGATCTGAACAGCGCCTCCTAACTCTGGCCCTTGCTCTACGTTCATAGCACCGTTCTGGAAAGTAGAAACTGCAATCAAAATCTGTCAAGTGACAATCCGCAGTATAAAGCGGTAAGTGCTTCTAGTTGTTCTTCTGGGTCGCATCGCTAAGTTTAATGCCTTCTCTGCTAAAGTGTGCCAGGATGTGCAAAATCTAGAGTGTCTTAGTGTGTTAGAACTGGCATCTTTAGTCTAGTCTCTAATTACCATCAGGTAAGCTGGATCTAAATTCATCTTCAACTTACTGGAGGTGTATTTTCATCGTTTTTCAAGACGATTTTTCCACCAACTCTTAGATCTTCAGCTGTAGCTGGCACTAACATCTGAAATTTTATTATTAAATTAAAATGATTACATCTTTTTCATTCAGAACTTCTTTTTTCACTATTTTTGAGAGAACAATGAGTATGTGTCAGACAGAATTATACCCTCAAATTGTGTCTTGTCTCTGTAGGTATAAAGACCGTCAAAATATATATACCTATAATATATACCTGTAATGTATAATTAGAACTCTTGTGTTATAGAATAGAATAGGGAACTAAGGTCTTTATTATGTACGTAAGTTAAATCCACCTGTTTCCCCCCAGGAAGTGCAGTATCAACCACCTTCACCAAAACAGGAGCTCCATTATCAGGCTTCAACAACGCAAAAGGTGTCTGCTTGGTCGCCAGAGCAACTCCCATATGATACGTCTTAATAGGGGCCACTATGACCCCTGAACCCCAAGGTTCATCGTTGGTCCAAATGTCTCCAGGCTCAGGGTAAGGCTTCGGTATCTCCCAGGGTATGGGTTTTGGAGTCCAGTTAGGAGGAGTTGGTACTTCCATAACTGAGACGTATGGACCTACCGAAGATGTTACTTCGCATTGGTCTACGGGTGGCCTGAAAAAAAACCGGTGATTTAACTTATTATGCACTTCCCTTCCCTTCTTTATATACTGACGATTCTAAGACCATGAAACTGAACAACTTTCTCTATGGAAGCAAGATCGAAATCAGCTGTTTCATACAAAACTGCAAACTTTATTGACTGAGATATACCGTAAAAATCTGTCAGATTAAGAAGGAACCTTTACAGGGTGTAACATTAATTACGTTAAATACTGAAGTGGGTGCTATATACCATCCAACTGAACAACTTTATTATGGGACCATTATTGAAAAGGAGAAAAACATTGGCTGTTCCATAGAGAAAGTCAAATGCCGTACGACCTAAATATATGGAACAGTTGATTTTATTTTCGCGATTTCGGTGTTTTTTTTTATTATTTCTTGGTTTGCTTTTGACCGCAATCCAGTTTGATGTATGGATCAAATCCATATCATATCATAGCAAAGTATTTCTTTATGTACCTTGTAGAATCAGGCTGGGCCTCGGGAGGTGCGGAGCTTGGCGGCCGAGGAGTAGACCTTCGACGTATCATGTTAGGAAAACCGTCGTCTGGATGAGCCTGTGTCAACATTACAAGGAGTTGCAACTGTCCTATAGTGCATACAATAATGAACATCTATATTTTAAAGGACTACGATTATTTCTTTGACGTAGGTAATTTTTTTTTAATGCTTTACATATTGATGAGTAAAGTAATGAACAGAAATATATTGAGATGATGATGATAATGGATTCCTAGTAGATTTCGACCCATGATTTCGTCTACGGTGACTGCTAATGTTTATAGAAAAGCAGTAACGCAAGATATTTTATAATGTGCATATGTAAGTGTAAAGAGCGTCGGTGGCGCGTTGCGGAGAGATATGGAAACTCAATCTTGAGGTCCAGGTTCGAATCCGCATGGATGACGTGCGTTTACCAATGAGTTTTTCTAACTTAACTACGTAATAATGACTACTCTCAAACGGTGAAGGAAAACATCGTGAGGAAACCCGCATACGCTGAAGAAGAAATTCTGACGCGTATGTGAAGTCTACCAAAGCGCATTGTGCACGCGTGGTGGACTATCCACCGTCCACATGATCAGACCGTCAAACTGAACAACTTTCTCTATGGGACCAATATCGAAATCGCAAAAAAAAAATCACTGTGGCTAGAGTAGGCTTGAAGTTTTGTATGGAACAGATGATTTTTATTTCGCGATTTCTATGTCGGTGTCACAAAGAAAGTTGTTCAGTTTGATGGTCTCATCATCCCCTTAAAAAAGTGTCAGCATATTAAGAAGGACCTTATGTATAGGCTGGGATGATAAGTGTATGTGCTAAACTATGCACTCTCTCGGCCTAACCCTCCTATGACTGATAAAACGGGAGACTGATACGATCAGAGGTGGCGTCAGATGCACCAATCCAAGGGTTCGAATAGCATCAACCCAGTCAGGTGTCGTAAGAGACGACTAATTTCTTCAGGCATCTCACACATCTTCGACCCCGAAACCGTGTGGTTAGAGAACTAGTTATGAAATAACCTTATTTTTATGGCAGACGAGGTTGGACTGCTGGTTGAAGCCCTTCAAGCAGATATTGCAGCGGTACGGACGCTCGTTGGTGTGAGTGAAGAGGTGATTGCGGAGATTGCCTACAATTTAATGCCAAATAATTATAATGATTCGAGATCATCGTCGTATCGGGAGAGGCCTATGTCCAGCAGTGGACCAGTACTGGCTGATGACAATGGCGATGATTTTATTGATAACTTCAGAAAAACCGGTTTATTGAAAGGTATCATTGGGGTTCCCTATCTACAGAGTGTTAGGGTGAACAGTTGCATTACTTTAAGGGATGATTGTACCCATGATACTGATCAACTTTCCCTAAGAAACATATAAGAAATTCTCAAAAAAATGTTGCACTTTCCATACTACAGAGCCAATCGATCGTTTGTATGAAAAGTCGAAATTTTTTTTTGCGAATTTCCTTACGACACGACGACGGGAATCGGTGCGAACGAAATCGCGGGCAAACTTTAGTGTTACATAAAAGTCATCCATCATCGAACACTGTGCATTGCCATTGATGTCTTTTGAGTTATGAATTAACATGGGTTAAAATTATTGCGATCATAACTGTCAAACGTTGAGGTTAGAACAAGATACGCCCTAAAAACATACTTGTGAGTGTTTCCTTTATGTAATACCCTTTAGATCAGCGCGATTTGAAGTACATTGCTGCGTGAGCGTGCTCTATTTGAAGTTTATAAACTTCGTACAACTTCAGTGTACGTCAAAACGCACGCTTTCGATTGCTTGATGAAATCTACGACTATCTACCGTCACGTCACGCATCTGACTGAATATCGAAGGAATAGGACTAAGAGTGGAAGGAAGGAGAATGTAACCTTTCTGGTGGAATCCTTTGGGACAGATGTGGCACTTGTAAGGCTTCTCATCGGAGTGGGTCTTGCGGTGGGAGATCAGGGTGGACACACGGTTGAAAGTCTTACTGCATACCTTGTTAGAACAATGTTTGTAAAAAATTGGTTTTACGATGTTGAGTTGAGTACCTAAATGTGATATGCTAAGAGGGAATAGGAACCTTGTGGCTTAATAGCTTATTATCTGCAAAACGGCAACGATATGGTTACTTAATAATGTTGAAGCAATCAAAATTTTGATCTCTTGGTTCTTCATGAATTTGATACTCTTATATTATGTAAGTGTTTATAGGTCAATTGCTACATTTATTAAAGTTAATCCTCCATTAAATCTTTTACTGGCTATTACTAGAGGTACGTCAGCAAGACAAGTGAAGATTTAATGGAAGATTAACTTTAATGTACTTGCAACTGTATGTTACTCAGACGCCGCTTTGGAGTTAAAAGATGAATTTTAGAGTCTCATATTTGAATGAAAAGGATCTAAACAGGAATCATGATTCACACAGCTGCGCTGTAAAGACCTTATCAGAAAACAATTAATATTATCTTGTGAAATTAGGGTTACGACACAATGATCGACGGCAATCGACGGTTTGCCCATACAAACAGCACAATTAGTACGGGACGCCACGCCGTTCATCTCAGCCGACGGACGTCCACTACTGAACATAGGCCTCCCCCAAGGATCGCCATAATGACCGGTCCTGCGATGCCCTCATCCAACGGGTTCCTGCCGCCTTCACCAGGTCGTCAGTCCACCGGTTCACCACACCGTTCACCTCGTCGCTGCGAAAGACGGCGTCATGACATACTAATCGTGCTTTTTGTACGGACAAACTGTCGATCAATGTGTCGTAAGTCCTTAAGGTCCAATGTTCCTCGCTGGATATGAGAGAGAATTCACAGGATCTATCTATCTCTTTCGGTCTTGAACAACGGGCTTCATCTTACTCCATGTGAAGCCACTACCTCAGCTACGTCCACCATAACCTGTGACTACAAAGTAATCTCACCTCACAAGCATAAGGCCGCTCAGCAGAATGTATGGCTCGATGCTGACTCAAGGTCGATAGTTGTCTAAAGCTCTTGCCGCACGCGTCGCAGTGGAAGTTCCTCTCGTCAGTGTGTGTGGGCAGGTGACGCATCAGGGTGTACTGGTGTTGGAACTCGCGGCTGCCTGGTGGGGAAATGAAGCTTATTAGCGAGGAATACGGTGGTGATTCGAAGATAGTCACAGATTTGATCATTCGTAGGGGTTAAGAGTAAGTATAACATAGCACTGCCACAGATTATTCTAATACAAGATATTTCGCTTTTAGGATAGAAATGATAGTAACAATACGCCGTGTCCCCGGTAGAATTGAAGAACTCCATAGGTTAACCCCAGCAGCGAAAGACTGGCTAAAATACCTTGACCTCGAAATTTAAACCTCCCGGATCGAAGCAGGAAGACAAAAATGTCATACGATGATGTGATGACAATAGAAATGGTAATACTACCCAGCATTAAGGTGGAAAGGGAGGGAAATACAGTATCCAATATTTGTAGTCTTAACACGTAAATAACTAAATATATTACATTACTAGCATACGGTATCCCGCTGAAGTTTTAATCTAGTTGCTGATAACGACAGTCAAACACGACTTGGTTCCAATTTTATTGATCTAGGTATGTATTGTACCAATCAAGAGAAGCTGTCAAATGTGAAGACACGGCAAATAATATAAAAATTAATAATATTTCAAAATGACAGCATTGTCTTAGCATCAATAGCAGAGGCCCTATATCCAGCAATGCTCTTCCTTTCAGCTTTAATGATGATGATGATAAAATACTCACATATCCCACACTCCCACAGCTTGACGGTACGTTCGTGTCTCTTCACATACTTCACGTAGTGGAACCTGGAGCGAGGGTCCGTCTTATCCACCTTACAAGTACCTTGACCGTTTTTACCTCGCTCTGTTGGTAAACCTAGGATGCAGGTTATTTGTATTAGAAAGTAATAAACGCTAAGCATCCGCTAAATATTAATTCTATGGTATCGGTAAGCTGAGGGATGAAAGCAAAGATATATAAAATGAACACGTAGTTTTTCAAGTTTGTACCTACACTGAGAAAAAAATTCTACGTATACGTAGCCCGTCGCAGCTTACGTACCACGTAGCTTACGACGCGATACTGATTACGAGTGTTGCATCTGTATTTAAGTTGTCTCGTACTTCATAATGAAGCTTGATTATGAGTTCATTATGAAGTACGAGACAACTTAAGGTTGTTAGGTTGTCACGTACTTCACAATGAAGCTTCATTATGAAGTACGAGACAACTTAAATACTGATGCAACACTCGTAATCAGTATCACGTCGTAAGCTACGTGGTACGTAAACTGCGACGGGCTACGTATAAGCTGCGACGGGTTACATCGTAGCATTTTTTTCTTAGTGTACCTTTGTTTGACTGGTAAAAACACATTTACCATTGCGATTCTGCAAAACTATTGTCTTTTTCGGTAAAGGAAAACATCGTGAGGAAACCTACCTACATGATGCCACAAAGCGAATTTTAATAGTGGCGACTGTTTCACTACTTGTCATACTGGACAGAGTTTGGGCATAGTGAAATGTGGATAATCTGAAATATGTAAAATATCTCTGAATACTCCTTCGGGGAATACAGTCGTAAAGTACTATCATATTAGACCACACGGGAATCTGACAAGTACGATACTGCATGAGTGCGAGTGAGAAAACACTACACCACTGCTTACTGTTGACTACTTCCCGGACAACCGAGGGGGGTAAAGCAAATGCGGTAGGAGGCAGAGAGTATCCCGTACTGTTTTTACCTACTCATTCTTACAATGTGTCGTAATCGATAAAATAGCATTATACCAGATCCAGAGGTTCCAGAAGACGTTGAAGTTACCAGATGAGGCTCAACGAAAGGTTTCCTAGCGAATATCAAACCATTTCTATTGGTAGATTGAAATACAGCAGTTGAAGTATCCGCTTCCTGAAAAAAGTCAAATAACCAATTTCAGTAAATGATCGAAAGGTGGACGCATATTTATCCACGGCGAACGAGCCGAAGGAGGCGAAAGAATCGAATTTCATACAAAGAATTCTATAATTCGATTCTTTCGCCTCCTTATGATTAATTCTTCTGACGATTCGTCCGATTCGTCGCGGATAAGTGTGCGAGGTGTCTTAGAATTTCATACAAGAATTTTAAAATTCGTTTCTTTCGCCTCCTTGGGCTCGTTCGCCGCGGATAAATATGCGTCCACATTTAATTTTCCTGTTATCGTGTTAAGCGGTTTTTTTTTTCTGAAAATAAGTTAACAAAGTCATTGCATTTTTACTAGTGCAGGTAACATTTTTAAATTACCTTTGAACTTATTGTTTTATAATTGTAACAAATAAAACATACTTTAAAACATATAACCTACACATTTTCATTGTTTTATTTACCACGTTCGTTACCTACATTAGGTCATAGTAACAGCATACCATGGACACTTAGCTGTCACTTCATACAAATGGAAAAAAAACTGACTAGCAAGAGGTAAGCATGAGCGACACTGAATGAGTACGAGTAAGACAGGAATACACAATTGCCTACTATTTTCTGCCATGCTTTCTGCCAGAAGGGGTCGTAAAAATTGGTGCGGGGCAGGATTGGCACGGAGTGTCCGTACTGTACGTATTATGTTTATTTACATCAAATAAGTAATACTATGGGGTCCTTCTTAATATGTTGACACTTTTTTAAGGGGATGATCAGACCGTCAAACTGAACAACTTTCTCTATGGGACGAACATCAAAACTGCGAAAAAAAACAGGATGTTCCATTCAAAACTGCAAACCTACTCAAGCCGAAAAATGTATGGGACGGCAGATTTTTTTTTCGCATTTTCGATGTTGGTCTCATAGAGAAAGTTGTTCAGTTTGACGGTCTGCTAATCCCCTTAAAAAAGTGTCAGCATATTAAGGACCCAGTATACCTTCATTTCACTGCTAAGAGCAGCGTCCAAGTCCTTTCCAAAAGTGGTTTGGCCTGTGGTTCCGAACCCTGGCTCGGAGACCAGGGCGGCGATGTTGCCGTCCTCCTCGGTCCACGCGAACCTGGCCTGCTGCTGCTCCAGACCATCGGGGAAGAAACCGTCCCGGAACAGGGAACGAGACACATCCAACTGGAAATACAATCTGATTTAGTAAGATGATGTGAATAGATATGAATGACCAAAATGCCGAAACAATGTTACGCTATGTCAAAGTCAAAGATAAAGACAAAGACAAAGTCACAGTCAAAGTCAAAGTCAAAGTCAAAGTCAAAGTCAAAGTCAAAGTCAAAGTCAAAGTCAAAGTCAAAGTCAAAGTCAAAGTCAAAATCAATATTGTGTGGCGAGTAACCGCGCCACGGTTTTGTCGATGGTATTAAAACGCTTTAGAGGGTTTGTCTCTGGTAGCTTTTCTGCGTTCTAACAGAGTGGTTGCTAGGCTAGAGTTTCTCGAGCGATTCAATGGTATTATTAGTTACCCAAATAAAGCAGTATATTGAAGCACATCAACCCTATCATTCATCGACACTCCTGCTCCGGATGATGCTACGTGTCCTCCTTAATTGTATTGAATTATATGGTAATTATCTTTCTTTTGTTTTGTAAGATGTATGTTGTTGTAGAGTTTCTGGCCGCATCTTCTCTACAACCACCTTCCGAAACGGTAAAAAAAATAGGTACGTCAAAAAACTTTTAATCATACGTGTTAATAAATAAGCGTAAAATCTCATATACCCCAACTGATTTATAACGAATTAATTGCATTGAAACAAACAAATTAATTTATAATTAAAATTAAAAGTTCTTCACATTTTAAATTTTCATGCAAAAATTATTTGTTAATTATTTCAACAATGAATGAAAGCGCTAGCATGCTCATAGATACATTTTAAGAATCTTGTTTTGGTAGTAAGTAGAGAGAGATTACCCGAGCGGTGGGTTGAGATCGAGTTCAGTAAATTTTAAATTTTGCAAACAAATTATTTAATATTTTGAAAAAAAATTACCTATGTTGAAACCATGATACTTCGATTCTGCTCTCGATTCTAAACAAACTACTTTCTAGTTTAGCGTTAATTCATTAACACGTTGTATAAGCTATAATGGGATATTATTTCAAATAAAAAAAGTTGACTATTTACACAAACGTTTTCGAATTATTTGAAAAAAAAAAAAGTTGAAATAGCTGAATTCGAAAAGTGAAATATTTACTAAACAATGTTCAGTTATAAATTATGTTCTGTTCATACTTTGTGTATAGATAAACAAATGTAACTAAAAAAAAAAGATAACAGTACCGACTAGCACACCTCTACCACAGTATAAGAAAGAGTATCTATTACAACTACGTCTCTATTATCACTTTTGGGAAATCGAACCCACGACCACGGAACTTTGACTGACACGGAAACTACTTTGCGAACTTTATGACATTTGACTTACGTTGCACTAAGTTCTGAATTAGTAGTCCTACATCCTGCAGATCCCCTGAGGGACTAGCAAAGAAGCTAGTGAATTCTAAACTTTGATAATTTCCTGGCAAATAATATACATAAACATACATCATGTCTTCCAGAGTTTGACAGCAACGGCTCGCTGTGAAATCCCAAATCCTTTTTGTCATATTTGTCACTCAGACACACTTCACGAATGCTAAAACAATAAAACAACACATCACATCAGTTTTTGTTAAAATATCAAAATAAAACACAACCGAGATACATCAAAAATCGACGTGGCCGAGTCAATTTTTGTTTTTGCAAAGAAACGAAGATCGACCTTATAATCTCATCGCCCGGCCTCATGAAACTGCTTTCCGGTATTTCCTCTTTTATTTCCTCATCGGAAAACATCATTTATTTTTACAATATTCAATTTTTTCAAGACAAAATATTCGAGGTTCACGTCAAACTGTCGATTTTTTCACGACGTTTTCGATTGTTATTTTTGTTTCTGTGGCGATTTTATTCGAAATTCGATTTTTTTTTTCGAATCTCGATGGCCTATCGACGTTGGTATGTGAACTCTTTTGAACATGTAAAAAGTTCATAACAGTGTTTTTTTCGTTAAGACTTTGTTTTATTTTCGTTACTTATCTATTTTTGTCGGTTGAAAAAAGAATAAATTCAGTAACGGAGAATGCGAATCTTTGAGTGAATTTGTTGAGAGGATTATTATAAGGTCTAAGTGGTCTGCTCATTTCGTTGTGGAGGCCACTCAGAGTCTTGAAGAACACTCAACAATCTACAGTGTTTGCGGAAAGAACATTTCTTATGAATAAAAGTATTTTAATATTCTTTCGTTACCTATATTATAATTAAGGGGACACCGAACATCCAGAGCTGCATTTAATCGTATTTTTAAATTCCTTGACAATTTTACAACATTTTCAAAAACAGGAGGTGCTACATTGTAGTTATTGCTAGTGCTTAATTTATCGAAACATTACGAGTTTTAAGGTATGTTTTTTGCTTGTAGTTAGGTAGGTACTATCTTTTAAAACCACCAAAAGTGCCCATGTTCGGCGATTATAATGATAGTAACTACAAACTTTATAAAAACAAATCCGTAATTTACGATAAATTGAAAATGTGCTACTACAATGTAAGTAACATACCTGTTATTGGAAATAGATTTTTTTTAGAATGAAGAAAATACAATTGAGGGCAGCAATGGAGGCTCAATAACCTCTTAAATGAAAAATGTATTTCACTGGAAAGCTTTGTAGTAAGTAGATGTTCAATCTTTGATAAATAGATACTGGTTACATCCACCACATAGCAAAGCAATTATATCATCACGCTCTAACGAGAAGGAAACCGACAGCTAGAGGTATGTCTTTGATTGGTGACCGTGTGATTTAATTGAAATACCATCGAAATTTCTCGTTCACGTAAGTAGGTACCTACCTACCTATAAGATGTAATACGTCGTGTTAGGTAGCACACACGTGCCACTTGTGACAATCATTTACCTACCTACTTATTATGTGATAACTCGTCATTTTGGGTGATTTTAAACACTTCCCAAATTTTCAGGTGTGGTTCAATTTCCCAGTTTTGTAATCGAAACGGGATTAGGGGTTTTCCTTTTCAGGGGTGGTTTACACCTTGATGGTCACCAATGGTCACTGAACAATTTTTAGTATGGACGCAAACATGAAAATAAAATTAAAAATGTACCTACTGTTTTATACAAGGTGTTACAAAAATACAAATAGGTACACATTTAAGGGGGTGGTTAAGACCAACAAACTGAACAACTTTCACTATGGGACCAATATCGAAATAGCGAATTAAAAGTGATGTTCCATACTAAACTGCAAATCTACTCGAGCTAAATGTATGGGACAGCGATTTCGATGTTGGTCCAAAAGTGAAAGTTTTTCATTTGATGGTCTAAACAACCCCTTCAAGAGTTAAAAATTTGTATGTCTACTTTAGTAACATCTTGTATACAATCATTTGATTCGAATAGTTAGGCATTGCATTTTAGTATTGGGACAGATAATTTTTTTGTGTTTTCAGTTTTGCTCCCATACTTACTAAAAGTTGTTCATTTTGATGGTTTGATTAGGTATTTCATTCTAGAACATTGAAAAAGAGATCGCTCCGATCTTTTCTCTGATTTCTTTGTATGCCATCTTCAATCCAACGTATGTACGCCAACTCCAATTTGCCATCTTTTGACAATAAATTGAACTTCATCAAGAAAATATGTCATCAGATTCAATTTCGTTCTGAACCCTTCATTCCCAAAAAAAATATACAGCTCAAGGTTTCCCCGCACAGAGTAGAGATGGCAGAGACTATACGAAAATCAATGCCATCTATAATTCATTCTTCGAACTAGCAACGTAGTGAAGCACAGCAAACTTTTTGTAACAATATTCGAGGAGCGCGCCATCTATAGTTTTGCTTTAGAACTACAACGTTTGCTACCAACAAACTATTTGCAGTTAAGAAACTGACAATGCTTTTCATAAGTTCGATACAGAATCGCTAGATGGCGCTAAAATAATTTCTAAAATGTTAAAAATTATAAGTAGGTAAGTTTTTTTAGACCGAAACAGGATAATGATTTCTTTGAATTGACTTTTGTGTAATGTTAAAAATAGTTACAATGTGGATTTTAAACATTATCTTCTGTGCTTTAAACATAGGTTTACGCATAATAAAAATCTTTTATAGGTAAGTCAGGGGCATCTCAACGGAGATAAAATCAAAGAATGCCATCAGTTACGTTTACACGGCCGTGTATATTGCATTCTTATTAAATCCGCGACGGTACTCCATCTTATTCTATGTGACGGGTTAGGCCACTAGATAACGTAGGTACAATGTTTGATCTGGCCCTAAGATTGCAATATTGCAGATTCATTCTTTATATTATCGCAGTAAAAAATTATTAGATAGCCCTTTGATAAGTTGCTTGTCTAGAGAGACAGTTGGAGCTACGAATGCGTCGAAAAAATATCACCGAACTCTCTCAGATAAACCGTGTCGCTATACACGCACACAGAGATAAGTTGTATGACGCCTCACGCACACCAACCTAAGAAAGTTGGCTACTTTTGATTGATACGGTAGAAGCGTGAGGCTCAATCTAGACATATTAAGTAGGTACTTTCTCTAAGTTAGAGCCATTTTTGGACTTTCCATACTAAATACAATCTGATCGAACGTTTAAGTATGAAAAGTTTAAGCTTTTTTTTTGAGTATTTCCCTTTGTTCCTTTGGGAAAGTCATAGTCAAAGTCAACATAATTTATTCAATATAGGAGCTTGAAGCACACTTATTAAACGTCAAATCTTTTTTTGAAGCTTCCACAGCGTCGGAACGTGTTGTCACTGTAGAGAAGATGCGGCCAGAACAGAAACTCTAAACATAACACGACATAATAACTATTACCATTTATAAATTCTTAACCTTAGGTTATGTATATATTAATACATAGTCTATTAGTTTTAGGATATTTTAATTTTAGGATAATTATTATGTTGTATTGTTGTATATTGTTGTTAATTAAACGGTATTCAAAATACAGTACTATAAGTAGTTTATATTGTAATAGTTATTAAGTCGTGTTATGTTGTAGAGTTTAGGGCCGCATCTTCTCTACAGTGACGACATGTTCCGACGCGGTGGTAGCTTTAAAAAGATTTGACGTTTGATAAGTGTGCTACAAGCTCCTATATTGAATAAATTATATTGACTTTGACTTTTACTTTTAGTGACACTCAGACCCAAGCACTTTGGCCATTTATACAATCATCCAGTTTAGGTATAATATACTTTTTTACAGAGGACTTTTTTGATCTGATATTTAAACATATTTTCGGAAAGATTCAAAATGGTCTCGCGGATTTTATTATAACAACAGTTGTTCGGTAAAATGAGTAAAATCGCCCATTAAAGTAATGCAACTGTTTATGTACCCTAACACCCTGTAGAATTGTATGGGAATGGTAATGAATGGTGCTGGTAGTGGTTGATGGTCCATTCATTTCATTACACATTACAAAAAAAAAAGCCTTGGTGGTCCATTGGCGAGTAGCCTTGCCTGCCGTGCAGGAGGCGGTGGTTCGATCCCCGTCCAGGCAGACTCGTACCAATGAGTTTTTCGGAATTTATGTACGATTTGTAGCACCACTGGCTTTTCGGTGAAGGAAAACATCTTGAGGAAACCTGCATGCTTCAATTTCGAGGCATGTATTGTACCCACTGTCCATTATGGGCGACGGACTCACCCCCGTCACACTGGACAGTTTCGGTACTACTGGTGAAACGTGGATGTTCTGAGGTTTCAGAATATCTCTGACTACCCCCTCGGGGAACATAGTCATGAGCATATGCATGCATGCACACATTACAAAAATTAGCTGAAAATGGCATGTAAGATGCCATTCCATATCGTTCTTTATCGAATTTAAATAAGCCCTATAATGGTAATAATACACTTTGTACCATTTTAGATTCTTGTATAAAATTGTCTCTCACATCATAAGATTTGGAACGATGCCTGACGAATCAGTAACAGTGCAAAACTGATTTCAAGATGGCCGCAGATGACGTCACGCGCTGATAATACCTGTGATTGGTTCGCACGTGACATTCGGCCATGAGTGTACACTTGGTGCCAACAATATTAGACTTTTAATAAACAAGTTGTAACAACAACAAATTAAAAAAAACACTGAAAATAAGTCGGTATATTTATGATTGTCACTGTTTGAAAATAAATAATAAAGTTTTTATAGAAATTGCGCGTATCTATAATTAAAAATAACTATTAAATGTCACGGAGTAATCCCGAATTAATAAAAATATTTAGATAATTGACTATTTCGTACAAATCAAACATTTTATAGTTTTCTTATGTAGGAAAAGAGTTGAATTTTTTCATTTTGAATGTTTATTTTATAATAATTCAGTTATGGCCAATGGTCGTGGATTTTTTCATTGATGACTTCAAAAAAGTAGGTTTAATTTCGACTGTATGTAATTTTTTTTTACTGAGTAGGTACAATCGAAAATTTTACTCGATGTTCAATTTTATTCTTAGAAACAGAGGAAAATCCGGAATTACCTAGACTAGAGCTGTTTTAGACGTGTGTAAAACCTTATTGATCTATTCTATGTAGTACCTAATAGACAGGGTGAAATTGATATCAGTATGGAACAGTTTTTTTTTTAGCTTGCGCTCATAGTACAAGTTGTTCAGTTTGATGGGTAGACTCTTAGTTTAAAAGGGTGCTAATGATACAAATTTCGCCCTGTAGATAATAATATTTTATTTTATTTGATACAAAAATTATACAATTATTATTTGCAAGCCAGTGTACAAAGTCACACGCGTATTGTACGGTGTACTGCGCCAGGTTAGGTAAGATACGATACGAGGAACGAGAAAGCGTCACATATTCCATTATAAACGGCTGACAATAATTCTGTATCGCACACAATTTTCTGCATTTGTCTCCACTTGTCGTTGGAGAGTTTTATGCAGTAGACACTCAGTAACGCATTATTGAAACAGACAGTCAGGTTGAAATGTAAACTGCAAAAATTGCATATTCCAATGAGAAAATATAATGAAGTCTACAGAAAACCTGTGTAAAACTTGACTTGCAATAAAATAAGTATTGCACTCCAACTGTGTAAATAAATTTTACAAATATAATAATAATAATAAAAAAAACATTATATTTTTAGTCAGAAGGAAAAATTATGGTAAAGACAATTTAGCATCTGAATGTTTACAAACATATCTACAAACAAACTTGGTGTGGTCTCTACTTTCTTATCTAATGAAACAAGTTTAAAATGATGTTTATTTGAGCATAACATTTCCTGTTACATTTTGACTAACAAAGATGGCTTTTATTAAATATGTTAACTTTCATGAAATTGCTATCAATTATAAACGTCATACCCAAACTGTGCCTTAAAACTATAGACAAAAATCTGTTATCTCCGCAGGAATGAACATACATACATACATATACTCACGCCTGTGTCCCATTGGGGTAGGCAGAGACAATTGATCGCCATCGACTACGATCCTGACATACCTCTTTTTCCTCTTCCACAGTCATAAGTCGTTTCATACAGGCTCGTCGGTTTCGGGTACTTTTGATCTGACCCTTCTTAAGTAGGCTGTCAATTTGGTCTGCATACTTACGTCTAGGGCGACCCCTTTCGACTTTCGAATAATATTATAATATAATAATCCTTCATGGTCAGTGCCATCTTTCGACATAATAACGTATAATGAGCTTTTTTCCTCTAAGCGCAATAAAAAGCGCTGGTTCCCTCTTGCATAAAGCTCTACCACATATCACCGGCACTGCAATCTGATCTAGTTGAGAAAATTATTGTGATACGATTATCGTTGTCATTCCTTTCCTATTTATTGTTTCTATCTCTCTCACACAATAGTTTGAACACATTATAGCAGGTTGAATTGAACATCATTATAGAAATGGCGACAATCATATCCATATGAAACGTGACGATTTTGTGTTATGCGAAGTTATTTGGTGATTATTCTATCGTATTTTGTTTCTAACATTATACTAAAGCACAGCTTTCAACTATTTTTCCTAGAAATAAAGATACTAAAATTCCAATAGTTTCGCTACATCCTTAGATGCAATCTTCCAACACTTTTACATAAACATTGGAATAGTTCATCATCATAATCTTAGCTAATGTTTGCGCACTTGTCCCGGACTTGTATTGCATGTTAACTTTTGCGGGTTATAACAGACTCTGGGGTTCGGAACGTGCTAAGTATCAAGTTTTACAGGTGCCTATAAAACTTATTGATATCATTAGCATCCTTTTAAACTTAGAGTCTACCCATCAAACTGAACAAGTTTCACTATGGGAGCAAACCGATAGGAGCAAAAAAAATCTGCTGTTCCATACTAAATTGCAACGCCTACTCGACTCAAATGTATGCAACAGCCGATTTCTTTTTTGCTCCGATCTGTTTGCTCCCATACCATATTTGATGGGTAAAATCTTAGTTTAAAAGGATGCTAATGGTATCAATTTCACTCTGTGTCCACCAGCGAATACCTAAAATTCGCAGTGGTGGACCCAGAATTTATTTTTGGGAAGTTCGGTTTCGTAGAGCTATTACAGTATATCAGACTAAATAGCAGATTCTACTGTTCAGTCATTTATGGTTTGGGGGAAAGTTTGGGGGCATTTAATTAAGGTAGTGACATTGCCAGTCACTGAAGCCTTAAGCCAGGCCCCGCGATATGCCACTGGCTTGTCGACCGCAAATGCGTGTTACATTGCAGTAACACGCTATCCATTTTATGATAACCACGGGCCGAAATTTAAGTAATCCGGGAACCAACGGTCTGTTAATTCAAACAACACTCAAATACACATGCACAGAGAACTATACAGGGTGTAAGTGATAGCCTAGCCTAGCTAGCCTACATTTTAGTTGGGTAAGTACAGCAGTTTTGTATGTGACAGCTGATTTTTTTTCGCGTTTCCTGAGGTAGGCTCTACAGTGAAAGTTGTTCAGTTTGATGGTCTGAGTCCACCGTTTCAGTATCTGTCACTTACACCCTGTATATTAAGACAAAGACCAACATTTTTAATTGAAAACAAAACGAAATCGACAAGCATCCAATAACAAGGGGTCAAGAAACAAAAAGTTCACAAAAGAGGTCGCCCAGCATAACAACAGTATAATTCTTACGTTTATTTGTTCTAATCTCACGGAACAAGCGTACAATTACAAATCAGCCTCCCATGGCACAAGTTATTAAACATTACATTCTAAGCTCAAGTTTTACAGACAATTTAGTAGAACAAATTATAACGGTGTGGTTTAATTTATGAGAGGTGAGAGGGATGGAAATCAAAGCTTTGCATGAACTTCCAGACATCCGGGTCAGTCTCCTGGGTGAAACCTCCACGGTTTTTCGATAATTGCATCTAGATAGTTCCGTCAGTCTTTATACGATGTCCCAAAAAAAAGCTCACTTCGAAATTACAAAGTTTTAGAATGTAGCTAATATAAAAAATCATTGCTAAAATCTAAAAATTTTCTGGCCATATTTTTCATATTCCGGTACATAACAATAACATAATACCGTACGGAAATATCTACAACGTGTTAATGAATTAAAGCAAAACTAGAAAGTAGTTTGTTTAGAATCGAGAGCAGAATCGAATTATTATGGTTTCAACATAGGTAATTTTTTTCAAAATATTAAATAATGTGTTTGTAAAATATTAAATTTAGTGAATTCGATCTCAACCCACCGCACGGGCACACTCGCCCTACTTACTACCAAAACAAGATTCTTAAAACGTATCCACGAGTAAGCTAGCGCTTTCATTCATTGCTGAAATAATAACAAATCATTTTTTCCTGAAAACTTAAAATGAATAACTTTAAATTTTAACTATCAAAATAATGAAATTATTGTTTCAATCTAATTAGTTCGTTATAAATCAGTTGGGGTGTATGAGGTTTTGCGCTTATTTATTAACACGTTGTATATTATATCAGCTGCTAACGTATTCTCTTCACAAAAAAAAAACAAAACACTGTTTAAAACATTTGTAACTGATGTAATATGCCGTAGATCTGTAAGATAACAAAATTGTTACCTGATAATTTGACATAACCTGGTTCCTAGGCTAGGGCGAATTTGAGCACAACGCCTCATCTTTTATTCACTTATAGCCCTAATTTTCAAGCCATCGCTTCAACTCATAACTCCCACCAAATAAAAGGAGACGATGCGCGGGCGCAACTCAGCGGGGCGCGATCTCTGACAGTAACAGACATACGGTTAACCTTTAGATTGAGATGTGAACCGCTGTATAATACCTCCAACTTGTGTGCATAGTAATAATGTCTAAGTATCTATGTGAAAAACACCTTGTACATCTATGATAATGTGCTATTCGTCTTGGCAGTTGCGATTTACTGTATAACGTGTTAATAATTATTCATGTACCTATTTATAATAATGCAACACTGCAAAACCTTTGGGACAAGCTATAACAAACAACTTTTGACATACCTATCTGTTTTTGATATTATCAGTTTTTTCCCAGCGAAAATCGATGAACGCTGTAACTTATTCTTCATTATTCTCTGAGACCTGTTTTCAGGTTTAATGTTTATATTTCATGTTAGTAGAAGTAAGATCTACTTATCATGTGGGCAGAGTTTTTTCAGAACGCCTTAAGGCCTCTGACGTGGTTTTTATGTAACGACTACTACCACCAGAGATAGTTCCGAAGTAAGATAAGATATTAAGATAAATGTTCTTCATGAAAACCTTTATTTTCATTCAGTAATTTTTAGATCTACGATTGTGTCTTGGAAAGTAAATCTAAACCGCCATATATAATAGTAAGTTAACATTATGCCTAGGCAAGACAGAAATCATGATGATGGTCTCCTGCTACATACAGTTGCATGCAACATTAGGTTTGTAGGCAAAAGTTACATTTCTTCTTAACATTTATAAGATGTCGAAACAAAGAAAATATCTACTACGGTCATCTTTGCAAAGGCTTACTTTTTTTTAGGCCCACCACACATTCCCATCAGCACAGCTTCTGTATACCAGGATCAATAGTGGCGACTACTCCGAACACAAGAAAATGCAATTCAGTGAGCCCGGGGGCTCCTAACTAATCTGTCTTGGAACCCGCAAAATCAAAGAAGATAGGAGATAAATGAAAAGAATAGAAGAAAGGTAGTCATAAGTTAAATCAACTTCACGGTTGCCTGATTCACTATTTCATTTCAAATAAGGACGAAAAGATTTTCCGTTTCCTATACAGCTTTCTGGACAATTCTGATTTGCAAATAATATAATTTATTTATCAGAAAGATGTACTATCCGTCCGACAAATCTGTTCTAAGAATAGGTGAGAGGTAGTATTTCAAATATCTGTTTCTGTAATTCAAAATAGCCTTAATTTCGTTGCTATTCGAAATGGTGTAAAAGTACAGTTTTTTAAGTTCACTGGGAATGAGCCTGCTGAGTCAGTAATGAAAGAAATATTCAATTTTGCATTTAACTGACCTTTCTTTTGCTATATTATTAAAGAAATAACATGACCACAATCAGTAGATAGCAACTAAAGGAAAGTTATGTATGACAATGAAACGAACATTCTCCATATCAAGATTGTGTGGTCAAAGAAAATTGATCTTAAAAAGGCATGGCCCAAATAATTAGACCGGCCTGACAAATAAATCATCTTTTGTATAATATTTATGGACGAACGCAATCGGGTGGTCGTTAGGAATCGATCACAGCGTGGGCGATAATTTATTCCAAATTCCCCAGCATTTTCCCTAAAAAAATGTTTGTGCTTACAAGCTTTTTTGCACTGGGATGGGGGTACGAGATGTACAACGTATATTTAAATACTAGAGTGTGATAATAGTCTATTATACTCTAGTACTTATCCATTATTAATAGATAGAATGATTGGTAATCATAGCGAAGTTTGAGATTATTACCCTGAACTTAAATATTATCAGTCGTCAGCTGTTTATGTACGTTTGTGTATAAGCGTATTCAAGAATCAATAAACTCAGCACTTTCACAGACATTCAACGTACCTATAACTAAATATCCTCCCTCCTTGAGGGTAGGCCTGTATCCTGCAGTGGGTTTATAGGCGTTTATAGGCTGATGGTGATGATAATGATACCTGTATACACCATTTTTAGGGTTCCGTAGTCAAACATGGAAACCATATACTTTCGTCAATTCTGTCTGTCTGTCTCTCTGTCTGTCTGTATGCCCCGCCTCAATAACTCGTTAATTTTTTGAATAGAAATTTGGCATGAAGACAGATAACAGTAACCCAAAAACAAATGTAGTAGTTATGAAGAAAACAATTATTTTCGACCCCCTCCCATACAAAGAAAGAGGAATTGGAAACCATTTTTTCTAACGGATGCTGTAGCTCAACCAGTTTTGGGAAAAAATATTAAATAGATCTCTCAAGATAAGATAAATCTATAATCAAGTAGGGTAGGAAAATATCGAGCAAAAGCACGTAAAACCTATTCGTATATAACACATTTTGTAAGAATTAAAATTGTTCGCTCATCATTACACTTGGTCAACATACCTTACATCGGCAGGTGGTGTTAATTTAAAACCAACAAGATGTACATACATATAAATAATCACTTCATATTATAATTCGTTGGACTAAGGTTATGCCTCTACATTTAGCGTGGCACTGTTAACTGTAAAAATGGTAAATGTTTTATTAAAATTTAAATTGCTTGTTAGCAAGATACGTTTTGTGATAGCTGGTAATTTGTGTTTAGAGATTAATTTTGTCAATTTCATGGATTAATGTTCTGTTCTCGTGTGATGCAATAGGAGCATGTTTAATTTCAGAAGCTTTTTAAATATTTTTTCGATTACTATTTTGACCTTTAGCTTTCTGTTTCAATATTAATTGTGATTCGAACATGTTTATAGAAATTGTTTAATGCAGTGGTCAGAAATACTTCCAAGGGTGATTTTGTACTCTTGAAACTTGAACATTTTTCCCCAAGAAACCTAAAGGAAATTAGCAAAACAAATTTTGTATTTGTCATAACTACAATGCAATGCAACGTTGATGAAAAGGTTCCTTAGGGAAAGATGTTTAGTATCATGAGTGTAATCACCCTTTTAAACATTGTTGGTGTCTTAACTCACACCTGGTAGGAGTTTTAAAAAGAAAGACCATATAAGCATATTAAACATTCCTAATATGCTGACACTTTTTAAGGGGAGGATCAGACCGTCAAACTAAACAACTTTTTCTATGGCACCAACATCGAAATCGAGTAAAAAAAATTCAGCTGTTCCATACAGAACTGCAAACCTAATCGAGCCAATTGTATGAGCAGCAGTTTTTTTTTCGCGTTTTCAATTTTGTTCCTATATAGAAAGTTGTTCAGTTTGGCGGTCTGATTGTCCCCTTAAAAAGTGTCAGCATATTAAGAAGGAAATTATCAAGTTGCGATCAAAGAACAGCGACAGCAGCGTATAACGACATTCCAAAAAAGATCTAATTACGGCCTACGAATTGTTTTATGCCATGCCATGTAATGCCGTATACCAATCGTACCAATTCGTTTTTCTAACTTTATGTTCGTAATACTGATTGGTTTAAAACGTTGAAGGAAATCGTTGTGAGGAAACCTGCACGCTGAAGAAGAAATTTTGATGCGTGTGAGAATCATTGGGCATCACCAATCCGCATTGGGCACGCGTGGTGGACTAACGCTCATACTACCTCCTTTAGGGCATGTCGTGCCCTGTAGTGGGACTTATATGGGGTGATGATGAATCCAAAAGTAACATTATGAAGTATCTGTCTCCGCTATACCATTTGAGGGTTGAGACACATTTACCGAAGGCGACCGACGGCCGGCCCATACAAAAATGTAATTTAGTTTGGGAAGCCGTTCGCCGTCGTCACCGCGTCATCGGCGGACGGCTTCCCATACTAAATGACATTTTTGTATGGGGTAAATGTGTCTCAACCCTTAGGTCACCAAATTTTTGTGGATACTGGCCATGCAACTGATAGAATTACCTAAAATTACGCATTTGAAACTTGACTTCCTGATGTTAAAATACATTTTAAATCAATACTTGATCCAAACCACCTCATATGACTGAAACAACTTTTCAACCACTTATGAGAGGTTTTGTATTAATATTTTTAAAACAAACGAATCCGCAATAAGTAACAATGAACTGACAGGCAGAGGGATTTGCGAGGCAGCGCGTGTCGTAAGTTTCTTTCAGCATACAAATTTGCATACAACGCTCTTGTGTGCATAGATATAGGAATATGCAGAATTGTATCGGTCAGTAAACTAGAAATATGGTTTTAACGAAGAATGTTGCGAATTAGTTGGGCTCGAGGAGGCACCAATGTGAAAGTTCTAGAGGAAAGTCGCCTATCTTAGTCATGTCTTGAGGAAAAGCGATACAGGTTGCTCCAGACGACAATAATGGGTACATAGAGGCCGGGAATGTCGTGGCATACAGAGGCTTCTTAGGTGTCGAAACTAGAGTACCGAATCTTTGACAATGCAGGAAATTATTGAGTATCGAAGCAGATCTCGTCTTGAATCATAGTGATTCGTATATATGTAACTAAAAACAAGATATACTCGTATGTGCAGGAGGCGATGGTTCGATCCCCGTGCAAGCTGACTCGTAGCAATGAGTTTTTCGGAATTTATGTACGATTTTTAACACCACTGGCTTTTCGGTGAAGGAAAACATCGTGAGGAAACCTGGCATGCTTTAATTTTGAGGCATGTATTGTACCCACTGTCGACAACAAGTGTGTACAAGTGGCGACGGGCTCTCTCCCCTACACGCTGGACAGAGTTTCGGTGCTACTAGTGAAAGGTGGATGTTCTGTAGTTTCAGAATATCTCTGACGGGTAGTCAGAGAGATTCTCGGGGAATATAGTCGTGAGCATTATGTGTAACTTACCCCTCCTGTACGCGTTTTCTATAGACGAGCATGGGATGTTAACATAAGTTTATGGCATTTTCGTAAAAATAGCATGCCTGTCATTTCTAATAGACTTGTAGCTAAAGAAAAGTAGATTTAGGTAGAGTGTGAGCAGACAACAGTGCTGTCGTTATTGTGACTTGTTACCGACTTGTTACTGTTATTTATTAATGCTTAAACAAATATTCTGCTCTGGTGTTCTTTTTAATGTGAGGTCGGGATTAAGGGCCGGTTTGTATATTTTTTGTTCAAAGTGTGAGGTATGAAAAGGGTAGGCTCTTTCAAGATCAAACTAAAACTCGACTTTAGGCACTGAATTTTATTTAGATATTGAAAAATATTTGATAGTTTATTTTTATGCGGAAAGTCGTACATTATTTTTTTCTTCATTTAAGTACATCAAGTAAATACTATAACATTATGAGTTTTATTAATGTAATCTTTTTCTTATCGTGTGGACAAGCTCTGCTGTCAGAGTTTTTTCAGAGCCCCCCATACGGCCTCTAACGTGTTTTTTTTATGTAACCACTACTATCACGAGAGATAGTAGCCGAAGAAGAAGAAGATTAATGTAATTGCTATTTACCGGGTATAGAGATGTACTATCGCGGACTTTACGCCTAATCACTCAAATTTTTTTCGCATAATTTCGCGCATAATTTATTGTTTGGAAATTATTCATAAATAGGGCGGGGCTAGACAGCTCTTTTAATTTTTAGTATGCAAGTTAAAATGAGCCTAGTGGTGGACTGGTGGTCAGGTGGAAAAGTCCACGATGGTACCTAATTGACAAGTTTAAATTGTTCATGCTGTAAAGATTAGCCAATCAGCAATGGTCGTGTTGAGGCTGAGTGCGTTAGATAAACCCGGGTCATGTCAATCGGGGAGACTCTTTCCTTGCATCTCTTTCCTTGAGTAATTCTCATGCAATATAATATAACACATGCTGACATGAAAACGAGAAGAAGATTAGGTGCTAAAATATGTTTGTTATACATCCCTATTCTTCAATTAGCATAACAATTTGAAGGATGTCTTCAGATAATGAAACTAAACAACTGTCCTAAAGGAACTTGGGTCGATAAACGAGAAATTTTATTGACCTCCCATAGGAATTAGATCAGCTGATTCACCCTTTTATATCGCTGGTCCAAAAAAAATCTCGTTTTTTGGCCCGTGTTCCTCAGGGAAGGTTGTTTACTTTCATTATCTGAATAAATCATGAAAATTTTATGAGTGGTTGAACTCAACATATTACAAATAGCAGTATGTAAACCAACCTTTAAGAAATTGCCTTTAATTCCCGTAAAACATGCTTAAAATATCAATAATCCGACAAAACAAATACAAAATTATCGAATAAAAGTAAAAGTGGAACAGCTCCATTTTCGATCAAAACGTGATTTCGTCGAATGAAAATCAACGTTATTTATTTAGCAATTCACATAATTTAATGCGCCTAGAGATGTCATAAGAATGTTGTATCGGATATCAAGATGGTTACGGGTCCTGTTAACAAATTTCGTATTTCGGTTTCGGTTTCGGTTACATGTATGAAAATACTAAGAATTATAAGTACTTCAATTTGAAAAGATTATTGTAAGAAAGCTTGCTAGTTGCATAATATAATATCGTTGTAGAAATCATCGGAAGCCTATTGTGAGAAATAAAAAAAACTGTCTATGGTATATTCAATCGGGAAATTGTTTTTATTTTGTTTACAAAGAAGCAGTTACATAGTTTTTGAGAGTAACGCGGTTATTAATTAAGCGAAAGTTAATAATTTTAACGGGAACTCCAAAAACAATCAAAAACACGGTAAGATCCCGTTATAGTGTTAACTATAGCAGTTACAGATTTGTTTTCTTACTTATGCCTTCTTACAGAAAACCTTACTAGGGTTATTCGCAAGAGGTGAGATATAAACTTGTATTTCTATGTCTATTCTATTCTATTTTATTCTATTCTATTCTAAAAGTACTTAGGTAATAAAACCATTGTCAGAAATTCAATTTAAGTACTAGTCAACTAAACTAAGGTGAAAATATAAATAACAATAAAATTGTATCCGGTTTTTAATAATATTACACGGGTTTTGCTTGCTTGATATTTTTCAAATTTCTTACGTACAACTCTAATACAAACGAATATTGTTAATTTAAGTAATGGTCAATTCAAAGAAGGTACGGTTTTCTATAATATGTGTATAAGGGTTTTGCTTGCCAGAAATTTTCCTAATTTCGGTGTAAGAACCTAAAAACTATGAAACTACCAAAATGTATAGTGACAGGTACAATTATTGTATTGCAACTTTCGATGTGCCTAAATAGACAAAATAAGAAGTTAAAATAGCTTGAGTGTGATTGTAGCTCCCACAGAAAAACCGAGCAATTGCTTTTGCGGGATTCATTGTTATAAGTGTTCACTGTAACCTATGTAATAATAATAAATAAATAATAATAATAATCCCCCCGTACAACTCTCGTAATAAAAACGAATAGCATTCGCAATTCATTCATTAGTCTACAATAACTACATAGCTATTAGAACTTAACTTTCAGATATTAAGTTAATTTTGGTTACGTATACGAAGCTCAAACATCTCTAATTTAATGCTCAACTGAGTTTATTTGGCAGAAAACGTAGAAACACGTTGTAATTATTGTAAAGTGTCCATAAATGTCTGAAGATGGTGGATGCGAGGCGTGCAGTCTGAATTTATTGAACTGTGCTCACGACTTCTGATGAATTTAGTATTCATTGGTATTAAGTAGGTAGGTACCGGTAGTCATCCAACCGACTTTGCTATGCAGAGTTAAATTGCTATACAAGGTGTTACAAAAATACAAATAAACATTTAAGAGGGTGGTTTAGCCCATCAAACTGAACAACTTTCACGAAAAAACAATTTGATGTTTCATAATAAACAGCAAATCTACTCGAGCTAAATGTATGGGACAGCTGATATTTTTTTCGCGATTTCGATGTGGGTCCCGTAGTGAAAGTTGTTCAGTTCGATGGTCTTAATACCCCATAGTAAAAGTTTCAAATATTTATTTTTCATTTTGTAACACCTTGTATAATTAGAGGTGGGTAAATTATTTTTTGAGGTTTTATCGCGCATGAATGACATTCTGAAAAACTTCTCGCTCTATCGTAAAAACGGAAATACATACGAGCGTTAAACTTGGTTGTATTATAGAGCGACCTCTACATTAAGTATAATAAAAACAAATAATAATAAACCGGCCAAGTGTGAGTCAAACGCGCGCTAAAGGTCCCGGAAAAAACGTTGCGGTGTGGTCCGGAACCCTCTGTGCGCGAGTAGCCCGACTCGCACTTGACCGGTTTTATTAGTAAATATCATTGTGCTTGTTAGCCGCTCATTTAATTAACAGTAATAGTATTTCTCATGAAATGACCAAAACATTTGTTCCCAGCAATAATAGTGAGGTGAGGACTATGATTGTAAATAACAAGGTACTAGTGCCGTCCCTTCACATGTTGCGCCTGTAGGCAATTATCTTTACATGGACAAATGATTGTGTTGAAATATTGGGTAAGCTTATCGTACCTATATAGGTTTTATCTTTAGAATATTTTATGGAACTCATGACGTAATTACCTCATAATGGCAGGTGGGAGTGAAGCAGAGTGGTTGCCGAGAATAGGCAAAAAAACCTGCCTTGAGAGTGTCGGACTCGCCCATGATAGGAATCCGCAGCCATAAGTAGAAAAAGTTTTTTTTTTAAAAAACAATGATAATTCGATTTATTTTCGTGCAACGCCATCTAGGTTGAGCTACAACATCCGTCATAATTTTCACGGAAAGTCCACCATAAGCTATATTTTATAACATTTCCAGATTTGTTACCCCAGTATTTTAGAAGTTAGAGCTATTCAAACCTACGAACTACACGGCTACGACCTATCATATGATGATTCATCAGCCTATACAGATTGAAATTAATATCATTAGCATCCTTTTAAACTAAGAGTCTACGTATCAAACTGAACAACTTTTACTATAGAAGCAAACCTAAAATCGCAAAAAATAAAATCAACTATTCCATTCTAAACTGCAATGCCTACTCGACTCAAATGTATGCAACAGCGAAGTTTTTTTTGCTCCGATCGTTTCGCTCCCAAAGTACAAGTTGTTCAGTTTGATGGGTATACTCTTAGTTTAAAAGGATGCTAATGATATCAATTTCACCCTGTATCCTTCCCACTGAAGAGCCACCCTCAGGAAGGGTGTATGAGCATCAGTCCACCATGCGTGCTCAATACGAAATGATAGACTTCATATACGCATCACAATTTCTTCTTCAACGCAGCGTAAGCAGGTTTCCTCATGACGTTTTCCTTTACCGTTTAAGAGCAGTCGGTATTACATAGGTACATAAGTTAAACTCATTGGTACGTGGCATGCTTTGACTAATTATTATAAGGACTAGCCTTGCAGTAGCATTTCCCCTCTGCCACGGTATAAGCACAATTGATCTTGTGCATTTACATTCAATTTTACACCTTATCACTAAACGAGACAGCCTATAATTGCGAAATAATAATTTCGAACTTAGGACGTTTAAACCAATGATAATTCGATTTATTTTCGTGCAACGCCATCTAGGTTGAGCTACAACACCCGAGACTCACACGAGACTACTTTTCATGATTTTTAACATTCAAAATTAGAATCTAAAGTTATGGGGAATAAAATCCAAAGTTGCGGATTTCATGTTACCGCGCCCCCCGCAAAAAGTGGCAGAAATGTTTGTTAGTAGAATTACACGCGTAACCATTCCACATGTAAATAGTAAAAGGTGGCATGTCATTCGTTTCGATTCGGACCCAGACATTCGTGATTGAGTGTCCATCCGCAACGCGCTGCCGACACTCTAATAATATAACTAACGTAATATAACAGGACCCTATTTAATAAGCATAAGCATATGCTCACGATTAAATTCCCCGACAGGGTAGTCAGAGACATTCTGAAACCTCAGAACATCCACGTTTCACCAGTAGTACCGAAACTCTGTCCAGTGTGACGGGGGGGGGGGGGGACCCCCGTATTTAATAAACGTGTTAATTATAATTTACAATGACAACTCAGGGTCCATTGCTGAGAATGTTAGGATAGTGTTACCTGCTGCATGTTTAGCGTCATTAGCAACCAGAAGTGTACTCTGAATTATCGTTGTAAATTACTATTGTCGGGTTTATTAAATACTTAGACAATATTTATGGACGAGTTACGCGTGTAATTGTACTAACAAACTTTTCTATCGCACTTTTTTATACGCAATTTGGAATTAATCTAAAGTAATGGTATTCCATTACTCGAATTTTCAGTGTTTAAACAGTCTCTTGTGAACCCCGAACGCGACTAGTTGTTATTGTTCAGCAATTACAGGCTGTCTCGTTTAGTGATAAGGTATAAAATTGTATGTAAATGCATTTGATCAAAATTATCTCGTAACGTGGCAAAGGGGAAATGCTATCGCAAGGCTGCACTGAGAAAAAATGCTACGTATACGTAGCCCGTCGCAGCTTACGTACCACGTAGCTTACGATGCGATACTGATTACGAGTGTTGCATCAGTAGGTATTTAAGTTGTCTCGTACTTCACAATTACTTCATTGTCAAGCATTTAATCGTCGTAAGCTACGTAGTACGTAGGCTGCGACGGGCTACGTATACTTATTATTTTTTACTCAGTTTTATTGTTTATATGTTTTTTTTTCAGTGTCGTCCCTAGTTAAATGGTCTAAGATTAAATAGGGCCCAGATCCAAATTCCCTAAAATCCAAAATTAACCTTGACAAAATAACTTATCAATTCACATAGCTGTCAATCAATGAATCAACACGAGTGCACTTCGGAAATTCTTTGATAGACGATTGATTGTGGCAGCGTAGAGGAAATAAGCTGAATTGCCATTCTCCGGTGCACTTGTTACGTACAATCGCGTTTAGGGGTTGACGGGTTGACGCTCCCGTTATTATGGGGTGTGGTTATAATGTTAAGCTATTTTGTTTGTTTGGGAAAGTTATTTAAGGGGATATAATTCGGAGCGCGCTCCATACAAACGTACTATGGTGATATTTTCAATACTAACCAATTAAAGTCAATGAAATTTAGCTGAAACAATCTTGAAACAAATATCTATGCTTGTATGGAGTCCGATTTTCGTTAAAATATACAGTTTCAATGCTAGGATTAATTTAAATTTGTATGGAAATCTTTGAGGCACTGTAACTTTAAAACTATACATTTGAACGAAAATCTGACTCTATACAAGCATAGAAATTTGTTTTTAGACTGATTCTGAAAAATTTCATTGAGTTTAATTGGTTAGTATTGAAAATATCACCATAGTACGTTTGTATGGAGCGCGCTCCGAATTATATCCTCTTAAGAATGGGTTTCTTTTATAAGATTGCATAACTAGTTAGACATTGAAGTATTTCAAATGTAATTTGTCAATGAAATACAATTTAAAAAAAATCATTTAGTTCTCTCTGTAAATGTGCACACTACGCCTGCCTCACTTTTTTAAATTGTCTCTATATCTCGGGTCTGCTGTAAGAAATCTCTTCAGAGGTAGGCTCGCCCTTTGTAAAGTCCCCCTGTTTATTACCCTGTATTTATGTTACTTTTGAGCTTAGTTTAGTGTACTTACATCTTTTATTCTTAATACTAACTGCATCATCACAGTTTGGTGTGTCAGGATCGTGGCAGACAGCGATTAATTGTCTCTGCCTACCCCAATGGAACACAGGCGTAAGTACTATTATGTATGCATGTATCATAGTTTAGTTAGGTATAAAACTGTAACAGAAGTGTGTCTGTACATTGAAGATATTTACAAAAAAGATGACGATATTGTTTTTAGATGTCCTTGACTCCAAATCAACCTTTTTTAGAATTTTATGTCTGTCTGTTTGTTTGTTTGTTTGTTTGTCCGAACATCACGCGAAAACTACTGAACCGATTTTATTGAATCTTTGTTTGTTTGATAGTTTATGATCTGACTTAAAATCTGGTATAACTCTAGTAATTAATATAAGGACTATTTCTGCAAATTAAAGAGAAGCAACGTAATCAACAATAAAAATATTTTTTTTAAATAGGTTTATACAAATGCTTCATTCATTTTATCAATGCCACAGTAAAATATCGTACCATTGCTTAGTAATATATCAAAGTATAGATAACCAGGTACAATAAAGTACAACAATAGTGAAATGCCGCAACAAATCTAACTAACGAAGTTAACACATGAATAATAAGGACTATAATAAGTTTTTACCATACATAATAGCCTGGGGTCCGGCTAAATCAGCAACCGACGGTTTGCCAATGAGCTAACGGGTTCTATGCTGTGCAGTGTTCACATAGACAAGTGTACTTGAATCATTCGATAACTAGGTACTGATATATAGGGTCCTTCTTAATATACTGACACTTTTTTAAGAGGATGATCAGACCATCAAACTGAACAACTTTCTCTATGGAACCAAGCTGTTTTTTTTCGCGATTTCGATGTTGGTGCCATTGAGAAGGTTGTTTTGTATTGTCTTTCGATCTATAATACGTAGTAGGCATACAGTAAGTCTAAATCCAGTAAGGCTGCGTGTTCTCTGAAGAGAAGCGAGAAAATATTTGCCAATTGGTTGATATTTCCTCGTTTCTCCGCTCCGCATTCTCATTCCGCTTCAGTGGACAAGCAGCCTTTTAGTAGCTGTCTATAACCAGCTGTCAGTCGCTGTAACTGTTAGTAAATTTGTAGATCAAAATTTTCGATATGACTAGTATATGACTTTTGTACTTCAAGGAAGTCAACAAAAGCATGTAGAAAATATAAAGAAATGGTATTAAACGGATTGTTGATAACGATGAATGGATTGCACCTGCGTGTACAGGAATCAATTCAGAACCAAAGCATATAGGTCAAACGCCTCTGCGGTACCATATGACGACGTAGGTATAGTATATCTACCGTTCTCTGTCATAAAAACTAGAAGATCTGGGAAACTAATATGGCTTGTTTACGCTATAAGTAGTTATACAAAATTGCTAGTTGTGTCAGGACGCTAAACAAATTGAGATATCTGAACACTACTCGATTGGATACTTTTGACCTGTTCGTTTCCTGATCATCCTTTCCAGTCGCTCGTTTGACAGACTTGCCAGTAAAAGTCGCAAGTATTGTAAACACAGCACACGCTCCTAAGCCAGTTGATGATGAGAGGAGCTTAACTTATTGTTAAGTAAGCACTGTTGTACATCTGTCCAGGACTAAGCCTAGCAAAGCTGCTTACGTATTGTTGCTTCCCGTATTGTGATTGAGTTGACAACTTATTGGAAACTGAATTGATGTAAATCATGAGATATTGATACTTGCCCATAGGGTTTCGTTTCTTAGATAATATAACTATGGATGCGTTACGCGTGAAATTCTACTAACAAACTTTTCTGCCACTTTTAGCGAGGGACGAGCTCATAGCATGAAATCCGCAACTTTCGATCCAAATTTTGATTGTTAAAAATAGTCTCGTGTGAACCCCGAACGCGAATAGTTTGATGTTATGTTCCGCAATAATAGGCTGTGTTTCTCTTTTAGTGATAAGGTATCAAATTTTATGTAAATGCACATGATCAATTGATCTTGTAATGTCACAGAGGGGAAATGCTACCGCACGGCTGGTCCCTAGTTATATTGTCTAAGTTCCATTTATTAGATTTGTTTGGGGTATTGTTAGTGGTGTCTGGTTTAATGATGGAAAGGTTTAGCATGTTTAGGCTGCCTGTTCACTGGAATGAATGACGATGACGGTAGTTAGGAAGCAAAATAAGCTATATTTATCAGTTTAGTTTACGTTTTGGTTTCCATTTAGGCTCGTATTAGAGCACAGTTATGTCATGTGCGTGTTTGCTAGAATTTGACCTGTAGTCAAATTAAAGATAGAAAATTTCTTAGCCGACGGAAGGTAACCAAATTTACTTCGAAATTGCTGCGTTGTTTTTTATCTTTGCATACTCACGCCTGTCTCTTTTTGGGGGTAGGTAGAGAAACCAGATTGGCACCTGCTACGACCCGGACGCACCTTTCATGCATCTTCAACATTAGTTTAGTACCTTCATTTATGCTCGTCTGTTTCGGACATATCAGACCATAGCCATCGGACATAGAGTCATGTGAATACATGACATATGGGTACCTACCTACAGCCTAGGCCGTCTTATGATTTGATCTAAAGACGGTCTAGGTGTTACTCTTTAATTCGTTTTAGATAGAAAAACATGGAATCGTGAATAGTCCATCGTATATTTGCGTTAAATTATCTTACTTGTATTATAATAAAAAATCTAATCAAAAATGCAAAATTTCTCAAGGCATTTCTTTCTTATTACCTTCAATATCCGCAAGAGAATTGCCTAAACACGGAATCGATCAGGAAATAGACAATATTTGTTCTGCATATTTCTCGATTGATATCCAAATTGATTGACATGATTGTTGGATTGGTATTCTGCGTCTTTAGGAAAGGCATTTTAGGGTTCTGTGGTGAAACAAGAAATATTTACACTCGAAACTCGAGAAACTCATATCCATTTTACTTTGAAGCTATTCATTAAAATCATCACAATTGTACAGGGTGAAATTGATAACATTGGCATTCTTTTAAACTAAGAGTCTACCCATCAAACTGAACAACTTTTACTACGGGACAACTTTAAGCTAGAACGTTTAGCATAGAATGGAACAGCCGATTTTTTTTGCTACGATCGGTTTGCTCCCATAGTTAAAGTTGTTCAGTTTGATGGGTAGACTCTTAAGTTTAAAAGAATGCCAATGATTTCAATTTCACCCTATAATTGCATACTTTATAATTACTTTGAAAAAAAAAATGTTTAAGGCACTTATCTTATACAACGTGTTAATGAATTAACGCAAAACTAGAAAGTAGTTTGTTAAGAATCGAGAGCAGAATCGAATTATCATGTTTTCAACATAGATAATTTTTTTCAAAGATTTAAATAATTTGTTATAAAATTTACTGAACTCGATCTCAACCCTGGGTGGGTTGAGATCACACGGGCACACTCACCCTACTAACTACCAATACAAGATTCTTAAAATGTATCAATGAGCACGCTAGCGCTTTCATTCATTGCTGAAATGATAACAAAACATTTATGATTGAAAACTGAAAATGCGAATAACTTTAAATTTTAACTATGAAAATAATGAAATTATTGTTTCAATCTAATTATTTAGTTATAAATCAGTTGGGGTATGAGGTTTTGCGCTTATTCATTAACACGTTGTATACAGACAGGGTTTTTCTTCAAATGCCGACGGTTTTCGAATATGATGATCCGACCATCAAACTGAACAGCTATTTTCTATGGCACCAATTTCAAAATCTAGAAATGAGTATCAGCTGTCTGAAACATTTGCGTTGATTAGGATTGCAGTTTTGTATAGAATAGCTATACAGGGTGTAAGTAAAAGTTAACCTTTAAACCACATACTGTACCCATCAAACTGAACAACTTTTATTACAGGAGGAAACCTGTCAGCGCAAAAAAATCTGCTGTTCCGAACTAAACTGCAATGCCTACTCGACACAAACATATGAAACGGCAGATTTTTTTTGTTCTGACATCTTTGCTCCCATAGTAAACGTTGCGTTGTTCAGTTTGATGGGTAGAGATGTGGTTTAAAGGTTAATGATACTTTACCTTTCACCCTATATACCAAGAGAGAATCTATTTTATTTTTACGAATTTACAAATTAATAAAGAGTTCATTAGTTAATAAAGACCAACATAAATTTGAAAAAAAAAATGAAGATAATTTCCTATTGATATTAATGTCTGTCTGTATGTGTAAAAGTAAACAGATACTACATTATGACACAAACACTTTTCTAACCTTATTATTTTGCTAACAGCCTTACATTACCATTAAAATGCTTAAAATAACTCATAATAATAATTTAACCCTTCCCATCTTCTTCTTATAGTGTGGGCAGCAAACCCTGGTGTCAGACTTTTTTCAGACCGCCTTACGGCCTCTGACGTGGTTTTTACGTAACGACTACTACCACCAGAGATAGCAGCCGGGACCAACAGCTTAAGAGAAGTTTATTCCGAATTCGTAAATGCGCGCTGCATACAAACGAAGTCTGGTGATATTTTCAATAATAACAAATTAAACTCCGTGAAATTTTGCAAAAACAATCTAGGAACAAATATCTATGCTTGTATCGTGTCCAATTTTCGTTAAAATATACAGTTTCAATGTTAGGATTTATTTAAGATTTGTATGGAAATCTTTGAGGCACTGTAACTTTAAAACTGTACATTTTAAGGAAAATCTGACACAATACAAGCATAGAGATTTGTATCTAGATTGTTTCTGCAAAATTTCATTAAGTTTAATCGGTTGGTATTGAAAATATCACCAGACTTCGTTTGTATGGAGCGCACCAACAGTAATATACCCTTAACCCTTCCCGTCTTCTTCTTATCGTGTGGGCAGCAAGCCCAGTAGGCCTTCCATGAGTTTTCACTGTATTTTACTACGGTAGTTATGTCACCAATTTTGTATTGAATTTTGTACAGCATTCCTAGTGGTTACGTTGAGAACTAATTTCTGGGATACGAAATTGGCGACGTAACTACAATAGTAAAGTACAGTGAAAACTCATGGTAGTCAGAGTTTTTTCTACTGGTGTCAGAGTTTTTTCAGACCGCCTTACGGCCTCTGACGTGGTATTTAAATAACGACTACTACCACCAAAGATAGAAGCCGAGACCAACAGCTTAACGTGCCATCCGCAGCATGGAATGATCTTTCGTCTCAGGCAATCATGTGATTCAGCCTGCAATGTCCTAAGGAAAAATGCACAAAGTGTCATATCACTAGGTGTCCCCCGTGGGAATCGAACCCACGACCTCCGTGTCAAGAGCCCAATGCTCTTAACCATTAGACTACGGAGGCATTTAGATTTAACCCTACCCATAACTTATATTCACTCGATCTAATTACCTACAATCTTATAAAAATGTGTTATCCTACCGTATCAATGCTTTAATGGCCCAATATACCATGTTTCCTCGCGTACCATCACTTAAGGCACCTGTGCTCGCATAGGCTGCATGCTATTTATCAATGGACCACTATTGATGGCCGAGAGTTGCATTCATAAATATTGCGAGGGAAACAAAAAGAAAATGGCGGAGCGACTGCACGGCGACAACTAGGAGCAGGGTTGGCAAAAAAAAAACATGATTTTTTAATTGAAAGAAATCAAAATCAAATTAATAAAATTCCAATAATTATTAGTCAAGTGTCCTAATCTTGGAAATTATTAAAATGTGAATTATGCAACCCGAGACAATATTGCTTGATTAGGAATGGCATGATCACATAGGATATAGAGGGGTGGAAGAATTTGACAGATTGATACCCCGCCTTGCCCAGCAATGAGCTAGCGTAAAAAAATTCTAGCTCGCGATGTAAGCTACTCTAAAATTTCAGATATCTCCAGGGTTTAATTGAAATGAGTCGACACATTTTTAGAGGTGGTTCAGCCTATCAATCTGAACAAATTTTACTATGAGAGCAAACTTGAAAATGTAAAAAACTAAATCAGTTGGTTGTGATTGTTACATTTTATTTACGTTTTACTTATGTACAGCGCTGGCCTTCTTTCGGGTGAAATCATCCGCAATTATCATATAGCATACCTATGCTAGTTAAATTATTAGTTCCATCGATGATCGAGAATTAAATTAAGAAAATCAACAAATCATTTTGCACAGCCCTGCCTCCTAAGCGGTCAGCAATTAAAACAAGTTTAAAATCTCGTTTAACTGACAAATTGCAATAAATAAGAATACTTAAATCTCTAGTGCGCGATTTAGTCACGCTCTTTTCTACTTAAACGTCATCCGCAGCCCTTATTTCTACTGAATAAAGGCGATTCTTGAACGATAAACGGTATAATGTATAATTATGAACAAACAAAGTTGCATGAAAAGAATAAAAGGCTAGTCCTTTTTTTAGTAATATTGATAGTAATTACTTTTATAATTTTACTGCTTACTCGCAACTCAATTCCTTTATTATTTTTAATAAATAACATTTTTTTTTTTGTTGTCTCGTCTCGTCTCGTCTCATCTCATCTCATCTCACTAATCATACTAATATTATAAATGTGAAAGATTGTGGCTCAATCACATATAAACGGCTGAACAGATTTGGATGTTTGACTCACAGATAGATTATACTTTGGATTACAATGATACTTTTAGAGTCACAGCAGCAGACGAAATCGCGGGTAACGGCTAGTTTACTAAAAGAATAAAAAAAAATTTATGAATGCGCCTTAATAATTATATCAAAATAATGATTGATCTAGATATTTACTTGATAACTTTAATGACAAACATTTAAAGTACAAATGAACCAACGTGTGGGAAGTAAAACCCAGTGCAGCATTTTGGGGAACCGTTTAAATCAATCAAGCTAATTATGAGATCGATGCATTTAATTGCATTCAATGAAGCAATTTATAAAAACAGCTTTCGTGACAGTTAAGACATTTAAGAATTATAGTTTAATTTTCAAAAAAGACACATTATAACCTTTGGAATTTTGATACGATAAGATTACGAGTACATTAATAGTAGATTATACATACATCACACATTTATCCTACTGGGGTAGGCAGAGTCAATTTAGATCTTCATCTGCTACGATCCTGACATACCTTTTTTGTCTATTCCATTGTTAGGTCACATTTGATCTGGCGATTCTTGCTTCTGTTTTGGTACGTACGTACGTACATCTAGGGCGACCCTTTTGGAGTTAGTAGTTGGTTATTACTAAATTAAATTAAATAGTAACGTCAACGGTTGTTCTACCCAAATGTATAGAACAGCTGTTTTTTTCATGATTTCTATCTTGGTCCCATAGTGAAATGGTTCAGTTTGATGGTCTGAAGCACCCATTTTAAGGCCTTTGATATATTAAGCATTTAAATTTACACATATAATTTACAAAACGTTTTTTTTATTTTCTGGGGTGATTCAGACATTAAACTGAACAACATTTACTATGGGAGCAAACCTAAAATCGCAAAAAATAAAATCTGCTCTTCACCATAGTAATACTTCGTAATCGCCAAAAAAACGTTTGAGCGCAGATATCTCGAATCATAAGCATTATATCGATTTTGTTTCTATCGAAGTTTTGTTCCATTGGACAAGACCTATCCAACGACACCTCATCTATTAAAAAAATAAATTTCAACCCATCTTTCGTTGAAGGATGTCTCGTTGTATGGGGGCATTTCAGTTTTTGGGTTACTGTTATCTGTATTTATGCCAAATTTCGATTCAAATGTTGCAACAATGAGCGAATTATTGAGGCGGGGCATATACAACGTGTTAATGAATAAGCGCAAAACCTTATACACCCCAACTGATTTACAACAAAATAATTAGATTGAAACAACAATTTCATTATTTTGATAATTAAAATTTAAAGTTATTCGCACTTTAACTTTTGAGGCAAAAATGATTTGCTATCATTTCGGCAATTAATGAAAGCGCTATCGTGTTCATTGATACATTTTAAGAATCTTGTTTTGGTAGTAAGTAGGGTGGGTTGAGATCGACTTCAGTAAATTTCAAATTTTACAAACAATTTTTTTTATATTTTGAAAAAAATTACCTATGCTGAAACTATGATAATTCGATTCAGCTGTCGATTCTAAACAAACTACTTTCTAGTTTTTCGTTAATTCATTAACACGTTGTAGACAGACAGAATGGACGAAAGTATAAGGGGTTCCTTGTTTGACTACGAAACCCTAAAAATCAATTCTTCGTCGCGTAAATCTACTTGCCGGTAGTTCAAAGGTTAAGTCAGTATAACCTCACATATAAACTATTTATACTTCCTTCGAACCTATTCCTCTCATAAGCAAGTCCACAATAAATAACCTAAGTAACAGTAGCATAGCTTATCATTATAATACATGGTATCAATGGTACGGAGGCGTCGTACTTTTGTTTTGTTTGCTATCTCCTGCCGATACTGCGTGCCTTCACGCAAAGAGCTCGCTATATGAGTAGGATAAGAGCGTTGGACTACCTTTTCGTATTTGTTTGTTTTTCTAATTCTTATTAAGGTTCCGTAGTCAACAAGGAATCCTTATAGTTTCGCCATGTCCGTCCGTCTGTCCGTGGCTTAGCTCAGAGACGCTTAGTACTAGTAAGCTGTAATTTGACATTGGTATACATATTAATCACGCCGACAAAGTGGTAAAACTAAATCTTGAATTTTTTAATTTAGGATAGGTACCTCCCCTACACGAAAAGTGGGGATGCAATTTTTTTTCTCGCCTATCCAATGGTGTGGGATATCGTTGGATAGGTCTTTTAAAAATATTATGGGTGTGGGAAAACTATTTTTCGATTTAGGGATTGATACGTGAAAAATTTCACGGCAGTAGTGTATATAACGAATTTAAAAGGAAAGCTATCACCGCTAAGTAAGCTTTACACGTTAACGAGTAATAGTGAACCAACTTGTAAAATATACTTTTTAGACTTTATTAGCCGTAAAACCGTAGTATAAAACAAAAAGCTAAATTGTGACGGTCAACTACGGAACCCTACCCTGCGCGTGGCCCGACACGCACTTGGCCGGTTTTTAATTTTAGGCTGGCAGTTCACCGGAGATATGCGATGTAGCTTAGTGTAGCGACACACCAGCACGTCTAGCATGATTTGTCTACACGCGCGCGACGCGCCTTCACTGCATAGAAAATAACCGGTTCCCGCGCTTTTCGGAGAGCGAAAGCCGCGCTTGCCGCGACTTGTAATATGGGAAAAAGCCGAGTCGCGCGCAAGTAGAGAAATCATGCTAGACTTGCAGCGGAACGTTCGGCGCCGAAAGTTCGGTTGAATACGCGTCTACTAAGGAAAATGGCGCGTAATGGCGCATACTGGTGTGTTGCCGGTATAGGGGAAAATACTGCGAGCGTATTGTGTGAGCGCAGGTGTGTCGCTACACTTAGTTGTGTAAAGAAATAACTAGTCAGATCACTCCATTTTCTTTCTTAGTTTAGTTTAGCGCAGTTCTGGTGAGCGAGTGTTTAGCTAACCAAGTTCTTTTAGCATACAACTCGATCGAGAAGATATGAGCTAGGAGGGATGTGTAAGGGTTGAGATACATTACCCGACTGCATTAGCCGTCCGTCGTCATCGCCGCGTCGACGGCGGACGGTTTCCCATGCTAAATGTCATTTTTGTATGGGCTCGCCGTCGGGAAATGTGTCTTAACCCTAATTGAGATGAGTGATAAGGATGTGAGTTAGAGATGTGTGCTAAGGATGCGGTAGGTACGAGAAGAAAATAGCTATTGGGGATTCACACAGGTAACCAATCTAAGTTAAGCTACTCATCTTTGTATCGCTCATCTACCTCGCATAGCTTTCGTGGACGCGAGTAGGTACATAATTTCATATTTTCGTTTCGCATCCTCGCATAGCTTAGCGACATCGCACATTTTCTGGTGGACAACCAGCCTTAGGTTAAGGGTTCCACCAAAATTTTCAATATAATGCTGTCACTGTCATTATTATGAGCAGTGTGAGAGAGCGTTCATTAAGTATGTACTTATAAGCCTAAATATTTTAGGTGTGAGTTACCCTTAGAATGCTATTTAATAAAATTCCAAAATATCGTTATTGCTTTAACAATACCATGCCCAACAATTCGATGTCATTCATCATTATCACCCTATCATCGTTCATTGCTGAACATGGGATTTCATTATTGATTGATTTGTGGTTGGGCTATTGCAAGCAAGGGTTGCACTGAGACCAGCGCTGGTCCTTTGTGTTCGCCCCAAGCTCACCCATATTTTACGCATACCTCCAAACTTATGGTAGGTATTTTCTTTTCATTCTCGGGAATGCAGGTTTCCTCACAATATTTTCCTTTACCGCTGAGCTAGTAAATTATAAATACAACCGTACATAAATTCCGAAGAACCTAGTGGTACAGGCCAGGAATCGAACAACCGCCTCATGATTGAGGCGCTAGCTCTCTTCCGTATAGGCTATCATCGCTTTTAGGATTTCCCTAAGGCGTGCTACACATTTTTGTACGATTTTAAAATGTCTAGTACGGTCTATCTTATAAGAGGTAGTTTTTTTTTCTGAAATTAATCTAATTAGCCCAAGGCTCACTACGTAGGTGGCCAAAGCCAGTAATCATTCTCATTATTCATCGTCGCTTAATAATTAAGCAATCAAATCTGCATTCAATTTCCCTTCAAAACCTGAAATTTGACCCAAAGTCAATAATCTTCATAACTGCGACTCCAAACAGTAAATGCCCAGTTTGGAACCAGATCATGTCATACAGTATTAAATTATTATTACTCACGACATCATTAAGGCTCTCTCATACACGCCTCATCAATTCAAGTTACATTGTCGGGGAAAAAACCGGACACGCGGAACTGTATCAAACCGTAAATAAATCAAATTGGCCTCAAAAACTCCTTTGTGCTTTCGGCAATTTTCGCCCATTATCTAGGGTTGTCAGACATTCTGTTTATGGGTTGGACAGCGGATACGGGACAAAAGAGTGACCAGGCTAAACGAAGAGCTAAAATTTTCACTACGTTTAAAGTTATGGTGTTTAAATTCACCGTAAGTTATAGGCATAGTATTTCTACGTTCACATTCGTTCACTTTGAAGAGAGATATATTATTTAGTTGAAAGAAAATTGCACGTCGGCTTCTTAAGGTTAAACGTCACATTTTAATCTATAGTGTATTCCATACTGACTGACTAGAAGAATCAGAAGTATTTACTTGATTAAATAATATTAAAACAGCAAAAAATACATGACAGTGTTCTTCTTTCGCGATATAAACATTTTCAATGAATTATCTTTCAGAAGTTGCAGCTTTTAAAAGAAATGCAAAATAACAGAAAGATTAATAAAAACAATCATTTTACGGGACAAATGGTAACCAAAGCGTATGCCAACCCTAACATTATCGGGATCTTTCTGCCGCAAAAAGACCAATTTAGGTCGCGTTTTCGACTTTTTTTACCCTTCAAGTCCCGTAAGTACAAGATCACGAGCGCATGAATATAATTGTTGCATTCATTGTTCTCCGAGATAAACGCGGAACAAGCTTTTGTGTTTAATTAAGAATTTTGCTGGGCGCAAGGGAAATTGGATCGATTTTAAAGTTGGTTAAACTTTTTTTGCAGAGCGGTATGTCAGTTCTCTTTATTGAAGTTATTTTGGCGCTTAATTAACTTGAATACTGTAGGTTTTTGTTGTACAAAACTCCTTTGGTTGTCCTTATTCTTATTAAACTATATACACTGTGCAGACAAAATGTAAAGTTGTGTGGAAAATTATAGCAAGACATCCCACGGGGTATGTTGCATAATAAAGGAGGCTTATATCGTACAGTGGGTGGCTGACGACAAAGATAAGATGATCCTATGCCACACCACGGACACTGCCTACAAAAAACAGAGATTGACAAGATGACGTCAGCACATGCAAAACGGAGTCTAGGGTTGCAACAACTTTAGCTGCGTGCGGTACATTACTTTTTCGTAAATAAAACACACGATTGCGCGAATTATTTGACAGCCCATGAAAGCCGTTTGACAGATCGCTTAGACGTTTCAGGGTGTCAATCACATACAAAGAACACATAAATACGGTCATTCGATGTTGGTCCCATAAAGAAAGTTGTTCAGTTTATAACCTTAAAAAACTGTCAGCATATTAAGAAGGTCCCTGTATAATTCATCAAGTTTAGGGTGATATGAAATTCAGCACAGTTGAATATTTACTGGCTGTCTTACTGAAAATTATTAACGCCGATGTTTTAAATTAGCGCGATCGGCGTCAAAGCACGAAACACTTTTAAGAACAAGCGTCATACTAAATCGATGAAGCATAATGTAGTGACAATACGTGGTTGTATTAGACCAACACCCTTACTTTGTGGTAGGCAATGCAGTAGCGGAGACGAAAGAGGTTTACTGATGATGGTGTATTACAACTACAATTTATTGCCAATCTCAGTATTTCAGATTTCTAGTACCACCTAGGCACAATTCGCACCATACACTAATCAAGCAGTAGCAACGACACATTCTAAATCGTCGAATCAAACATCATTAGCGTCATAAGCGGTGCCAACGGCCAAAGGCAGCCTTGCTAAGAGAGCATTACTATTTGTCACATTATGGATATTAGAGCGCACTGAAGTGAGATTTTTTAAAATAACACACTCAAAATAATGATCGAATGATGCATAATGTCCATAGTAATTTTGACTTTTCTATTGCTAAATCGCACTCCTGATCAATCGCCTGACATCAAGCGTGATAGAACCAATGTAAGAACTGTAGCATCCGGCCTAAAGGCGGAAAAACACCCAAGAAGGCTACGAAACTTTAATATAGAGTTTTGCTAGGACTACGCAGCGGATTGGGACGCGAGGATCTTGAGTATGCGGTGTGTCTGTAATGATCATGTTATCGGTTGGTATCGATACTGATAGATCATAGTATCAGTACCTAGCCCTCCTACCTACACATAAACCTTCATTAAAATTCCCAACAAATCATAGAGCGGGACGTGTTATGACGTAATTGAAGACATGACACCAGCCCAGGGCTAGGCGACAGTTCTAGTGGCTAGTAGCTAGTAGCAAGTTGATAGTTGCAACGGACACAGGACGTTCTATGAATAAATTAGTGCCCACTGGCCGCTTGAAATTACCCATTTTGAATAAAATTACTTATTGTGGTTAGAAGTTGCGAATTGTGGATAGAACGCGATTTCCGACAGCTTAGGCTGAAATTGCTACGCTTATTAAATTTTGAGTGCGACTTTGCTTGTAGTCTAGGAAAAATAAGGTTTGAGATTGCATTAAAGACACTTTAGTAAATTGTGTTTGTAATAATATTTTAGTTAGTTTATAACACTTTTGTCGAGATTTCGTGGTTATATTGGCTCAGGACCTGAGAAATACCTTAAAATCAATATAACTGTACAAAGGGCAAGCTTATTTCGAAAGATATTTCTTCCAGCATACTAGCAAAAGAGACAGTTAATTATCACATGGCAAATTTAATGTGTACAAACAAACAGTAAATAATTCAGTTTTGAGGTTATAATTTTTGAAGACTTACAAAATATTAAATATCTACTCAAATTTACGATATTAACTAGGGATTGTTATTGTTATAAGTAAAACGTATTAAATGAAAATCATCAGTTTTCCATTTTTTGTTCATACCTAAATTTTATGTTTTGTAAATGTCTTAATTATTCAATAATACAATTTCGGGGATAATTGAGAATTTATGTTTTTCAGGTTTTTTCTACTATATTCCAAATTATCACCAAAAGTGCAATTAATGCAACCTTCTCCATACAAAAATCCGTAGATTTCCCCGACTATTGTGCAAATTTCGGTTTATAGCCGGTATTTGTCTTATTCAAAATTTTTGACAAAACTGTTAATTTTCCTATCAAGTATTGAATCATTTAATCTTCTGGAGAGACGAAACAAACATACACTAAAATAAATACGTACTGTATACCACTAAACGTAATTTTTTGTTAGGATGCAAAAGGTCTTTACATTCTAAACTGCATAGCTTATATTTCATTTCCTTTAAGAGCTTAAGCAGATCGTATAAGGGTTAAGAGACATAACCCGACGGCGACCGACGGCCGGCCCATACAAAAATGACATTTAGTATGGGAAGCCGTCCACCGTCGTCGCCTTTTTGTCATTTTTGTATGGGCCCGCTGTCGGTCACTGTTGGGTAATATGTATTTACCATATGCATATACCCTAATAAGGTCCATAGAGTCAAAAAAGCATAGAAAAAGTTGTCTTTTGAAACTGTAACTAACGTAAATATCTTTAATATTGTATGTGCACTTTTAATCTAGCCCGGATTATGTTGACAACGATATTGAACACATGAAAATACCAGAAGATACTAATCATCCATGACCCATGATTAATATCGCGTCATCTTACTGACAGTGGACATGTCAATTCGGACCAACATTTGTTAAAATTTTACACTAAAACAGGAGATTATGTATTTTGTTTTTTTATGTGTGACCTTACCCTCTACAAATATTCATTCTTCTCCACTGGTGGTTCTGGTTAGTAAAGAGATATGCGGAGTAGAAAGTTTGAATTAACTAGAAGATAGGATTGTGTGATTCACACGTTGTAGACCACAGACGTCAGAGTATAGAAATGAGCACTAACAGTAGGGGTACTCCCCGCCCGCAATCAAATTAGATGTTCCGCAGTTTAGCGAGAATAGGGGGTTACAAGCGGAATACAAGCTTAAATATCATTATATGCAATATAAAATGTAATATATCATAAACGATCGTTATATAGGTAACGAAGATTCAGTCCAAAATACGGCTGCAATTTTATGTAAATACGCATCAAGATATTTCTCGTTTTTAGAGCAAATAAATAAAATTTATAGAGCGATAGAGCAAACTAATTTAAAATTCAAAATCAACCTACAAGCTCATAAGTCAAGCCAACTAATAGTATAATGAGACAACATTACAAATCATTTTTCTATTTACAATAAACAAATTGTTTTCCACCGGTAGCTCAGTAGCGACTCAGCGGTCGCTCGGGGCTGCGTACGCGCAGCGCAATTACCGGGAACGGTCCGAAACCGCCCGAGGGTTACCTGCTTGATAGACGTTAATTGTTCACGAGAGAGTTTAATTATTGAAGGGGTTTTGATAAAGAAATGTTCAATGAAATTAATTGGATGGTTAATGCTAATTCGATTTAAAAACCTTTCCCCCTAAGTCAGTTTTTACGCTGTCAGTACAGGGTGTAAAATTAAATGGGTTACATAATTTAGGATATGCATCAGACCATCAGACTAAACAACTTTCTTTATGGAACTGACATTGAAACATTGAACATAAAAATTGACTGTTTCATAGATACATTTGAGACGAGTCAGCATTGACGTTTTCTGTGGGACAGCAGATTTTTTTTTTCCTGATTTCGGTGATGGTCCATAGTAAAAGTTGTTCCCCTCAGAAAGTTTGTAACGCTTTCAAATGTACATCCTGTGTAGATTGAAACCTAAACTAAAAAAAAATACAAATTAGTACTAACACCAACGAAATATTTCAGTAGATAACAAAAATAATATAAACATTCTTACATAATCTTACACAGAAGATAATGGGGAACAATTTACGTATCTAATAGCTTGAATATAAAAGCGAAACTCGTAAAATGTCGATAAACGCACAGACAAGTGGCGTTCGTTCAAGAATAGGTGAGGTGAAGTAGTTGATAGGCCAAGTTTATTTGGATACCTCGAATATTTAAAGTTTATAATACTTAAGTACCTACTGACTAGTTTCAATAAATTTTTTTTTTACAAAAAGTTACATATTATTGTTAAAAATCTATTCTTTTTTAGTAATGTAATACTATTTGCTGTCGCTCTCCCATTGATGGGAAAAGGCCGGTTCCGTTCTCTACATGCGGTCCCGGTTTAGCCTTTCGATAGGCCATTTATTTAAGCAGCTATCGATTTCGTCCCACCACGTTCTTCTAGATCTGCCTTGATGCCGATTTCGTTCGAAAAATTACATATTAGTACTTTTTATTGTTAAAAATCTATTCTTTTTTAGTAATGTAATACTATTAGCTGTCGCTCTCCCATTGATGGGAAAAGGCCGGTTCCGTTCTCTACATGCGGTCCCGGTTTAGCCTTTCGATAGGCCATTTATTTAAGCAGCTATCGATTTCGTCCCGCCACGTTCTTCTAGATCTGCCTTGAAGCCGATTTCGTTTTGCTGGGGATCAGTTGATAGTGGTTTAGGGCTATAGGTCATCTGGCATGCGTCAGATATGTCCAGTCCAATCCACTTTGGATTCTCAGCGGTGATGGCAACGTCTGTCACTTGGGCTCTGGAGCGAATGATCTCATTTCTAACCCGGTCGATCCGTTTTAAGCCAAGGATGCTGCGTTCAAATCTTTAGCCTCAAGGATTGTCAAAGGAATTTATCTTGCCATCGTCTTGAAAAGATTTGCCAGCTTTAGGAGCTTGTTGATTGCCCTGGGTGCGCAGGAGATGTATCGGGGGTTCATGACGTCACACTGAAAGACTCTCTTTGTACACCCCCAGGCATCATCACCTCCAAAAACTAAGTTTATTGTAGCCCCTGCAAATCTTTTTTATTTTATCATCAGGGCTTGAAATACCGGTATTTTTAGGAACCAGTACCATTGACCTTGGTGTTATACCGGTTCCAGATGGGTGCCGGTACTATTGTTACCGGTACCAGAAGTAATACCTGTACTATTACATTTCTAAGTATCATAGGTATTATACTGGTACCAAACAAAAATATACGTTAGAGTAAGGAAACAGCTGTAGTATCTGAATTAGGTACCGGTACTTGTTAGGCGGAGTACCTACTGGTGCCCGTCTGGAACCGTTACCAATGTACCGAAATGGCAAGAATCGCTATGTACCGGTACAGAACCTGTACTATTGATACCGGTTTCAATCCGTTTACCATCATCATACTTTGATATAAAACTTGACTCACTTTTACGTGCATGTTTTTAGCAAGATAAAAATACAATTGAAATAAAATGAAAAAGGTCTGTGTCGCCGACAGAGGGCGGTGTAAAAAACTCATTTTATTTGTCGACAAGACAGTTATACTGTATTCATAGTGGACGATTAAGGCTGAGATGCACTTTAAGGTACCGCCGAGGCCTATTTATAGTTTTATGTTAGTTGACCAGGAGCTGTGTTGGGTTTTACGTTTTACTTTAGAAAGGGTGTAATGTTAGGGTTAAATAAAGCCGTGTGCTTGCGGTGAAGAAGTTCTGATGAATGTGTGAAGTTAGTAAATTTACATTGGGTACGCGAAGTGGACTAAAGCACGCACACCCTCACCGTAAGTCTATGCCCCACCAGGAGAGACACATCTGGAAACAAATGATGATAATGATTGTGGTTCTGGAGATGGAAAAACTTACAAAATTCAATCGAAAGAAGCACCTATGTTTGTAAACAAAATGAGTTCTATATTTAGCAGTCTGATAAATTGATAATAAGCAATGTAAAAAATTTTTTGGAAATACTTTTTAAAATATAAGGTTATCATCACATAACATACACACTTTTCTGTTATTCAATTTAAGAGATAATATTCAAATTACACAAAAAAAAAATTGTCTGAATTCAGTCAACGATAATTTTCAATTTCAATTCCCAGTCCACTTTAAAAATGTTTTGTAATCTAGCTTGATTATCGACTAATTATAAAATAATTTTCCATTTTGTTCGTTCTTGCCAATGTCTAGGATTCAAGCACATTCTTTACATTATTAAGAAGGTACATATTTCTAAATGATTCTGAATACCAGGTAGGTTAGGGGCATGATAATAGATATAGGACGGGCCCAATATAAATTCTTGTTTAAAAACATTTATACACAATTTGTCCAGGTTTAAAAGTATTAGCGGATGTCACCTCTGCTCTCTTGGTTGGTGACGCCCTTGCCGCGATATTAAAATGATCAGGACGGGCGGCATGGCACCGCGATAAACGTTATATTGCGCCTTTTATCTTATTTTCTGTAGAAAATACGCCATGCCATGCCGCTCGTGCAGTATATTGTATCATACCTAAACATATGTAAGGTTAGGAAATGATTTATTTTAGATTGTATGCGTACTTGATTATCGAATATGGCAACACTTCATCGCCATGATCTCCCATCAAGATCTCCACTGCTTAGCTTAGGCTTTCTCCCAATTTTTACGATTGATTTTATGTAGCATGCATCTGTCGACTGAAGGTGACCATTACAAGTTGTGTACTACCGCCTTCTTTGGTTTTAATTGTTTTCATCAGTCTATGTAGCAAGAACGAGAAACAAAAAAAACTAATTAGAGCCTTTAATGAAATACCGCAAATTCTGTTGACAAAGGGAAACTTAATTTATGCGACAATGCTTCCAAGATCGAATGGGCATTTTTCAAAATGGCATCCAACATCCATCGTTAAGATAAAGTAAAATAAAATACAAATACACTACTTAGATAAAACCAAAAATAAATGATTAAATCACAGTTTTAGTTATGTGAGCTTGGCAAGTTTTATACGGACAAAATATAATCTCATCCATGCATGTCAGCCTTAGCATTGATTATAAACGAGATGCCGCTGATCTGAGACCTAGACCATATTCTGTCATACATTTTGCATGGTCATCCTTTTATCTTGTTCAGTTCCGCCCAAAACTCAGGAGAGCTAAAGAGCTACCGACAGCGCTATGGCCACGTTATGCAATCTAATCTGTGTATGACTTGTGATCGAAGAAGTAAGTTCAACAGGTACTATTGCGGTAAGCTGCATCTTCCTTTTCTGTTTTATCTAAATTTTCTCTGTTAATGTTAACTTCACGCTACATGAATTACGTTGGATTTCAAAAAGGTATTATTGTATTTATTGCGCATTTCAATGCATTTACATGGTTAGTTATTATAAGTGACAAATTGATGATAGCGACTTCCTTACCTGTTCCATAGAAACATAATTATTCTATCGTAGTTTTAAATAACTCAAAATAGGAATACCTAAAAAGCTTCTCGAAAGAACAAGCACTTTTGAAAACCAGTTGCATTAGGTTTGTCAAATAACGAGAAATTAAATTTCACTTGATTGCACAAAACAAAAACTGCAGTACAAAAGACATCAACGATACCTGCATTGTTTTCTGTACTTATACAAGTTTTTGTCTGTATGGTTGTTTTCAATCTTCACTTCTAAACTGCTGAACAGATTTTAATAAAATTTGGTAGAAACATACAACTTTTTTGATAACGAAACCAATTGTAAGCTGTGGCCTTAAGCTAGTCTGAAAAACCAATATACAGGGTCCAACTTAATATGCTGACACTTTTTTAAGGGGATGTCCAGACCATCAAACTGAACAACTTTCTCTATGGGACCAACATCGAAATCGCGAAAAAAAATCCACTCGACTTCATCGAATCCACTTTGCAGTTTTGTATAGAACAGGTGATTTTTTTTTCGCGATTTCAATGTTGTTGCCATAGTGAAAGTTGTTCAGTTTGATGGTTTGATCATCTCCTTAAAAAAGTGTCAGCATATTTGAATTTTCATCAACATCATCAGAATCAATCTATATACCTTCCTAAGTCATCCTATAAGGTATAGGTCACCTGTCATTAATAAGGGTGAAAAGAACCGGTCATACTCCACTACGCGGCTCCAGTCGTGACTAAATATTCAAAAGCTTAATAATCACAAAGTTTTCTCTAACAATCAATAGGCGGGTTTTCAATAAAGCGGGGCCAATAAAACGACAATAGATTACAAAGGGGACAGTGAGGTAGTTGTCCCGTCGATTTATGGCTCGTCACATAGACAATAAATAGTGATTTTCGCGTTTCTCCGCGCGACACGCATAGGGATAGAACGTAACTTGTAAGTAAACTGGAAATAATCGGGACGCGCGCGGGACCAAAGGTTCCAAGACCGTAATTATCTGTCGAAAGACGTAATTGATTGTTGGATATAAGGGACTTCTACAAATATTGGTTTTATTACCAATTGTATCCGACAATACAAGATATTTTTGTAAAATTCGTATTGTTTTCTATTATTATCAAAAATATGGAAAATCTCAGGATAATCAGCATTACAACAATGATATTTTAGATCTGTCGAGTACCAACATGATTTTTTTGCGGGGTACGCAATACTGCTAATTCCGAATTTCCAGTGTTTTATCTGTTTTTAGGGCTTAGAAGTGCTTGATCTTAAGTTCATTCACTGGCTCGGACCCTTCGTGGTCCCTCCATTAGTCCGCAGTAGCTGCTCTTTGAGTTACTTTTTTCTAATTCAATTATCAACACGGGAACGTTTGTCGAAGGCTCTTCGTACATTAGCATAATTAAGAAACTTGACTTCGTTTTCCATTCTTGTGAACGTCAAATTCTCTGGAAACTGGACATAAAAACTCAACAATTTACATTCTACCGTCCCTTGTCCCGCAAAGCACGTACACCATTGTACTGCATATAAGGCTCAGAGAAGCGTCTTGATATTTTTATACGATACTAGACTCCATTGTGGGTCTAGGAACTGGTAAACCTGGTTAACTGTTATTTGTAGCTAGTACCAGTACTAGCCTCGTCGGAGCGTACGGTTCCGTGTCAGATTCACAATTGAGACCGCGAGAATGTCGATCGGATTAGCCGATACGAGTATGTTAATACTAGGTTCCTTTTTGTGTTACTTTTATATTTTTATTAGAGTGGAGTAGTTATCTAGGTTCAATAGTTATCGTTATAGGTATAACATCTGGTAAAATTAATTAATGAGGTGTTTATTAATTACGTAAGGTGATTTTGGAGATTTTTCGACCCCCGCGGCCCCGCTTGGAGAGATGTCATGAGATTTGACTCTAAGTGACCTCCTACTACGTGAGATTTTTCAAAATGCGTAGTTTTAATATATAACTACTGTTAATCTGTGCTTGACTGCGTTGAATTCATTTAAAAACATGTTTTAGTTAATTTAAATGGGCCAAAAAGTTATCACAAACCTTGACTATAAATAAAGAATCTTTAGGTGTCCCTGACTCCAGATAAACCTTTTTTTAGAATTTTTGTCTGTCTGTTTATTTGTGTGAGCATCACGCGAAAACTACTGATCCGATTTTGTTGAAACTTTTTTTGTTTGATAGCTTACGATCTGACTTAAAATCAGGTATATAATTTGTGTGGACGGAATCGCGGGTTAACTCTAGTATTTAATAAAAGCGTGTGCTACATAATTTTAATGTTGAAGACTGCACACCTTTTCAAAACCGTACCAAATGTGCAGACTCAAATGCGTGCTGCGCTAGAAAACTCTTATTTACGCTTTGGATTTTGGAGTTCTATCCCACGTCATTTATTATACGCTACTTGTGTGGTCAAGTACCAAGAAGCATTATCCCAAACAATATAATATCTCAAAGGCTCACGATCCTGCACGTATTTACCTCAAGTCCTTGATTGTTGTCTAATTTACGGCTCTCATTTGCAAGCAATACTAAAACTAGTAAGGAAGGCTAGCATTTAATTGTCTAATTGATTGCGGAATTGAAGTATTGAATGGTTGTGTAATTATTCCCTTTATTTAATCGAAACCTGTTTTTCTTTAGTGCCTTTTATTTACGCTGTAGAACAAGCATACGGTTAGCGAAAACGAGAAAATCATATCAAACGCAAAAATTGTTTTTTTTTGCAGGCTGTGTACTTTTATTTGTCTATGATGGTATATTCTTATCATACAGGAAGCTGACATAGGTATTATTTGGTTTTATAATTCCATATTATCATACTACTAAAAACAAAAATAAATCGACACAAAAAAAACTACGGTAATAAAATATAAAAAAAAAAAAATAATCGTCCTCTTCGCCGTTACGTCGTCGTTGTCGTAATTAAAACATCAAACGATGAATATGTTTATTAACTGATTTAGTTTAATCAAACCTTTTTCACTTGTGATTAACTCTTAATAATATTATAATGGTCAATAAACGTGGCTAACACTCAGTTGCAGAAACGCTCATTAGAGATAATCCTCCATTAAATCTCTTGCTAGCTTTTACTACGTCATCAAGACAAAAAGTGACAGCAAGAGATTTAATGGAGGATTAACTTTAATGAGCGTTTCTGCAACGGAGTGTAAGTGGACAAAGAATTGCTAAACGGAAGTGGAAATGGTTTCAGAACAGATTACCGATGGGGCCGAAGAGTTCTCGAGTGGCGACCGGAAAGTGCAGCATGGGTAGGCTACCCACAAGGTGGACCGACGACCTGGTGAAGGTGGCGGGAATCAGTTGGATGAAGTCAGTGCAGGACCGGTAGTTGAGGCGATCCTTTGGGGAGGCCTATGTCCCAACTTGACTAAATGATACTAAAGAAGCGAAAGAGACGTGTCAGGATAGTATTAGGACTGGAGGCGATATTTTGCGTGTGAGAGACTAGTTTGAGTATACCTTTTAAAAACTTGATTATATGGACCAACTTTAAAAATAAATTTCCATGTTAGCGCAATAAATTTTTTTACAGGAAGGAAAACAATTTTACCGCAGAAGTCTGACGACAGATGGTATTTTCTGTAAAAAGTGGCACTAATCCTTTATTTTTGAATTGTTTACACTAAAATGATTGTTCGGAATTGCGTAACAAGTATTGTCATTACAAATTTGTAGTAACCACATCTAAAAGTTCAGAGCAGGGTGTCGATTTTTCCAATGATAAAAAATTTACAAAATCGCGAAAACTATCAAAAGCTTGTTTTTTTTTTCTCTGATTAGTTATAAACCTGCCTATCTCCTGTTTTCGGGTTGACGTTGAGTTTTAGAACACCCTGTATAAAATATAAATTATACATCAAAATCCTAACATGACAATCATATACCTATAATCAAAAGCGTATATGTTCAAAGTAGCGGCTCCGGCAGAGAGTCTAACATAATGTAACTTTACTCTGGTGTTAATTCGCTAAGGCCCGCAGTATGACAGGCCGGTCGAGGCGAAACTACAAAAGATATAGCATTTATTGCATTGGAATTGAGTGGATGTGCCTTGAAAAAGTTAAGACTGTTGGTTGTTGAAAAGTTTCATCTTAGATAAAGTACGTCTAGATAGAGCCTCACGCTGCTACCGTATAAAACAAAAGTGGCCAACTTTCTAAGGTTGGTGTGCGTAAAGCTCCATACAACTTATATATGTGTGCGTGTATACCAACACGGTTCATCACTCAATAGTTCACAGATATTTTTTCGACGCGTTCGCAACTTCGACTGTCAATCTAGACATATAACTTTACTTATCAAAGAGTTTCTTTTTCAGAAGGGCCTTTGTATGTAAAACTTAGAAATAAACACGTTGATGTGTATGGAGGACTCTCATTTGCCAAGGCGCTTCCTTCTTGGTGAGGTCGCGCATAAGAAGAGGTCAGTCGGAAGACCAATGCTGCGATTCAAGAATTGCATCAAGAGGGATCTGACCGCTTTCGGAATCGGCAACGCAAATTGGGAAGAGCTCGCGGAAAATAAAGGAGGGCGGAGAGAGAAAACAAGAGATGTTCGGACTACACATGATGAAGCCTGGTTTGCACAGAGACACGTGACAAAAGGCATAATGCTGTCACAATCCCGTTGTCATCCACCGGCATACAGTTTTGTTGTAGAGGCTGTGGCCGTGTTTGAGGCACACGCATAGGACTGTAAAGCCATGAGAAAAGGTGCTTCTCCAAAAACACTGCTTAGATCATCTGCAACAGATGTAAAGGTCATAGGCATGATGATGATGCAGGCATTTATTGTGAGATGACTTGTGTTTTTGCACACTAACAAATCTAATAACACGATTAAGCTCTCTGCACAAAGCGACCATTTTCCATACAGAACCTGTACTTCAAATATCAGTCTAACTACTGAACAAATAGAGTTAGCTGATTAAGTATGTCAGTAATCAGAACAAACGAGTTATAAGTCCATCATCAGAACAGAAAAGTGGTTGGAATTGAACCCAACAATCAAGATGATGATAAGCATAGCATATGCTCAAAGACTATATTCCCCGTATAATAAGATAAAAAAAAAATCTTCATCTTTGTTGTTACAATCTACAGGATCTGGGATATTGTAAATACTTATACTTATGATTATTACTTCGATTTTTCTTATTCTTTAGTGAAAGTACCTCCGCGGTCTAATGGTTAAGAGCCTCGGGTTCTCGACACGGAGGTCGTGGGTTTGATTGCCAAGGGGGACCCCTCCTTCCTCCTATGTCACTATGCGTTTTTCCCCAGTTGGTTAGGATATTGCAGGCAGAATCACCTGATAGTCTGAAAAATAAGACTCCGTACTTCGGATGGCACGTTAAGCCGTTGGTCCTGGCTACTATCTCTGGTGGTAGTATTCGTTACATAAAAACCACGTCAGAGGCCGTAAGGCGGTCTGAAAAAACTCTGACACCAGGTCTTGCTGCCCACACGATAAGAATTAGTGAAATTATTTCGAAGATCTTCACAAATCGAACATCAGAAGGACATGCGTGCGACGGGCTATAATAGTCTTGATATTTTCTTTATCTCGGTGGTTCGCAGTGTTCTCCGCTTACTATTACCTGTTTGCGGATTATTCGCAAATATTACGATACTGACCATGTTTCTCGGCTTTCATTAATAGTGGTATGGATACACTGTTATTTTTGAATCGATTGTTCTTTGAAAAATGGACTGAGCATTTAATTCTAGCCCTGTTTTGACCATGAATTTGATATGAATTTTCCCGTGGTGGATCTTTGTCTCACATTCTATCATAGCTGCGAGATTAAATCCCGCATGCCACATTTCATTTATTCAAACTTTTTTTTGACGATTTTCTATGTCGAATCTAAGGAATTCTTGTCTGATTGATTATCTTGACTGGTACCAAGGTACATAGATTTACAATTTGAACTATTATCATAGAGTCGAGTTTTCATAAAATCAAATGTGTTAGAGAGGGACAGGTATGTTATAAAAGGCCAATGAAAATTATGAAGAAAAGGCCACCACACTACTCTTATTCCTATAATGTAATGTAGTTAAAGTTTCCAGCTTTGGCCTCCAACAAGGTGGACCGACGACCTGGTGAAAGGCGGCGGGAACTCGTTGGATGAGGGCAGCGCAGGACCGGTTGTTGTGGCGATCCTTGGGGGAGACCTATGCCCAGCAGTGGACGTCCATCGGGTGAGATGATTGATGATAAAACATTGATCGAAAAACCAGAAGTCGAACTAATTTAGGTACTTTGTTTCGTCACTGCTAGCTAAACTTTGACGCTTTCAATACGTCGTAGGCGCTGTTCTAGAAACAGAACACTCAAGCACCGGAACCTTTATTCCAGGTATGTTTTTCACCTGTGTACACAATCTTTAAGCTTCTACTTTGTCTCGGAACTATCTCAGTACATCTCGACGGAGATACGGTTAAGTGTTAAATTTCATTTGTGCCCTTTATTATCCCTTCAAATGGGACATGCCTTAGTTCTTTGTTTTTTGCCAACAAGAAATCTTATTTTTTTTTTAATCATAAACTCTTAAGTGATTTTGTTTGTCTTTTTATTTATTAGCTCTTTTTTTGTTTTGATCCTTTGCATACAATGTTTGGCAATCACCTTCTATCCATGTTTGTTCGTTCCATGGCAAATTTCCTTCGTGACAAATGCCTGGTAGAAGATGAACTTCCTGGCTTAAGAAACTTTGTAAATGGGTCGATAAGAACATTACCTCATTATTCAGGGCTGCAGTCTCCAGGGTCCAAATTGCCCTAATGATAGCCAAACTCAGATTGGAAATGGCACCACAAGAAGAAAAATACATGATTTGCAATAAACATTGATTAGGCTCAATAAAAAAAACTATAGACTACTAATTTATTAGATATTTGCACGCATATGCTCATAACTATATAACTCGAGGGGTAGTCAGATATGTTCTGGAACTCAGAACATCCACGTTTCACAATTAGTACCGAAACTCTTTCCTGTAAAGAAACACTGTTTATTTGATTTCGTGATTATTTTCTAGAATTCCGGTTGACTCTTGTACCCTACTAAATTTATTTTAACCCTAGTTAAAATATAATCATGACAATGAACATCCATAGTCATTTCAAAAATCATTCGTACTAAATGATGGCGTGAACGAGTAGCTAAAGTAATAATGGCAACACCGAGACTTGAGTACTTCAATATGAAATGCAATCACCTGAAGATAATGGCAAAAGATCGCGGGCGTGATGCATTAATCGGCGTATGTACTGCCGCGGGCAAAGCCAGATAAGAGGACTAGTAGCGACAGAAAAAAAAGGGTCTGATGATGTGATGAGTGAGAAGGATCCTAATCTGTTAGTAGCGTAGCGAGGGGGCAGGGGTGGAGGGCAGGCAGGGGGTGTAATTACTAGGGGCGGCAAATTTGAGAACACTTAAATTGATTGAGCTCCTCCTATAATTCGTAGGGCAGCGAAAAGTCGAGCTCGCTTAGCTCGCTCTAAGTTTCTGTTTTAATTACTGTAGCTAATCCTAAAAGTTCTGACCACAACTAATGCGGTGCTAACTTCGCGCGATCCATAGCTTTTAATAAGGATACTTTACACAGCCCCAATTAAAAAAAAAGGTACTTTGCACATGTTTTGTAGGTAAAAAGCTCTGGCCCCAACCGATTTGTATTGAGGAGAAAAGTTAGTTTCTATTTTTGCATGGATAAACCAAAAGATGTCTGACTACAAACCGAATAGATGTCCTAAAAAAATTCGAGCTCGCTACACCAGCTCCCTTATTTTTAGTGCAAGTCTTCTTATAAGGGAAAGGGGGCGGCAAAATCGACCTGTGCCCCGGGCGACAGAAACCCACGCTATGCCACTGTCCGTTTTTATTTGGGTAATTAATGAGCTGAAAAGGGAAAAAAGAAACTAACAGCAACAAATAGAATCCGATGCGGATGATGGAAAAAGTTAGTCTATGTTTATTATAAAACTTCCAGAAAATTTACGTACCCGAATTTTTTTCTGTATTTTTTCTGTTTATTCGAGGTTCACGAAAACTACTAGAACAATTTTGATGCTGTTTTCATTGTTGAAAGCATAGGATTCAATTTGAAAGCCACGAGTCTTTTATCAGATTCCGAAAAGGAGAGCATCTAATGTAGAGATTCCAGAAGTACGTTACGTTAACGTTGAATTTGACTGTAACCCTCTAAAGCAACCCAAAAACAAACATCAAATGGTACTTTTACACTGTCCTTACATCGAACTAATAAATTTCTGAGCACACATCCAATGTAAATGAGTAAATGTCTTAATTATAACAGTATAATGTGAATTAATCTAGCTAGCAAAATCAGTTCGCTGGCATCGCGTGATTTAATAGATTTTGATTTAGTAATGCAAAACGACAGTAACCGGAATTGAATAGCTGCGCAAGATCATATTGATTAGTCAATAATTAAATAGTAATAAAATCGTGAGAGAAATTAAATACGTAGAAATAGTTAAACGTGACTTGGATTTTAAATGTTAGTTTTTTTTGGTTCGGTTTTGGTACAAAATTGAGGCGATTGAGGAGGTGAAAGGATTTTTAAAATCAGGTTTTGAATATCGGCGAAAGGTTTTTTAGATTGAACCTGTTTTTGATTGTTCTTGAAAGTTCTATTTTGTCTTCATACGCAGTAAGAGATTAAAAAACCGATCAATTAACAATCTTCATCTAAGCCGATGGACGTCCACTGCTGGGCATAGGCCTCCCCCAAGGATCGCCACAATCGATCGCGATACAATAGTACAAACATTATGTCCTTATTACAAAATAGAAATATTATTAATGTTTTCAATTTTTATATTTTTAAATATCTTTTTTTTAACTTTGAGAAACTACTACCTACCACCTTTTTCTTAACTTAACAAATGTTTCCCCAAAATCCTTTTTCTTGTAGAATTTGGTTCCCAATCGATATGAAATTGTTCAAAATACACTTTCTTCTTAATATGCTTGCAGTTTTTTAAAGAGATGATAAGACCATCAAACTAAACCACTTTTACTATGGAACTAGCATAAAAATCTCAGCCATTCGATACAAAACTGCAAACCTACTCGACCCAAATGTATGAAGCAGCTGATTTATTTTAGCGATTTCGAAGCTGGTTCCAAATACGTTTTTAGTTTGATGGTCTGATCATCCCCTTAAAAACCGTCAGCATATTAAGAAGGGCTCTGTATTTTTGTAAGACAGAATCGTTTGAATAACTTAAAACTGCTTCGATTACCTAAGTATAATCTTTTTATAAATTATATAAATGACAAGCATTCACAAACTCACGGTCTTATTCTCTTTTGGGGTGAAAAGAAACATTAATTCAAACAACCAGCCAACTTAGTACATTAAACAAGATGCACTTTGAGTTACTGCAGGAAGAAATTATGTGTGATTTGGTGACAGGTGGCAATGGCAAGCCTACGCCCACTAATACACTCCAAAAGAAACCGTGTCCCTTAGTCACCTTCAACGACACCTATCGTTATAACGGTAATGGTAATAGGGTGGTCATCATCATCATCATCATCTCAGCCGATGGACGTCCACTGCTGGACATAGGCCTCCCCCAAGGCTCGCCATAACGACCGGTCCTGCGCTGCCCTCACCCAACGGTTTCTCGCCGCCTTCACCAGGTCGTCGGTCCACCGTGTGAGGAGCCTACCCACGCTGCGCTTTCCGGTACGCGGTCACCACTCAAGAACTTTCGGCCCCATCGGCCATTGGTTCTGCGAGCAATATGCCCCGCCCACTGCCACATTAGTTTAGCAATTATAGGGTGGTATATTCTAACAATTCTAAACCAGACAGTGTCTATAAAGATTATTCCATCAATTTATGCATCTTTATTAGTATCTTATATTGTAACATTATTCTTCTCACCATAATAACTATAATGAACATTTGTTTTTATACATACCTATTATTCCGAACCAGATCATTATACTTTTAATTAGGACTCACGCTGCGCAGCTGATTGAAAAATCTTCGTTCAGTGTTGCTAGCCTTAAATATATTCCCAAAAATGTTTTACGGCTTATTTGTTATTGTCTTATAGCTAATTAATTATGTTTTTTGACATTTGTTTGTTTTTCATTTTGTTTTTGTTTGTTTGTTGACATAACAAAGTCACATTTTTTAGTAGACACAGAAATTGTCGTCAGCAATTTTTATGATTTTGATAAATAAATGGAACTATTGTTTATATCAATCTAACAATCCATATTGAATGCAAGACTGATATGCGTAATTGCAAATTATAGCCGATTTTGAAGTGCAAAATCGGCTATAATTGTGCAATTTGCGGTGTGTCGGCTACCGAAATAATAGGGACTAACATGAACTTATACAAATACAATATCTACTCTAATACTAATCGATTGATCGATATGGTAAATACAGTACACTTTTCACAGATGAAGGGACTATGGCTCAAATAAAAAAATTTAACTAACTTATTACCTCGTTCTTCAGTCATCAAAGTACCTTTCTCTCACCAAACCCTCTTTTTAGCACTGCTCTAAACATAACACATCGATTAAAACCAAGAATGCCATCAGCAAACAAACAAGTTAAAAATAAACCAGAGTTTATAACAAAACAATACATAGAACTAATCACACACACAACTATGCAAAATTCTTGCATACATAAATAAATAAATGAAGACGGCACGGCAGGTGAAGTCACTGATTCCTTGCAGATAATTTGCCTAACTGGTTCTTATTCTGACACATTACTTGACCATGAAAACCTGGAAGTTACTACAACATCTCTTGCACCATCATCCATTGCTAACTTTGATCTATCTCCACATGGAGCTACTAAAGCAAGAACGCAATGTATTTCTGAAAAGGATGAAGTAACAGTTGAAGTCGAGGAAGAAAATGATGATATACTCTGGTCAGTAGCCTCATCCACACATCCTGCTGATAAGGGAGGTCTTGCGACATTTAATTATTATGATTATGTATATGTTTCAAAGAAAACGTTTTGCTTTTGTTGTCGAGGACATGTTGCTGGAAGTTATTATGTTTTTGTTCTGAAACAACTTGTCAGATTGGTGTTAAGCTTTTTTGATATGGAGAGATTTTAAGAATCTTGACCAAGTAAATGAGGATGAAATAATAAAGAATTATGATCATATTCATACCACAGGTTAAATACTGAGGTAGGTGCCCCTATTTTTGATTGTGATAGGTATTTAGATAACTAAACTAATTTCACTAAGGAACATGGGTTGAAAAAGAGAATGTTTTTTGGAAATCCCGTAGAAAATAGATCAGCTGATTCGCACTTTTTTTCGGAACGAGGTTCAAAATATTTTCATCTTTTTCGACCTACGTTCCTTCAGGAAAGTTGTTTAGTTTCATTATCTGAATACGCACCGTAACATTTTCGGGATCAGGGATGTAAATGTGATAGGTATGAACAAAACAGGGTAGGGCCTCATTCCTACCATCATAATGTAAAGTGTTAAACTAGGATCAACAGCAGCAACCATTCAAAACACTAGACACCAATTCTGATCTTAAAGGGCAAACAATTGATCACTTCTATAAAATTAAATGTAGACATAAAAATAAGACCTACCAATTTATACTTATAAAAGGTTTTTTTAATTTTTTTGTATGTATGATAGGTACAAATTTGACCCCAATCTCACCAGATGTTAAGTGATGATGAGGCCGAAAATGTAGCATGCTTAACTAGAGAAATGCCTATTCACTCTCGCCTTGAAGAGGCCCAGGGTGTATTACTCAGGGAACAGTTTCGAGACTGATTAACTTACTGACAGACAACGCACAGCCTAAACCGCTGAAGATAGAAACATGTGGAATGGAGATGCACTAAGAAAGGATTTCTTGATATTCTAATTTCACGTGGACGAAGTCGCGGGCAAAAGCTAGTTGATAATAAAATGAAGAAATTGTTCTATCTTAAACATGCACGATGCAGGTAACCAATTAAAGGTTCAAAGAGTTCAAGAAAGCAAATCAAATGGTCGATGAGATTTGGAACGAAAGCGAACCGGTGTGGTCTGGCCATGGAAATAATTTATTGTTGGTTACTGGTATAATTGGTTCATTAAATTGATATATTTGCATGTTTCTCTGTTCTAGTACAAATGTTCATTACTTGTATAATATTAGTTGCAACGGATTTATTTTCTGTTTGTTAGTGCATTCGATGTTAATAAAAAGGGTGCTAGGATAAACAGTTGCATTTCTTTGAGGGGTGATTTTACCCATGATACAGAACAACTTTCCCTAAGAAACCTATAGGTAGGATAAACAATTATTTTTTATCTTACATACAAACGTTCGATCAGCTCATTGTATTTAGTATGGAAAGTGCAAAATTTTTTTTTATAATTTCCTATATGTTTCTTAGGGAACTTTTATCAGTATCAAAGGTACAATCACCCCTTAACGTAATGTTGCTGTTTACCCTGAAATTAACCATTAGTCAGTCATAGATATGAATAAGATTTTGTCGGACTGCAAAAGTGCCGTGGTGGTCCAGTGGTGAGTAACCTTGCTTGCCGTGCAGGACGCGATGGTTCGATCCCCGTCCAGACCGACTCGTACCAATGAGTTTTACGAATTTATGTACGATTTGTAACACCACTGGCTGGAAGGAAAACATCGTGAGGAAACCTGCATGCTTCAATTTCGAGTCACGTATTGTACCCACTGTCCATTATGTGGCGACGGGCTCACCCCCCGTCACACTGGACAGAGTTTCGGTACTACTGGTGAAACGTGGATGTTCAGATTTTTCAGAATATCTCTGACTGCCGCCTCGGGGAATATAGTCGTGATCATATGCATGCATGCTTGTCAGACTGATTTCACCTATAGGCCGTATATGAACTCCGCTGAAGAATGATGGGAACGAAAAGAGAATAATTATAACAACTACAAAAATCATGTCTATAAATATGAATTTTACTTCACAATTATCATCGTGCTCATCTCATTAAAGTTTGTTTTAAGAAAATTCAGTACTGTTTCTCTGATCTGAACCATTCAGCTAGTTATTAAAAAGATTACAAGTTTCCGAGTTCGTTCTGTTTTACAGAATTCTACAGGGCTTTTAAAAATTTATAGTTTTACTTTTATTTTCGAATTAAAACACAACTTGAAAAAAAAGTTTGAACTTTAATTAATAGCACTGTATAGATGGCAAAGAAAGTAGAATCAATATTTGTCTTTATTTCAATAACAATAAGGTTCAAAAGTTATGATCAACTTTCGTTGCCAACTGTACCATGTTCATCAAGATTTACTTCAAGTTCTGATGTTACATTCTTCAGTGGGTTAATTGAAGTAATACACTTTACTCCAGTTTTAAACTGCTTCATTGTACACAAGAATTGTCAAAAAAACCTGCACTCTCTTTACAAAAAACCTGTATTTTATCGTTTACGAGGACAATTTAATCCTTGATTGAAAAACAAACGGTACATATTACATTATCTGCCATAAAGGGGGTTGCAAAAAACAATGGCCTTTAGTCAACCGAGGGGCAGCCGGGGCCAGACCAATATTGCTGGACAATGGCCAATTAACGCTGCCCACAATTAAATCAGACGGAGTTGCTATTACAAAGACTCCTTCAGACTGGATTCGAAGAGCTGTTGACACCACCTTTAAAATCAGACAATTGGTTGCAACCAGCTGTCCTGAAACACCTTTCTTGCATTTTCAATATTCATAAGCTGCTTCATATAATGTGCCTTGATAACGACTGAAGGGACCAAAAAACAATTGGCAGTGTTATGTAGTTTGAAAACATCGATAGCTTTAGGGTTGAGCCTCATTTGGCAGCACAAAATCGCATTTTTTCTCTCTCTATCCTTTTCTGTCACTCAGGAATGTCATTGGCTAGAGCGAGAAAGGTCGCAGCACGGCCGGTGCTGCCGCGTGCGATCGCATTCCCGCTATCTTTCTCGCCGTAGCAAATAACGTTCCTAAGCGACAGAAAAGGATGGAGTGATGGAAAAATGCGATTCGGTGCTGGCAGATAAGGTTCAACCCTAAACGTTTTTGATGATCCATACCATATTTGCCAATCAAGTTTTGTGGTTTGCCATATTTTGTGCCAAGGTACTATTAAGCTATTATGAAGATTGTATGTAACCCGCCTCATCCAGCACGCCCCGTCCGGCTGTCCTATCGTGACTTCCGAGTTTCCAAAACATAAAAGTACGTTATATCCTGTAGGATCTCATGACAGAGAGAGAGGGCACAGAGGTTTCCCACGCGGGCCTATGCAGAATGGTGGAGGCAAGTTGGTCAACTTCCTATCAGTAAATTTACAAGCTACATTATTAGGCCTCTGACCTGGCTTAACCAATAATTATAAAACCTTTTGAATGTGGAGAAATTATGTGGGACCAGTTGGTCTGCTGCTACTGCCTGGCATCTCATTCGTTGCACGGAAACGTTCCAGAAGAAATATCACTGAAATGGTCACCCGTCCAAAGTCCTATTATTGCTTAACTTTCGTGAACATCGACATCAAAGTACAAACTAAGCCAATGAGTACCTCCTAATCTATGGTGGTAGGTACTGAAGATGATGCTTCATGTCCATGTTCGATCACAGCAACTGATTATGGGTATTGATTTTGAAAGCTTCGTTGATGAGCTCTTAGAAGACTGATGTAGCCTATCTCCGCTTTAAAAGGTAATGGTTGGTAGGTTGGTGGTGGTAATAAGCCCTCTTAAACTATCCCATCACTAGCTCGATCCTATCCGCCGCCCACACGTCCGCTGCACGTATTGTTCCGTTCAATCGAGCCAAGTTATTATTGCAGATAATGCTTTATTTATAAACAACGAGTTACACGTGAGAACAATGTACCATGTTAATGAATTTTACCTTATTGTCGGTCCTTGTCGGAGGATAATACGTAGTAGTGGATGCAACAATGTTGAGTACTAGTTCATACGATGTGATAATAAATGGACGCAATATTGGTTTTCCAGAAGCTATAACTGGACATTTTAGTACATACAGTCAGCATCAGATAAATCTAAGCCCATTGCGCTTATGATAATTAATATAGAGGGGTCACATTTTTATAAAAAAACCTTTCTTTAAACCTAAATATAATTTTATAGGGTGTTCAAAATCTTTGCTACAGCTAGATTTAAAGTAAAATACCTTGAATAGGATATAGTTGTTGTGGCAAGCCATAATGAAACCTTATCTGCTATGTAATAGTAAATATTGTTACAAGTACATAAAGAAGAAAGTCGTTGGTAGCTGTAGTCAAACTGACCAACTCAAAAAAAGATTTAAGGTTCTGAGTTTATGTACCTACGTATGTAAGACGACCCAGTTGGTGTATTGGTTACCACGCCAGACTGCCAAACCAGAGGTCCTGGATTTGAATTCCGGTTTGGTTATGTATATTACATGTTTGTATCGTTGTTGTATGGTTTCCACAACCCTTGTAGCTTACCTTCCATGATCACCGGCTCTATAGAGAGAAAGAGAATCAGAAGACGCATGCCTACGAGATGGACCGATACGGTGAAAGAAATTACCGAGACAACACTACAGGCCAGCATACACCGGGCCCAAGATCGAACAGCCTGGAGAGCAGTGGTGACACGAGCGGCCCACGATTGTCACGTCTCCCTCAGCCTCAGGTTACAACTAAAGAATAAGAAGCTTACATTTGGGATCAAATTATAATGTATGTGCATGTAACGTTATTTAGGTGCTTTGTGTATCGAAGTATGGTCTTACAGTTGTGTTCGACAGGAGTTCACAAACAGAGCCTTCCCACGTAGGTACTGAACTCTCAAAACGTCCAGCGAACTCTAGGCAATCAGCTAGCCTTTAAAGCTGGTTGTCTTCGATGCGATACCAAGGAACGCTCAATGAAATGACGACTCGACAGATAGAAGAAGGTAAAAGTTGAAAGACACCATCACTAGTGCTTCTTCAAAAACCGCTACATACTAATGCGTGTATTATGCCGCTTCATACATGCTAATCGTAATCGGTTGTGTAAATTCATAGTAGAAACATTTTTGGTATACATTTTTGCATCGAAAAATAAGGTAAATAAAGATTAAGCTGAAAATAACACATTGCTTATACGCACACTTAGAAACAAAATAAATTCAAGATACGAAATCATAGTTAGCCTCTGAGAAAATTACTCCAATCAAGCCTTAGCCATTTCTAGAAACATCTTCCGATAATCTAACAAAGATCTTCCACAAATGCGGCTTCCGGCGGAAGCGAGATAATATTTAATTGGCGTGAAAACTCAATAATTGGAGATAAAAATCAGCGGGTAGCGGCGGCGGTCTAACCAATTACTGTGCCGGCGGTGTGGCACTACGCATCCGACCGCGGTCGCCACTCGATGGACTCGCCTCTCACTAATAGTGATGAGCAGAAAATATCGATGCAATACGAATTTTCAATAATTAACTAATATAGGGTCCTTTATTGCTGACACTTTTTAAAGGGATGGTCAGACCTCCAAACTGAACAACTTTTTCTATGGCACCAACATCGAAATCGTGAAAAAAATCTGCTTTTCAAAACTGTAAACCTACTCGAGGTTAAAGTATGGGACGGTTGTATTCCCGTGGAGAAAGTTGTTCAGTTTGATGGTTTAGAAAGTCTCTTAAAAAACTGTCAGTATATTAAGAAGGACCCTGTATAGTCATTAGCTAACCAATACATCATAACTAGCCAACACACGGCCACATCTGAACTCGGACATCACTGCAAGAAGTGATAAATCAATGTTGAACCATGCTGTACCATGAATCAGATCAGATCAGAATAATGTGGTTCTTTGGTGGTGATTAACCGAACATTCCTAAATGTCAGATACTTTGAATTTTTTGCATTCAATAACAAACATGTTCTATCATTCACATGACAATTCTTACTCTAGAATATATTTCTTCCAAAATAAAATAGGAGGCATTTTCAAAAAAAACTATCTATTTTACTGACGTGAAACCATGTTTATTTATTTTCAGCCTTCGCCATCATAAGTTTTGATGACTCACTCTTCAAAAGTGAGGGAAATGTACCCAGGCACCAATTTTTAATTTTTGTAGTGCCACAATAAAATCGATAAAACTATCGTTACCTCCAAAATATCGATAACACGCACATCACTAACACCTCACATGCGGTTTTTCAGCGGGCACGGCGTGCCTCTAACAACTCATTAGTCGGCCCCTGTTCATCGGCTTTTATTTGTGCCAACTGTACTCTGAGGTTAATTGTTTTAATTTGACCTCACAGACTCTACATTTTTAATGGCTTAAATATTAGAACTGTTCATTTTATTACCTGTAATCTAGTCATTGGAGCCGCATAATTTTCATTTACAAATGCTTAGTTAATGAGGGTGAAGTTGTTCTTGTTTTGACACTTTTACAGCTTAACTTTGCGCTTGCCGATCGATAAACATTTTGCAGGAGTCACATTGCAGGGTTTGCCCCGAACACTTGTCCTTCGCGTGGTGTTCGCGCGGTTCGCGTCTCAGCCTGCCACGAGGCTCCGCAATCCTTCTCAGTTGTGTTCTTACTCAAAAACAATCCTCGAGATTGGATAGATACTCCCTCAAACCACTTGACACTGGCGGAAATGCGGTGCTAACGCACAAGCAAGAAGTCCATTAATTATAAAAAATTAAAAAACATTTTGCAATTTCTCATAGTTGTGTTACTATGTATAATGGTTTACAATACTAGCTGTGCTTGCTACTACAAAATGTGTCCACAAAGTTATTCGTTGTAGATTCCAGTTACCTAACTTAATTGTAATTATACTTATTTTATTTATTTATTTCATTGTACAAGGTCCTTCTTAATATGCTGACACTTTTTAAGGGCATGATCAGAACGCCAAACTGAACAACTTTCTCTATGGCGTCAATATCGAAATCGCGAAAAAAAAATCTGCTGTTCCATACGAAACTGCAAACCTACTCGAGCAAAATGTATAGGACAGCTGATTTTTTTTTCGCGATTTCTATGCTAGTCCCACAGAGAAAGTTGTTTAGTTTGACGGTCTGATCATCCCCTTAATAAAGTAAATATAGGTACACGTACATATTACAGTCAAGATGAAACCATTTTAATTGAAAAACAATGATTGATGAAACAAATTTAATTGTAAATCCAATTACACATGTATACAGCATCACTATCTGTTATATACACAAACACTTATACCAATTGTTACGCAAACGAGTCGAATGTGAAAAAGATCATCAATTTGTGCAGCTTTTTTTTGTCACTAAAACTTAAAGCTACGCCAAAACATGTAAGTACTCGAACTACAGAAGACAATTCAAAAACTGCAAATCAGTTAATAATTTTTTAACTATTCTTGAATGTTTGGAAAAGGACCAAAATGCGAAAAATGTTTAAAACCAATTACACGAAAAATTACTTGAACGCGCAAAGAAAAGGCACAAAATTGGTATTTTATCGTTTTTCTGGATCCCTGTGACGTGCTCCGTTCAAATATACAAATATTCGACGTCGTGTATCGATATAATCGCAAGAATACTCCGAATATCGAGCTCGAATCTACTGTGGTACTATTATTTCTCGATTCTGAGAATTTGTCGAGGTTTTTCTAATAAATTTCAGTTTTTAGTTACTAACAAATTGAAAATCCTTATTGTACTTATGTATGAAATAGTCTTAATATTTCACGCAACAAGAAGTGATGAATTAATTGAATTAGAGTTATACCTGACTACTAGAGGGAGTCACTTGCAAATGAGGTAATAGATAATAATGATATCGATATTTTATATAGTAAAAAGCCATCTACGTAAGCTGGTGATGGTCACTTTACAATACCAGACTACATAAGTATGATTTGAAGCAAAAATCTGGTATTACACCTATGACAACTTCTTAGCCTTAATTTTCCTATAACTGTGTCCCGTTTGAAATGGATGGTAGAAGCATTTTTGTATCCTATTTCTCCTATACAGGTTCCAGTTAGGGTTTCATCAATGAAAGGCATATTAGAGTAAACCGGGACTTGGTAAGAAACCATTTAAAAAAAATATTATTCCATCGAAAACGAGTGAAAACTCGTGGTACCGCCCAAAACGTCCGCTAACATCCGAAGCTCGCGTGAACGATGCCATCGTCTCAGCCCGGAATCGAATACATTATCTCGAACGAAAGAATCCGCATTCGAATAATTTGTACCAATATTCTTTGGAATTATTCCGCCGTGCGATATGGTAACGCGGGCAATTTCGATGCTAAAAAGTTGCAAGGATAGAACTTCTTGGCAGAATAGTTGTCGCATTTGAATAAATACTATTGTATCTGTAAATAGTATTCTTCTACTATTATTGTACCCTGCATAATTTTGTAGTGGAAATTGTAAAGGTTTTTGTAGTAACTACTACAAAATTCCGGCCGACTCGTACCAATGATTTTTTCGAAATTTATGTACGATTTGTAACACAATTTGCTTTTCGGTGAAGGAAAACACCGTGAGGAAACCTAAATGCGTAAATTTCATGGCATGCATTGTACCCACTGTCCATTATTAGTGGCGACGCGACGGGTTCACTTCCCGTCACCCTGGACAGAGTTTCGGTAATACCAGTGAAACGTGGATGTTCTGAGGTTCCAGAATATCTCTGACAATAGTCGTGAGCGTATCCTTATGCTTACTACAAAATTTGCTTTTTCGTATTATTATCATTTTGAATTATTATGGGCTGGTCTTATGAACAAAAGTCACTGTTACTTGAGTATATTTAGTAATAAATGATACAAAGCCAAGTAATATTAATTGTACTACCCTTTTCTAAAGATCATCTCCATAGCCTGCCTCCAATTCATAAATTGCATTAGACTTTTCATCACAAACGTCAAGATCTGACGTTGGGTGGTACCTTGACAGAGTGGTAACTGAGTTTGTAGGCAACGTGGCCTACCGGTGTTTTATTCGGCTCCGTTGAAGAGGTTTTAGTGGACTGTAGTTTTTCTGGTGGCAGGAGTGGTTCGATGTAAAGGAAAGTCTTGTTTGCAGCACTGGAGGTTTATTTTAGTGATTTTTACACCAGAGTTAGTTACACGCACAAGCACCGTACCAATATGGAAACCGGAAATACAACTTTTTTAATTACTAAATTTTATGTTGGTGTTGCCAACAGAGTTCAGACAAGAAAGGAGTGAATCGTCCAGCAGCCAGATGAGCTGATGATAATTATAAAGACTTCTGGTGCCTTGGATGTGACTGGAAGGGGACTGGGAAGAGTGGTATGATGGGAAGGAATTTCTGCACTGGTTGGATAAAAGGTATGATGATTTAAGGTATTAAAGAAGAGGTTCTTAGTGTCATCAGGATATGACCTAATTCTTGCTATGTTTATATGCTGTAACAGCCCAATACTCTATTCAAGTAGTACCAACACTAAACCAGCAAAGTCATCACAGGTAAACATTCGCGGACGTCGAAAGCGGTGAACTCTGAAATGAACAGCCACACCGTTCATTTATTTGTATGAACGGGTAGTGTAGTTGTAAAATTTTCAATACTGCTTACATAGTCTGTTGCATAGTACACGATTAGCAAATAATAATGATTTGATTGATTGCTTATTACTTAATCTTGTGAGAGTAAATTGGAAATAGCATTTGAATGTCAATTTCATTATGATTGGGAAATATTATATAGTTAAAACGCTTTCTAAGATTCTGCAAAAGTATTTTTTAACAACTTAGAATACGAAATTGAACTATTAAACATGAAAAGGATAATAACATCCAAACGCACTAACGTTTCTACACTGCATTACTACAATCGCATTTCTTTATAATCGTCATTTCAGTATCGATTCACAAAATGGAAACATTCTTAATAAACAGCAAACTTAACTTTACCATCGAGTCTAAAACAACACAACCTCTTGCCTTGAGAATAAGGTTGAGAATGAAAAGCAAAATTGTTTAAGAAAGGCTTATGTGGTCCTACCGTTTCTATTCCATACACTAAGTGCTTTTATTCATCTCAAACTCTTAGTACTTGCCGATTTCAATATCGATTCTTCGTATCCGTAAGAATCGATTCAAGTTTACGATTATGCATTCGATATTCAATCAAGGAATGGACAAAGGGTACGGCAACGGGTGGCACTGTGTTCTACACCATTTAATGTACTGTTCTGAAAATTGTAGAGCACTAGATTTTCATACGTGTATCGAGAACTTAAGTAGTTTTATTAAGGGATTGTAGTTTAATCAGCAGCAAATATAAGTTTGTTAACATTTATAGCGGTGTTTCCATAAAGCATATGTCAAAGAAATCTTTGCATTAGATACGATATAACTTCAATGAAATTGGATTAGAATAGTCTGAATGGACACAATGGATCTTACATTTAATTGCAAATTGCATTATTGTGTAAGGAGTTACATTTGTTGTATTATTATTAAAATCAAGAAATTACATTATTAACGGAAGATAACATTATGAAAGTAAATTACAGTCAAAACCCATAACTGGTCAAAACCACTTTTGACTGATTTTTGCAGTCAAAAGTAATTTTGACCGATGCCCTTATATTTTCGAGTGGATAAACAGTAGCTATTCGGTTCTGGCTGTAGTCAAAAAAAAACCTAACATCGTCGTCGCTTCGCTCCTCGCTAACTTACTTTAATTTAATTTAGTTCAAATTTTAAAATTTATTTGTCTAAGATTTAATAAATTTATCTTTAATATTTACCTACATTTTAAACTAAAATAATGTTACAATATGATACATTTTATTTTATTTTAATATTATAACTAATATATTTTTACCAGTATTTTAAATTGAAATTGATTTGAGTTTTATTGTATTGAATTGTTATCTGGCTAATTTATATCACATTAATTTTGTTATGAATGTTTAAATATTATCTATTTTGTGAAATAAAATTGATAAAGTGATGTTCAAATAATTTAATCTAATAGTGTAACATATTTTAATCCTTTACTTTATCTCATTTGCCTGACTGTTGATGCATACGAAAGCTGTGTATACCTTTAAGTGATGTATTCATAAGACCTAATGCTCATGTATTTTTAAACCTTTAATCAAATTTGTGAATGTGTCGTTGGTGTACCTAATAAACTATAAAACTATTAAACTATTACCGTCTGAGTTAGATTTGGGTTCTAAAAACTCATAACCGGTCAAAACCACTTTTGACTGATTTCAGTCAAAAGTGGTTTTGACCTGTTATGAGTTTTAACTGTAACATATAATCCATAAGGATGCAATAAAATTAAGATAATTAATTGTATATTTCGAATAATTTCGATTTCAAAATCTTTAAAAATAGCCTAACCTAACCATACTCCAATACTTGAAATGGTATGCTGATTAATTGGGTAAATACCCAATACATTTTAATAGAAATAAATGTCTACACCATTGCACGGATCGAAGTTGCAAAAAATATTAGTTTTGAGTATTATAAAATTGTTTATACAGGGTCCAACATAATATGCTGACACTTTTTTAAGAGGATGATTAAACCATCAAACTGAACAACTTTCTCTATGGGACCACCATTGAAATCGCGAAAAAAAAATCGGCTGTCCCATACATTTGGCTCGGATAGGTAAGTATGCACTTTTGTAAGGAACAGCTGATTTTTTTTCGCCATTTCAATGTTGGTGCCATAGAGAAAGTCGTCCAATTTGACGGTCTGGTCATTCCCTTAAAAAGTGTTAGTATATTAAGAAGGACCCTATATTGTTACCTTAATTTCACGAATAGTAAAACACTAATTTTATAAAATCTGATTTCTAATATTACAAAATGTAACCAAAAAATTACTTAATATTATGTATATATTGTAATCGCTATTTATGTATATATTTATGTGTAGATATGTATGTGGGCCAGCGTGGTGGAGTGGTATATACCACTCCCTCTTACCGTGAAACCTCCTCTCCTTTGCCCTAGAGTCAGTTTCTACAGGCATACATATGAATGCATAGAAAATTATTTATTACAGTGGCACGGTTTAAAACATACCTACCTACCTAATAACAAGAACGTTAAGAGAAACAGTTAAGTTTCAAATTGATTATTCGTGACACCTTTTTCGACAATACGTTCGAAATCAAATCTCCAATCAAACGAAATCTCTAATCAAATGAATTATCGAATAATACCCATCATTACTTTATCTTAATTCCATCTGAATAAATTAAAAACAAAACAATCTGTTGACGATATCTTCTTATTGTTTTTTAAATGCTTATTTAAACGTTTTTTCCATGGCCTACAATAATGATACAATGTGACGAATGAAATAAATATATACAGTATGTTTTGTGTATTGTATTATATAACTATTTATGCACAAGAGAGGACTTATACAGGGTCCTTCTTAATATGCTGACACTTTTTTATGGGGATGATCAGACCGTCAAACTGAACTACTTTCTCTATGGAACCAACATCGAAATCGCGAAAAAAAAACAGCTGTCCCATACATATGGCTCGAGTAGGTTAGCAGATATGTATGCAACAGCTGATTTTTTTTTCGCGAGTTTGACGATCTGATCATCCCCTTAAAAAAGTGTCATCATATTAAAAAGGACCCTGATACGGTTGCTCTTGACGGTATCAGGCTCGCCCAAAATCTGGCCATTTAATATGGAAACACCAGCGTTCTTCACGCACCAACAATTGACATGAAAAGAAAAATAAGTATTTTTCTTCAAAACCTTAATTTAATGATTAGTGAAGACCAATATTTATTTATTTATTTATAATTAATGGACTCTTGCTTGTCCGTTAGCACTGCATTTCCGCCAATGTCAAGTAGTTTGTGGGAGTATTTATCCCAATCCCAGGGATTGCTTTTGAAAAAGAACAAGAAGAGATTGAGGATTGCGGAGCCTCGTAGCAGGCAAAAACACGACGCGCGAACACCACGCGAGACAAGTGCTCGGGTCAGAACCTGCAACGTGACTCCAAGTTTCAAACGTAATTCAAACAACTGTTTGATGTATGGAGTAAGAGTCGTATTTTCACGGTCTAGCTTTGGTGGTATAGTGGCTAGTAATCTATCGTGTAGAGGGCGGGTTCGAACCCAGCCTGTATCAGCTTCATGCCAATATTTGCAACACCTCTATCTCTGGTTAAAGGAGGCAGTTTTTTTGTAGTGCGATATTTCAGGCTTTAAATAAACAATGGTATGAGTCTGAACAAAATGTATGTTGATGTAGCCATGCATGTTGATTGCACAAAAATGTCTCTGTGTGCATTTTTTATAACATGATAGACATGCGTTTTGTCTATACTATTTTTTACGAAACATACTGTATGTATTTTAACTTTGTATCAGAATACCAAAAAGATTCCGATCAGGTCGTGTAAGAATACAATTTAAATAATAAATAGCTAACACTAAATAGAGATTCTAAATGGAAATGTTTGTAACATAATCCTAATGAACTCTTGGTTTTTATAAATTAGGGAATTACCTATAACTAGTTTAAGAAAAGAGGAACAATTTGGGGACTGATAAGAAAGTAGGTTATAAAAAAAGTTATTGCAATTCACTTTAAATAGATGGCGGTAATGGTTAAGCCAAGTCAGAGGGAGGAGGTATGGGTCAAAAATACTCTAACAACAAATAAACCAACATGTCTCTACCAATCAACACTTGGGTTACGCGGTAGAATAAGGCACCTTGCCTGCACCCTAAATGGGTCCAGTAGGACCAGGTTTATAAGTGTCACCGATGTACCTGCGCAGTTGACAATTTTAATAATATAAAAGAAGAGAAGATAAAAGATTTAATAGTACTTTTTAAAGCTGTTTGAGCTGTCTAAACTTTATAATAGACTAAAAAGGTTTTGCGGCTCAAACAATTTCAGAAAGTAAAAGAATCGCTCTAAAACGATCTGTCAAAATCACGGAGCTATCTTGGACGCACTAAAGCAGTTTAGTCACTACTTAGCCTTGACGAGTCACTATCTACAAATGGGGAACTTGCACAGTTTTATATTTTGAGTGTATCATAAAGATTTAAGGCTTACATAATATTACCAAAAACAAAAAAATGATAAAATATGCACAAATCATTTATTTTTTGCAAATCAAAAGTTGACTTTTCAAATTTCGTGCCAAAACGGTCACGTGACGTGACGTCACTCTTTTTCATTAAGCTCATCGTGAAGTTCATCACAAATCATCCGCTATAATATTATGTTGCCGTACTCTTCTAACGTACGCAAGTTGCTAATCGATTCGTCACTTTGCGCTGATTGGTGCTTGAAATTACGTTCCGATCCACGTAACTTATAATTGAAATATTCCATAAAAAATAAAAACATTAGAATAAATATTTCAGTAATGTTCACAAGTTATAATCTATTCACAACTATTATTATTGAATTATTAAGATAATTTCTCGTCATAATTTTGGTGCAAGTTCCCCATTGGGTCTATGGTACTTGAGCAACTGGATTAGAAAATGCACTTTACTAAAAGAACTAAACTTAATTATCATTAATACTGCATTATGGACAAAGAACGTGGGAACAGAGTCAGTATTGGAAACTAATGTGTCAGGCGCATCCGATTTACATACATTATTTAGATAATGCGCTTCTTGTGATAATTTTATTCTAAACTTAACAGAATGTACCCTGACGCTCATTATGTAAAGTAATTTCTTTTAATTGAAGAAAATCTTAAGGATAAAGTTACCAATATTGTGTATCAGCTTTATTGCTATAATAGAAGGGAAGAAAATAGAGAGAAAATAAGTAAGTAAGTAATCTTTATTTGCTTTTGATTAGGGTACAGTATTACAGATGATAGGTACAAACATTGAGGCTCTCCTAGATCAGCCATTAACAATAGCATGCAAATATTAGTAAGTATAGTAGTACAACATTAGTACAAACAATGACTGGATTGATAAATGATTAATTTACAAATTCATATTAGAGTATTTACATAAATGTTACAATAATTTTACATATATTACTTCTTCATATTACATTGTCATCCCTAGTAAAAAAATCTTTTACAGAATAGAACGTAGTACGTAAGAGTCAGGTGCATAAGGCGTTCTTAAATCTAGTATATGTCAAATCTTTCAAATTCTCTGGTAGTTTGTTATAAATAGTTTTTCACGTGCTGTGAGAGTTTTTTAGTAAAGAGAATTAGAGGAAGATCTAGACAGACTTTTATACAGCAAAGGTGGAGGAAAAGGTCACAGTCGTTACGTATTGGTAAGTCAAGGAGCAGGAAGCAAGTATGGATTGATGGCCGATGGGGCCGAAGAGTTCTCGAGCGACCGGGTACCGGAAGGCGCAGCATAGGTAGGCCCTTCACAAGATAAACCGACGCCCTGGTGAAGGCGACGGGAACCCGTTGGATGAGGGCAGTGCAGGACCGGTCGTCGTGGCGGTCCTTAGGGGAGGCCTGTGTTCAGTAGTGAACGTCTATCGGCTAAGATGATGATGATAAAGCATGGTTGAAGAATGCTTTGCCGAGAAGATGATGATGATTAGCACCTCTAGACATTTTTGAAATGGAATAAAATGTATAAAATCAAAGATATAGGCTAGATGTAACAAGACATAAATATAAAAAAAAAAGATAATTATATAATTTTAGCACATTTTTTCGGTAATAGATACATCGGTTTAAGATGTATTTAAGTTTTTTTTTTAGTACTGGATTTACAATATGACAAAATAGTTACGGGATAAAACGTTTACTATATGTGCACACCTCATAATTGAACTGTCTAAAAAAATTGGGCAAAACTATAAAATTAGCGTACCGATGTACTCTATAGAAGAAGATGCCCGAAACGTTTAAAAATAAAATATTCTAACCCACTTTAAGCAGAAGATACCCTTTCAATCTCGTTCAGTGATTGATGACCGAACGACCGAATGGAATCGATTTAGTGAGCAATGGAGTACTTTGCATATGTATTGGCCGCGAAATGAAAAGTCTTTATAAAACCATTTTGTTTACTTTCTTTGAACTTGTCTGCAAAATGGATAAGTTAATCGAAAATCAGATAACTATTCTATGAATTTACTGATATCCTATAGTACCCTTAGTATAAGGGTAGTAGGGTTGTAACACATCGAAATATCCAGTCTGATTTGTTGTTGTTTTTAAATTTTGGGTACATCTAGTGAATGTGAATATCCTGAAATTATATATGTGCTATAATTCAGAATATCACTGATTGTTGGGGAGTAGAAATGTCGGTAAGTGTATTATTCATTTTACAAGATTATACTTGTTGGAAAATGACCACCCACTTCTCTGAAAATGTCCAGTACAGGACAATAATAGCGACGCATCAAACAGTTAAGGAAAAAATAAATAAGTTTTCATTCTATGTCAACACTATTGTGCGCACAGTCAAAACTTGTCGAAAAATATATTAGGTACTAGAAAGGCGTAACAACGACAGATTTATACCTGCATGCATATGCTCACGACTATACAATAAAAGATTTGGATCTTTTATTGTAATTTTGGCGTTTGGTGTAAGTAAGTAAGTTATAACCAGTAGCATCCCACTGAAGGGCAAAGGCCTCCTCTCACAAAGGTGGCTCTCTCTCCGTTGAATGATTTCTTTTTCATTCACTCATTCAAAGTGTGACGTTTTCGGAAAAATATAGACCATTTTGCCCATTGACCAAGAATTTTCGCTTACGCTGTATTGACCATACCTTTAACCGGTAGTGAATGAAATGGAATTATTTAGTTGTGCAAACGTCAAACGGTAGATTTTAGTAGGTTTCCGTAATATCAGAAGCGCCTAGAGGCAACCAATGATAGCTAATAATCACAATGTTGAATCAAACGTTGATAATATAGTGGACCTTCTTACTACCCTTGTTCTATTTATTCCGCCAACGTTGAAGATTGGTAAAATATGTATATGACTGGCATATTAATATACTTAAGTCATTGTCCAAGGGGAGTAGGTAGATAATGTTGCTCGCCACACACTACGGTTCTGACAGTCTGATCCCCTTACTCACAATACACCTGTAAACATTCATGACTTGTAAATTAAAATCATGCAATTAAGACATTAATGAATCGTCTATAAATCTATTGCAGGCGAAATAATCCGAAACTTTGTCAAGCAGTAACTCATTTAGAAACGTAAATATTTAAAGTTTAGATTCATATATTATTGTACAAAAATGAAAGTAGGTTTCTAGAAATAAATCTCTAAACCAAAATTCTTCTTCACTTGCTAAACATATTTTGTGCCCTTTCGTCTCAATCGTCTTCGAAAAATTATTTCGTAGAAAACCATAGACTTAGATGATCAACATCGAAGTAACTTCCTTTTTATTAAATTTTGATATACAACATTAATAAAAAGGAATGTCCATACAAAACTTTAATCCCAACACAATTCCTGCGTAATTCAGTCGCGTACAGACTTGAACATACATATAAACGTACAAACAAACTCACGTATCGAGACAATAGCTATAAAGGTGGACGATCACTGGCAGGATGCCGGCAATCTTCTGTATTATTGAGATTACCTTCGATTGTGGCGTTCTGTGTGGTCAGGCCTTTATTTACTTTGTTTTAACTGTATTTTGTGTGGGGAATGTTGTATGGATGGATATAATAAAATATTAAAATATTTTCCATTCATTAATGCGTTTTAACCCCCGACGCAAAAAGAGTGGTGTTATAAGTTTGACGCCAATGTTTGTGTGTCTGTCTATCTGTCTGTGGCATCGTAGCTCTCGAATGGAGGGACCGATTCTGAAGCGGTTTTTTTTACGTGAAAGCAAGATTCCTTGCAGTAGTTCTTAGCTATATTTGGTAAAAATCGTTTCAGCAGTTATCATGTAACTTTAAAAATTATGAAATAACATTAAAATACAAATTTAAAAAAAAAACCGAGCGCCAAAAACAAACATTTAAAAAGTAATCATAAGCATATGCTCACGACTATATTCCCCGAGGGGGTAGTCAGAGATATTCTGAAACCTCAGAACATCCACGTTTCACCAGTAGTACCGAAACTTTGTCCAGTGTGACGGGGGGTGAGCCCATAGCTAAATAATGGACAGTGGGTACAATACATGCCTCGAAATTGAAGCATTCAGGTTTCCTCACGATGTTTTCCTTCAACGAAAAGCCAGTGGTGGTGGTGTATTTAAAAAGTAAAAATTCGGCCACCTATTTGGGGATGGACGCAAATGTATGTTTTACTTCTTAACTATCTTTAAGATATTTTAGGTCCATTAATGTGTCATCCCTAAATGGGTGACCGAATTATTTTTTCTTTTTAAATGTTTGTTTTTGGCGTTGGGCGTTTTTTATTACTATGGCCGATAATCTAAAGAGTTTATCACGTTTCAGAGTTTCATTTATAATAAAATTTTGATACTAATTATGCTACATTGGAATAGAAGAAGTCTTCATATGCTAAGCTGTGCTACATAAAATAAAAGACAATAATTGAACCGTTGAGAGCCGTGGTGGTCCAGTAGCGAGTAATCTTGCCTGCCGTGCAGGAGGCGATGGTTCGATTCCCGTCCACGCTGACTCGTACCAATAAGTTTTTCCAAATTTATGTACGATTTGTAACATTACAGGCTTATCGATGAAGGAAAACATCGTGAGGAAACTTCCATTATAAGTGGCGACGGGCTCACCCCCTGTCACACTGGACAGAGTTTCGGTACTACTGGTGAAACGTGGATGTTCTGAGGTTTCAGAATATCTCTGGCTACCCCCTCGGGGAATATAGTAGTGAGCATATGCAATGCTATGCGAAAATAATTGAAGCAAAATAGTTAAGTATAAGTATAAAAATTATAACCATTAAACCTAACATGAGTAATCAAAATCAACAAGGAAATAATAAAGCGACTATATCCTGAACATGACCAATGAAATGTCAAAGAAAGTTTAAATACAAGAAAACTGGTAGATAATTATGTGATAGGTAGCTAGCTAGCAACATAGGTAGTTGTTTATTGCGGTAACTAGCGTTTCTTAACCACTGCATTGGAATGAAACGAGTCCCAACGACACTTGTCCATTGACAATCTAATTGCGATCGATTATTTGTATAGAGGTGTTTCTAAGAAAATTAGTTACCGGCTTGGAATACTTTTTGTCTGTTTCTCTGTTCATCTGTTTGTTTGTGCACTCATCACTTGAAAACTGCTAAACAGATTTGAATGGGGTTTTCACTAAAGTATATCGGCATTAGTTTGGATTAGCATATCGGCAATTTCATCGCAATCGGTTTTTTTAAATCAAAATTTATGAGCATTTAAAGTCACTGGGTCGCGCGTAGTCGCGAGTGCCGCTGGTATAATTCATCATCATCATATCATCACCTTTCACAGCCCGAATCTCCCACTGCCTGAGAGTATATTTTGTTTATGCCTCCCACCTCTGTCCTGAGCATCTTGCATCCATCGTTCTCGCGATTCTTTCTTAATATCGTCAATAATTCGTCAAAAGTATAATATCTTAGTTATCTTTTATTACAAAATTAATCCTAGTTTTTCTATTGCCCTTGACCAATTTTTGTAATGTATTTGTAATGTAATGTAATACAGGGAGTAAGGGAATCGCTTCCATAACTCAAAGGGGTGAAAGTAGGAATTTAATGTTAGTATGAGATAGCAGTTTTTTTTTAAATATCTAATAGTTGGGGGTACGGTTTGATTCATGGGTTTTTTGCCTTGGTGACTTTGAGTCACGGTCGGTCTACGGTGTGATCAACTCTATATAATTCCTAAAGAGTGTAAGTACAATGTACACGCACGTAGCGGTTATTGTGCGGCGCAGGCGCAGGACAAACTGACGGATAGACAAGACCTGTTGTTACATCATTTATTGAATTCTACACGATTATGAGCTTTCCAACGCTGTACAAAGTGTAGATAATGTTTATGTAGACTTCCTTATTTATTATTGGGGAGTACAGGTGGTCTTTTAGAGACAACATATTTTATATCTTCTGTGTTAAAATTTGGAATGGAGACAGTAAGACTGAGATTAGATGAAGAGTAAGTGAGAATGGAGATGAAGGGAAGACTCTGGCAGACGTTAAAAGAAAATTATACAAGTGAAACGTATTTTTCATTCAATGCATATATTGAGATAAATGAAGACCTAAATAATGAGTTTTAGTTATAGTCAATTATGGAAGAAGATGGACATGGTTAGGTAACCTTTAAATTGGAAGAATGAGGAGTGAAAGGAACTGGCAGAAAAGAGATACATTTTAAACCACTTCTAAAGAGGAACGTGGCCTAAAATACCTGAGTAGGAAGAAATTTAGCTATTTTAACGATTGACAAATTTAAATCTAGTCGAGACATGAACCTGCAACTTGCCAATTAAGCACAACATGTTAATAACCAATAATTTTTTGTTTTACTTTACGATTGTCTTCAAAACTAGCACAGTTTTGGTGTAATGATGTCAACTCTATTCTATTCTGTTCTAGACTATTAAACTACTCTACAAGAAACAAGTGTCCTATAATTATATCTAGCAGCAGGAAGGACAGCCGCCGTAGCTACCGTGCTGCCTTGTCAAACTAAACGTGATTATCTGCCGGTTGTCGTTCCATGATCTATTGTTGTACACCATTGTTTATTATTGTAATAAATCTATGGCGTCAACTCGTTATTTATTGGAGTATTTATTGTAAGTGGCTGGTTCGTTGGATTTGTTGCTAGGGTGATTTAATAGGGTGATGAATGTGATCCTTGCTCCAGCTCCAGCTACATGCTTTACTAAAAATATAATTCATCCTCACCCATTAATCTCTTATGTAACCGAACGGTCAATATCCTCTTCATTATAATATCAGCCGATAAACGTCTACTGCGGGACATAGGCCTCCATCAAAGATCGTCATAATCGTCCTGCGCTGCCCCCATCCAACGGATTTCCGCCACCTTCACTAGGTCGTTGGTCCACCTTGTGGTGGACCCACGCTGCACTTTCCGGTACGCGGTCGCCACTCGAAAACTCTTCGGCCCCATCGGCAATCAGTTCTGAAAGCAGTGTGCCCTCCGCCCATTTCCACTTTCGTTTAGTAACTCTTTGTCCACTTTGCCACTTTTATTAACAATCATAATCATCACAAGTGAATAAAGTTTGATTAAATTAAATTAGATTATTTCTTTCTTTTTAGTTTGGCCTTCTCTTACTTATATAATACTGTTTAATGTATTGCATTGTGCTGTTGGTCTTCCAAAAACAATAAATTAAAATAAAATAAAATAAATTAATAAACATATTACATCGCAAAATATATTTGGATTATGATTATGTAGCTACATTTTTCATAATTATCGATAGAAGGTATATTCTATACAACGTGTTAATGAATTAACGCAAAACTAGAAAGTAGTTTGTTTGGAATCGAGAGCAGAATCGAATTATCATGGTTTCAACTTAGGTAATTGTTTCAAAATATTAAATAATTTGTTAGTAAAATTTTAAATTTTCTGAAATCGATCTCAACCCACCGCTCGGGCACTCGCACCCTACTTACCACTAAAACAAGATTCTTAAAATGTATACATGAGCACGTTAGAGCTTTCATTCATTGCTGAAATGATAACAAATCATTTTTGTCTCAAAACTTAAAATGCGAATAACTTTAAATTTTAACTATCAAAATAACGAAATTATTGTTTCAATCTAATTATTTTGTTGTAAATCAGTTGAGGTGTATGAGGTTTTGCGCTTATTCATTAACACGTTGTATAATTTGAATGATCATCACAATTTTTTGGTCAACAATGCGTTTTGAAAGATATCGATGATGCATCGTCTTGTGAATAAAGCAATCTCCCAGAAGAGTATCACGAGAGGCGTCAAATACCTTCAAAGAAATTTCTGATCACGGTGACCCTGCTTCTGATCTTAGCGGCTTCCAGTTTCATAAGATTTAGGGGAGTAAGGACGAGCATGTGTATATAGGGTTCTTCTTAATATGCTGACACTTTTTTAAGGAGATGATCCGACCGTCAAACTGAACAACTATCTCTGTGGCACCGACATCGAAATCGCGATGAATAGATGTATTTAGCACATTCACTCATGTACCCAAAAATCCTGCATACCTGAATACTTTAACAAATAAACAGTCGTTATAGTCGGATATATTATTATTATATCAGCCACTGATGTCCCACTATTGGGCAAAAGCCTCCGTTCTCTCCAAGAGTCTCTATTCTGCGCTTCTGTAGTCGGAATTGGCTTTGTGAAATCGTAAAATAAATCCGTCCGACATACTTTAAAACCATCCGCTAATTTTACTATACACACCTCTCATTAAGATCTGCAATACCAACTAATTAAAGACAATCATTACTTAATTTACAACGTCTAATACTAATAGTTTTCCGACGGACCGTTATTCAGTAGTCGGTAAACAGTAGTTGTTATTTATTACAAACTTTATTGCTTTACAGCATCATTGAGAGCTATAGTTATTCTTGCCTCTTTAGAAACCTTTCTCTTAGTCTCATCTGGTGAAACTGATTCTTGTTCTCTCTTAAATAGCGTAACTATTCCCTGTTAGAGATCATCTATGTTTCTTAAAGTGCCAATAGCAATGACTCTGAGTATTCATTCAGTGGCTATGGTTTTTTCTGGAAAATTGTTAGTTAACAAAATTATTTACCTTTAGTGAAAGCTAAACTTTGACTAATTATTATAAGGACTAGCCTTGCGGTAGCATTTCCCCTCTGCATTAAGCATAAGCACAATTGATCTTGTGTATTTACATTCAATTTTACACCTTATCACTAAACGAGACAGCCTATAATTTCGAAATAATAACTTCGAACTTGGAACGTTTGGGGTTCACACGAGACTACTTTTCATGATTTTTAACATTCAAAATTAGAATCTAAAGTTATGGGGAATAAAATAAAAAGTTGCGGATTTCATGTTACCACGCCCCCCGCAAAAAGTAGCAGAAATTTTTGTTAGTAGAATTACACGCGTAACCAGTCCACATATAAATAGTCAAAGAAGCTAAAACATGTCTAAATTCATGTCATTTTCAGAACCGAGTTCACTATAGTTTAGACTTTTGAGTTGAGTATAATGCACTAATAGTATATCATTCTTAACGACTAGATCATTCTTATGCAGAAAAATGGTTCCGTCGTAAATTATGTTTTGTTCTTCTGGTCTACCTCTTGACAAAATCTTAACATGCTTCGGTTTTGGTTCCAATCTCTCTCTCATCATCCACCTGGCCTTGTACTATTATTTGGTGTCGGGGCCACATGACATTTCCTTCCATTCCGCTCTATGATTAACTGTAGAGGTTGTACTCTAGACTTAGACGAATTATATACGGACCCGCCTCGCCTTAGCATCTCCCCTCTGCCAACGTGCAAGATCAAAAGATTTATACCTTTATCACTAAACGCGACAGCCTATAATTGCGGAACAATAATTTCGAACTTATCACGACACTGTTTTTCATGATTTTATCATTCAAAATTAGAATCTAAACTAATGAAATAAAATTCAAAGTTGCGTATCTAGTGCTACCTCACCCCCCGCAAAAAGTGGCAGAAAAGTTTGTTAGTAGAATTACACGCGTAACTTGTCCTCATATAAGTAGTCTAAGACTGTAGATGATAAATAAAATGGTGTTGGTGGGTATATTCAGCGTGAAGTCTGCTAAAAAATAGATGACACTTGTATATTTATGGTTTTTAAAATGTACCTATATTCATAGAAATATTAATTTACTAATTACAGCTAATCACACATGTACCATAAAGTGACAAACAGTTCTGAAGCTACATTTATGACTGTAGAAAAGAATGCCTACATTTATTGCCCTCATTTATTTGCCTAATTATTTTCACTACTCTATATCCATCCTTATCTAACTAAGTATTATCCTCTCTGTCAATTCCAGCAAGTTGTCGTAATGGTCAGCCGGTCTCGGTAAACAGTAGCCGTTGTTATTACATACCACATACCTACACAACACGGGTGCGTTGACTCCTTTTAATAGTATATTGCGTACGCGCAGGACTAGGTTTACATGGAGTAGGTGGTGTAGGATAGTTATGAGTTAGTGTTGCTTATCGGTTGTCATAGGGTTTGTTTATTATTTTTATGGATTCGAGTGGGATTGTTTTGTTTTGTAGGTGTTGGTATTTGATGCTGGAAACCGATCTACATGAAATATTGTAAAGGCAATCTCGAATCTTATCGTGGGTGTCGAAATAGAATACTTAAGGTTAGGGATTTGGATAGGGGCATATTTGCATATTGCAGGGTTTTTAAAGCCCAAATGATTGGTCGCCATCTGTGGCAAACTCATTTCTTCTTCTTCTTAATATAATGGTCGGTGCGTATGCTTTTCAATTCTGCCAGTGTAAAGTAGTTTGTGGGAGAATCGCAAGGATAATTTTATGTATAAAATAAAATTGTAGAACCTCGAGATAAGCTCGTAAGCGAACGGCACACAACTGCTCGTGACCAAACTTGCGTCGCGATTTTAATTTGGTCCTTTTTGATTGGGCCCGCATTTTAGCTGTTCTTCTGCTGGATACAGATGTCTCTTTCTCCAATCATTTCTGCTGTGAACATTTGAATAATTACAATTCAAACAATTTGGAAAGTTCATGTAGCATTGTAGTTCAGTTCAGGCTTCTTGTATCCCCATCATCATTATGGCAGTTGCATCATTGCTGAAATAATCTTCTTTCGTATCAGCATAAGCTTAAACGCATGATGATTACTCATGTTGTAGTGGAAAGATTCAGTCAGCAATAGTCGTATCGACAGTGACTGCCCAGGGTGCGCCAGACGAACTCGGTTTTAATAAAAAAGGCGTTGAGCATAAGCATATGCTCACGACTATATTCCCCGATGGGGTAGTAGACTAGGTAGAGGTTGTAGTACCGAAACTCTGTCCAGTATGTCGGGGAGTGATCACGTTGCGACTTGTAATGGACAGTGGGTACAATTCATACCTCGAAATTGAAGCATGCAGGTTTCCTTACGATGTTTTCCTTCACCGAAAAGCCAGTAGTGCTACAAATCGTACATACATTCCGAAAAAACTCATTGGTACGAGTCTGTCTGGATGTGGATCGAACCATCGCCTCCTGCACGGCAGGCAAGGTTACTCACCACTGAACCACCACGCTTTTTGAAATGCGTTGAGAACCTGTTAAAATGTTTAACTTCAGTCCAACTCTATATAAACCTAACACAACAAGGAAAAGATTGGCACATCCCAGCTACCGTTGCCCGGGGCGGCCGTCTTAGGTAATCACACTTATTATGTATGTATTAACTTACGACGTACAACAACTCGATTAGAACATAAGTGGACTGCTATGTGCCTGGTTATAGCAAAACTATGGACAGTTTGCCCTGTTATGTGGACGAATTTTTTAAAACAGTGTCTTTCTGTCGCTAATAATTTTGAGAATAGAGCTGTGTGGATCTCGGTTTAGAATAGACCACACATCTTTCCGATGTTATCGAAGGCAACTAAGAAAAAACCGGCAAAGAGCGTGATGGAATCGCCTATGATAGGGCTCCGTAGTCATTGCATGAAAAGCTTATTTCGGCATAGCTTAGATAACTTAAGGAATTTTCAAAAGCAATCAATAGCGCGATTTGTTTTCGTTTCAGACAGACATACAGAATGTATAAGAGTTCCTTGTTTGACTACGGAACCCTAAAAAGGTTTCTTTTAAAGATCACCTGTTGTAACCTCAGTTCATACTGAAACCTCTAAGAATGCCTACGGGTCACGGCTACTGAATTCTGTGATTTGCAAGCGATCGATAAGTATCCACACGCACTTAGCGACTAGCACGTCTAGTATGATTTCTCTATACGCGCGCGACGTGCCGTTGCTCCATATCAAATAACCTGTTCCCGCACTTTTCGGAGACCAAAAGCCGCGCTTGCCACGACAAGCAGTATGGAATAGAGCCGAGTTGCGCGCAAGAAGAGAAACCATGCTAGACGAGCAGCAGTCGGTATGATAATCACTTACTAATCCCAAAATTCACTAGCCGCTGCGACCTGGTGCGAAGGCAGGTCACGCTGAATTTGGTAAAAATGAACATTTCTGACAATTGATGTCCTTTGTATCTTGATTTGATTTCTAATTTAATCTTGAATTCAACTATAACCACACCGACCGTCAGTTTAACCATTTTAATCCAATTTAATTTGGTTGTGTTTCGATAAACCTTTACATATTTAAAAGGAGAATGATTTAAAATAAAAAGGAATCAAGATCAAAATAAGCTTTGACGAAGAAATTTCACTTCTACGAAAATAACACAGTGAAATGTGAAATTCCGAATGCGTAAATGCGCGCTGTATACAAACAGATTTTAGTTAAAATGTATAGTTTTAAAGTTACAGTGCCTCAAAGATTTCCATACATATCTTAAATTTATCCTAGCATTAAAACTGTATATTTTAACGAAAATCTGACTTCATACAAGCATAGAAATGAGTTTCTAGATTGTTTCTGAAAAATGTTATTGACTTTAAGTGGTTAGTTTGAAAATATCACCAGACCTCGTTTGTAGCAAGCTCCTAATTACATTCCCTTAAATAAAACAGTCCTACTTAGAAAAAAAATCACGCAAAAAGATAACTACAAGATTATAATAACTCTTTGAATTTCGATGCAGACAACCAACTACCGTCGAAGGCTCAAATTAAAGCAATCTATTCACAATATCGGGGTAGTTACACGTAATTCAGGTTTCCACCAAGATAATAGTTAAGTGCTCCGTAGAATACTATTATCATCTCACGTATTACGTGTGCCCATAGAGATTGTGGATCTGGTTTTATTTCTATTCATACTCATACCAGTTTGTATAGACTATAGACTGAATGGTTGCCATTGAAGTTTTAGGCGAAGGTCACTACACCCAGGTTCTGGACCAGTCCGGATTTGTGGAGGGAAATGCAAAATTTGTTGCTTATTTAGTAACGAGTACCTCCTAGCAGTAGTATCTTAAATTTACTACTTGACGTGTAACGAAATAATTGAAATCGCAAGAGAGATGTAATTTGAGAAGATAATTTTGTTAGCAAGAAATTTTTTGTCAAAAACAGATTATCTAGTCATTTTTCAAGTAATACTTCTAAAATGTCTTACTAACTGGTAAGAAACAATAACAAACAATACAACATACATACAAATACTCAAGTGACGAATGTATTCAGGGCATTCAACCTATTTAGGGCTGTAACTTTTGAACCGTATAGCTAGACAGTTGACATTTTCACAGAATATGCGTTAATACGGCAGATTTGTTGAAAACAATAGCATTTCCCCTCTGCCACGGTATAAGCACAATTGGTCTTGTGCATGTACATTAAATTTTACACCTTATCACTAAACGAGACAGCCTATAATTGCGAAATAATAACTTCGAACTTAAAACGTTTGGGGTTCACACGAGACTACTTTTCATGATTTATGACATTCAAAATTAGAATCAAAAGTTATGGGGAATAAAATCCAAAGTTACGGATTTCATGTTACCTCGCCCCCCGCAAAAAGTGGCCGAAATGTTTGTTAGTAGAATTACACGCGTAACCAGTCCACATATAAATAGTCAAAGGTTAAAAATATATAAAAATAATATATTATACAAGAAACTAGTTTTGATCAACGTTTTTTCTCCTGGCTCTATCGTAAAAACTGTAATGCATAAAAGCGTCACACTTACTGTGATTATAGTGCAAACTCTACTGTATAACAACAATTAATCAGTTAGTTATTAGTTGTTAATCATAATGATAAAGAGTCCTGAAAACCTGTATCACACGTTGGTTCAATAAATATTTTATATTTTGTATTTTTTTTTTTTTATAAAAACCGGCCAAGTGTGAGTCTGTCTCGCGCTAAAGGTCCCTGAGAAAACAACACTTTTTTAAAGTTAAATGTTATGTTGTGTGGTGCTGTGGTACGGAACCCTCGGTGCGCGAGTAGACCAACTCGCACTTGACCGGATTTTTTTTCAACCTGAAGGTTTTTAGGAAGATACATCAAGTTTTAATAAGTGAAAGTAAACCTAAAATACACCGTGGCAGAAACCATTTTCCTTTAGCGCCAAAAACAAAATCTTTAATAATAATTTCAACACAAAAGGAATTTCACAAAGACAAGTTGAGTTAAATATTAGACACTGTCTACATAGAAATTGTTTATGTAAAAGCTTCTAGTTCTATAGTAGCTAGCAAATTATTAAGGCGATGACTGAGTAGAACGAGTGCCTGATTATTCATAGCAAAGTAGTTTGTCCGTAGACCCCAAAACTAAAGGGCCCCGTGACCCGAGAAAAGTGGTGTTTCAGGTAACTATGAACTGGGTAAGCTCCTATAAAAAATAGACTAGATAAGTATGTAGCTGTGCCAGGACTCTCATCTTATTTACATGCAATCGACGTGACAGAAGAAAGTGCTGGTATTCTTCTTTACCGAAATCATCATCATCTATACAAGGTGTAACAAAACATCCTAGTAATACTTAATACATCGAAATCGGGAAAAAGCAGCAGATTTTTTTTTCTCGACGTTAGCTCCGTAGTGAAAGTTGTTCAGTTTGATGGTCTGAAACACCCCCCTAAGTATTACTAGGGTGTTTGTTACACCCTGTACATTAGACATAGACAGAGACAGACAGAGTTTAGGTACTGCTGGTGACGTATGGATATTTTTAATGTGGTATATTTAAATATCTCTGACTCAAGGAATAATGGTCGTGAATATATGCAATGCCACACTTTTCCGTTAAAAATGTATTTGAACGAGCTTTTGCCCGCCCTTTTTGGTCCGTGTGAAATTAGAATATTATCTAAAAATCCTTTCTTAGTGCAGCCCTACATCCTCCGTAGAATATGGAATAGGTATTTTCCTAATTTCATGTTTCCATCTTCCGCGGTTTAGGCTGAGCGTTGTCTGTCAGTTAGTCAAACAGTCACGGAACTGTTTTGTAAAATATAGATAGGTGTAATAGATGGACAGAGCTGTGTGGTTGGCTGTACGAGGAAAGGAAGCTTAATCAAAATATTGTAGAATTATTTGAAAGATGTCTTTTTTAAAAAAATGAAAATAGATGAAATTTTGTACTGATCCAAAAAAATGGAATACGACCTGGAGCCCGATTGCGCTAAGTTAAAACATCGAAGTTCTATTCTTATCCAATTTCAGTTCTAATCACATTGCAATCCAATTGCTATTCAACTGTGCTGAATTTCGCATCGCGCTAAACTCTATGTAACTGACAGCCCTTAACGTCTGAGCGATCTGTCAAAACGGCTCTAACGGCTGTCAAGAACAGTACCGCGATTAGCGCAATAACAAATGTGTCAAAAGTTATGATTCGTACGTAGTCCAATCACGTTTCAACCATCGAATATTTACCGTGATTGTAGCCTAGAACGATGATGGTAAAATACTGGGAAATTGTGGCTTGGGAAATGTGGGAATACTGCCTCAAAACTAACTAGCCTGAGAAGCTATTGGTCTATCCGGCTCTGAGTAGAACTGCATTCAACTGTACAGATAACATGAGTAGATAAACAATTACAAGTACTACAACTTGTACCAATTCGGTTGGAAAAGAGATGTCAATCAGTCTGACTGATTCTGATTATGTACAGTCTTAACAGTTAGATCTAAAGGTATTATTTTGACATACAGGGTCCAACTTAATATACTACACTTTTTTAAGGGGATGATCAGACCATCAAACTGAACAAGTTGCACTATAGGACCAATATCGATTTCGCGAAAAAAAAATCAGCTGTCCCATACAGTTGGCTAAAGTAAATTTGCAGTTTTGTATGGAGCAGTTAATTTTTTTTTGCGATTTCGATGTTGTTGCCATAGAGGAAGTTGTTCAGTTTCATGGACTGATCATCCCCTTAAAAAATGTCAGCATATTAAGAAGGACCCTGTATACAGAGTGTTAGGTTGCATTACTTTAAGAGATGATTATACCCATGATACTGAACAACTTTCCCGAAGAAACCTATAGGAAATTAGCAAAAACATTTTTCGACTTTTCATACAATCGTTCGATCAGCTGAATGAATTTTATATAGGTTTCTTTGGGAAAGATGTTCAGTATCAAGGGTACAATCATCCCTTAAAGTAATGCAATATGCTGCTTACGCTAACACCCTGTATAGGTTGGACACTAGGTAGAAGAGGAACGTGGGTTCCGTTGGTTATGGTTCAGAATCTCTGACTGCCGCCTTTGGGAAAACATTCGTGAGCCATATGTATGATTTTTTGAGGAAAATATAGATAGTTACGTAGCACGACGTAGGTAATCTTTACTGGAAAAAACCAAGAGCGTGTCGGACTCGCCCATGATAGGGTTCCGTAGCTATAGTGTAAGTAGAAAAAGAAGAAAAGTTTTTAACATGTTTATCTGACCTAAGATACATTTTTGAAACACAATGATTTATTTTCGTGCAACGCCATCTAGTTTGCCCTTAGAGTACAAATAAATTTTACTGATCTTTAATGATCCGTTATAATCTTTGACTAATTATTATATGGACTGGTTACGCGTATGATTCAACTAACAACAATTTCTGCCACTTTTTGAGGGGGGCGAGGTAACATGAAATCCGCAACTTTGGATTTTATTCCCCATAACTTTAGATTCTAATTTTGAATGTCAAAAATCATGAAAAGTAGTCTCGTGTGAACCCCAAACGTTCTAAGTTCGAAGTTATTATTTCGCAATTATAGGCTGTCTCGTTTAGTGATAAGGTGTAAAATTGATTGGTGACAAGTTGATCTTGTGCATTTACATTCAATTTTACACCTTGTGCTTATACCGTGGCAGAGGGGAAATGCTACCGCATGGCTAGTACTGTAATCAGTCTTCATGCCAAATTTCGATTTAATAGGTGCAAAAATGACCGAGTGGACTGAGGAAAAAGGACAGAATGGCCGAAAGTATAAGGGTTCCTTGTTTGACTACGGAATCCTAAAAAAAGATATAAAACCTTTTTGTATTTACTCATTGCGCAGTACCTGAGCAGTTGCGTTTTCGCCTACAAATTTTGTTCTACGTCATTAAGGCCATCCTCAAGAGTTTTGCCGGCCATTATACTGACATAGTCGTAATGGAGTACGCCCCACTTCCCTCTTACCCTCATTGAGAAGTAGCTTTTGCCCTACAGTGGGATCTTAGCTTCTTACTACAAGTTAAAGAAACAAAAAAGTCCTCTGTAAAAAAGCATATTATAAACTGGATGATTATTTAAATGATCAAAATGCTTGGGTCTGAGGTCACTAGCTTATAGTTTATTTACTTTACTGTATAGTATCAATTATTTTATGAAATAGACTATGTATTATTGTATACATAACTTTAGCTTAAGAATTTATATTGTAATAGTTATTAAGTCGTGTTATGTTGTAGAGTTTCTGGCCGCATCTTCTCTACAGCGACAACATGTTCCGACGCGGTGGTAGCTTTAAAAAAGATTTGACGTTTGATAAGTGTGCTGTAAGCTCCTATATTGAATAAATTATATTGACTTTGACTTTGACTTTGAAACTGTTAGACATAATTAGCTTCTGATTGTTTTTTTTTTATTTAGATCAGCTATGATCAACAATAATATTCCAACAATATCTATTACATAGAATGATGAAAGTTTGCGTAAAACCTTACCTGTCAGCATTAGTATTAGTGATAACTGGTCCGCAATAAATAAGGCACTTGTTAATAGGTAGTAAATACATTAAAATGTTAACATAGCTCTGGGCTGACTGTACACAAGATAAGTAATGGAACTCCGTGATTTACTGCACTTATGCGCAATAGAATATAGTCTTTATGAATTTTTATTGGTTTTCTAATGACGGAAGATGGGAAATGTTTTCAGAACTAATCTTTTCTCTTAATTAATCAAAATTTATATCAAAGTGGACGTTTGTAGTAAAATTTATTTATGGATTGTATATAGGGTGTAAGGGACAGCCTAGCAAGTACTGAAACGGTGAACTCAGACCTTCAAACAACAACTATGGAGCCTACCTCAGGAAACGCTAAAAAAACAGCTTTACCATACATTTGAGTCGGGTAGGTACAGCAGTTTTGTGAAACCAAAGAAAAGATGGATGGATTGTGTGAAAGATGACATGTGTAAAAAAGGTGTGTGCGCTGAAATGACGGCTAAAAGAGATGAATGGAGGAAGACGACATATTGCGCCGACCCCAAATAATGGGATAAGGGCAGGAAGAAGAATAGGTACAGCAGTTTTGTATGGGACAGCTGAATTTTTTTTTGCGTTTTCGAGGTAGGCTCCGTAGTGAAAGTTGTTTAGTTTGATGGTCTGAGTTCACCGTTTCATTATTTGCTAGGCTGTCACTTACACCCTGTATTGTATTGACACTTTTATATCCAAGATAGGCTGCATCAGCCATCTAAGAGCGCATCAACGACCTCTCAAAATGGTTACCTGTGGCGCTCTCCATACAAACGAAGTCTGGTTATATTTTCAATACTAACCAATTAAAGTCAGTGACATTTTGCAGAAACAATCTAAAAACAAATATCTATGTTTTTATGGTGTCAGCATTTCGTTAAAATTTATAGTTTTAAAGTTACATTGCCTCAAAGATTACCATATAAATCTTAAATTAATCCTAGCATTGAAACTGTATATTTCAACGAAAATCGGACAACATACAAGCATATATATTTGTTTCTAGATTGTTTCTGTAAAATGTCATTGACTTTAATTGGCTAGTATTGAAAATATAACCAGACTTCGCTTGTATGCAGCGCGCATTAGAGTTTTTATAATTAATTTCTCTTAATCTATCGCTGTGGTCGAACATGGCCATGAATCATCATCATCATTGTATGACATAAATGAATAATCAAAAACAATAACTTGTTTGTGTTGCACTCATTTTGAGTAATATAAGTGTATGTTTAAGTGTATATTTAAGTTTACATCCTACAGAGCAAACGACAACATTTACGGTGTTCAGTGGTATTATTTGCAAAAGCTGTTATTTTTAATTCATTCAGGTACACCATCATACCTACATAATTATGGACTCACAACCTACACCATAGAATTGTTCTAGTTTGTTTTATACAAGTCCAGAATCTGAAACACTAGTAGAATCAAGATATCACATGATTTGCGCAATTCCTGACTAAATAATATAATAAACATGTATAAAATAAAGACAAAACACTAAACTCGTTGTAAAATCGATATCTCAACCGTAACCAACAATCGCCAGGAGAACTGTCGCAATTTCCTAGTTTAAGCGCTAGAATAAAATCTAATAAACGCTCTGCTATGCAAATCAATCTATTGCATAAACTCTGCTTTGTCAGCTTATAGACACAATGCAGGAAATAACTGGTTCTAGGGTTGTTACACTTTTCCCAATTATTTAAAAATGATATAAAATAATAAACAGCTATCTACCTACTAAGCATAGTTAGAGATCTGAAGCATATAATATGAATAAGGAATTAAGTTGTATGTTACTCCTACTTATTCACAATAAAATTATAGTCCGATATATTTCAACTTTTTTAACCTTTCTGTGATTCTAGAACCATGACAATTATAATAGAATAACTAATGCGCCTACTATGAAAATATATTATGTCTGTCCACTGTGTATTAAACTATTTAAAATCTGTGAGCTTCAACATTAATTACAAGCAGAAAACCAAAAATTAATTATAAGTATAAGCATATGCTCACGACTATATTCCCCGAGGGGTTAGTCAGAGATATTCTGAAACCTCAGAACATCCACGTATCACCAGTAGTACCGAGTATGAATTATTTAAAATAATAATCTTGACAACATGTGCCAAATAAAAGGGGAGCAGATCTTTTTGTAGCCTGTTTAGTATCCCATTGCTGGGAAAAGGCTACCCTTTCTTTCTCCAATCCTCTCTGTTACGTGCAAACTTTGATCAACTATTCATCCTTTCCTGGTAGAATTTTGTTACACGGTAAAGCACTGACAATCACAAAAAGGTCAGAAGAAAGTAACATTTCACACGCATTCCATTCCAAAAGTTCACACACGCACAATTCAAAAACAATCTCAATAATTCTTTTAAATTCTCCGAACGAACGAAAGAAATCAGACTTTCGTTGTAAAGATTCACTCATCAAGATACGTTCATAAAGCAACAAATTCTTCATAAGACCTCATAAATCAAGGATCATTAAACGCAAGAAAATCACTGGAGTACCAACCCTGGTTGTAAAGTATGTCAGAATTGAGCCAGATGGAAAGATAGTGAATGATTCTGAGCAAGTAACGCTACCAGGCAATAACTTAGTCTCTATTCTCCTTGAGGCTAAGAAACCATTTCGTGCTGATTCCATTGTAGGCATAAATTCTCCGCTAACTTACTGTGTGAAGGCTGTTACGGTAGCTTTGAAAACAAAAGGTGTAAAAGTACAAGCGGTTGATGATGAATTTTGAGCTTTATGGGGAGAAATTACTAAGGGCGATAGAAATAGAATGGTAATATTAAATGAAAAACAGCTAGATCTTGCATTGTTGTAGCTAAAATTGAACTTAATAGCGTAGAAGATAAAGCTTCCTTTTGAAGTGTGAAAGGATTAATAGGAGAAGACAACTAAATGGAACAGGTTATGGTGTAAGTCGCGATGCCTCTGGCGTCGTCATTTAGTGCAAGTGTAGGGTCCGCAAATTTATGTGGCATTAGTTTTACACTCAAAACGTTGTGCTTTGTTTTGACTTTTCTATTATTATTTATTACGTTCCGGTTGTTATGCTGCTGCGTTTAAGTGTTACATATTGGTTCGAACGTAATATTTATTAACGCATTTCTCATACAACGTGACTCGAATGTCTAGAAGTAGCTTCATTATGAGTTTATGAGTTTTCCAACATTTGACTATATTCGTCAGAGATATTCTGAAAACTCAGAACATCCACGTTCCTTGTTTTCCAACATTTGACTGCATCAAAGTCAGCAAGAATTCAATGACTATATTATTTCTTTCAAGGATAAAATGCGTTTTATTTATTTTCGATACTCAGTGACTGGGTATATCTAACATTATTATATTTTAAAACTTAAGATACATGTAGTATATACTGGAATATTTTTCGATATATCTATACTTTGGAAGATATTCCAGTAAAAATCAAGTAAAATACTTGGAATAGCTTACTCTCTGTCCATAATAAAAGGTTTTTCATAATTGTTGTCTGTCTGTTGGAGCATCACGTAAAAACGATTTTGATACGATACGAGTGAATCGATTTTGATACGATGTTTCTACGGTCTAACTTGGAAATTGCAATCCTTTTATCCTAGTTGATATTGCTGCCTCCGTGGTCTAATGGTTAAAAGCATTGGGCTCTTGACACGGAGGTCGTGGGTTCGATTCCCACGGGGGACACCTAGTGATATGTCACTATGTGCGTTTTTCCCCAGTTGGCTAGGACATTGCAGGCTGAATCACCTGATTGTCTGAAAAGAAAAATGATTCCGTGCTTCGGATGGCACGTTAAGCCGTTGGTCTCGGGTACTGTCTGGTGGTTTAGTAGTCTTTACATAAAAACCACGTCAGAGGCCGTAAGGCGGTCCAAAAAAACGTTGACAACGGCTTTGCTGCGCACACTATAAGAAGAAGAAGTTCATATTTAATTCTCCCAGGATTTTACAGGATGGAACTCATCGACCTGGTATGGTTTATCATTTTATTTTTATTAATGCCTATTGAAATTTCTGTCACACCTCTCCTAATTTTCCTCGATATTATTTTAAAACCGTTTACCAACATACTTACTCTTTACAAAAATTTGCATGTAAATCGTCTCCGTCAGTAAGTGGCATGCGCAAGCGCACAACGGCAGATTTGCGTGTCCGTTCACCTTTATAACCATTGTCTTGAAAATGGTACAGTATGGTCGTTACAGACTAGGCATGTCAATGATTTCGGATATGGATATATCTTCAACATTTTGTAGATTAGTATGGATAACTATTATATTTCATTTTCATAGGTAAATTCAAACTATACGGCATACAACGACCCGACCAAGTAGGTAAACTATAGATCCTGGTCGTGTCGGTCACTGACGACAGTAGTAAATAGTAATTATAGTACTCTGTGGTAGTAATGATGTACTTGGCCGTCAAGTGCCACGCCACGACTGCGACCCGTTTCTACAGGGTGTTAGGGTAAACAGTTGCATTACTTTAAGGGGTGATTGTACCCATGATATTGAACAACTTTCTTTAAAAAACCTATAGGACATTCAAAAAAAAAAAAATCGTACTTTCCATACTAAATACTGGCTTTTCGGTGAAGGAAAACATCGTGAGGAAACCTGCATGCTTCAATATCGAGGCATGTATTGTACCCACTGTCCATTATGTGGCGACGGGTTCACGCCCCGTCACACTGGACAGATTTTCGGTACTACTGGTGAAACGTGGATGTTATGTGGTTTCAGAATATCTCTGACTACCCCCTCGGGGAATATAGTCGTGAGCATATGCATACTAAATGCAATCAGCTGATCAAACATTTGTAGAAAAATTAAAAAAAAAAATCTCGAATTTCCAATAGGTAATTTAGGGGAAGTTGTTCAGTATCATGGGTAGAATCACCCCTTAGAGTAATACAACTGTTTACCCTAACACCCTGTATAGTTTACTTGGTCGCTGTGGCCACTGGCCGTGGTCGTGGTAGTCTATTTCGCGAGGTCCTACAGGGTGAAATTGATATCATTAGCATCCTTTTAAACTAAGAGTCAAACATCAGACCCATCAAACTGAACAACTTTTACTATGGGAGCAAACCGTCTTATACTAAACTGTCATGTCTACTCGACTCAAATATCAACAACAGATTTTTTTTGTTGCTTCGATCGTTTTGCTCCCATAGTAAAAGTTGTTCAGTTTGATTGGTAGTCTCTTAGTTTAAAAGTAGGCTAATGATATCAATTTCATCTTGTGAAAATACACAACAATTATATGTTTTTGCTAAATTTGTATCATCATTTTCAGCCTATCATCGTGCACTGATGAACATAGGTCTCTCCCAAGGCGCGCCGCTATACTCTATCCTCGGCCTTCCTCCAGTTAAATTTGTATGATGTAGAATGAAGTTCAAAATTAGGCAGTCTTTATTTAAATATCTATTTTTCCAGACCACAACAACATTCGTAATACCGAATTAATATGTCAAAAATTATTTTTTCCAATATTGCGGGTCCGATTAAAAGTTGTTCAATTTGTAAAGTAGCATCGCACCATATTAAATTTCGGATATCATTTATTCCGGGTACGGACACGTAGCTCTAAAACATCCTTATTATGGACTTCTTAATTGGCTTTACTGGAATATTTAAATATTTTAAAATGACCTCAGAAGATAAGGTGTAAAATGACTGTCGTTTAAATGGCTTTGTTTAAAGTAATGGCTTGTTATATGGCGCAACCATTTTCGCGATGGATTTTTAAACAGTACATTGACATTGGTTGAATGCTTGTTTTAAATGCTTTTTGTTATTTTGCGTCTTCTAGATAACGACAAATACCTTCAAAACAATTGACAAGGTTTAATCGAGCGGCGCAATTCCGTCATCGGCGAGCGGGATAATTAAGTCATGGCTATAACTTTTGGTCTACGAGTAGAAGTCAGTAGGTTGAGAAAAAGCACAATTTCTTTGATAAATACCTACCTGCACTAGTCGTCGCTAATGAATAAGAGCCTATAGAACAAAATTTATAAGCCATAACGACGTAATTACCCCGCAATGTCATCAACGTTGCGGCAGTAAACTCGATGCTATTTGAGTTTATACCAGATGAACCTCTGCTTAAATTGTCATATACAAAACGTTACATTTTTAGTACTTAAATTCGATTTAAGTTGAGCTGCCGTAACGTTGAATGAATGAAAAGAATATTTTTAAGCATTCGATACGTTGACGTTATGGCAGTAACTCTATGCTGTTTGAGTTTATACCAGATGAACCTCTGCTTAAATTTTCATACACAATACGTCACATTTTCAGTACTGAAAATTCCAGTTAAGCAGGCAACGTCAACAACATTGCAGCAGTAAACTCGATGTGGTTTGAGCTTTTTCCAGATGAACCGCTGCTTAAATTATCATACACAAATCGTAACTTTTTTATTTATGCATTCGATTCGTAGAGTGTAGACTTTGCGGCAAAAAATTCAATACTGTTTGAGTGAATTTAACCAGATAAATTAAAATTCCGTGTTTTGTTGACTTTTGAATATGAAGTTCCTTGTGGATAATGTAAACATAACTTTTTTTTGTTAGTTGCATGATGTTAAATGTTGTCCATGGGCATCTCTCAAAAAGGGTGCCGAAATGCCATAATCGCCGCCATGCTAGGCAGCCATATTGGCGATTGTAGTTAGTGAACTAGTACGTGATTGCTGCTGCTTATTTCTTGTTTAAACTCTTAGTTCAACTCGAACGACACCCAAGAATAGTAACACACCCTGGAAAGCAATCGCACTAAATAAAACTCAACTGAACCGTGATTGGAACGTGTGCGAACGTTCATTTGACAGCCGTTAGAGCCGTTTTGACAGATCGCTCAGGCGTTTCGGTCACATAGTAAATAAGTCAAGTTTAGCTCGATACAGAATTCAGCACAGTTGAAAGGTAATGGGATTGTAACTAAAATAGGATTAGGATTGAACTTCGATGTTTAAAACTAGCGCGATCGCTCAAAGGTATTGCCTTACAAACGGGTTCGCACTGAAAAAAAGAGGCAAGCACGTGCTACTAAATGAGTGAAAGTTAACTACACCACTGCTGACTACCTCCCGGACAACTGAGACGGGGTGACGTCGAATCTTGATGTGAGGGGGGCAGAGAGTGTCTGTTTACTGTTTGTAAAACCCGTAATAAATAGGTACTCATTCTTATACGGTGGTAGTAATGGTGTGGCCTTATTCAACCGGGACCACACGGAAACAATTTTTGAATTTAATTGATGTCCACTTACCACCCGTAAAACTGTAACTACTGGGCCATTCAATTTTCTTTCATTCTCTCAAAAATAACCGTTTAAAAGATTTCCGCCAAATTGTCCGCCATTTAAACACTTAAAAACATCATCGTCTACATTATTCGCAATTATTTGCAGAACTGAACTCGCTACAAGCACCTGTGTTTTAAATCATGCATGAGTACGAGTCCATTACTTTGAAAGAAAGTGCGTAATTTGTAGTTGTTTACTATTGGAACTCGATCGTAACTCGAAATATTATTTTTTAATCTTCTTCTTATTGTGTGGGCAAGCCCTGGTGTCAGAGTTTTTTCCGACCATCTTACGGAATCTGACGTAGATATTATGTAATGACTTCTACCAACAGAGATAGTAGCCGGAACCAACGGCTTAACGTGACATCCGATATACGGAATCATCTTTCTTTTCAGACAATCAAGTGATTCAGCCTGCAATGTCCTAATAAACTGGGGGAAAACGCACAAAGTGACATATCACTAGATATTCCCTGTGGAAATCGAACCCACGACCTCCGTGTTAAGAGCCCAGTACTTTTAACCATTAGACCACGGAGGCAGTTAAAATTTTTAATTCAAACTGCATATTCTTTTTTCATCTGAAAACGACATTTGCCGCTTGAAGATTTACCTAAAATATAATTAATGAAAAATCCGAATATTAAAATACTAAATAAATTGTAGTTAAAAACACACTACCACCACTATCTCACACTTTTCTCACTTTCGAGTTCTAACCAAAAGTAGGTACCACCGCAGATAATTTCGGCACAATCGCCCCCGGGACGAGATTCAAAATAACAATAATTTAGCAAATTTATTCAGATGATCGCCCTTTTGTTTCACCGTAATGAGCGGGTACCGTACCCGAATTTAAAATGCCATTAACTTCATAATGTCCACTGTGAAATTTAGTGGTACCATTTATCGGTCGGGTTTGTGAAGTTATCGTATGCCGATTAAGCGAACGATCTCGCCTTAATTTGTGTGTTACTCGATTGCGTAATAAAGTGTTAATTGCTAATGATATTTTTAAGGTTTCTTGACACTTTGGTATTGGTAGACTTTCTGTCAGTTGCAAAAACGCTCATCAGAGTTAATCCTCCATTAAATCTCTTGCTAGCTTTTACTACGTCAACAAAACAAAAAGCGACAGCAAGAGATTTAATGGAGGATTAACTTTGATGAGCGTTTCTGCAACCGAGTGTTAAGTCTTTGACTGCCAAATGACAGACAAACAATGGAAAATCTATTGTTATTGTGACGTTTAATTGATCATTAATTTAGCAACTACCTAGATCGAGTCTGAGTCATATTTATACAGGGTGTTAGGATAAACAGCAGCTTTAATTTAAAGGGCGATTGTACCCATGATACTAAACAACTTTCCCTTAGAAAACTATTAGAAATTAGCAAAATGAAATTTTGACTTTCCATACTGAATACAATCAGCTGAACGAACGTTTATATGAAAAGTTGATTTTTTTTGCGAATTTCCCATTGTTCCTTTGTGAAAGTTGTTCAGTATCATGCGTACAAACACTTATTAAAGTAGTAAAACTGTATATCCTAAAACCCTGTATACCTGAATAGTCTTAAGTTAGTGAACTTAAATTTTGAATTAGGGAAAATAATCTATGAATCAGTTTTAGGTACTATATTGAAAAACCAACAAACACCAGCAGTGTACTGAAATCGCTAGTCCTACTGGTTTACAGTAAAAAAACATGCAAGCGCTTCCTATTTAGTGATCAATCAATTAAATCAGCCCACAGCCCACTGCTGGGCATAGGCCTCCTTCTTGCCTGACTATAGCATCGGTGGTCTACCTCTTTTCAAGATTTCCAATATTGCTTTGGTCCACCTACTTAATTAATCTTAAATATTATAAAACTGTAACAGAAGTGTGTCTGTACATTGAAGATATTTACAAAAAAAAGATAACGTTATGGTTTTTAGGCCCAAATAAATTTTTGTTCGTTGTGTTTGTTTGTGCGAGCATCACGCGAAAACTACTGAACCGATTTTGAAGAAACTTTTTTTTTTGATAACTTAAGATCTGACTTAAAATCTAGTAGTAAAGTCGCGGGTAAACTCTAGTGTTATATAAAATTGACGCATTCGATACGACAGTATAGGAACTCATTATCATATCGTATTAATATGTCTATAAGTAACCGAATATTCTCTATGCCTCATTTATATTAGTCAACTTACAACGGGTTGAACGCATGACAAGCTTTCTAAATACACTTTTATTAACGTAATAAGTATAAAATAACAATAATTACGACTTTACTAATCTTCTAAACGAGAGTAGCTATTAGTGTTTTACGCATAAATTGCAATTACAAAACAATATCGTAAAGAATCGTGTACAATATAATGCCTTTTATTAATATGCTTTATAGAGTTAAGCTTGGTATACATAGGTGATACACACCGGACAGGTGTTTAGTATCATGTAATATACAAGGAAATAGTAAAATGCCATACTAAAACCTATCTAATGAATAAAATATATCAAATGAAATTAGTTATTGTAAATCATTTCAATGACCAAATTTATTGAAATTCGCATCATTGTAAAAGAATGCTTTGATACAATTTTGACACGTATAAAAGTAGATAAAAGGAATACTCTAACCGGAACCACTGAATTTTGTTTAATTACCACATACGCTTAAGAATTTATATTGTGATAGTTTTTAAGTCGTGTTATTTTGTAGAGTTTCTGATCGCGGCTTCTCTACAGCGAGCGACAACACGTTCCATCCGACAAAAAAAGATTTGACTTTTAATAAGTGGGCTTCAAATTTCCTATATTTAATAAATTATTTTAGGTTTCAGTTTAAGTTTTTTTAAATAAGCTAGAGAATTTACCTAATAAAACGGTATAATTAGTAAATCTTATATATAATATAAAGCTAATTTCCTTAGTTTCATTTATTATTTAATTCCATTTATCAAACAATGAAGTAGGTTAATAGATACGATGATACATTCAGGTCAACAACCTTATTTTTTGTCTGTCAGGTACTATTACTATACTATGAGGTACAGCTTCATAATTATATTGCAAATTACTTAACCTCCAGTTCCACTACAACGCAATGAAACTTTCGTCACAATACGTAACACGTTGCGTTGTAACCAATGTGTTCTTACCTTACTAATAGTCGGATTCCCATAATAAAATCGAATTATAATGGGCGTGTGGATGCACCGGGCGTAGGGCTAAAACACCAATTATGGTCTTCGGTCGTTTTATGTTATAACGTTTGAAAGACTGAGAATAATGGGTGCATTCATTGAGCAGATGGTTCATGAACTAGAAATCTCTGTACGTGTACAATGTAAGTAGCCTTAGCCTTTACACAAAAATATAGCCAGGGTTAAGCGTAAGGTGAACAGAAGTTGACATAAACGATAACTGCGAATAGGTACCTGCCATTATTATGGTTCGATTTTGACTAGGTTTTCGTATAAGTACATACTCACACCTGTCTCCTACTGGAGTGAACGGTTTGCTTAGTTTGTAAATTAATAATATTTACGTTATGTATAAATAGTATTTAGGTATTGTAATCAAGTCAATCCCCTCTTAATTTTTGCTGTTAATTCGTTTTCAAGTTGGATTTTTATAAATTAATAATTGTTTAAACTTTTTTTTTATTGTTCATATTTTGGTGTAAAATAAAGTATATTTGATTGATTGATTGATTTATTGTGAAAACGGGTGCCGAATGGCATATGCCTTGCAAATTGCGTGTTTAGGTACTAATGCCACACATTTTTATTTATTTTAACATTATATTGTACACACAGACATAAACTAATAATTGCGAAGACATGTAAAACTGGCGAGCTTTTTGTCGTATGAAAGTACAATATAGGAATGTAAAATGTCTTTGTTTTTTTGTTGGTTAGAGTCTATGACCGGCACTTTTACCCCATTTCTCTCGGCGTAACCATAATCTGAATACAAAAATTTACGATAATGGTATAAATGTCGTTGAGTGCGTAAGCAGAAATCTTATCGTTATAGAATTCATAATGACACGTTAATTCTCATGGTACATTATTGTAATTTATAGAATAATCAGAGAAACTGTCTAAAAATGTGATTCGAATTATATTTTTGTTTGAAATATTTTGTTTAATTGATTTATTATGCAAATTTTATTTTACGACAAATTAATGCCTAATTATAATTTGTAAAATAGCTTTTTTATTGGCTCTTTGTAGAATGCATAAAACATTTTTCAGCCTACCTATAACCGATTCCAATACGATGATCATTATATAAGATGTTACGCAAACATAGCGTAATCGATATCGATTTTAAGCCAATAGGTAATCGCAGGGGCAGACCATATTTGGCTGGTTTTTAGAAGCTATCTTCTCATTACTAAAAAGAAAAAAAAATGTGAAAAATATAGGTAGTTGCTATGAAGTATATTTCTTATTTTTCTATAAAATACTTATGAAACCTGTGTTCAAAGGAATGCCTAAATACTGGAAAAATTTTTATTATGTGCATCTACTTTATCATTTTCATTTCATTTTCATAATTTGGTGCGAATTCTCATGATTTTTAAATTTTTTTCCGTGGATTTGAAGGCACCACAGTAACATAATGGACAAACCTGTCAAAAAAGGTATACATACCTACTGAAATGATATGGATAAGTTATATGTCAAGATTGACAGTCGAAGCTAAGAAAGCGTCGAAAAAAATTGCAACTAGTAGTGGACTAAACCCTATCCATATACACGCACACAGACATAATTTGTATGACGCCTCACGCACACCAACCCAAGAAGGTTGGCCCATTTTGTTTATATGGTAGAAGCGTTACGCTCATTCTAGACACATACTTTTTCTAAATATGTAGTTTAGTAGAGGTGAGGCGGCTCTGAAAGGGTCAAGGTCGTTCGGTAGGGGTTACCTCTTAATAGAAAATCATTAGAATACTCGGATTCGTATAGGCTGACGATGATGATTATGATAGATCCAATTAGTTGACACTTGACCAGAATATTAATACTTCATCAACAGTCTACTATCCTTTACAAATGCTGAGGTTCTCCTGAAACAATCCTAGGTTTTCCTGTCTTTAAGATAACGGTAACCCACCCGAATTCTTTCGAAGACAGAACTAATAAAAAAGAACTAAATTCACCGTAAGATAATACATTTATAATATTCTCTCGAATTGCGATTCTTCGCGCCTCCCGAGCAGGGCAGGGAGCGATCGCCGGCGGCGAGCCGCCACTCTTTATAATTTGATCACATTTGTACCGCGGACAATGCTGGGCCAAAGCAAGGTAAGACGACAGGAGAACAAATAATGTAGTGGAGTAGGGTAAGGTTTAGTTTTGTTAGAGATTATTCTAAACTTGCCAGACAAAAAGTTTACTATAAACTCGATGATTATTTGAATGACCGAAACGTCTGGTCTTGACAATGTTACACTGTGGAATTTAATATTGTATTTTTGTAATTATACTTTGTATGTTTTGTTTTGTTTAAAAAAAGTGTGTTGTAGAGTTTCTGGCCGCATCTTCTATACAACGAAACACCTTCCGACGCGGTGGTAGATTCAAACACATGACGTCCGAAAGTTATCTATGTGATATTATTTTGAATAAACAATGTTGTTTTGACTTTGACTTTACGAAGTTTCATTATCGGTTTCAAAATCTTTTCTGTTACTTAAGCGTACTTCTAGCACGGAAAATGTTGGTGCAAAGCAAACGAAGGATAATCAGGAATGTAGTGGATCGTTAAGTTTATTTGATTTAGAACACATTGCGGTTTGATTTATAAGATCTAACGAAGTAGAAATAACAAACAGTCGACTTTATAACAACAAAAGCTCGTTCACAATTTATTTCACATATTTCTGCTGAAATGATAATATATGAATTTAATAACATAACATAACATAAATATTATTTATTTGCACAACAAAAATATACAGCAACAAAAACAGAATAATAGAACGTAAGGGTACACATGGCGGCAAATAATTAATAGTAACAAAATAATATCGACTCCACACATCTCTAAACCCATTTCACGAAGGCGACTCCTTCAGTGGAGTAGCCCCGGGCTTGCCACAATGGCCGCTACTTTTTCCTCCGCCATAAACATTTGTATTCCGAGCGTGAACACCAACCATTACTGACCAAGCATCTTTGGCCTGAGGTATGTACGGTAAGGTACACATAGTTGATCGAATTGTTATGTGGGTTATTCATTAATTTATGCACACACGGCGACTGATCAACCTACGCATAGTTGAACTCTATGCCCATAGACGTAGTAAAATAGATACTACATATGTTAGTCCTATAGAGAAAGTTGTTCAGTTTGATAGTCTATTATGATTACTATTTAGCTCCGAACTGACTCATTTCTTTTGGCTGTATTAAATACACACATAAATAAACTTACGAAAGTATAGTCACAAACTTTGCAACACCTACCATGGAATGGCATGGCAAGTAGTGATAGGTGGCTGCTAGTCTTTCACCAAAAAGAAAATGCATTGTGTAAGAAAACGTATCTTATAGATTACCTCAAATACAGATAAATATTAAGAGGATATAATTCGGTGCGCGCTCCATACAAACGTACTATGGTGATATTTTCAATACTAACCAATTAACCTCAGTGAAATTTTTCAGAATCAATCTAAAAACAAATTTCTATGCTTCTATAGAGTCAGATTTTCGTTAAAATGTATAGTTTTAAAGTTACAGTGCCTCAAAGATTTCCATACAAATCCTAGCATTGAAACTGTATATTTTAACGAAAATCTGTCTCCATACAAGCATAGATATTTGTATCAAGATTGTTTCAGCAAAATTTCATTGACTTTAATTGGTTAGTATTGAAAATATCACCATAGTACGTTTGTATGGACCGCGCTACGAATTATATCCCCTTAAATACCAATGTTACCTAGCACGTGTGATGCGCTATAGAATCGAATACGTAATATTTTTATATGTTAATTTTCTATAACAAGCGCTGCTTATATTGTTGAGTTTTGGCATCCGAGTATCGAATGACACAATTTTCTCAACATTTAAGTCTATGATATACTACAGTCTTCTTCTTTCGTGTCAGCCAGCATGAGCCATATTGCATAATTTACTCATGTTTTAGTGGTAAAATTGACGAGGCTGACTGCCAAGAGTGCGCCAGATGAACTCGGGTTCATAATTCTAGGAGGTTCTTTCCTTCACCCAATAAACTCTAGTTGTACCGAATGATTTTTCTGCCACGAAAAATGTTCTGTATAGAACGTGTTAATGAATAAACGCAAAACTAGAAAATAGTTTGTTTAGAACCGAGGGCAGAATCAAATCTTCAAGGTTTCAACATAGGTTATATCTTTTCAAAATATTAAATAATTTGTTCGTATACTTTCAAATTTACTGCACTAGATGTCAACCCACCGCACAGGCACACTCACCCTACTTACTACAAAACAATATTTTTAAAAATGTATCCATGAGTACGCTGGCGCTTTCATTCATTACTGAAATAATAACAAATCATTTTTGCATGAAAATTTAAAATACTAATAACTTTTTAATGTAATTATCTCGTTATAAATCAGTCGGGGTGTAAGAGGTTTTGCGCTTATTTATTAACACGTTGTATAAGCAAAAATAAAACTATATTTAAACTACATTGACTGTATAACATTAACCGTACAAAAATAATTATAATATTGTGCTCCAACCTTTATAATCATATATACTTTTTGTCGGTAGTACAATAGCTCTACTTTTTACCGATCGTGGTTTAATAAACGATTATGATAGGGCTATTGTTTGAGCAAGTTTTATTAAGAGGATGGATACTGTGAAACTTAACAATGGGCTGTTATAAATAAATTATGTTGTAAAAAAAATTGATTAAATAAGCAAAACTGTTCCAGTATAAACTGGTTTTACAAGAAAGTATTGAAATGATATAAACTTATTTTTAAGGCCTAAAAATCACTTTCATAGAATAACATGTATTATACACTTTCTATAAATAATCAGTTTTTATAATCCAAGGCTTTTCGGTGAAGGAAAATATCGTGTGGAAACCTGCATGCTTAAATTTCGAGTCATGAATTGTACCCACTGTCCCTTATAAGTGGCGACGGGCTCCCCATCACTCTGGACAGTTTCGGTACTACTAGTGAAACTACCCCCTCGGGGATTGTAGTCGTGAGCATATGATTATGCTGCTAAAATCCAAGGAACAATTTGTAACACCAGTGGTGTTATTCGCGTTGCAGAAAACATAATGAGGACACCTAGAAATAAACACTGTATCCATTGTGTGTACAACCAAGCCTCGATGGGCTCACTATGTCCCGCACGGGAATCTACCTGTCACACGGAGTTTGATCACTAATAGTGAAACGTGGAAATCCTGAATGCAATTTTTAGTATGCCAATTTAGGGAATATAATTCGGAGCGCGCTCCGTACAAACGAAGTCTGGTGATATTTTCAATATTAACCAACTAAAGTCAATGACATTTTTCAGAAACAATATAGAAACTAATCTCTATGCTTGTATCATGTTACATTTTCGTTAAAATGTATTTAACTTTAAAGTTACAGTGCCTCAAAGATTTCCATAAAAATCTTAAATTAATGCTATCATTAAAACTGTATATTTTAACAAAAATCAGATTTCATACAAGCATAGAGAATCGTTTCTAGATTGTTTCTGAAAAGTATCATTGACTTTAATTGGTTAGTATTGAAAATATCACCAGACTTCGTTTGTATGCAGCGAGCATTCGCGGTTTCGGAATAAAATTCTCTTAATCAATAACTCATGACGAGTCAATGATGATAGGTACTTACATTAAAATCAATACAAAAACTTGGTAGGATGCCCATCATACCCAAAAATGTTACTAAAATAGATGCCTTTTATTTGAATTTAAATGTGGTTCAATTTTTTTATTATATTTCTGTAAACCAATTATTTAAAAATTTACTGTAGGTCGTTAAAAAATATACTGTCATCTAGTTAAATATCTTTTTTTAAAACATAATGAGAGTTAAAACTAGTTCATCAACTGATTTATGAAAATATATTAACACATTAATTTACCATGTTAAGTTTAAAATAAAAGATACCAAGAGAATATTAAATGATCATAACATATTTATTATAACGTTTATTAATGAAATAACTGCTTCTGAATTCCTCTACGTGTTCCCATGTCGTAACGTGTCTTAATGGTGGTTTAAATATTAATATTAACTAGCTTTACTATTGGCTTTGCTTATAATTATCCTTAAAATCGTAATAAAAATATGCAGTCTTTCTTACAGATGACTAGACCATCAAACAAAACCAATTGCGAATAATAAATCTGCCTTTTCATACAAAGTTTAAACCTACTCAAATTTTTGGATAAGCTGGTTATTTTTCGCGATTTCAATGTTAGTCCCATAGAAAAAGTTGTTTTGTTTGATGGGTTCGATCATCTCCTTTAAAACCGTGATAGCGATAACAATGTTGGCTACCACTAGTACCAACTACATTTTTGAGAGTGAAAAATACATAATACATAAATTCAGGGTTTCAAAACCACAGCAAAAACACCATAGTTATTCAAAATCCATATCCTCCTCTCTTTCTAATACGAAATTAATATAAGGATAAAATAGTTTTACACCAATATCTAACGCCAAATGAAATCCAATCACACGTGATCGTCAAAGCTGTACCTACTGAGGAATGACAAACAAACAGACAGTTTAAAAATTGTTTTCTAATTATAGCAGGAATTTATTATTCTTGTGTTCTACCTTGAGAAAGTAGCTAACTTAGATTTGATTTATGTACCAATAGTTTTGTTTTTAATGTTCCTATTCAAACTTTATTGCATCCGATTTGTCAACTATCTTTTTAACATTTTCTGTCTTAATAATAATGATATGTGTTATAACAATTAATAAATATGCAAAACGATTATAATATTAAAATGTCAAAGAACGAATGAAAAATATTTAATTGTATTGTGGGAAAGCAGAAGCGAAACATTAAGAAAATAAGATATCTTGGACATTTGTCACGCAAATTATCTAGTCACATTTAAAGTACCAGAATCTAGCCTGGACTGGTGTTATGATGACTAGACAACGATATAAAATACACATATAGATACAAACATCCATGACTCGGGTACAATTATTCATATTCATCATACAAATATTTGTCCCTTACGGGATTCGAACCCGCGACCCTCTGCAAACATTGACTAATTATTTAGTAGAATACTCCAATGAAAAATAGGATCACAAAAAAGTCGAATAAAATGTAAACTAGGAAACTAAAATTTCTATTTCATCAAATTAAATATAAATATCTTGGACATTGTCACACAAATTATCTAGTCACATTTAAAGTACCAGAATCGAGCCTGGACTTGTATTATGATGACTAGATAACGATATATAATACATATATAGATACAAACAACCATGACTCTGGTACAAATCGTCGTTGCGACTTTAAGATCTCCTATGTGCAAAATGTAAAAGTGTTGGGAAATTGAGATTTTAAATTGCCATCTCTTCATGACTACGCACATAAGACTATTTTTCTAACTGTGGAATAGCCGTGAAATTGTTGTTATTTTGACTTGGGAGTTTTTGCATTCTACGGAGGACATCATAATTTATGTATTAACATAAAAAAGTGAATTTCGAAAAAAGTGTCACATAGGAGATCTTAAAGTCGCAACGACGAAATATTCATATTCATCATACAAATATTTGTCCCTTACGGGATTCGAACCCACGACCCACAGCAGGCAGGTTCACTACCGACTGTGCTATCGGGCCGTAGTTAACATAGATAGACAAATTATACTAGGTGATTCTTTAAACACTTTCCAATTTTATGGGTTGTCCAGACTATTCTATTATTATTCTATTATTATTAAAATCGTAAAAAATCTACTGTTTCATATATTTAAGTCGAGTAGGCATTGCATAAATGTATAAATGTATTTACTAACAATGCTATGGACATTTGTCTGAAATAAATCGATTTTATTTTTATTTATTTTATTGCAATTTGGTATAGAACAGCTGATTTATATTTTGTGATTTCATGTTTGCTCCCATAGTAAAAGTTGGTCAGCTTGTTGGTCTGGACTATCCTTTAAAATTGGGGAAGTGTTTACAAAATCACCAAGTATTTATGTCTAAGTAATTCTTTCATACGATAAATCCAATAAATAATGTTAAAAAAAATCGATTTAACCGACATTATTAGAGAGGGGTCATGTGATTAGATACAAAGAGAAGCTGTTAAGCTAGAGATATGTGTGATGTCTCACTTTATGTGGGAACTGACCGATTGAGCAGCTCTAATAGAAAAGATAGGGTCAGCGTACAGTTGAACGAAAACAATTCAGTGGAATTAAACAAAACAATCGATCAATCCTTTATATTTGAATGCGCTGAAAAAACAAATAGTACTTCGTAATAATGAGATTCGTAGTAAAAATCTATTTCTTCCATGAATCATAGCTTTCATTTATTTTTTGAGATTGAACAATGTTAAAGGAAGTCAATATGTTTAAGGTAAGTTAAAGTAGACCTGTTGCTGTCAATCTGGCCTAATTTGACAGTCTGTCTGAATTGTCCTCTTGAGAGACAACGTGGTAATCTTAAATGGTACACAATAGATATAAGGCAGTTGGTAGTTGGTTTAGCTTCTGATTACTCCGTGTGTAATCATGGTATTGAGTATGAGTATATACCTAAATGAATGTATGTAAGTTAAAGGCAATTAACAAATAATAAACTGTCCCTGTAAATTCCCTTTCTGACGTGTTGCCAACATAGAATATATTGTACTATAAATACATATCTCTACATACACCCTGGATAGAAAGGTACACACAAGTATTCGGAGCATCTCGCTTTGCTCGTTTCCAGCACCGTAGTGTTAAATCTAGTTATAATACAAGATTATGGGTAAAAATTTAGTGCTAAATTTTTACTAAAAATCGCTTTTTGTGTTTTTCGTTTCACCTCACAACTCATATTTTAATGTTTACTATGTTAACTATAATTAATTTCATTATTTGCATGTGAATGTATTGAGTGATATAACTTTACAATATTGTTTACTAAAACACTAATGCCGTCTTTAAAAACAATCTTTCCACTGTCAGCCTACCTTTAAGCTCCCAAACCGGCTGAGTAGCGGCTTGACAATGATGTATTGTATAGTAGAGTCAAAGGTTCGATTCTATTAACATTTTATAATTTGTTTATCCGTTTACTAGTGACTTGAGGCCCGATGTTAGTTAATTGTTGGTTTTGTTTGGCCAATGTATATTTTAACTGGTTTTTGAACGGGTGGTTATTTGTTTGAAAGATTCGGTATTTTACATTATTTTTCTGGGGAATAAAATCTGTAGAATTTATTGATTCTACATGTACGCCATGTTAGCTTAATCAAATTAAAGATTGAAAAATTCGGGCAGCGAGCGGGATTCGAACCCACGACCTGCCTATCCGGGGCATGCTCCACTCCAACAGAGCTGTCGGCGCCCCGCAAGCCACTACGAAATTTTCAATCTTATATCATCGTCTATCTTATGTCTCGTAAATACAACAACACCAAATATACTGTATTCTACACGAAAACCATAAGCATCAAAAATACAAACACGAAATACAAAAGGCACAAAATAAGGCGCCGCGCCATAAAAAAAATTATATGGTCGGTTTATTTTGTGCAACTAGGATTTCCCATTGTTTCAACTTTCTAGGATTTACGAAAATTATATAATTTATATAGCCGAATATTAAAATTACAAAAACTTAGCTGATAACATCCTGTAATAAAAATTTGGTCAAACGAAAGAGGGAATGTGGTCTTATTTCGTCAAACGGGCAAAAAGTGGTCTTTGTCTTTGCGTGGAGTTTTTCCAGCCTTAAGCGAAACTTCTTTCTTCTATCATGCTTCTCGAAACATAATACCATTCAATCAGTGAATATAGTATGGTTAATACCAATCCAATCAATTCAAATATTAGTCCAAACATTGGCTGTAACCGTAGAAGATAAATTGTCCAAAGATTTGACCCAACACAACTTAAACACTACGAAACAATCAATTTGTCAAGTCTCTCCGCCTGAACTATTCGTTTAACTTTTTTTTTTCTATTACTTTTATATCGTGCTACGGGTTTTGACACGAAAGTACACGAATTTAAACCGTAATGTTTGAGTTATAAGCTAGTTTCTTTTAATGACATGGAAACGTTCCATTTTGGATGTCAATTGTAGAATAATTTGTTAGTTTGATAAAGTATTAGGTACGGCTAAGTTCAAAAGGTGGAATTGATGTTATACTATTTATTTGGTATGGAAATTGGTAAATTGACATATTAAAAACTAAATGTAGATTTTACTGATATGCCAGTTAAACGCGTCATCACGTGACGTCAT